>CM021102.1:747325166-747497228 GCA_007115665.2 Sequoiadendron giganteum | reverse complement strand
TTTGATTTGAAGTTCTCCTACATAAAGATTGAGCAATGAGTAGTAAGAGTCTCCCATAAGAAATCCATGTTGAAAGAATTCACACATTTGATTCTGGACATCTAGACAGTTGCTAGAATAAGATTCCATAAACTCATAATCCGCCAAGAAATCAACAGGTCTTTTTAACACAATTTGATTTAGCTTCCATTTTAGAAATAGTTCCCTAAGAAATAAACCATAAACAACAGAAGGTTTTCTTGTGCAAACTAAAGCAAATGCAATATCCACAGTCTAGATAACTCTCTCCTCTGCCTCTTCTTTTTCCGTGATTGCCTTATCTAATTATTTTTGAAGTTCCTTATTAAGTTGCTTATATCTCATAGCAGTTAAGGAAAGGTATCTAGACTCTTCTGTGATTGCTTTTATTTTCAATTCTGCTTTTAATTCATAAATTTCTTTATCCTTCTTCTCAGTTTGCATAAATTCTCCGAGTCAATTTTTCTTTTGCTTCTTTCAATTGTGAAAACAATTGACTAGTTTGTTCCTCAAACTGTTCTTTCAACTGGCTTGTTTCCCCCTGAAACTTCAATACTTCATCATCTTTTTGTTTCAATTTCTCTTCAAGTATCATATTTTGAATCCCGAATTCTCCTAATTCCTTTTCCAACCTAGATATCTTAAGAGCTATTTGAATTTTCTCCTCTTCCCTCTCATTCAAATTTCCATTATTAGAATCTATTCCTTCATCTCCTATTGGTTGTTTTCCCTCTTGATGTACAACTGCCTCTCCACATTCAATTTCAACATTTGTAATTTTACTGGGTAGAAAAGTTCCTACATCAGGTATATCAAACTCAGTTTCCGTATTTGATATATTAATATTGTGGAATGGAGAATTATGTTATGAAAAACTAATATCCCGAATAGGGGAATGATGAGGTAACAAATTTTCTTTGAATGTTGAACATTCTTTTTCTATCCCTTCTGCTTTTGGCTCTACTGCTCACAATACCTCCACTTCAAGCTCTCCTTTTTCAACTTCTTCTTTATCAAGTTCATTAGAGTCATGTAAATGGATGGTAGTAGTAGGTTTCCCAGATTCACATTTATCTTGTTCTTCTTTTTGTGTCTCTGACCTAGTTTTTCTTTTAGGTCTTTCGACTTTCACAACTCTTTTCTTATTTTTAGAATTCTTTTTTCCAGACTTAGAATTCTCTGTGGTTTTCTTCCCTTCATTTTTCCTCTTGCTCGCATAGAAACAAGCTCTTTGGTTTGTGTTTCTTGTTCTCCCTAATTGTTTGAGCAAGGTTTTCCTCTGAACTCTCTATTTTTCTTTTCTTGTAGAAGAAGGGTTCTCTGGATTTTGTTTCCTTGGCCTACTAATAGGCTTAACTAGGTTTTTAGTTAAAACCCTAGTTTTACTAATTTTGATTGTTCTACCTTCAGCAATCTTAGGTTTTCCTTTCCTTTATCTAAATTTAAAAGAAATTTCCTCGATTCCTCTTCTCCATTAGGTTTCTGCATGAAATGGTGTTTAACTATTAAATGTATTAAACTGTGATGTGTTACCCTATTTTCCTTTTCTTTACACCTAATAGCCATTTTAGTAAGCTAAGAAAATAGAAAAGTGGGTAAATTAATTCTTACATCAGGTCTAGCTGCTCCATGTCTGGCATGATTCAATAACTTGAGGGTTGGCCCCAAAACTGTTGCAAATTAACCTTGGCAGGTGAATAATTTCATTACATAGAGTGAAATTGATGCCCAAGGTTCTTGTAAACTTCCTCGTTGTATTCCCTTGTTTTTCCCTTTATGTATGTGAAAAAAAGGTAAGGGCTCACCAAGAACATGAAATGTTTCAATTAATTCCTACAAATTTAGAAGTGTGGGTTGAATATAGTCACCTTCCACAAGAATTCCAGATAAAGCACTTATCATAGCTACAGATACTTCAATGGGTTCTCCTCTGACTACTGTAAAGTTGATATGGAAGTTTTTAATAAATTCCAACACTATTTCCCACTCGTATCCTTCGTATTTGAGTAAGAAATCCAGCGATCCAGCTTGTTGTAAACACCTTCTAGAGTCTTCATTTAAAATTACTCCTTTTGGCTCCGCCATCCTTTTGTACCCCATTTTTATAATATTGAAATTCTTCAAGCTCAGAGTTTCACCAACAATGTCAAAATTTCCAGAAATATCAATCTTATGAACTAGATGATGACGTTGATAGTTTTTTTGAAAAGAGGTGATATGATATATGAATGAATGCAGTATTAACTGCATGTATTTGCATGCCCAAAATTTCTCATCGATGTAGTAACAACACCATGTCTCGTACATCACAATCTGATTTCCCATCATATCACCTCAAAATTGTCTCCCATATTTATTGCCCAGTTAGGAAATGAAATGTTCATTTATTCTTTTTAACAAATTATATGTGGCTTTTTGAACAATCATAATTAAATCTTTTAAGTAAAATTTACAAACTATAATGATTGTATTTCAAACTTCAAAAAATGCCTGCAGATATAAATGCTTACTTGTTAATGATAGAGATTTCAAATGATGGTGATTGATGTTGATACATGTCCATTCTTAATTTGCACAATCAACAGCCAAGATTTGGCCTTTATAATGTCATTAATGAAAAACACACTGAGCTCAACCCTTGTGGGAGCCCACTTGTTTCCACGTGTCAATCAATACTTTGAAAATTTCCTCAAATGAATCTTGTACCTACACATCACACAAACTTATTAGAATTAAATGAAGCTTAGAAGGCTTCATCCATACAAAACCTCTTTATGTGTACCAAATTTAATATTTGAAATATCTTAAATCTGATCCATCAAATCAAGCATGATCAGGAGTCATTTTATACTTGAATTAATTCAATTTCAACTGATCAAGCATGATCAGGTGCTTCTTTTCCTTCTTTTTTTCTTTTTCTTTTTTCTCTTTTTCTCTTTTTGCAAAGTAAACTACCATTTGTAGTTTTCAATTTACTCTATTTATTTATACCCATCAATCATGGATTTAAGGGTTGATCATTTCTCCTAAAGAAGAAAAATCTTCCTTAGTAAAATTCTCAACTCTTGCTTGAAGTTATGACATAAATTCTTCTTTCGATGATGGCTTGTGATAGAGTTTCAACCTATGTCCATTTACCAACATTGTTTTCCTTTCTCTGTCAATTGCTATTAACCAAACAACACCATTATCAAACACTTGGTCAATTTCATATGGGCCAAGCCATCTTGTGTGTAGTTTCCCTTTAAACTCTTGAAACTTAGAATCAAATAATAAGGCCCAATCACCTACAGTAAATTGCTTACTACGTATATTTTTATCATGCCACAGTTTCCTCTCTCCTTGAATGACTTTAGTTTGGTGCAAAGCTTCAGTTCTCATCGCATCCATCTTGTTCAGTTGCATTATTCTATTTCTTTGTGCTTTAGTAATATCTATCCCCACATTGACAGCTATTCTAAGTGTTTCACATTCAAACTGTATGGGAAAAATAGGAGTCTTACCATAAACTAGATCATAAGGTGAAAATCCAATAGTAATCTTCCACATTGTATTGTATGCCCATACAGCTTTAGTTAACCTATCTAAACAATCATTCTTCTTAGATGAAACTATTTTTGTAAGAATATTTTCCAATTCTCTATTGATTACCTCAACCTGCCCATTGGCTTGGGGGTGGTAAGGCATTGACTTCCTACGTTGAATTTGATATTTCTCAAGAAACACTTGAATCATTAAACACATGAACTGGGTCCCTGATCTAACACAAGTTCTTTAGGTGCTCCATATCTTTGTAGAATATTATTTATATGAAGTCTGCAACCTTTTCCTCTATCGTAGCTACCAATTCCTTAACTTCTCCCCATTTTGTAACATAATCAGCACATACCAGTATATAATGATTTCCCTTGGATGGAGGATCTATTGGTCCAACAAAGTAAATACCCCACTTTTCAAATGGTTCAAGGGATACTTGTGTTTGTAATGGCATCTATGTTGATCTTGTAGGTCTCCCCATTCTCTAACATTGATCACAATGTTTGATGTATTGAGATGTATCCTTAGTCATAAGAGGCCAGAAGTAGCCTGCACCTAAAATTTTATGAACTGTTCTTATGGTAGATTAATGTCCTACCCCTGGTTCATCATGACAAGCCTTCAATATATCATATACCTTAGTTTCCTATATGCATCTTCTCATTATATGATTTGGGCACAATTTAAACAAAAAACCATTAATCCATTCAAAACTATAGCTTTCCCTAATTAATTTCTTTTTCTATTTTGATGAAAAACTAAAAGGATATTTCCCAGTTACTAAGTAATTTGCAATATCAGCAGACCATGGTGATTGGATTGATATTGAAAATAAGTGTTCATTAGGAAACACATCTTCCATAGGTTCATCATTACCTTGGAAAACTATTCTCGATAGGAAATCAGCTACAACATTCTCTTTACCTAGTTTATCAATGATAGTTATATCAATCTCTTGGAGTAATAATAACCATCTAATTATACATCCTCCCAAAACAGCTTTATTCATGAGATAACAAATAGCTACATGTTCAGTATGCACAAAAGTTTTATATCCAGTAATGTAATGTCAAAATTTTTTTATAGCAAACACAACTGCTAGGAATTCCTTGTTAGCAGTGGTGTAATTCAGTTCTGTTGGATTGAGGTTTTTCCTTATATAATATATGGCGTGCATTGCACCAAATTCATCCTTTTTCCCAAGGACTGCTCCAATTGCAAAATTAGAGGCATCAGTATTAATATGAAATGGTTCACCCCAAATAGGACCAGCTATAATAGGTGACATTGTTAGTGTCTGCTTAATTTGATCAAATGACTCTTGACAAGATGAAGTCCATACAAATTTAGAGTCTTTTTTTAATAAAGTGAAGAGTGGACTTGCAATTCTACTGAATCCCTCAATAAATCTTCTATAATAGATGGAGTGTCCTAGAAAACTTCTTACATCGATTTGGTTCCTAGGAGCAGGTATTTGCAAAATGATTTCAATTTTCTTTGGGTTTACCTTGATTCCTTCTTTTGACACATGATGCCCTAGAATGATTCCTTCTATCATCATTAATAAACTCTTCTCATGATTTAATGACATTCTATGTTCTCTACATCTGTTTAGGACTCTATCCAGACTTTCCAAGGATTCATCATAAGTTTTACCATGGATTGTGAAGTCATCCATATAAAGCTCAAATCATGTTATTAAATCTGAAAAAATGGCAAGAACAACACGTTGAAAAGTAGCAGGAGCATTACACAATCCAAAAGGTAAAACCCTATAAGAAAATGTACCCCATGGAAATGCAAACGTAGTTTTGTCTTGATCGTCTAAGGCCACCTGTATTTGGTTATATTCGCTAAATCCATCAAGGAGAGAAAACTAGCTACTTCCAAATCAGTTATCCAACACTTGGTCTATGAAAGGTAATGGAAAATAGTCTCTTTTTGTAGCTTTATTTAGTTATCTAAAATCTACACACACCCTCCATTTTCCATTTTTATTAGGTACAATTACCCGTGGAGAAACCCATTTGTTGTTTGAAATAGGATAAATAAATCCAACTTAGAGCAATTTCTCTATTTCCAATTTGACAAAATCTCTTAGAGTAGGGTTAATTCTTCTCTGGGGTTGTCTGATAGGTTTAACATCCTTGGTATAAATGTGGTGTGTACAAATTTTTGGATGGATTCCTCTCATATCCTTATAATACCTAGCAAAGGCTCCTATATTTTTCTCTAAAATCCCTTTTAGCCCTTCTTCTTGTTTTTCAGTTACTGCACTATTGATAGGCAAGGGTTTGTCAGTTTCAATCAGGATTTTTTTCATTTTTTCTTGAAGATTAAATGGGTCACCTATTAACATGTTTAATGAGCAATTATGTGGGAGAAGTTGATGAAGTAATCCATTCTCATCTTGTTTCGCGATGTTTTCAAATGAACAACAAGATGAGGTTTCAAATTTGATACATTCTTCTAGATCCTCTTCTCTTAAGTTCACAAAATTCTGATATTCTTCAGCATGTTCCACCAAGGTCATCATCACAAGGACTTTTATTTCCTCATCCTCAGAGTCAAGATCATCAATCCAGATTTGATTTTCAGATGCTAAATATGGTTTGGCTAGTGGGTACAACGTCACTTCTTTTTGTTGTATTCCATTTGAAATAGGCGTACTACATGACCTACAATCAATGAGTGTAGCGGAAGTTGCTAGCCAAGGTCTTCCTAAAATAATAGGATAAACCCTCTTCCTTTCATTAGTTTTTAACACAAGGAGATCAACAGGATAATCCCAAGTGTCAATAGTAATAATAACATCCTCTAAAATCCCCTCAGGTTTTTCTATTGACTGTTCAGCTAACTGAAGAACTATAGTTGTAGGTTTAACATTCGTTATCCCAATTGTTTCAGTTGTTTTTGTTGTAATAAAATTAATTGCTGCTCCTAGATCAATAAGAACATTCTAAATTTCAATACCATTAATGCTAAGAGTAATCACAGGACTTCCCGGGTCACCATATTTTTGTGGAATTAATTTTCCTAAGAGGACATTTGACAACTTTCCTCCTACTTGAATTGTAGGGGGAAAATTCTTTTCCCTCCTAGGTTTCTTAATACACAAATATTTAACCACGTGGTTGATCTCTGGTATATCATGAATAGCCCTTAATAGGGTAATTTCAATTTTTATTTTCCTAAGCTCATCAATAATCTGTGGCTCAACCAAATCATTATTTTTATCAACTTTCTCAATCAATGGTTCTTGATGGAGATGTGAAGGAAATGGTTCTTGTTTAGCATGATCTTTATTGATTTCTTTCTCTAACTCCTTTGCTAAGTCTCTTTGTTGATCTTCCTTAGTTTCATCAGTTTTTGTTGGTATAACCCTATTCCTCAAATGAATGTCTTTAATCTCAATGTTATTCAAATTGACTATATTAGGATCAGTATTACAGACAGGTTGTTGAGTCTTAACATTTTTTGGATTTGGAAATGGCTGAGTAGGTATCTGAGGTTGATTGACTAGTTCAAAGGTTGATTATTGATTTTGACCAATGAACTGATTCTAATTCCATGGTCTCTTTGGCCCCTAATTTTTCCATTGATTATTCCCTTGGTTAGTCTGCCATTGGGTCTGATTTGGTTTCCACTGAGGTTGGGTTGTTTTCCATTGAGGTTGGCTCCATTGTGGATATTCATTCTATCCCCATGATGGTACCCAAGGATTTGTCATGGGTGGAGGTGGATTCTATATTTGTTGAGGATTCCATTGAACCTAAGGATTCCATTGACCATTAGAATTCCACTAATTGGGTATGTCCAGGATCATGGTGGGCCAAAAAGTGGCGATATGTAAGCCATATGATGGCCCATGTGGGTGATCACTTTTTTTTAACCCAAAATTGATGAGATGAAAAGGGTTTTTAGAGGATATTCTCAACTTTCCACCAATTTACATTATTCTTTACTTTGAATTTAATAAAAAATTATTATTCATTTTCTATTAGAATTACCAATAAAGTCCTAATTGATAGGCTGATTGAAAAACATCTATAACTTTCAAACGATATCACATTTTTTGAAGTTGAAACATGCGTCACATTCTATGCTTCGCATACTATAGGATTAAAAAAAAAAATTGAATTTCATGAATTTGTGACCAAGTTAAGGTGGTTGATAGACACGCTTCTATATTTTTTAAAATCTGTAATAAAAAAAATCATAATTAAATATTTACTCGGAAACAAATTATAAAAAAATATGCATCACATTGGAACATGAGTCTTCTACTTATATCTAAAATCTTATAAAAAATAATTATCATTTTATTGTGGTTAGGGTGGTCAGACAGACACCTACTTCTTATTTTTACCTTGAAATTTAAATACTACTGCATTGAAATTTCAAATTTTCACCAAATAGATTTAAAAAATAAAAATAAAGGTCTAGTAGTTTAGAAACTACATTCAATTTGCTACAGATTCTATTTTTTACATTTTTTTGAAATAATACAGATAACTTATTCAAATTTTTACTTCAAGTTGTCTAACTCTGATTTTTTGTCTCTTTATTGCCACTTAAGGACCTATTTTTTCCATGATAATCCTGCACATACCCGATTATTCTACTAATTTGACCCCCAATTAGAATTGTTATTAGGTTGAGCAAAGGCAAGATTAGACTGTCTTTTTCCAACAAAATTTAATTCTTCCTCAACTAGTTTCTTCAATTGATTCCTAATCTCAGGGAGGAAGCTACACTTACCAGTAGCATATCTTTTTCACATATGTCACATAAATCAATCTGATTTAGAGGATATTCCCTTATTGGATGCTTATCCCTACATTTGGGATAGTAAATAGCTAAAGGTTCCACTGTTCTTCTATCAGGCTAAGAATTGAGATGAAGAAGAATGTCTATTTTTAAATTTGCAATTTCTTCCATGACTTTAGAGACATCAGAGGAAGAACCTTTATTCTTCTTCCTATAGCCTGGTCTTGTCCTAAAATAATTTCTATAGATTTCAATGATCTCTTCAAATTATTGTTTATTAATATTACCTTTCCTTATTAAATTCAAGGCATCCCTGGAATCATCATCAATGCCTTTTAAAAAGATGGACTTATTGATTTCTTGATCTAATCCATTTCCACATCTCTTCAAAACAAATTGATACCTATCCACATAATATTCTAAGCTTTTATCTTCCAATTGCTTCATTTTAAAGAATTCTTCTTTCCTATCCCTGACTCTGCAATAATCTTGATATTTATTCAGGAATATTGTTTCCATTTCATCCCATTTATTTATTGAATTTGCAGTTAACCCCATAAACCAACGTACGGCTGATTCTTTAAGAGTTGATTGAAACAATTTCAACTTTTGATTATTAGATGTATAATCATAAGTTTGGCATAATACTTTGAACTCAAACAAAAACTAATCCGGATCTTCCAAATTTTTTCCCCTAAATGTGGGCAAATTAGAAGGTTAGATATTTTTCATTGGTGGTTCATTAGCCCAGACATTTATGGAAATGGGAAAGGAAAAAGTTATGTTGGGAACCTCCTCCTCCTGATCTTTGTCTCCCCTACTTTCTGACTAGGTAGATATTGACCTATCTAAGGGTGAACTTGTAGCACTAGCCTGGAACTCTCCTATATGATTCTCTAGATCTCCTCTTATAATTCTTCCAGACTGATCTCTAAAAATATTCATTAACTAATCTTACCGACACCTAAGGCTTTGATTTTAATTTTTAGAGCCAAATTGAGGTCCCCGACAATGACGCCAAAAATGATGGTAGGAATTCATTCTTGTCACATTTCCCACTCATTTGATTTTAATGTCAACCTAGGGGGTGTCTAAAGCTATGTACGGTAAGAGTTGGATCAGTCTTGGGGGGGGGTGGTAATTTTGGCTCGGTTAGGAGCGATTCAGAGCTATTTCCCTATTCTTTTTTCTTTTTCTAAGAGTTTTTCTGAACTAACATTCTATTCCTGATTTATCCTAAATGACTTAGAAATGGATTTTGGACATAGAAACTTCATTTTAGGACAAATAGTTCATGACGGAATGGAGAATTTATTTAATTGAATTTGCAGAACTTGAAATCCAATTTAAAACTTGAGTAACTACTTGAAAGTAAACTATTCCATTCCTCACTTACTAGATTGACAAGTAACTATTTTCCTTTGCACATAATTCATTAATATGGTATCACAAATTATTTCAATTATATGAATGACTTTTGAACTAAAAACAAACTATAGAACTTGATAAACAAAACAAAGCAAAAGTAATGATGCAACAAAACTTTGATCTAAGTTACCTTCAACTTATGAAAATGAAATGATTTCAACTTAACCTAACAATAAAACGAAACATAGTAGTATTAATCAAATAGTCAAATCTAAACAACTAACAAGGTCACCTCATTCAGAAAGCAAGTGGAAAGAATCCTTGAACACAATGTTAAGATTAAATTCCTTCTTATTTCCAAGTAATGTCCCCAAAATAAGGTCAAGTTACATAAAAGATTCTATCCTAATAATAGAAAGGAAATTACATGAGAAATATCAAAAAATTAGTACAAGCTAACATCCAACTATGTTGGATATGGTTATAAATATTCAATATTATTTTGAAAACATCAGAAAAGAGGGAAATTTAATCTTCTTCCAATCCAAAAGATATCCTGGCGTGCAGGAATAAGTTGACGTTGATTCTTGTAACTATTCTCAGTTGCATTGATATCCAAATTTATGAACTGGTGTACAGTGTTGGAGCTTGAGTTGTAGTAGGTGATATTTTTATCCAGTATAATGAGTTATAAGATCGGCATCATAAATTATTTGAAGATGATTCACAAAATATTTCGCCATCCCCTACTTTGAAACAAAATCAGTTATCATATGGTTGAACATTAAATATTAACTCAAGATACATGTACACGTATAATAAAGCATTATTAGTTTAATCACCACATTTTAATCATGCATAAACAAAGAATAATAATTTATATTAACCATACACATTCTAAGCTTTTATACTTTCAAAAGTTCATAAGACATACATAAAAGAGAGAATTATGATTTTTCAAAGCCAAACATAAAGTATTTAAAAGGTTAAAACTTAATGATTATGAGATCAATGCAGAGCCTCATCACCTTGTAGGGTCATTTAGGATAAAAAATCAAAAATTTAATCCATCCAAATATTTATCAAAATCCCATTTCACCAACAACTTTTGGAACCTTGGAAAACATCACTTATGCTAGAATTTTAGATAAAATCAATATCACCTTGTTTGGCTTAACACACCTAGCCAAATTATCCTTTTATGTGCGAGTTTACTCTAGGATAACACAACTTCCTAGGGTTTACAATTCCATTATCACATTTTTTTTCTTAACACACTTAGTCAAATTATCCAATCCATTATCACTTTTTTTGGCTTAACAAACTTAGTCAAATTATCTAATCCATTATCACTTTGTTTGGCTTAACACACTTAGTCAAATTATCCAATCCATTATCACTTTTTATGGCTTAACACACTTATTCAAATTATCCAATCCAAAATCACCTTGTTTGACTTAACACACTTAGTCAAACTATCCGCATTCAAAATCAAAATCAAAACAAGTCCTAAAGTCTAGCATTGATCCAAAGTTCCTAAAAGTTTAAACACCCATATCATTCACCCCTTTCATCCTTCATATCATCATTGGTCCTAAACCCCTTAGAGGTCAACAAGGTCAAAACAAAAGAGGAACATGGAATATAAAATTGATTCATACATCATGAGTAATCCAAGTCAACCAAACTATCCAAGTCTCACGATGTCAATTGATTTTCAAAACTTGCATTTGTACAATCCATACAAGGGATCATTATCTCCTAAAAACCTCAATGGTAAAAAAAATGTGAGTTTTCCCAATTTAAATTTTGGAACATATTTTCCTATGGTAGATTTAAATCAAAGTCAAAACTTACAAATCTATCAACCAAACAATCAAGGCATGAGCCTTCTGAGCAACACTCCAATCATAAATCAAAATTTCATACCAAATCCTCCAGCTATGCCATTGATATCACAACAACAGATGGCAACCATCCAAGAAACCCCGACGGTTAACACATCTACCATTCCTCAAGTGTCCCAAGGACCAAGCACCTCAATCACACCAGCCATAACTCAAACCCTGATTATCAATACAACTAATCCTTTCATCACAATGATCAACACCATTCCCAATCCACCGCCACCACCACCAAAACACAACCGGGAAAATTTATTCTCTATCGTGTTGCAAGCCGCTCGATAAGTGGCTCGCCAAAAGGTGCTCCAAAACCAACAAGCTACACAGCTAGTTGCTCAGCAAGAACAAGCACAATTATCCGCCCAACAAGCCACACAATCTATGCAAGTGGTACAAGAAACCCAACAAGCACAAGCTCAAGCTCAAGCCCAACACTAGGCTCGACAAGTGCAAGCACAATACCGAACACAATTGCAAGCAATCCATCAACAAGTATATCAACAAGTCCTGCAATATTTTCAGTCACAACAACAAGTAGCTCAATAGCAAGCCCAACAACAAGCATTGTTGGCACATCAACAATAAGACCAACAACAAGCATTGTTGGCTCAGCAGCAAACATAGGCATTAATCCCTCAACAAAGATTGCAAAAGATTCCCACCACAATAATTGAAAATGATGATAAATATCCTTCAACCAATGATCATGTTGAAAATGTCTCTACATCACCTAATGAGTTAGAGGACATATCTCAAGAATTTATTCCAAAGCATGATCAATATCTTTCACCAAGGTCTAGCAATGATCCTTTCGAAAACATATGGACATCCTTTGACCTCATGAAATTTGAGCAACTTCCCATTCCTAAGGAAGACATCCAAGAACCCTTTATAAGCAATCCATTCTTTGAAATTGACCCATGTCAAGAACTTGATCCAAAGCATGTCAAAAGTAGTTCTGAAATCATTTGAGATCAAGAATTTGCATCTCCAAGCTACTACGATGATGTAATGGACACTCTCCTATTTATAAATGATAATCATATCGACATAGCACATACTCATCCATCTACCCATGAGATTCTTTCTTTGGATGGAGATGTAGATGATCTTCATTCAGAACAAAATTCTTTTACTCCTAACATTATTACACAAAAGGGGCAAGTTATTGATTCCTACAATCAAACTCAGTTGTCAACATCAAGATCAGATATATCCCAAATGTAGACTGAGGACATCATGTATGAAGATATCTAGTATTATCCACTCAAGGGAATGAGTCAGACAGAATAGGATATTGAACAGGATATTCTAGAGTTAGCAGAGAAACAAATTGAAATAATGTCATCTACAGTGGTCATTTATCAAAATATGCCTACTCAACAAGGCATCTCAAAAAAAGGAGAATCAAAGAACAAAGGTGCTACTATCACCATACTGGGGGTAACTTCATCTCAAGCAAACATCAACATAGGGGGCACAAATAATCCTTATGATGAAACTAATGCCAATACTACAACCAACCACATCACGAATCTTCATCCACCCATCACCCCATCCATGAATTGGGACCAACATCAAAAGAAAAATTTGAATCAAATAATGAAGAATGTTATCAAGGAAAAAGAAGGAGAGAAGCATAATGTACAGATCAAATACATATGGATACCAAAGAATACAAAGAATAATTATCCCTATCAAACTCCATTAGTCAAAGAAACTATGGGGAAAAATAAAAAGGGGGAAAGTATGCATCAAAGAGGTCCACAAAGGAAAAAGAAAGCTTTTTGAGTGACATAAAAAGTGTATCAAGTTTTTGGTCCTAATTCCATGCACACTTCCATATCCACCCATCATTGCTCATCTTCCCAATTTTGGAGAGTCAAAGGTTCCAAACTGTCAACCAATCCATTCTATATTCCTAAACACACAACTCCATCCATGCCTCCACACATGATATCCAATTCTCACATTGACCATTTATTGGCATTCACCTTTCATCATAAGGATTTAGAAGGCATTCTATTGTGATGTGCGCACAAAGACAAAGTTAACTCCGGTATCAACAAAGCAAAACAAAATTCTCAAAAGTTCCATTCGAGTGCATGTATCTTGGAAAAGCAACTTCTTCAAGTAGGATATCGATGGCACATTATGATAGAAGCATCTACATTGAAAGAACCAATTGGTTCAACATGAGCTTAAAATCTTTTAGCAAAAAATACAAAAAAATATAAAAAATATAAAAATAAAATAAAATCAAAAAAGGGATTGAAAATAGTAAAGAGAAAAATTGTCCTCTAGTGAAAACCACTTCGGTGGCACTTTGGATAGATACCATGATGAAAACTTAGAAAACAGGTGTCATGTGTAGAATTGAGCATCTATGTGCACTAGTTCAGTTGGAAGCATCTCATCACATCCATAATAAAGCCAACATTCACTCCATCTTATCCATAATAAATCCATTTATATATGAACCATTTATCCAATCCATTCTCATCCATCTACATCCATAGTCCAAATTATATTGATCTTGACCAAGTTTGGTGCACACTTTACACTTGCTTATGGTAAACATCTTGGCATGGTTCATTTTCATTGATCCTATCCTACCCAATGTTATCTGAGCCTTGAAGCATTATCCAAATGAGCATCCTCTATTCGAACACCTTATCTAATCACAAGATAATCCTTGGCATCCTTTGCATGCTTACCATACCCATCCATCCATCCATCTATCCAAGAATCCACCCATGGACTTTCAAACATTGCTAGACACTGGGGGCAGATATTTTCATCTTGCTTCAAGAATAAATCCTGATATATATCCTCCAACTTATGTGGTGATCCAAAAATTGGAAAATGTGAAATCAAATTGGTCAAGCATTTGTGAGCCAAAATCCAAATCACTAGCCCATGGCCTATTTTGACAAGACGATGTTCTTTATCTTGCTTTATCTCTCGTTAAACATCAATCCAAACAATCAATATCCATCACATCTAACTTGCACTTCAACGTCACATTAAATCATTCGAATAAATTTTGTTGCAAACCAAGCTTCACAATCCCAATCTTGATCAATCAAAATCCAATCAATCCATCATCATCTTGGGATATCCTTCCCAATCCTTGTGTTTCTTAATACTATCCTTGCATTGTTGTGTATCCTCAACATTGTTATCATCATCAATCTTGAAATCCTTGTGTTCCTTAACACTATCCCTACATTGTTGTGTATCCTCAATAATGTTATCATCATCAATCCATCAATCTGATCAATCAATCCTAGCTTGGTTTCCAAAAAAATCCCAAAATAGAGCACTGATATCATCACATATCCATATCCAAATCGTCAAAATCATGCAAAAATCCAAAAAAATTCAAATTATATCTAAATAAAAAAGTGGCATTATCTTGCCAAACTATGTCGTCTTTGAGCTTGAACGTACGCAAGGTTCATTTTTGATCATCTCCTGAGACATTTTAGGTCAGTCATTTAGGCGTTCATCGCAATGGAAATCTATTTTCCCATCTGTATCATCATCGAGTCAAATTTGTTGTCAACCAAGACATTTTAGGTCAATCCTTTAGGCATCCGTCACAATAGAAATGGAAATCCATTTTCCCATCTATCTCATCATTGACTCAAGTCTGTTATCATCCAAACTACGTCATCTCTAATCTTAAACATGGGCAAGGCCATCCTTGATTGACCCCCGAGACACAGAATCCAAAAACATTAAAACATCCCAAAAATTCAAAAAATAGCCTCAAAACATTTTAAAAACCCAAAAACATCAAAATATTTGAAAACCCAAAATGGTGCACCCATCTCATCTCGCCTTCACCCGCAATAATCATCATTCCTAATAAATCAATAATCACCTTCATCCTTTGGTGAGTCAATCAAAAGCAAGTCTAGTAGGTTCAAAAGTGAATGCCTAATCATCAAAGTCTCAAGTCTCGATCAATAAGAAAGCAAGTTGGTCAACTCGGAGTATCAATAGCTTATCATCCAATCAATCTCATCAAAACCCTGATCACAACATGTCCTAGGATGCATCCTTCCCACAATGGACATCAACATCAGGTATCACCTTAGTTTAGCCTTGGCTAGCAGTACGAAGAATATTAGCTTGTTTGATTACTTTATCTTGTCTTTTTGACTTATCTTATTTTGCACTCATTATAAGGACCTCTTGATGATGCCTAAACAAAATAGGTTTAGAGAGAAAGGAATGGGGCAATGATCATTATCTTTTTGTTTGTTGTGTTTGTTGGACATTCTTGTAATATGACTTGGTGAATACTTGCTTTGTTAGGTCTGCCCTAGCAAGGTTTTTGTATGTCAGATGTGAACAGGAATACTCCTATTTGTTTGTCGAGTCAAAGTCCATCACACTAGGTACAACACCCTCCTGGTTCTTTATACCTTGATGCATCATACCTATGTGTATTATCAAACAATAAAGTAATTGGCCATTTTAAAATCCCAACTCCTGGTAAGCAAAATCATCATCATCTCTAATAACGTAGGCTTGTTGGATCCTCTTCTCATCATTCTTTTCTTCTTATTCTTCTATCTTTACTAACATTTCTATCCAAAGTTGGTGTGTTGTATAAAAATATACACGAAGCTACCCATGGCCAATGACTATCTATACATCATCAAAATTGTCTAAGTCAAATATCTGATCTTTCTAAAGAATTATCTTTCATCCTCTGATCAATAGAACCACCCCTCTCACATTTTATTGCGATCTCGATCGAAAAATCAAACATTCTCGATCTCTCGAGGGGGCAATATACCAGCATAATCCTTCTTGCTGGGGCAACAGTGGGGCATCTAAAATTGAGAATTTTTTTGAACTTTGATCACAACAGTTTATTCTTTGAACCAACGCAACAAGTGCATTTCTTCAAAGAGGGGCAAAATGTAGACACAAAAAATATACAAGTTAATCCTACATGCACTTGATCCTGATCTTACCAACATCAGTTCATCCTAAATAATCTCCTTTACTAATCAATTTAACTAAATAATCTTTATTTGATTAAATTCGTCATATTCCCTCTCTTAATTAAATAAATCAAATTTATCTGATTAAGTCATTCTCCTCTATTAATTAAATAAATCTTTTTGTTTAATTAACCCTCATATCCCTCTTTAATTAAATAATTCATCTTATTTTATTAAATCCCTAAAGTCTTCTTACTAAATTGAATAAATTAAACCTTATTTAATTTAATCTAACATTGTCCCCTTTAGTTAAATAAATCAAATCATTTATTTAATTAAATCTTTCTTCACAATTCTTGATTTAAATTAACTCATAAATTCAATTCAAAGTTGTCACATCTCCTAATTCCTCATTACCATAATTAATCTTTGATTAGTTTAATCTTAATCCATGTCACATCCTCTAGAGAATGCAACTTGCATAGTAAATCAATTACTTTGATTTATTAAATCCCCTATTTTCCCTCACATGGCATAAAAGGGGAACATTCCCTCAAAATTTAAATTCAAATTCAAGTGGACTTGGTCCTTTCAACAAGGCATTTATTTCACCTTACAAGTCCTTTTGCCTTGATCCAAGTGGCCATAACTCCATTTTCTTCCCTCTCCAACAAGTCATTTCACTAATTTGAAATTCCACCTAATGTCATTTATTGGCACTTTGATCAAAAATTGCACAACCTTCAACCATTCACATCTTGACAAGTGGAACTTGGCTATTGGGTGTTGAATGATCCCACATTGCTCAATTTCACTCTTTCTTCCAATTTGTAAATCTATAAATGATAGACTTTTTTTCTCATTCTATCACCTACAATTTGAGTAAACTCACTATACTCAATTTCATCTTCAAGCATATCCATTTTCATGTAATTTTATCAATCTCTTAGCTAGGTTATGTAGGACTTCAACCAAAGTGGACCAAATATTCATATAATCATCATCAAGCTTACAAAGGATTTGGGAAAGGGCCAATTTCTACACATAATTGGCACCAATTCCCCCATGGGATTAAGTTTTTGCATTCCTTAAATAGATTTGATTTAGTTTCTTGTATTGTTCTTCATTTCATTTCTATTATTGAGAATTATAGATGGATTTCATGGGGAATCCTTGTTCTCACTTGCATATTGATCTAATAATGTGTTTGTTTGTCATGTTTGTGCATGTATAGGATTGGGGTTCACAATTTCAAAGAATCTAATAATGCATTCAAGAGCAAAACATATATCTATTAGATATCATTTCTTGAGGGAGAAGGTGTTGGAGAATGAAATCATGCTTGAATATACGTCTACACAGGATTAGACTATAAATATATTTACTAAGGCTCTTTTGAAGGATACTTTTGAGTATCTGAAGGAGATGTTAGGGGTTACTTCCCCTCCTTCTTTGAACTAGGTGGACTTATAGGTGCATCAGTCTAGTGTATGTACAGATTCATCACCTGTCTAGACTGATGATTGTGGTCTACTCGTTAGGTGGAGCAGAGAGTATAATTTTTGTAGTATGAGATGTGGGTGCACTCTTAAGGGGGAGTGACCATAATTTTATATGGATGAAGATTCATGCAAAATAACTTCTTTGTGATTGATGTCAAAGGTGGAGAGAGAGTCATGTAAAAAAGCCTATCTATATCTAAAAAAACTCAAAGGGAGAGAGAATAGTGTAAGGAGAAGTGAGTGCAAAAACATTGTGTAGGTTGTCTAATCTGAAAAAAAAGAGCAGGATATTGTGTATGCTTTATTTGATGGTTTTTTACATCATGTGCTACCATAAATGACAAAGGGGGAGATTTTTTCAAGTATGGTTGTGTTGTCATTAATGTTGCCATTGATGTCAACATAGTTTAGATTGTTACAAAGGAAGGAATCAAGTGATTTTAGGTGGTACATGCATGGTTGAGATACTGTAGAGATGTTTTGAGTACATGGAGCTATCTTTATGGTGTTGGAGGTGTGTTGATATCAAGTGATTTTGAGAAAATTAATAAATAGTGAAGACAAAGTTGTGTGTGTGTTCTAAATGTGCTCTGGTAATGTGTTTTAAATTTCTTCTATGTTGATCCTATGCTTGTGCATATCTGTAGTGTTGTTTATTGGCATCCTTGGATGGTATATCTTGTGTTATATATTTTTGGTTGATGAAGAGTGAAAGTTGTGTTCACCAGTTTGTGAACTAGTTTGGTAGAACTGTTTGTTTGTGGATTGGGAGAGATGTTTCTGCTCTGCAGTCCTTTGCTAGTTTGTTTCAGGTCCTACGGATCTGAAAGAAGGTTGATAATTGTGTTATCTATGTTTTGGAAAACATGTTCATGGTTTGGTGCTTTGGAAGACTTGTTCTAGAGATACTATATGTGTTTGTACACTCTGGTTGGACTGATGGAAATAATTTTGTGTATGAAGATTTTTGCAATTATTGTGGATGCATCTAAAGAATTCTAAGACTTGTTCAAAATTCTAGTGATGCATGTTATATGATCCAAGTGTTATCATCTTGTTTTGGATGCACACACTTTAAATTTCATTGGTGTTTTCATTAGGTTTTTCAGACCTAATGTCTACACATTACACATAGAATAAGCATTGATTAAGGAAGCATGTGATTGATCGAATATGTTGTGTTGGTCCTTATTAAGTATGCATTTGGTCCACTGTCATTCTTATCCACTACGGGAATGTTGATTCACTGACCTAGTTTGAATTTTTAAAATAAATAATGTGTAGCCGACCTTGGAGAATGTTTCTAAGATCGAAGATGGTATAAATGCAAGTCAAGATGTTGTGAATTAGAAGAAAGAAGTTTGAAAAGTATGAAACAAGTGCAAAAAGTAGAGTGTGCAAAAGTGAATCAAGCTAGTATTACTTTAATGGTGCTAGATTCCTAAAAGCAATGAGTTGATGGTGTCTGCAATTCTTTGATCAAGGTTGTGAATGTGTGAAACTTATTTTGGTGGATTTTCTATTATCTTTATTTGTTTGTAGGAAATGAGCCTCCTTCTAGACAGTGAGTCCTATCTGTAGGCAATGATCCTTTGTATTTGGACAGTGAGTCCTTTCTAGGAATTGATCCCTCTGGCAATAAGCCTTTGTATCCAGTTTTGTGTTACTATTATATTACGATTTAATCCTCATCGGGGTTCTTACCTCATTGTGTTTTCCACATAAATCTAGTGTCTTTGGTATTTTCTTTCCATTATCTGAATTTCATGTTTATACTTAGTAAAATATTAAAGTGAATATATAATTGATTAAGATCAAAAGTGAATTTGATTAGATACAACTGATTCACCCCCCTTCTCAGTTGTATTGTGCATTCCAACAACACTAACTAAGAAAAATACTTTCGGACATCCTCTTTCTTATTATGTTGTATCATTATACCTTATTAAAGTCATGGAGGTATATATTTGGTATGGTTCCTTGGGGCTCACCTAGTGAACAGCTAGCTTCACTAGCCCTTGTGAGCATGCATTTTTGTACCTTATTAAATTCATGGAGGTATGGATTTGATTTGGTCCCTTGGGGTTCACCTAGTGAACAACTAGCTTCACTAGCCCTTGTGAGCATGCATTTTCCTTTTGTCCTTAGCATAGTCATGGGGGTATGAATTTGATATGGACCTCTTGGGGCTCACCTAGTTGATAACTAGCTTTACTAGCCCTTGTGAGCTTGTGCTTTTATTTGCATAGTTGAAAGCATGTTCCACTTGTAAACTTTTTTCAACAAACAACCTAGACCCGGTCCATAGCATGTTGCATAGCCAGTTGAAGCTTGATCCATTACATTCTTCCTTTTTCCTTTTTTTAATTTTTCCTATCTTTGGTGGTGTATGTAAATGATCTAGTTATGGCTTCATATACCATCCACATACATGTTCTTGTATACCTATGTTGGTTTTCCATAGGATCTTGATCCTAGGGGCTTGGCCACCCTCTTGGTCATTATCATCCTATCCTACTAGCATTTGTACATTTTAAGCCCTCTTGATTGTGTGGTTGACAACTTTAGAGTGTGTGTGAAATAATTTCATCCTCTCACTAAAGTGGGGGCTAAATGTAGTGTAAAAAAATGTATACCTTGAATTTTCACACTTGTTTGGGCCTGCCTTGCTTTATTTATCTCTATTTACGTATTAATTGGTCCTATTTTGCATTCACAAGCCTAATAAACTATATCTTTTTCTAGAAAATACCAACAAACATTAATAGATAAATGATAATTTAATGATTTTGGCTATGTGTCCCTAATTTTTGGATCTAGACTAAGATGCCACCTACGATGTCTTTGTCCCTCTTAATATTTTTTTAAGATTTCATTTCAAATTTGGTGGGATTTGACCTCTTTTAATTAATGAATTCATATGTCATATTGTTGTGGTGTAATTTCAGGATCTTAAGCATGACTAGGTATAAATACATGGTTCATTCATTCATTTTAGTACATGTCTTTTGTGATAGAATTCCTCATAGCATAATTGAGTTCAAATGAGCATTCAAGAGCAATTCATCAAGAATTTGCAACCATCATCAAGATTCAAGCATCATATCAAGGAGATTATTGCATCATGTGTGTTTTTGAGCTAACATTTGTGATTCAATCAAGAAATTCAAGTACATATCTATCAAGCACTCATTGGATTCAAGATCTGCATGTTGGCACTCTCAAATTTTGCAAATTTGAGATGCCCATTTTGAAAATTTTGCCTCTGCACTTTCAGAAGTGCACCTGATGAATCAGTCTGCACAGGCAAGCAGGATATTTTTTACACAGCAGAGTAAAATGGAGATTCTCCACATGGGCAGATTTTTTGTTTCAAAGTAAAGGTGAATGAAGGCAATTTTGAGAGGCAGATTTTGTTGTTGCAAATCATGAGAGAAGAGAGATGTTTTTCTTGTTGTTGTTCAATGGAATATGAAGCTACCAATTGTCAACTGTAAATGCATTTTAGGGCTGCTTACATTCTTATATTTCTTCTCTCTTTTCCTTTTTGTAAGGGTTCCAAAAAAAATATGAAAGCTCTGCAAGTCAGGCATAAGCTATTGGTAGACTATAAAGCTAGGGGGAAATATGATTGTTAGTCATTCAATCTGAAAGTGTGTGTTCTAAATTATTCTTTTATGTTTATTTTAGCTGATAATTGTCTCCATGGATGAACTGTAATGCTATTTTGGATTCAATAATAAAATTGTCTAAGTCTTTTCATTTACATTTTCTGCATTTTAGTTACATTTTTTGTTGCCTTATGTTCTATGAATGATGTAATTTTCTTTAATAAAGCACAAGTTGCATTTATTATTGCCTATTGTTCAAGGATAGTGTAATTGCTTTAACAAATATGAAAAAAGTGTTATATTTTAGGTGGATTTATAAGAAGAATTATTAGAGAAATCTTCAGTGGTCTAGTTGTCATAATGTGACAACATTTGCAAGACCTTTAGAGCATGTTCAACACTGAAAGATGAATTCTAGTTATATGACTCCATAGCCCATTTTTATGGCATTGGTCCATTATCATGTTTCTACTATTTTCAATTTGGTCCCAACTCTTTTAATCAAAAACCATTTCAAATATTTTTTGTTGAGTTGTGTTTGTCGTGTTCTCCATGTTGGTTGATGAAATTCATTCAATATCTTGCCAATGTTGAGTGATACTTTAGGTTTCTCAGCATATTTCTATGAGAGCATTATCTGTTAAGCAATATCTTGTTACTTGTGTGTCTAGATTTTTAGATGTTGCTAAAGGGTTACCCCCCTAGGTATTACAGAGCCTGACGTGTAGGGGAAATGTGTGTCAATTCCATTTCCTGTCAGTTGGCCACTAGCCTTTGTGGTTCTTGAATATAGAAGCTGACTACCTCTTAGAGAGTTTCAAAGCCTAGCTAGAAAAATAAAACACCAATAGAATGGTGACTCTACTGGGGAGAATTGGAGAAAATTCTTATTGAAAAATCTAGCCTTAAGAGTCATTGCATAGAGTCAAATGATTTACCATTATGAATTAGGTCACATATGGAAGGATTTCAAGCCTAGAGAAGGATTTTTTGCAGTTAACCTAAAGATTACATGATTTGTGGTGCTTTGTTGGTGGAAGAAACTCAGAAAGAATTTTAAATGTGAAAGAACTTCATACTACTTGAAGTTCAGTCCTCTATGAAAAGAGGTGGCGACTCTGTTAATAGATCCTGTTAAAATTTGAAGAAAGTTCCATATCTACAAATATTTCCAGTCAGGAAGACAATTTGCAGCAGCTGAAATGTTTCCAGGTATTCCTCATTCTTGGTTTTCAAGAAAATTGTATATGAAAACCATATTTAAACATCTTAGGCAAAAATTTGGTTCCATATTTAGTGATTAGCACTAAAAGAGGGAAATGACAATAATATTTAGTTTCCATACTTCTGAGTTGTAATTTGTAGCCTATGTGCTCTATTGGAGAAGTATGTTTGCTTTAAATTTACCGACTAAGTAGATCTTAGGTGTAGATGCCTTTGAATTAGGCATTATGCATTGTAATATTCTAAGATCATGATGAAAGATAGAAATAGGGCAATGAATGATTAGTTGTAGGGTTGATATGTGATATTTGAAAAAGGCATATCAAGATGCTTCAATACATGCACCCTTGTATGATTCTAGATGGAACTATGGTTTGTGATCAGTCCCAGTCAAATTGTCAAAGAGGTTTCAACACTAGAAGGTACAAAGCTATCAATTTCAGTAGCATTAGTGGTTACCCAAATGACATTCTAGTAAAGTCAGAAATAAGTTACCAAGATTCATTGGTGATAAGTCAGAATCAACAAATAGACATCTCCAATAATTCAATAATGTGATAGATGATTATGAGATTGATTACAAGGATGTGATCATGAGACTATTTGTTCAGTCTCTAAGAGGAGATGCAAGAGATTTGTTCTCTTATTTAGAAGCATCTTCTATCTATTCCTAGGAGGAATTCAAAATAGTGTTCCTAGAGCAGTTCGGTGAAAGGAGTAACCCTTTTTTAATAAGGAAAAGGTTCATGAACATGGAGAAAGGGAAAGATGAGTTAGTCCCATTTTTTAATCTCAGGTTTTCAATGATCGTAAGAGAGATACCTGAACACATAAGAACAAATGATGTTGAATGTTTTTTCATGTACCTGGGAGCATTTGACAAAAAACATGAGTTATCTGTTGAGGGATAAAGAGCCTGCAACCCTACATCAAGCATATCAAATGGCTATAGACATTGAGAACAATTTGAGATACTCAATGATGAAAGTACATAGGGCTATGAGTGTTGGTCATCCTAACACACCTCTTGTAGATAGATGTCATGGATTAGATAATAGAAGTGGTTGTCAAAATAAGGCTAATGTTGCTGCTCTATTTTCTCCATCATCATGTGCAGCTCCTAATGAACTCCATGTTAAATGTCATCAAAACATGGTATTTCAGAATAAAGATAGTAGTTGTCTTAATCAAGAAAATTAGAACATGATACACAAGAATGAAAAGAGTGTATCCGAAAATGAAGATACGTATTGTATGAATAGGGATATTAATTATAATCAACTTACAATCAACACATGTGTAGATCCTTGCAGCAGCAATCAAGATGAAGATACATGGTATGGTGAGAAAATAAATATGCATGAAAATATTTCTTGCAATATCTTGTGTGATGAAGAAATGAAAGAGATGCAAAACATCATTCTATGTCAGGTTTTGGTTAGTGAAAATAAGGCTAATGTTGATGATATCTCCTCAAAAATTAGTGATCAAGACATTGAAGATAGAAGTTCAAGCACTTATTTTGAGGAATCTGAGCATGGTTTATGCAGTGATAAGTCTTCTTGTGATGAGGATGCCGATGAAAGTCAAATTGATTACTCTTCCACTGACCATGAATGCTCTTATGATGACAATATGGGGGAACCTTATTCACCTCAAGAATATAAAAACATGATTTCTCATGAACTCACTTTTCCACAAGTAAATGATTCAATTGAATTTGATGCAAACTTGGAATGTAATTCAGATTTATCATTAATGGAGTATATTGATTCTATCAATGATGAAGAATTTGAACATGAGCATGTGTGTGTTGAATTTGTTGATCATCAACATAGTATTGTTGGAGGTGATGAAGATGTTGATGAACCTTCTTATGTCTTTGTTGTCCATGATTTTTTATATGGAGCGAGATGGGAATGTCAGTTATGTATGAAAAGGATGATGATGTGAGTGATGAAGATCTGTCCCAAGTTGTGACTATTCCTCATGTTGATTGTTGTTATGCTAGTCATACTAACTTGAATGAAGTAGACTTGAGAATTTTTATATCAGATGAGGATAACATTAGTATGCAAGATGTGGAGGACATGGTTTCACTCTCAGCTGATCAGATTATGGATTATGATGAAACTTTGAGTAATAAGATGCCACCATTTTTGGGTAATATTTCTATGGAGTTTGAAGAGCTTTCTGACCATGATATCTCAGATTATGTGGACATGGAAAAAGTTTTAGATGTGTGTACTAAACAATATGAGAATGGGAATGAAGTTGAAAATGTGTCTATCTACTTTTCTAGTGATTCAATCTGAAAGTGTGTATTCTTAATTATTCTTTTATGTTTATTTCAGCTAATAATTGTCTCCATGGCTGAACTATAATGCTATTTTGGATTCAATAATAAAATTTTATGAGTATTTTCATGCACATTTGCTGCATTTGAGTTACATATTTTGTTGTCTTCTATTCTACAAATTATGTAATTGCTTTAATAAAGCACAAGATTCATTTATTATTGCCTATTGTTCAGGGATAGTGTAATTGTTTTAACAAATGTGACAAGAGTGTTATGTTTCAAGTGGATTTATAAGAAGAATTATCAGAGAAATATTCAATGGTCTGGTTGTCATAATGTGACAAAATTTGCAAGACCTTTAGAGCATGTTCAACACTTAAATATTAATGCTAGTTATATGACTCCATAGCCCATTTTTATGGCACTGGTCTATTATCATGTTTCTATTGTTTTTAGTTTGGTCCCAACTCTTTGAATCAAAAACCATTTCAAATATGTTTTGCTGAGTTGTGTTTGTCATGTTCTCCATGCTAGTTGATGAAATTCATTGAATATCTTGCCAACATTGAGTGATATTTTAGGTTTCTCAGCATATTTCTATGAGAGCATTATCTATTAAGCAATATCTTGTTACTTGTGTGTCTAGATTTTTAGATGTTGCTAAAGGGTTACCCCCTAGGTCTTACAAAGCTTGAAGTGTAGGGGAAATGTGTGTCAATTCCATTTCCTGTTAGTTGTCCATTAGCCTTTGTGGTTCTTGAATATAGAGGTTGGCTACCTCTTAGAGAGTTTCAAAGCCTAGCTGGAAAAATAAACCACCAACACTACATTCAAGCTAGCCATTCCATATAAGTTTGTAGACTTCATCACAAGGGTTTGGTGAGTTGGAAGATTGCATGTTATTCATTCATCATTTCCCTCCTTTATTTTATTTCATTTCAATGTTTAATTACCAACAAGGGGTTTGACCAAGGAAAACTCCCATTCACTAACAATCAACAAGTTTTTCTCCTCTTGTGTGTTTGTGTTTATAGATTTACGCTAAAGACTTGAAGATCATTTGAATTGAAAAGTTGTAAATTTTTAAAGTTGCATCACAAAGTTGTCATCTTCAGAAAAAATCACCTATAGGCTAGATTCAAAAGATTCAAAACATGAGATATGAGAAGAAGGAAGTGCAAAAATTAGATCTCAAGACCACATTCTTGAAGATTTCAGAAATTTAGAATGAGACTAAGTTGCCACCTAGGGCGTGTTGGTGTTTTTTGATGTAAACCAGGTTTGTCTCCTAATCTACCTATGGAATTGCCAATTCCAATCAAGGGCAGCTCGGAGGACCTGAACCAACTGATGAGGATTTTAACAATAACCTCCTACACTTTGGGCTCTGCAAGACCTGGGAGGGTGATCCCTGTAATGAGTTTACAACTTCTGCAACAAAAATCATAAACAATCATTAACTTCAAACAAATAATCTCACTTAATATCTCAACAGAATGGGATAGAACTGAAATGAATTGGTTGTTCATCAGTAATATCAACCACTTGGTGCATGAGATACTTACAACACAACTTCATGGTGAAGGATAATCATTATGTTTAAAATTTGTGGTAGCAAGCCCTAGGTGAACACAAACAAAACACTGAATCACAAAGAATAGATGCAAATTAGACCAGTGCCATATCCATTGGAGGAGTCAAATTCACCAACACCTAATGGTTCATAGCATATTTTAACACATAGCATGTAATATCTCTGATTATATTGCCTTACAGTATCATAATTTGTATCTCAGCTCAATACTTCTTACCCAATCCTTGTACAAAACATATCAATCTGCAATCTCATTTAAGCAGTTTAATTAATTCTTTGAATCAAAGCTAAAACCAGAATTGCACACACCACAACAGTGAGATGAGCATAACAACCCTTGATTACTTTATTCAAAATTTGAATACATTTTGACATAGGAGAGACATTGTCCTAGATTTTTTAGTTAAACTCAAATTCCAGTACTATTATGAAACACTAAATCCCAATAAACTCAAATTCTACAACAAAATGACACAAAACCCACTTGCATTGCCTCTGTAACTACAAATTTTACAATTTGATATGCAACTCCACACCAGAATTTTGACTAGCTTGCTTGCTAACCTACTAACTTGCTAAATTTTTCACAATGAGAGAAGAAAAGAATAAGAAGAGGAGAAAAGATTCTAGAAGAAACCCTAAATCCAAACAGGAACAACCATCTAGAAGCATCTCCGCCATTGAACAGTGATCTGCAAATATCTTCTTCATTTTCCTATAACAAAATTCAATCTATTTTTAAAACAAAATGTTCTCAATTCATTGTTCAATAGAAAAATGCCATGTGTCCACTCCACTCATTGCAATAAATGGATTATGCAGCTTGAAAGAAAATCTCTCTCCCCATGAAAAATCCACTTATCTTTGTTTTCTGTTTTTCCCCTTTGCTGCATTTTACTCTTTATATTTACTCACTGTTGTTTTTATTTTACTTACCATCAGTAAATAAAATATTACATTTTACTTCTATGCAAAGTATTTTAAATACTTTACCCAGCAGCATAAAGTATTCACACTTTACTTTCATAGAATATTTTACCCATTTTGCACTTTTCAATTTAAAAAATTTCCCCACACTTCACGGATAAGACAAACTCGAGTGATTTAATTTTTTCTCACATTTAGCTCTCTAGGTAAAAATATCTTTAAAATATTTTCCTTGCCCTTTACCCTGTTTACATTGAAATTAATTCACCCCTACTTCATTTAAAATTCTAAAGCCTCACCCGAGAAAATAAAATGAAATGGACCCCACCCCCATTTGAAAATTATTTGATATAAGCCTGCCAAAATAATTAATTTATTACCCCCTTTAATATTTCGGGCTCCCCCATTTCACCGAGCCTTCATTGAAAGATCATGGGGCCCACCATTTAAAATTTATTTTGACCGAACCTTGGGGAAAACATTTAATTAAATGTTTTATTTGCTTCTCTCCATCTCCCCGCGCCATCACAATCATTATTCCGTGAGCATCTCCCGATTGCGATTTGGCAGGAAATGGTTGAGATTTTGTTGCATTCACCTTCCATCCTCCACCGTTGCATTCTGCTTTGCTCATTCATTTGTTCTTTTTCCCTAATTTATTTTTTGTTCGCTCCTATTTGCTTGAGCATCCTTCACAAGAATCCATGGTGGCAACATCCTCATACACCTGGCATGAGTTTCTTCCCCATATGTTTTATACTCTGATGGATCTCCACACCCGCTCCAAGCTGTACCTCCTCCGTTTGTGCATGGTGGTCTCCATATGTTTACACCCACCAATGACTGGTCGTGCCTCATGTATGGTTCAAGCCTGACTCTCACCTGGACGCGCCCTCTGAACTGCATTTTTGTGAAGGCTTCCAAGGCTCTCCCACCTCATATGCTAGCCACAGGCTTCCCTTTGGTGTTGTTTCAAGCCTTTACCTGCTGGCTGCAGCCACCATTTATTTCCCTATTACATGAGCTTTCTGCACCCTTCATGACATTTGGTCGCACCTCCTTCCAAATGCATTGCAGTCTAGGCATTCAAGGAGACCATATTTGTTGAGGCACCATCAAATAGTTCATATGCTTTCCATTGACCCATGTTTTGATGGATGTTCATAACTTTCTTCCCTTTGTTGTGTGCCTTCAGTCTTTTTAATCCACCTCAAAATTCCTAAAGCATTCTCAACAAAATAGCCTCATGCGTGGTTCTCAACAACAATTTCAATCGATGAAAAGACATTTGTTGTGGGCACCATGTCAAAGACCTTGCTACATATCCATGCCTCTTCATAATCAAGGAACTAAGAAATATTAACATGATAATAGATTCGCTTTTTCATCATGATATATTTGTTCCAGCAATCCGCAAGACCAAATAGTGTTGTGATCCCCCTTCATGGTAAACCAAGTGAAATGCCACCTGCTTCCCTTGGAAAATAATGTGCAATAGAAAACATCAAGCATTCAAGCTTCTTACCTCTGCAAATTAAACTTTCTTGCAAATTATCAAAGTCTTTTCACTAAAACTATGGGCCTCCCATAGCCTCCTGCCAAACGCATTTAATTTAGATTCATTGAGGACTGCATTGATTTAAGCCATTCACCAACAATGACATTCATGGTGCCCTCACATACTACGCAGCTGCCTTATGCACTTGCTTGGAGCCTCTAAAATTCCTCCACAGTCCACATTTATTCCATTAATTTGTTGGCAGTTAGAGTGAAAAATTATATCAATTATGGGTGTGTTCATCCAATATCAGAGATAGGCCAATGTGCTGATGATTCCTTAAGCACAGATGGTGTGGAAAATAGCAAAGTAACCACAATCCTTTACTTTCATTCCATGTGTATGTGTTTTAGCAAACATTTGAAGATATGCTCAAATGCTTCCCAAGGACCCTGTAGTTGTTCAAAAAACCTAGCAAAAGTGAATTTTGTTGTGACTGATCTCACAATAACTCAATTGAGACAAGTATATACCACTGCAATCATGTTTCTTGACAACACTCCTCTTTGATTCAATCAACCAAAACAGGTTGCACGCCTTATATGCACTTCCACAACCCACTTGCATACATTGTCATTGTCTTTAGAAAACACTAAACAAGCAATTTGCCATCTATTTGGGGAATTTTATCAATTTGCAAGTTTATAATTGTGCCAAGCATGTCGGGTTCCCATGTGGGCCTGGTTAAAAAAAAATCATTTTCAAACACATTTCATGCTCAAATCATCCCAGGACAACATCTGGATGCATTTGAAGTGAAATGGTAAATTGTGTTGCCATCAGAAACTGTTTTCTATCACTTTTGCAAAATGGGCAAAATAGGTCAAGTTGCCTCAGGAATTAATCTAGGAAACCAATCAAATGACCTCATGAAACCATAAAAACTTGCAAGCATATATTCATTTGATCCAAAAGTATAGTGCAAAAGATGACTCAGAGAAAAATATCCTGAGGAATCGGATATTAATTGACAAAGTTGCCTAGTTAGGCTTTGCTGAAACATCAACTATTCTGAAACAATCAAAACACATCTGACTACCAATTTGTAAAAATAGCAAAACAACTCCTAACAAGTTACCATCAGACACATGAATTCATTAAGGTACCCTAAGCACGTGTGCAAAAGGAAAATCCATGAAACATCCTTGATCAAAATATATTAACGATCAAAGTTGACCAGTCAGAAAGGCTGTCAGTAATGCATATGTGAAACTGAACAAACAACATTTGGTTTCAATCTGCTAAATATAGCAAATCAGATCATGAAGTTCTGCAAACTAACACCTGAGATCATTTAGGTATGGAGAACATAGAAGAACATTCATTTTGACATGACAGTCAACTGGTTGCGAAACCCAAGCTCAAACAGGAGGCTGTTTTGCAAAGCTGACAATCTGCAAACAATAGAACAAATGCAAAAACCCTCCAGCTTCACCTTTTTAAACCCTGACAAAACTTATCATGGGAAGATGTCATTTGATACACACATTCACATATGTCAAGCAAATACGTCTGCAATTTGGTTTTGCTTGGAAATCAACATGCCTCAAATTCTGATTCTCCAAAGTACGTCATTCAAACTGACCCCTCAAGTGCACATCTTAAAGTGCAGAGGCAAATTTCTCGAAACGAGCACCTCAAATTTGCAAAATTTGAGAGTTCCAATAGGGCATCTTAGTCCTCTCAAGGGAATTTTGTAGAGATTCTTTAAGATCCGATTCTAACATATGAAGATTTTGCATTTTCAACGAAAAATAGCAATGGGACTAAGTCAACAGTAAGGGAGTCTTAGTCCTCCATAGCACTTTTTGACAACTTCTTTACATTTTTTGAATCCTCTTTACATTTCCAAAACATCCAAGTACACATACCCTAACTTTTTGTTGCATAATTTCATCATTTGCATCGTTCATTTAGCTTGCATTACTAGGTTTTATGAGTTTAATGCTTATTTGTCTTTTCCAATCTTTTTCTTGGTGCTGAACCCCTCAAAGATTAAAATAACCCTTCCTAGGTCATGCTTGTTGAGAATTGACTCACCTTTGAGGTTGATATTCAATCCAATTATGATTCCTAATACTTTATTGAATTAACTAAGGAGAATAACTGAGCACCCATGCACACCTATTTTCTTTAGGGTTCACATGGAATGAGAAAATTATGCACCAATGCCAACTTAAATATGAAATTAATCCAATTATACGTGTAAAATTATCTTCACTCTAAAACTTGCCACACTATCATTTCATAATAAGCACTAATCTAAATGTCCTTTCTATGTACACCTAGTCTATGTGTGAAGGCCATCATTTATTCTTCACTAAAATAAGCATCAATTTCCTACACTCGTAGTCTTCCTCCGAGCATTCAATAAAATCCTTACTAGGTTTATCCACTCATCCTTTAGCCATAGCTAAATTGAATAGGATAAAATACAATTGTAATAATGATTACAATATACTTCACACTTCAAACCTAGCATGAGTTCCAACAATGAATAATTATGGGTGAAATGGTTGAATGTACTGGAAGACCATGCTGCCCAAATAGTTGGACTGACAACACCACAATGATGTGGGAACCATCAAAAACCTATTGCCAACTCACCATAACCATTCAATCAAATCCCACCTCCTAATTCAAATACAAATCTTACTCTCGCCAAATTGCAACTAAACTTTACACACATGAATGATACTCAATGAATATATGCCTTTTCACTCAATGGTGGTTATAAAATCTTTCCAAACCAATGATTATGGAAAGAAAAATCAATTGTGTTGTTAGAATCCCCTCGACTGCATGTGTTTTCTTGATTTGGATTTATTTCACAAAAGATTGGATCACCGGAATAACATTTATAAAGAGTCGCCCTCCCATCCACCCAGCAGTTTGACTATTACCAAGCATGTGGAGACCAACTTGCCCTAGTTTGCAAGTCAAGCCAAGATGAGGATGATCACACACCATCACTTTAACTACCCAGATGAAAGAACCATAACTCTTATAATATAATTTTGATTACATCTTTCCATACCTTCGATTGTGGAAAGCCACCCACCCAACCACCCACTTATAGAGGATTAGTCTTACCATCAATAAAGTTGTAATTTAATATGGGAACACTAATAAAGACACAATTAGTTAATAAATTTAATGTCTTGTATATATTTCAAAATTATATGAACATATATACATTGAATATTTATATTAAACACCATATTCATAACATTAAAATAGTATAATATTCACAAAATCTCCTAGAGATGATGAAATTCTACAAACAAAAAATAGATTGGATTAGTGAAGACTTGTTGCAACTCTACAAAGAGGCTATACAAAGGGGTATCTAGGTTGTAGTATGAATATATAAGGTGTGATTAAATTAATCCCTAAGGATGGTGACAAGTCCCTTATTAAGAAATGGTGACCCATTACACCTCTTAATGTATCTTATAAAATTCTTGCAATGTTCTTGCCATCATCCTAGTGGATATCCTCTCTAATTTCATTCGCAATACCCAAACTGGGTTTGTAAGGGGTAGATATATCCTAGAGAATCATTTCGCTAGTTGGGAGGCCATGGACTGGGCCAAACATTCCAAACAAAAGTTTAATATTTTTCTTCATGACTCTAAAAAGGCATATGATAAAGTAGAATGATATTTTTTATTATGACTTTGGAAGCATTTGGTTTCCCAGAGATTTCTTGTCGTTTGGCTAAAACTCTTATGAAAGATGTGGTTTCCCATATAGAGATAAATGGTTCTCTATCTAAACAATTTAATCTTGAAATACCAATAAGGAATGGATGCCCCTAGCCCTTGGTCTATTTTTTATTCCTTTAGATGCAATCTTTCACCTATTGAGGGAATCATTTGCATCTCCTAAGGTTGGGGGAATCTCCCTCCCTAATAAGGAGGATTTGTTAAATATACAATTTGTTGATGATACAACATTGTTCTTATAAATTTATGAGGAAAATATGGATTCTCTTATGATGAAACTGAAGTTATTTTGTCATGTTTCTTGTGCTAAACTCTTAAATTCCAAATCTATTACGCTAGCTTGGTATGACACCCTACCAAATTGTTTTACAAAATATGAATTCTAATGTAGAGGTCCCACTAGGAAAGTAAGATATCTTGGAATTCCATTTTCTATTAACACCTATCTAAAGTGTTAGATGCATAAGAAAATTAAGAGGGGATGAATCAATTATACATTAAAAAATTCAATTCCTTATTCTAGCTTTCAATCCCTTGTCAACATTTAAACCCTCATCATGCATTAAAATAATGTAAACATATGAAACAACCATGCAAACACAACCATTCAAAAGAGAACATAAAATTTACATGGAAACCCCTAATTAGAGAAAAACCATGATGAGTATTGACTCACATATATATGAATAGCAACTGTAGGATTTGATAAATGCAAATCCACAGCTCGCCAAGAACACCTGCATGCAAAATACCTAATGTTGAATAGAGACCAAAGAGACAAAAGCAAGGGTTTGGAAAATCTCAGCGGAGTGAGAGTAGAATTATTATTTCCCAAAAAGATTAATTACAATAATTACAAAAGCGGCATATAAGGTGAGAAACCCTAAAGCCGGAGAAGGCTAGGTTTGTGCAATTAATAATTAATAAACATATTAATTATTATGCACCTACAAATGACAAGCTTAAGTGAATAGAATAATAGTTAGCATTAATAATTAAACCAAAGTGATTTAATTATAAAGGCAAATGAACTATTACTCTAACACCCCCCATTAAGTGAAGCTCAGGAGGAAGCAAACCTAGCATAGCTAAGAAAGCAGGAAAATGGGTCCCAGGAACAAGGCCAGATCAGGTACCAAGTACAAGGAAATCTCTATGAAACGGAGAAAAGGAGAAAACCCAGTGGGAAAAACTCCTCTCCAAAAAGAGATGCAAAAAAAAAGTACAAATGAAATGTCTCAAGAGACTCTCTCAAGAACATATGCAGATATACAATTAGATTACCCCCCATGAGAGAGAGTGGAGACTCCAAAGCCCCCCCAGAATGAGAGAACCCCTATGCCAATGATCAAACCGATGTATCGCCTCGGAGGAAGAAACAGATCCAACGGTTGAAGAAGAGGAAATCCCTGGATGTGAGGTGAAAATGGTAGTCCTGGATGATGCTCACTGAAGAACTGAACTGGAGAATGAGTGTTTGAGTAATAGAATGGTGAATCAAACAACTCAAGATGATCTTGAAATGTAATCTCCAGTGAAGAAGGGATAACAAGTGTGCTGAATCTGTCATCTGTGAGGAAAGCAATATCCTCAGATATGGCCTCAACAACTACACTTGATGGCTCGATGAGTGGAGCAACAATGTCAATCACAACTGAAGAGGTATCCTGCTAAACAAATGTAATCTCAATAGGAGGAAGAGGTGTAGAAGTCTCAACACTAGTCTCATGAATAGATGGAAGAACACATAAGTTCAAGTGACCGAACTTCTCCTCAGATACTGCATGCTCTCTTGTAGAAAGAGAGGGAGATGATGGACCAAATTGTGTGAATGCATACAATCAGGAAGAATGATCAACTATCCCTGTTGCAACAATGTTGCCAGTCTGAATGTCTTTGATGTGCACTGAATCAGGTGTGAACTCAATTGTCTTCCCTGTCCCATTGTGAGCAACCTGATAGATGGAGAGAAGGTTAGTGGACAAAGATGGAACACATAGTACATCATTGAATGTACCGTCATCAATATCGATAGAACCTTTCCCACATACACTCATATAAGTGTTATTACCCATCAATATGTGTGGTGAGGATGCAGCCTCGAAAGATGAGAACATGTCCTGAGAAGATGCCATATGGTGTGAAGCACCTGAATCCAGTAGCCATCTAGATGAATGTGAACTGGTGGTTGCACATAATGCATGACCCTTATGTGGGGCCTATCCATCTATCTGGAATGATGGTGAAGAAGAAGACCCGCCTGAAGTAGATGAAGAAGAGTGATGAATATGGTTCTTCTCAACAAGAGCTGTCAAATTTGAAACCTGTTTTGCATATCCATCTATCTTCTTCTCATAAAACTTGGACTCATCATGTCCTAGCTTAGTGCAATAAGCACACTTAGGTCTATCTTTCTTCGATGATTCCCCCTTAGGAGAAGGTGAATCAGAAGTCTTCTATGAACTAGAATCCTTCCAATGCTCCGTGGTCTATGGTTTTTGTTTCTGCTTCTGCTTCTACTTCCCCTGATATGACTGTGCTACCAATGCTTGGTACGGTGATCTTGTGAGAGCATCCAACTATGATATCTTAGCCTGCTCTCATGTCAAACGATCACAAAACATCTCAAAAGAAGGCATGATAAAATGTACACCCAAGGCATCCATAGTGGAATGGAAGGTAGATGAGAATATCTGAAAGTTCCCACGAAGCTTTGAAAAAATTAGGTAAATACACTCTGTATCAGTCTTAACCTTACCACAACCCTGTAGAAGAGATCTCTGTTGTTTGAATTTCATCAGAAAGCCCTCAATGGAGGGAAAAGAATTAGGTACCAAGGAAGTTAACGCGGCCTCAAGCTGCAAAGCTCTGAACTGATTGACAGTACCAAAAATTCCATCAAACTTGGTCCAAATGGCTCGAGGAGTGAGACAATCATCAAGATGAAATAGGAGACTGTCGAAAATGTGTAAAGCCATCAATCCCATAGCCTGATCCATATTGTTCCTGTGTTGCATAACCTCAAAGGCTCAAGTCAACTGAGGCTGAACCTCATCCAAATAGGACCATAATCCTCAAGACTGGAGAAGATTCATCATGCGACCCTTCCAAGTGTGATAATTATGGGGTGTGAGAGGTTCAATAGATCTATCGGCCATCATGTGAACTGTGCGTCAACTGCTCTGAATTTTTTATTATTATTTAGTGGTCTTTCAGAACTAGATAAAAGATGCAGAAGGGGTTTGATTTGTTTTGGTGTTTATAGATTCTGGTTTTCTGATGTAGATGATAGAAAGCAAGAAAAAAAACACCTACCACAATGTATGATTCTAACCCTCATACAACAAATAATCAAATACTGAAAGAACAAAAAATGAGGAAAAAACCTGAACGCCAGATGCAGAGAGAGAGGAAAATGAAGCCTCCACTTCAACACCAAAAAATGGTGCTCAAATAGTTGAATCAGCAAACAAGACCATCATAATCACATCCGGCTCGGAAACACCTTTCTGATGATATTTTATTTTTCGAAAATGGACACCGTATGCCCAAGATATGGCCAAAAAACCACAGGTACCCCCCAAAAATGAGCTCTCTTGAAAAAACCAGTCACGAGAAATAAATTGAAGGCTGTATGGCCATCACGGGATGTCGGCGGTGGCCAGTGGGCGGTGAGGCCGGCGGAGGTGGTGGTCGGGCGGAGCGGCGATGGCTGGGTGGAGCGGCGGTGGCGGCCGGGCAACGTCGGGCCCTGGTGGCAGCGCGGTGGCTGCAGGGTGGCGCGTAGGCTAGCGGCAGTGCGCGGGCGGTGTGGTGGCGGCGCGGGCTGGTAGCGCCTAAATTTTGTGAAAAAATTGATATTTTTAAATTTTTTTTGAGTTTTTCTCTCGATTTTTGAGCCCGTACGGCCCTGGTAGGCCAAAAAATTTTGCCTGTGGTCACTATGGCCAAAATAGTCAAAGTTTATATGAATTTTGACTCTCCCAGGCCTTCTGAACGCGATGGTGGAGTCCGTTTTTGCTCAAATGGCTCCAGAAAATAGTGCCTCCTTCAAAGTGATAGAAAAACCCCAGAGAAGTTGTGGCTGTCGTCTTCGAATCATGGCCTCAAACACCTTCAAACTAGGCAGTGATAGGGTGGCTCTGATACCATGTAGGATTTGATAAATGCAAATCCATAGCTCGCCAAGAACACCTGCATGCAAAATACCTAATGCTGAATGGAGACCAAAGAGACAGAAGCAAGGGTTTGGAAAATCTCAGCGGAGTGAGCATAATTATTATTTCCCAAAAAGATTAATTACAATAATTATAAAAGCGGCATATAAGGTGAGAAACCCTAAAGCCGGAGAAGGCTAGGTTTGTGCAATTAATAATTAATAAACATATTAATTATTATGCACCTACAAATGACAAGCTTAAGTGAATAGAATAATAGTTAGCATTAATAATTAAACCAAAGTGATTTAATTATAAAGGCAAATGAACTATTACTCTAACAGCAACACCAAATACAATAGGCTCACTATCATAAGGGATCACTACCCAAAAGAGAAGAAAGGATCACTGCCAAAAGGACTTACTATCCTATAGAAAGAAAGAAAGAAGAAGACTGTTACAAAGAGATTCACTACCTCAGAGCAATAGGAAAACTCCACCACTATAACCTTGCATAATTTTACAACCTTTGGATCATTTTCTCCCACAACTTATGGCATACTAAAAATGTAGACACCTTTTTATCACTACATCTTGAGCCATAGGAATTTATGTTGGTGTAATTAATTATTTAATTACACTTTATTAAGTTTACTTAGGTAATAATTAGTTTATTTAACTAATAAGTAAGCTTTATTTAGTTGAGCTAATTTTAGTTCAAAATTAGGTTTTACCTTTAGGGTTATGCATACATTGATTTTATAAAGAAATTCATCTTTTGTAATTTATTAATTCTTGAATATAATTCATTTGCACATCTTCATGCAAATTTCTTTGCTTTTTCTATTTTTCTCTTGTGGAAGGTATTTTCTGGTTTGCATGTTTGATCTTGGTTTATAACAATTTAATTTCACACTCAGATCACCATACTTGATTACATTCACATATCTTACACACCACACATTATTTCTATCAATTTATGTATTATTTCTACCATTCATGACCTAAAAAATATTTATTAGGTCAGCCTCAATGAAACATATGGACCTCAAACATGCAACAACAAATAGGTTGGCACCAAACACTTCATAGTGGAAAGAAGTGAAGGTAGAAAATGCCAAGAATTAACTAGGACACAAATCTACATTGAAACACTTTTCCATGCTTTTACAAACACCAACCTCCATAATTAGTGCTAGCATGCCAAGTCGACCAAATCTACACTAGCACTAACAAGTGACCACATAAACCCCTCTCTAGGTCCAAAAAATAATGTGGACCATAAAGAAACACTTCAAATTATCCACACAATATCTCTGAATATCCTAGCATCATCATAATATTATGCAACACTACCACAACCATCTGTATCTAAGAACACCATCATTATGCAACTCAGAACATAAGTTATGAATCTAGACTTGTAGAATAGTTGACCACTAGAAATTTCAAGGGAAGGAAGTTATAAAAAATATGAGAATGTTCCCAAATCCAGAATATAAGAAACCACAATGAAGAGAAATGTAGAGCAATCTCATTTATCTAAATAATCCTTCTTCAGAGACAAACACACTATTAGACACATCTTTCACAATATAACAATATAGAACCTAAAACTCTAGATATAACACCTTTGAACACATCTAATCATCACATCTAAACCACTCAGGAATATATTCAACCATAAATAAATGTGAAACTCAACACAAAACATACTTTGGTTATGCTACACAATTCTTTATACAAATTTTCTCAAAATAACTTGGAAACCAAGTGAACCAATTGAATCAACATCACCACAAATATCTTCTCATCATGGATACACTAGAGGTTGTCATCAAAGTACAATACAAATGAACAAATAGTGCAACACTCAATAATTCCAACAATCTCCACACTAGGGGTTGACATCAATGTGACATCAAACCATAACACATCCACACTTGACATGATGACAACACTATCATTAGTTGCAAAAAATCCAATACTAGGTTTTGACATCAGTGAAAACACAAAAATTATTCCAACATAAAGGAAATATGGTTGTGGATTAAGGGAAGGATTGATTGAAAACTTGATAAATGAAATAAACATGTTATTTCTCTAGAAAGATTAATACAAATATACCAAAAGATATTATCCTCTTATAGTATATACTATTGATTTATTTGGCTATTTACTAGCTACCAAGTGAATGATATATAGTAAAAGATCAACATTTTCTTGTGGTCAGTTGGTAAAGGAAATAAAAAGGAACATCACATTAAATGGGACTAGTATTGTCTAGACAAAGACAAAGGAGAATTGGGTTTCAAAAATATTAAAATGCATACTATGGCTCTTTCTATCAAATGGATCCTTAAAGCCATGGAAGGAAATTAACCTTTGAAAATAATGGTTAGGAATAATATCTATCTTTCATCCCCAGATAGGCTGAACCTTGGAAGATGCTTCCCTTCAGTGACTTGATAGCATGTTCCTTGTGGATGTCAGAGAATAAAGACATTACTAGCTACATGTAGAAAGTGGTTGAAGTTGTCAATTCCACCAAAGTTCATGGTGGAATTCTTCATGATGAGGAGGTGGTAAAGAAGGTACTAAGAGCTCTACATGAATCTTATAGGCATAAGGTTTCTGCTATTGAAGAATTTTAGAATGTAAATAATTACTCTAGAGATCATTTTCTTGGTACTTTAACTACTTTTGAATTAAGAAAATTTTGTTAAAGTGATTCAAAGAAATAGATTGCTTTCAAATTTGGAAGAGTAGAGAAGAATGAGGAATTTAATATAGATGAATTTCATGAGTTGGAAGAAACATTTGTGAGGAAATTGAAAAAGGGTACTAAATAATACATAGTAAGCTACCTTTCAAATTCTTTAACTATGGAAAGATTGGTCATTATGCTTCGACATGTCCTGTCAAAGATTCAAAAGATAGACCTAAGGAGAATAAAGGTAAATAATATAAGAACAACTATTATGTTAGAGATGATGTGATTATATATGATGATGAATCGGATTACCCTAATGATGAAGATGATAAATTCTTGTTCAAGGCTCTATATGCTAGAACTAATTATACTAACTCTGAGAGATGTATGAAGGAAAGTAATCCATGAATAGGAGAAATGGTAACTAATATTCATGCTAGGGAAGAGAAGAATAATTGGATCATTGGGAATGGATGCTCAAATCACATGATAGGTGATAAGAGTAATTTTGTTAAGATTGAAATTTTTTAAGGTGGTTTAGTTAAGTTTTGTGATGATACATCTGCTAAGATATGTACAAAAGGATCAATTAGTATTGATGGAAAGCATAATATAGATGATGTTCTTTATGTTAAGGGTTTGTGGCATAACCTTTTGAGTGTAGGAAAAATGTGTAGCAAAGGATGTAATATTTTGTTTTAGGATAATGGTTGTGAGATTGTAAAAGAATCTGGAACTATGATTGCAGCAAGAAGGATGATTGGAAATGTTTATCAACTTAAAGGTATTAATGGCTAATGGTATGTGTTTTATGACTCAGATTAATTAAAGTTGCCTATGGCATAGAATAACGTGTCACATAAATTTTGATAGCCTATTAAGGATGATTTCAATTCAAGTTGTGAGAGGTATGCCAATGATTACAAAGCATATCAATGTTATTTGCAAGGAATTTTAGATTGGAAAGCAAGCCTCAAGGAGTTTTAAAGTTAAAGAAAAATCTTCTATTGATCCTTTAGAGTTAGTGCATATAGACATTTGTGGACTGACAAGAACAAGAATTTTTCAAGGTGATATAATTTTCATGCTACTAATTGATGAGTATTCTAAAATGACTTGGGTTACTTTTCCCAATGAAAAATCACAAGCTCTAGATATTTTTGAAGGAATTCAAAGCTATATTTGAGAATTAAATGGATATGAAGATCAAATGTTTGAGATCTGGCATGTTCGAAGCTTGAGGAGATTGTCATTGATGATGTTGGTTGGCAACATGAGCATGGAGAATATACATAACAATGTAATACAATTTTTTCATTGATGTCAAAAATTTTGTGGATCATTTTGATTAATCCTAAATTTTTTTGAGGTGTTATGGAAGTCATTTGTGCAAGAATATTTGGTCAAAAATCTCAGTTGTGTGGAAATATGACTAAGTGCCAAAACTACTAATTCTGTGTTAAAATGTATCAATTTTTGGGACTGCTCCACTCCACAAAGGACGCATTTTTTCTATGATTATTTAACCTTTTCTTTTGGTTGTTAGAAGAATATAAATCAAAGAGTTCATCTGGTTTGGTGAAGTATTATAAGAGATATGAATAACAGAGTTTTTCCTAGCATAATACAATCATTTCTTGAATAGTGTGTTTGTGTGGGAGATTTTGCACTTCACCATAAATGATTCTTTGATGTTGTACTGTTAAAGATAAGTTGCAAGATTCCAGTTGAGTGTGAATTCTAGATGATATCATGTTGTGAATTGAATGAATAGTTGAAGGATTTTTTTTTAGGTCCTATGGTGTGACAACCTAACACATTTGATGAGTATGTGAAGGATTAATATTTTTTGATCCTTTATGTGGTATCTATTATAGGTCCATGCCAACCTATCTTAAGATGTTTTGAATTTTTAATTAAGGCATGTGTTATGGATGATAAGGTTTGGATCTAACAAGTTGAGTTTTGTGTGTTACATCTAATTAGGCCGACCTAATTGATGTTACACTTGATGTTGATATATACAATGTATTGTTTTTAGTATTTTGGGATAAGAGATTATGCATGTGAGATTTGTGATGTGAATTTGATTAGATTAGTGATAAGTTATGAATGTTGATATCATAATTGTATGACTATAAATCAGAACAGAGCATTAATCCAAATTAGTGGGAATTTTTTTATTGTGCTTCATTGGAACTATATCCCTGCATATTGTAGTTGTATTTCTATTAGTTCAAAATAGGCAATGTTCCACCTTATATATTCTATATTTTCTTTATGGGAAGTGAGTCCACTTGGATAGTGAGTCCACCTGCACTGAGGATTTCTATAATATACTATAACTGACTATAATATATTTTGAGCTAACCCTCATCATGGTTTTTCCTATTTTGGATTTTCCACATAAAAATATTGGTGTTCATGTGATGTGATGTTGCAGATGTTTTCATGCCTTCTTTATTTATAATAGTTGAATAAGCTTTGGTAATTAGATGAATAATGTTTCAATGGTTTAATAGAATAATAATTCACCCCCCCTCTTAGTGTTCTGAGTGTTCAACATGATAGAGGTTGAGAGTGTACCTACAATGAGTTTAGCACTTTTTTTGAAGATCAAGGAATATAGAGGCATTTGTCAGCCCCTAGGACTCCTTAGTGTTGGAAGAATGAAGAAGGTTCCCTCCGGGTTTTCTATCATTGATGCCAAAATTGGTTGGGAATTGACTAAGTAAACTTTGTATCCATGTTGATATAGTATTTTGGTTTGGAAATCCTCTTAGTAAAAGGGAATTCTATGAGTTTTTGATATTTTTCTCAAGAGTGTTAGTTATAGGTATAAAAAGTTTTCAGTGAGTTTGTGTGATCTGGTTGAGTTATCCAAGTGACAATTTTTTTTTGTTCTTTTGGTCGACAAGGTTAGCAACTATTTTCCCTTTGTGTTTTCCTTATTAGGTCCAAATCAACCTAATGTTTTGATGACACGTTTTGTTTTGCGCACAAAAGGAATTTTGTATTAGGTCGACAAGTCATTTTTAATTTTTGGGTGTTCACACTTAATTAGGTTGGCCTAATTGATAAAGGAAAACATGACCATGTATATATGTGTTTGTATGATGGAGTTACAAATACAGATCTAGAGATATACAATACGGTATATGAGCAAAGCGACAAGAGTAATGGAGCGAAGTGAGTGATAGTGATTGTATATCTTCAATCAGGGCATAATTTTGGTATTCTCTAGAGCATAACCAAAACTAATTTTTGCATTTCGTAGGTGCACTTCTCTTGTTCATTTTTGGTAGTGACCCACACCTTTTATATCTTGGCTATAAGCCATATTTTGTATTTAGGATATGAGCCTTTCAAGGATAGTGAGTCTTGGTAGTGAGCCCTATAGTATCTTATAATAAATTATAATATATTGTGAGCTAATCCTCATCATGGTGTTTCCCACTTTGGGTTTTCCAGGTAAAAATCTTGGTGTCAATGTGTTATGATCTCTTTTATGTTTTGGTTCACTATTTTAGCTAGATGTGGATTGATAATTGCATGGTTAATAATTAATTTTGTTAGCAGAATACTAATTCACTACCCCCTCTCAATATTAAGTGTATTCAAAAAATGGTATCAAAGCTTGGTTCCTCTAAAAAAGTTTTATAGCTTGAGGAAGGTCCTAAAATTTGAATACATGGCTAGCAAATGCTATTTTGTTCCTCCAAAAGAAAACTCTATAAATGAGGAAATCAATGTTTCTCTTGAGAAATTGGACAAAAGTGAGGATGATAAGGAAATTCGAAAAGGAAATCTGAAGGAAGCAAATGATTGCATCAGGAAGTTGATAGAGTAGATCAAAAAGTTCAAAGAAAGGGTTAGAGAAGTTAGTGATCAGTTGAAAAAGGCTAGTGAGGAAATTATCGGACTGGAAGTGCAAGTAGAGGGAGAGAAACAAATTGAATAATTTCATAAAATTGAGATTTAGAATAAATTGATGAATGCAAAAGCTTGAACAAGAAGTAGTAACCCTAAGAGTTGATCTATAAAAATTTAAAGCTCATGAAGAAATGTTAAAAACAAGTTGTACAAGGCTTCATGAGTTGATTACATATCAAAAAATTTCTAAGGATAAAAGGGGTCCAGGACTTGAAGAAGGAAAAATATTGAAGGAAAAACTTATTCCCAACAAAGTGGACAATCAAAATAAGTTTCAAGGCAATACTCATCAAATCAAGAATAAAAGGAACAATACTTGAAGGATTCCTATCCAATAGCCTAATGCTCAAAGGTACCCATCTTTTAATGATTTTTTTCTCATACAATAAATTTGGACATAGAACAATGAAATGTAGAAGTAGGATGAACTTGAATAGAATGAGTTGGAATATTGGATTATTTACTAGAAAATACTATGTTTGCAACAATTTTGGACATAGAGCTACCGAATGTAGAGGAAAAATGATGATGAACATGTTTAATGCTAGTAGAAGGATTCAATCTTTCTAAGGCTACTGTTCAACATGCAATATCCTTAGACACAAGGATGAATGCAAATCCATTTGATAAAGGATATGTTGTATGCTACACTTACAACAAACTGGGACATATCTCAAAATTCTATTGGAGTAAAATTAGGAAGAACCCTAATCCAAAATAGAAGAACAAGCAAGTGAACAAAGTAGATCCCGAAGAAATAAGGAATGAAATGGAAAATAATTGGAGGAAAAAGGATGAATCAGATACTCTTGTATCTACATTTGGTGTAGATACCTCTTCCAAGAACTAAACCCAATAATCATTCTAGGGGGAACAACCATTGGAAAATCTAAAAATCCCTCAATATATTAAGTGTCAGGAAATGACACAAGGTCATATTATATGATTCATCATTTTGAAGGCATTGGAGAAATTTTTGACAAAAAATAAGTAGATTCGGAGAATTGTAGAATCCTTTTTAGTTTATTAAATACTCTCTAATGTGTTTATCAACTTTTAAGGATGGTGTGTATTAAATGCAAATTAGGAAAAAGTTCATAAGAAATAAAGAAAGAGACTAAATTGATGAAAATAAAATTTGTGCAATTTGAAAGAAGCAATGCAAGCTAGAGTGAGTTGGATGGTGATTTAGAGCATCATACATCAAAACCCTAGTTCTCGACAAGTAGAAAAAGGTATTCTTTGTTATTTTAATTTTAATGTTTTTAAAGTTGAAGGAACTCTTTGTTAAGTTTATTCAAGATTGTTTGGGGAATATGGCCCCTCCTACTATTGTGGAAGTATTTGAGAGACCCCAACCTAAATTTAGAAGATTTTTGTGGAAAGTGTATGAAAATGATCTTGTGGATGCATTCTCACATATTTCAAGGCATGTTCTACCCACCGAAGATCCAAGGACATACATTCATGGGAAGCTAGAGGAATTCAATCACCAAGAGATGAAGGATTTGTGGTATAATGAGTTGAATAGAAATGATCTACTACTTAAGGTGGAATATAAAAACCTAGTTCAAATGAAGTTGAATGTTTGGAACTGGTTTCTAAAATTTTTCAATGAGTGAGGTGAAATTTGTCAGAATAGGCTTTAGTAGGGTTCAAAACAAATTTGTGTGGACAAATGAATCAGGACTTATAAACAAGGAGGTAATTCGAGCTATAACTAGTCTTTGTGATACTGGACCCATTCCACCTCTAAAGGCAGTGAAAAATGATGAATTCAGAAGGCTAACTGGTGCTAAGTTTGAAGGAAGACCTTTAATGACAAAGTGTATTGTAAACCCTACCATCAAGTATGTTACCACCTTGATTGGGAAGAAAGTATATTTCACTAATAGAGAAAATTCAGTATCAACCACGATAGTCCACACTACTTATGAAATGGTGGAGAATTGAAAAGATTTTGATCTTTGTGAGTTGCTTAGGTTGTAACTTATGGAGAACCTGAGTATGAAAAAGGTGAAGAAGCATGTTTTTAAATTTGGTACTTTAGTTATCTATTTGTTATTCTATTTCCTGAGGGATGTACTAGGAAGAAATGAAATCATATGGGATAATACGAAGACGGTTGCTAATCATATTTTTGACCATTTGCGTAGTCTACGAGATTTTAGGGCATAGTATAATGCCCTAATTTCTTTCTTTGTGGTATTTTAGAATGAACTGCATGAAAAAGATAGGATTCCAAGGATTTTGCTAAAGAAGTATGAAAAAGAGATAATATTTCTTGTGCCTACAGATGTATGTATCATTGAGGCTATAAAATGTATAATTCAATGGATTGAACCTATAGGATATGAGATTGAAGAACAAATGGTAAAGAGGTATATTGGAATTTTGTTGGCCAGTTCTAAGGACCCCTCTCTACCTAGGCATGGTACATATGAGGATAAATATACTAAAGTACATTTGGAGGCTAGTGCATCTAAAAGAATAAATAAAGTTGAATCCTTCTTCCAAGGTCAAATATATACTAAGGATGATATAGAATAGTTGAAGGAGGCCCTTGATGAAAGGAAAGAAAAATTGTTGAACAACCCTATGGACCTAGAAAATCAAGAAGACTATCTTTTGGTGCTACACCAATGCCTATCTCCAACTATGCCACCCCAAGTGTTGCTAATGTTGTGAAAGGGAAGAGGAAAGAACAAAGTTATCATACATTTGTTGATGTCACTGACCCTACTGGTCCCAGTACTAGGCCGTCTAAGAAGGACATACCTTATGCTTAACCATGTGTTGCTTCAAGAAGAAGAGTGAAAAAAAAGGATAATAAGAGAAGAACCTTGAGTGATGTTGTTGAGGAAGAAATTAAACTTAGATTAGAAGAAGAGCATCAGCTGAAAAGAAATAGGAGTAGTACCTCTGGTGAAGGAGCCAAAACCAGAGTTGAGATCTCCATTGATGAGGAGACAAAGGAAGAGGAGGATGCTTACTGAATTCATGTAAATTCAAAGATTAATGAAGAAGGCTCATCTGATCTTGTGGAGGACATCCCTGGTTCTCCTCTGGTAAGTGATCAACCACCCTTAATTCTTGGAGCCTCATTAAACAATATGATTGACAATGACGTTATGCCAACTATTGAGCTATGTGACAAGGTTAATAATGAAGGGAAAGAAACCATCATAAATGGTTTTATTCAGTACATAACTATTTGTAATATAAACATGGATACCATATAGTCAAAAGTTATTGAAAATGTGTGGAAACATTTAGTACTTAGAAGGCAAGAGGCCTTAAATATTTAAGACAATATGAGAAGTGAAGCCTTAAAATCTATTAGTTCAACCTTTTCAAAGATAGAAGCTACAAATATGCTGAAAGAATGTTCTACATTATTTAAAGTCAAGTAGAGAGTTAATATATTAATGACCAAGGAATATTACTATGTGGAAAAAGTAAGGTAAGAAACTGAGGATGCAATTAGGAAATTAGGAAGGAGGTATGGGACAAGAACACGTTCTTCATATCACACTGCTTAGACACAAGAACATGCTACTATTGTAGAAGTAATGGATATCACAGTATTGGAGACTATTGATGAGACACTTGGTGCTTCAAAGACCCCTACCCCTCTAATTGAATCAAAATAAAATACCAATAAAAGGTTTGATGATAATCATAATCATCAATTCAGTGAAAAGAGAGAAGACCATCAAGAATCTACTGGAAATAAGGAAGAGAAAAATAAAGATGAAAGTGAAGGGATTGAGGACAAAAAGAAGAATAATGACAAGGATGACAAGGATAGAAGGGAGAAATAAAATAGAGATAAGTCCTTTGCAAATTCATCCAAAGAAGAAGAAGAAAAGGAGATGGAAAAATAAGAAGAAGAATAAAAAGAGAAGGAAAAAGAAAAAGAAAAGGAAGAAGAAAAGAAGAAAGAGGAAGAAAAGGAAGCTAATCCAATTGAGAAGAGAAAAGAAGAAATTTCCAAAGGCCCTAAACCATCAAATCCATCCAAATAATCATTTGAAAGTACCCTTAAATTTATTATTTCAACAAAAAATGTATTTCAACCTTTGCTTCCACCACAACTAGTAAAATTGCCATCACACCCAGGTTATGTGGACTTGACAAAGATTGCAACTAGTGATAGAATAAAACTAAGTTGCAATTTTCTCAATTTTGTCACACAAGAAGTTACATATTCATATCAAAATGGTAATGAGTTGATAAATGAAGCCATTCAAGAATACAAGAGACAATCCCCAATCTTATATCAGGTAAATATTTAACTCTGATTGAAAATTTGAGGTTTATAGTTGATTCAGTCAAAAAGTACACATCTAACCTCAAGGTATAGACTATAAAAGAAGTGCAGTTGAGACTACTAGAGAAATGACTATTGTTTTTGCAAGAAAGTGTACAATTGCACATGAAAAGGCTTTGCAAGATCTGAAAGAGGTAAGAGAATGTGATGAAGAAGCCCAACTTCTATTTGTTTATTGCATGAAGTGGTTGGAAGACACTCTAGGTATCAAGGACTTAATGGAATTGATTGAATCTGAACTTATAGATGCTTCCAGAGATTATAAGATTTTAGATGATATAAACTATGTTAGGTGGGTTTGTATTGTAGATCTTCAAAGAAAACATTTCATCTTGGTGAGGAAGAAATAAGATGTTATGAGACGGTATACCCAACTTGGAGACCCAATTATATCCAGACATGTTTCTATATCAAATGTATTGATGGAAGTAGAAAAAATTGAAGAGATGAACATTGTTCCATCCACTTGGGAAGAAGGAGAAGAATGCTTGGTGGAATTAGAGTCTCTGCATACAACTCTTTCTAAGGAAAAAGGAGTCTGGGATGATGGAAAGCCAACTTGGGAAGTGATTCTCAAGGAGTTACAAGGTTCCCCCATTTCATGATTTGAAGTTTATTTTCCAGGTCCTTTGTCCTTGATGTGAAAGGGGGAGAAGAGGAGAAGACTATGTATAAATAATGTTATGTTTGCGTTCTTTATATATGTTAGGGGGAGTTGAGCACAATTTTGTTTTGAAGAAAATATCATTTTGGCACATGTTGTCATCAATGAAAAAGGGGGAGATTGTTGGAAGAACGAAGAATGTTCCCTTCGAGTTTGTTGTCATTGATGCTAACATTGGTTGGTAACTGACTCAGTAAACTATGCATCCATTTTGATCCAATATTTTGGTCTAGAAATCATCTCAGTAAAAGGGAATTCTATGAGTTTTTGATATGTTTTTCAAGAGTGTCAGTTATAGGTATAAAAAAAGTTTCAATGGGTTTGTGTGATCCAGTTGAGTTATCAAAGTGATAGAAGTTTAGTATTCTTTTGGTGAACAAGGTTAACAAAATTTTTCCCTATATGTGTTACTTATTAGGTCTAAGCCAACCTAATGTTTGGATGACACATTTTTTTCTATGTGCCAAAAGGAATTTTGTATTGGGATGACAAGTCATTTTGAATTTTTCGATGCTCACACTCAAGTAGGCTGACCTAATTGATAAAGGAGAACATGACCGTGTATATATGTGTGTGTATGATGGATAGAAAAAGGAGTTATAAATAGATATATAGATATAGAATATGGTATACAAGTGAAGCAACAATAGTAATGGAGTGAACTGACTGATAGTGATTGTATCTTGGATAGTGACTGAGTTCATTTTTGGCAGTGAGCCGCACTTTTTATATCTTGGATATAAGCCATATTTTATATTCAGATTGTGATCCTTTCAAGGACAGTAAGACCTGTAATATCTTATAATCAGTTATAATAGATTGTGAGCTAATCCTCATCGTGGTTTTCCCCATTTTGGGTTTTCCACGAAAAAGTTTTGGTGTCAATGTGTTATGATCTCTTTTATGTTTTGGTTCACTATTATAGCTAGATGTGGATTGATAATTGGATGGTTAATAATTATTTTTTCTAGTAAAATACTAATTCACCACCACTCCCCTCTCACTATTCGATGTATTCAACACTTACCAAAATAGAGTGGTTGAAAGGAAGAATAGGACTATTCAAAAAGCAACAAGAACTATGATGAAATATACTATAAGTATATTAGAGAGAAGTAATTCATACCACAATATACATACTTAATAGAGTACAAGCGAAAGAAAATATTTCTCGGAGTCCTTATGGTTTATTGTATGGAAGGACTCATATTGCCAAATATTTAAGAGCGTTTGGAAGAAAATGTTATATCAGAAGAGATGAAGAAAGCTCACCAAATTTTGATGCAAGATCTGATGAAGGTATCTTCCTTGGATACTCTACAAATAGAAAATATTATTGATGCTACAACAAGAGGTTGAGAAGAATTTTTGAAAGTGCAAGTGTCAAAGTGGATGAAGATCTACATAAAATTTTAATGATAATAGATGGATATGAATCAAATGATTCATCTTGCAGAGAAGAATAAAATGATAAAGTTAATGAAAATGAAGTATACATTGAAGAGGAAGAAGCTTCGAAAAGGATCCCTAAGACTCCTAAGTATGTGCAAAAGAATCAATCTGAAGATCATGTCATTGGAGAAAATAAAAGGTGTTTTGACAAGAAGAAAGGTTGCTATGATAGATTAACAAGTAAATTTATGTTTACTTTCCAAATTTGAGCCTAAAATAGTGATTGAGGCATCCAAAAATGAGCCTTGGATCAAGGCTATGGAAGAAGAATTGATAAAAATTTAGAAGAATCGGACATGGGAACTTGTCCCAAGACCAAAAAACAGGAATATGATTAAAGCTAAATTATTGTTCTATAATAAATTAAATGAGAGTGGAGAAGTCATTAGGAATAAGGAAAGTCTTGTATGTAAAGGTTACTCACAAGTGGAAGGAATAGATTTTGAGGATACTTTTTCTCTAGTGGAAAGGATGGAAGCTATTAGGATGTTTTTGGATTTTGTAGCACACAAAGATTTCAAAGTGTATCAGATGAATGTGAAGTCTACATTCTTGAATGGTGAATCAAAAGAAGTTTATATTGAACAACTGAAAGACTTTTAGTTATCAAATATTCCTAATATGGTATGTTGATTGAAGAAGGAATTATTTGGGCTTAAGCAAGATTCTAGAGCTTGGTATGGAAGATTAGATAGGTACTTGTTTTAGAAAGGATTCAAAAAATGTACCACAAATAATATTTACCTTAAGGTGGAGAATGATCAAATCTTGATTGTGGTTGTGTATGTTGATTGTGTAATCTTTGGAGGTAATGAAGCAATGAGCAATAGATTCACATAAGAGATGTAGAAAGAGTTTGAGATGTCTATGTTTGAGGAGATGAAATATTTCCTTGGACTACAAGTCAATTAGACAAAGAAAGGTATATTCACTTCACAATCAAATTATGTCAAGGAAATATTAAATATTTTTGGAATGGAAGACTCTAAACCAATATGTACCCCTATGGTTACTAGTTACAAGTTGAGAAAAAATGATGAATCTCCTAAAACTGATAAAAGAAAGTATAGGTCAATGATTGGAGGACTGTTATATCTAACTTCTACTAGACCAAATATCATGTGCGCAGTTTTTCTTGTGGCTAGATTTCAAGAAGATTCCAAGTAGTCACATGTGGCAGCAGTGAAGAGAATATTCATATATTTGAAAGACACTCTAGAACATTGCTTCTAGTATCCAAAGAATACTAATTTCTCTCTAAGTTCTTATATAGATGCAGATTAGGAAGGTTGTGTAGATGAAAAAAAGAGTACAAGTGGTCATGTATTCTCTCTTAGAAATAGATTGTTTTATTGGCTAAACAAGAAGCAAGATTTAGTTTCATTATCTACTACAAAGGAAAAACATATTGTTACAACATCATGCTACACACAAGTGTTATGGAAGAAGAAAACCTTATAGGATATCAAAGTGCTATATGATGAACCTATTTTTATCTTATGTGATAATATAAGTACCATCAATATTTTCAAGAATCTAGTAATCAATTCAAGGAAAAAACATATTTCAATCTAGTATCACTTTTTGAGGGAGAAGGTTGCAGAGAATGAGCTAAAGTTGGAGTATGTGCCTACTAAGGATCAAGTTGTAGATATTTTCACAAAGGCTCTTCCTAAAGATAATTTTGAGTATCTCTAGTAGAAGTTAGGGGTTATTGTTAGAGTAAATGTTTTAACTTAATTATGTTAATTAAGTTACCTTTATTCCTCTCTTAAGATTTCACTTTAGTTTGCATTAAGTGACATTTAATAATTATATTAATTATTAAATGTTTTCCTATTAGGGTTTCTTTTAGGTTTTGCATGATCTCCTTCTTAAGGATTGATCCATTGTATATTAATTATTCTATTTTGTTCTGATAAGACAATCTGTCCATTTTTTAGAGCTTCAAAACCTTGTTAATTTTTTTCGTCCATTCTCTTCCTTATGACAGGTATCCATTTGCATGCAGGTGTTCTTGGACTCTGAAGCTGGTTTTGACAACTTCTACATGGTATCAGAGCTGACCTACTGCATGTTGTTCTTGTTTGAAGAATTTGGAGCTACAAGGGTTGGATCAGGCATTCACAGTTTTGTTGGGTGATTTTTTGTGGATCCGGCATATTTCATTTTTTGGTTCACTTTGTGCCCAAACGGACCTCGACGTTGGATTCACAGCATCCAAAAACCCCTAAATCGACTGTTCATTCTTCAATTTTGGCTAAAGTTGATTAGGGAGGAAAATTTATTTTGCCTCAAGGCCGTACTGCCCCAAGGCACACCTTCTGTAGAAAAAAAAAATCAAAAAAAAGTTTTTTTTGTTTTTTTTTCGGCCCTGCCTGTTCACACAGGCCGCACCATCGGTGAGCCACACAACAACCACCGCCCAGCCATGGCCAACTTACCACCATCACGTCATCAGCCAGCTACACTTCCTGTGCGCCACCCACGCTCAGCCCGTCTGCTGCCAGTCTCCAGAGTGCCACCAGGCCCCTCCAACAATTGTTTTTGACTCACTTTCACTCAAATGGGCTTATCGCGGGCTTTTTAGCTCAGATTTTCAAATGAAAATATGCGTTGGAAAGCTGATTCTAGCATCAATCTAATGGTGTAAGATTTTTTCTTAAAATTTTCCAATTTATTTATATTTTTTCCAGTCAAAGTGGGGTCTTTTTTTTGCACTTCTGGGGCCTTAGAAGGTGCAAAAACGAATAGGCATTGGAAAGTTCTCAGCATGCTCTATTTAGATCTGTGATATTTTTTCTCAAAATTTGCATCAAGTACATGAGAATTTGTTTTGAAGTTTTTTTTGCTTTTGCATTGCTTCCTCTTTCTTAGTTTGTACTAGGGTTTGGGTTTATCTCTTGTGGGGAGGTGTTTCATTCTCACTTTCTGTCATTTATATCAGAAAAATAGAACACCAAAACTCTCAAAAAAATCAAACCCTTCTGCATCTTTTGTCTATCCTGAAAGATCACATAATAATAAAAAACACAAGCAGGTTCAGGTGCAGGGTTTCATGGCAGACTCCTCAGTTGAGTTACTCACATCACACAACTATCACACCTGGAAGTCTCACATGATGAGGCTTCTTAGGTCATGAGGGTTGTGCTCTTTTTTAGACGAGGTTCAAACTCAGTTGGAACATCCTTTTGAGATTCTTCAGCACAGGAACAAGATGGATGAAGCTATGGGTTTGCTATCCATGCACATTTCAGACAATCTTTTGTTTAAAATTGATTCTTTTCTCACTCCTCGAGCCATGTGGTTGAAGTTTGAGACACTTTTTGGGACCATTAATGAGTTCTGAGCATTATAGATTGAGGTAGAGCTGACTTCACTGTTACCTGAATCATTTCTCACTATTGAGGACTTTTTGAACAAGTTCAAAACTATCTGCACTATTTTACAGGGTTGTGGCAAGAATAAGTCAGACACAGTGCATTTACTTGATCCTTTCGAAGCTTCGTTGTCCATTTTAGATATTTTCTTCTTCCTTCTATTCCACCATGGATGGCCTGGGTGCTCATTTTACCATGCCTACCTTTGATGTGTTTTGTGAGTGTTTGTCTCATGAGGAGTCACACCTTTCTCAGATAGATATGCACTCAAGATCAAAGAACAAAGCATTGGTTGCTCTGTCATCTAAGGAGAAACAAAAGTAGAAAACGAAGCCCAAGAAACATTCTGCAGATAATGAGCATTCCTCCAAACCAATGCTTAATCAAAAATAGGGGAAGTCTTCAAAGTCTAGTGAGTCTTCCTCCAAGACTAAGTAGAAATCAGGAGACACTTGCAGCTTTTGTGGCAAGGAATGAAATCCAGTTTCCAGGTTTTGGAAATGATTAGAGGCTTTAGAGGAGGCCATGCAGCAAAATCACATCTCCTCACCTCAGTCATCTTCTCCTTCCACAGGGAAAGGCCATGCTCTCACTGCTCGAGCATCAACCTATGGGTGCACTTGGATTTTAATTTCTAGTGCTTCTCACCATATGACTCACACTCAGCAGTTGGTCACTTCTCTTGCCTCTTGTGGTACTTCAAAAATTGCAGTGGGTGACTCTACACAACTTTTAGTCTTGGGTTCAGGTTCTGTCTCTTTGGATGGGGGCACTTTACAGGATGTTTTGGTTTTTCCTGACATCTCGATGAACCTCCTATCCATTTATCATATTTTCCATTTTGGCTCTAGTAAGACAGTTGATTTCTCACCACATGATGTGGTTATTTGGGACTTCCATGACTTTGATTTGGTTGTGGCTACTAGGAGTGTTGATACTGCATCTCGTCTTTACAAATTTGATGGATTTGACCCTTCTGAGGGTACAGTTTCATCTCTTATAGTACATGTAGATTTCGTGAGTAAGCTTTGGCATGAGCATTTGGACCATGTCAATTACAAATATCTTTAGTAGATGAGTACATGGCCACTTGTTCTTGGTCTTCCACAAATTTCCTACACAGATGGTGTTTGTCATGGTTGTGTGCTTGGCAAGGATCACAAGGATCCCTTTCCAAAGGGAAGAGCCACTCATGCTTTGGCACCCTTGGAGTTGATTCATAGTGACCTCATGTCATTTTCCACTCCTTTGTCTAGGGCCAAGTATGCACTCACATTTATTGATGACTTCTCCAGACGTACATGGGTGTACTTTCTTAAGTACAAGTTTGATGTCTTTAATTCCTTTCGAATCTTCAAGACATTTATAGAGAAGTAGCCTGACCTTTCTATTCGGTAGATATGTATAGATAATGGGGGGGAGTATGTGAATTAGGATTTCAAAGATTTTTACACTGAGCATGGTTTGCAGCATCAGTTTATTATTCCCTACACCCCTTAGTAGAATGGTGTCGCTGAGAGAAAGAACATGACTTTATGGGAGATGGCGAATTGTATGATTCAGTCCAGGTCTATCGATTCATCCTTTTGGGCTGAGGTAGTTAATTGTGCCAACTATATTCAGAATTGGATGCTTCACAAGGTGATTCGACATATGACTCCTGAGGAGGCTTGGTCTCATGACAAGCCTGATGTTTCATCATTTCGAGTATTTGGTAGTGAGGCATGAGAATTTATTCCCAATTCTCAGAGGAGAGCCATGGAGCGGAAGATTCGACCACTCATTTTTCTCGGCTATTGTGAGGATGTTAAATCATACAAGTTGTTTGATCCTGATTCCAAAGAGGTCCTATTTCAACAGGATGTCCAGTTTGATGAGCGCCTTCCCACAGTGGATACCCTGTCTCCAGTGTCTACTTCACTACCTACTCCTCGCACTGCAGCTCCTAAGGATTGTGTTGAGGATGATTCTGATGAGGATGTTGATTATCCCCCATCTCCACCTCCACTTACTCCACCTCAGATGCCCAAATGGGCTCACTTTATTGTTGAGGCAATAGGATCTATGGAAGGTGATCCTTCAGACACTCGTCGCACCCATTATCATATAGTGGGTTCTAGTCTTTTGAGTCATGCTCTTTCAAAGGATGCTCAGAAGTTTTTAGAGGTGACATGTCACCCTGAGTGGGATAGTGCTATGGAGGAGGAGTATTCTTCTTTGATGAGGAATAGTACTTGGGATCTCTGTCCTCTTCCTAAGGGAAGAAAGATGGTTTGGTGCAAATGGTTGTATCGCACCAAGTATGTTGTTGATGGTTCTATTGATAAGTACAAAGCACATCTTGTTGCGAAGGGTTTCTCCCAAGTTGAGGGTATTGATTACTCTGAGACATTTTCCCCTGTCTCCAAGATGAATTCTATTCGCTTTGTACTATCACTTGCAGCTTCTAGGGGATGGACCATTTTTCAGATGGATGTGAAGTGTGCATTCTTGCATGGTGACCTATAGGAGGAGATCTATATGGAGCAGCCTCAGGGATTTGTGCAGGATGCTTCTTTGGTTTGCAGACTTCAACGTTCATTATATGGTCTTAAACAGGCCCCTCGGGCTTGGTATGAGAAGATGGAATCTTTTTTTCTCTTCACTAGTTTCACATGCTGTCATTCTGATCCCACCATCTATATTCAAAATCTTGAAGGGTGATATCCTGATTCTTGTGCTATATATTGATGATCTCCTAATCATAGGTAGCTCATCCTCTATGATTCAACATGCTCAGCAAGCTTTGGTGGAGCAGTTTGAGATGACAGATCTCGGTCTTCTGCATTATTTTCTTGGTCTTCAAGTGATTCAGTCTTCTGATGGGATCTCCATTTACTAGCAGAAGTATGCTCTTGATATGATTTAGTGCTTTGGCATGCTTGATTGCAAGCCTACCCCCACAGCTTTTCAGTCAAGGGTTGTTTTGACTACTACTTTCCCCACTCCTTCAGTAGATTCTACACTTTACAGGTAGTTGGTTGGCAATTTTTTGTACCTGGCTCACACTCATCTTGATCTTTCCTTTGTGGTTGGCCTTGTCTCTCAATTCTCCCATGATCCTCATGAGAGTCATTGGCAAGCTTCCAAACGTATCTTGAGGTACATTTAGGGCACCATTTCTTATGGAATTCACTACACATCAGGGGATCCTCACATTATTGTCTACACTGACTCAGATTGGGTTGGTGATGTCAATGATCGAAAGTCTACTTCTTGCTTTATTTTTTGTCTTGGCTCTGGTCCTATCACATTGTCTTGTAAGAAGCAGACTACTCATGCATTATCATCTACAGAGGCTGAGTGCCAAGCTGTTGTGCTTGCTAGTCAGGAGATTTTATGGCTTTGACAGTTGATGACTGAGTTTGGTTTTCCTCCTAATAGTCCCACTATTCTTTGGTGTGACAATCAGAGTGCTATACACATTTCTCGCAACCCAGTGGAGCATTAGCGGACGAAGCACATTGAGCTTCATATGTGTTTCATTAGATAGTTGATTCAGGATGGTTCTCTCATCTTGGAGTATATTCCCACTGCCAAGCAGGTTGCAGACATCTTCACGAAGCCTTTTGCATTGCCGCACTATCTTTAGTTGTGTTCTATGCTTGGGGTGAAGGAATTTTTCCTTGGGGGGTCTTTATTAGGCCTTCCTTCCTTCATGTTTCTTTTAGCATGTTCTTCTATCTCTTTTTGGAGAGGATTTTTTTCCCACTGGGTTTTCTCCTTTTCTCCATTTCATAGAGATTTGCTTGTACTTGGGTACCTGATTTGGCCTAGTTGTCGAGACCCATGTTTACTTTCATGTATTGTAGTTACCTTTGATTTCTTGCACATGTTTGTAGTTGCACTCTTGCTCATCTTAAGGGGGGCTATTAGAGTAAAGGTTTTAACTTAATTATGTTAATTAAGTTACCTTTATTCCTCTCTTAAAATTTGACTTTAGTTTGCATTAAGTGACATTTAATAATTATATTAATTATTAAATTTTTTCCTATTAGGGTTTCTTTTAGGTTTTGCATGATCTCCTTCTTAAGGATTGATCCATTGTATATTCATTATTCTATTTTGTTCTAATAAGACAATCTCTCTATTTTTCAGAGCTTCAAACCCTTGTTTGTTTTTTTTGTCCATTCTCTTCCTTGTGACAGGTATCCATTTGCATGCAAGTGTTATTGGACTCTGAAGTTGATTTTGACAACTTCTACAGTTATTTCTCCTTCTTCTTTCAACTATATACATAAGAATATGCATTATCCCAGTGGATCTAAAGATTCATTCCTAATTCTAGACTAATGTTGGTGGCTACCTCTCAGGTGGAGTAGGTATTTGCATTGTTGGTTGTCCCAATTAGGGGGAGTAAGTGTTGTTGGTGCATTATATTTTCATTGGTTTTTGATTGATGCAATATGGTGTGCACTCCTAAAGGGGATTGTATAGAAAAGGTGTGAAAAAAACAAAGTGCAATAAAAATGAAAGATAGTTCTAGTGTAGTTATTGTCCTTTATAGGTGTTGCCTTTTGTGGAGAGATAGTATGTGTGATTGATATCAAAGGGGGAGATATTTTATTTCCCTTTACCATTTATGTCAAATGGGGAGAGATTAAATTGAAAAAGGAGAGACAAATCTGAAAAGGAGATAGAGTTAAGTCATCAGAAAGAGAAAGTGTTGGACATAGTTGATGCTTCTATAAGGGGGGAGTAGTGTGCACTATGGTGCATATGTGTTTTGTAATCAATGTTATTATTTATATTGTTGATGGTTTTTTCACATCATGTCTTTCTATCAATTCCAAGTGGGGAGATTGTTGCAAGGATGTGTAGTTTATGTTGTCATTGATGTCAACAAATCTATGTTGTTGGATTGATGTCAACCTTGATGATGCTTTGATTTGTTGCATTATGTTATCATTAGTAGTATCATTGGTGTCAACCTATAGTGTTGTTTTGATGAGCATGTGTGTGGTTGACTTTAAGGTGTTCCAAATGGTGAGAATGTGTTTATGGTGCTTGTTTTCCACTTGCTTTTGAGAAAATTTGAAGAAAAGAGGAATCCAGTGTCTTGGAGAGTTGTTCAGTGTAGAAGAGTAGTGTTCTAGTTTTTCTTTGCATTTCTTCAAGGTTGAACATATGCTTGTGTACTTTGGATATGTTTATCAAAGGTGTTCAGATGTATTATATCCAAAATTTCAGGTTTAGGATCATTGTCCAAAGAAAGTTGTGTTCACCAATATGTGAAAAGTGTATTGTAGTGGTGTCTAGGAGATATGGTTTTTCTCTACATTTCTATGTAGTATGATTAATAGTCTTGTGGATCTAAGGGTGTGATTAAATTATTCATATCTATCTCTAGTTTGAGTTGTTCAAATTTTGGTGCTCTGCAAGGTTGGATTAATGTGTTATAGTATGTGGAAGGTGATGGTTATTTTTCTTGCAACCTTCAACCCTAAGGAGAAACACAAATGAATAAACTAGGGGATTCAATATTTAGGATAAGGAATCTAAAGTATCAATAGGCTAAAGACAAGAAAAGATAACAAACAAGGGTATGAAAGCTTTCTACACTTTGAGCTCCATAGGACTTAGGAGGGCGCACCTAATTGTTGGCTTGAATGTATGATAAACTTGTGCCAAACAAAAAACAACATACCTATGAAAGTGGATAGTTCTTAGGTATATGAGTGATGGGTATTTTATATTCTACCAGGTTCAAACATAATACCATTTTCATTAAACATTACTGAGAATAAATAACTTAGATATCTTCACTTAAACAAATAGAGGGTTACTAGGTAAAATTCTCTCAAAATTCAACCTCTATACTCTTTCAAAATATCATGAAGATATATGGAACAGATATAAGTTAAACAACAAAGAAAAGATTCATTGAGATTTAAATGATTTATATTGTTTCTAAAAATGCCCTAGGCTTTTTGATAGATCAATGCCTATACATGGGCCATTATGTCAAATATAAAACTTTAACAAAGATCCTATCATCAGAATAATTTCAACCAATGTATTTTAAAATATGGTAATGCCTTCCATTAACAAACTCACTCAGATTGTCATAAATTTCTACTTAGCAATCCCACATGTGCACTCAAAATTATAGTTATCTGATCACAATAATTTAACTCTTTACTTGAAAGAGAAGATGACCAAACAACAAAATCACATAAAAGTTGTCATGATAAACTCAAAATTTCCTTGATATATTGAATTTATATAATCAAAAGCATACAAATCTGGAGACAACTTTATGAACATTAATTTATTTCTACACAAATTGGTTACCACTTGCTCATAAAATAAAACTATTACAATTTAAATACATATTTTATATATGACTAAGACTCAACACTATTCTACCTTACTCTCCTAATTTAAAAGTTTAGAACCTACACAAATGAGAAAAAGAAAGAAGAAATTGAAGAAGGAGAAACCCTAAAACTACATCTTCAATTGATACCTAGAATCTTTAGCTTCGTTGATTTGTAACTGTCTTTGGTTGCTGAAGAAGCTTCAATCTTCTTCCAGATTCATGCATCTTGCATTTTCCCTCTTGCCCTCTAACCGAAAATATTCATCATGATGACTTTCTTCATTATCTCCTTGCTGTAGAAAATATCCTTGCAATGAAAAAATATCTTTGTTAAAGCCTTGTCCTCTTCTCAATTACCCCTGTGGTAAAAAATAATCAACTTCATTGTGAAAAACTTCATTCCTCATTTCTTCCATTTTTACCCTTATAGTGAGAAAATATTTTCTCTCCTGTGAAAGCCTTTTTATTTCTCTTCCTTTGAGTTTTCCCGTGCACCTTATAATTCTACTTTACATTTAAAATTTATTCTCTTTTAAATGTAAAACTAATTAACTTTTTCTTTTGCACCGAGATGTGTAAAAAAAATATTCACCCATGCACCCTTTTATCTCCAATAGATAAATATGGCTTTTTAATATGAAGACTATAATTTTGTTAATCAAGCACTTAGCCTTTTAACCTATGCTTTTCTTTTTACTTTCACCTTATATTAAAGCCTTTTTGCTTTCAAAATTTTCCCTCGAGAAAAATACTTTACCTCTGCACCATTTAATTATTTCTCCTCCACCATGAAAATACTCTTAAAAGATGCCTTTAATATTTTGCATGGGCCCACTAGAGTCTTTCACCCAATCCTCGCTTCCCCATTGTGTTTTCTCATGACTTCAAGATTTAACTCGGGCTCATGGGAAAATAGAAGGCAAGATGATTAAATATTTTTTAAAACCTAAAATATATCCCAAACACAACCAATCTCCACTTCCCTGTTATTGTTTGGTGACAATAGCATTTGTTTGCTTAGGCTCACAGGTTATGGTGCAGATGCATCCATACTGGATTTGTCCTCCATAAAATCTCTTCCTTGATTGCTCTCAACTTTTGAGATCATAGAGAACAAATTTCAGCCTCCTCTTCAAATTTTTATCTTCACTGGATCATTTTCACAGTGCATGGGCATTTTTGAGCTCACAAGCAGCCAAGAAATGCATAAAATTTCATTAAAATTGTTTTCCAAGTAAGAGGATTTGTTGCGGCACCTTTCTAGAAGTGAAAACCATGATCTGCAACTCAAAAACAATATTAAAAAATTTATGCAAACCAAAAACCATGATTATAGTTTGTAATATACTCTAATTCCTGCCTGAATTTGACCAAAACACCTCAGAGGAACCTCCATGGAGAAGGAAATACTTCAATCCTTACTAAAAATAGAGATTACAAACCAAAATTTATCCTTAACATCCTCCTAGCAATCTCCTCATGCCCCTTGACTTTCTTGTGTCATGAGCTTTCACTACCATGGTCTAGCGGGCAAACAATAAAAAGAGCATAAATTTTTTTCCTGCCATCTAATTTTTGAATGAAGCTATTAAAACAATAATTTAATCCATCCCTATGCTTATTGCAGACTCTCCTAGCCTCTCCCCACTTGCCAGTGAGTTTAAAACACTCTCATGCTTGGGAAATGAAGTTTATAAAGTTTAACTTTATAGAACTTGGAAAATATTTGATTTTCCCTAAAACTTTCCCCAATTCACGTGCAATCTCACTTTCATAATATTTAAAATATGTAAAATATTTTAAATATATTACATCAAAACATTAGAGAATAGAGAAAATTTTAATTTCAATTGCTGCTCAAATAGGGAAAACTTATTGTGAGAAAACCAAGACACCTAGAACCACAAAATTTTGCATAGGGGCATAATCTATTGTTTAGAGAAAACCCATTTTGTTAAATTTTGCCCAGCCCTTAAAGTTCAAGAACCTCCTTTGTAAATTGGCCTGCCAGATGCCCTTGCCACAACTGATATGCATTGAAATAATGCATCATATTATCTTCGATTTAGATGAAAATGGAGCTATAGACATTCCAAGCCAAATCAAGAAATGGGTTGTCCTTAGATTTGCAAAATTTGACACTTTCTAGAACACCCATTTTGACTCGGTTGCAATCAGAAAACAATTCAATCCATCAAAACTCAACCTAAGACCCTAAAACTGAGTAAGGAATGTAGACATTTGACCCATGAATGGAGTGCAAAAATCAGCTCAAAAAAAAAGTCACAAGGTGAAAGATATTCAACATCAATGTGGCCTACTCAAACTTTTATGCAACTATTCCTATTTAAAACCAAGTAAAGCTCGCCAATTTGCCATTTTGAAAATATGAAATCATCTCTTGGAAAATTCCCACCAGACAGAAAAAAGTCATTTGGGTACATTGAATAAATGTACAATATGGATTTCCTTTAATCACCATTCTTCAAAAGATATTGAGGGGTTTCAAAAATGCAGGTGTGAAAATAAAGCAAACTACATTTGCTTTTGACCTGGTAAAAATATCAAATCTTATCACGAGGCTCTAAAACCTTACCATGGAGAATATGAATATGGGAAGAATGGATAAAAAATCCATTTTACATGATGATCATCCAAATGCAAAATATCAACTCAAACAAGAGGGAAACTTACAAGATTGACAATATGCAAACAAAAAAGTTCCAGAACCCTCCAGCTTCGCTTTTCAAAACACTGTCAAAACTCATCATGGGAAGTTGAAAACTGACATGCATGTTAACATATAAATTTTTCCACCAAGGAGTTTGGCTTGAGAATCAACTGGCTTCAAATTGTGACCCTCCAAAGTAGGTCACTCATGCATTTTTTGTAGGTGTACTTTTGAGTGTGGAATGGCAAAATTTTAAATATGGGTAGTTCAAATTTGCAAAATTTGAAGGTGCCAACATAAGGTTAACTAGGTATATATGATGAGTATTTTTTGTAGGTGAAAATTGTTGTAAATGATTTTTTTGGTTTTCAAAGTAGTTATGGAATATTATAGATTTTGTTCAAGTGATGTATGTTTTCCAAAAGTCATCTTTGAATCAAAGGAAGTGTGTAGCTAAATCTTTAATGGCGCTTGCACAGGTTCAACTAACCTTTATGTGTTTACAATGATTTAAAAAATGATTCGATGTTTATGGAAGCATGGTGTTGTGTATATGAATGGTTTGGGTTCAAGTTAAGGTGTGGAGTGGTCCACTTTAATTCCTTCCACCACGAGAATGCTTAGTGTAGACATAATCTGAATTTGCATAGTTGAGGTGCATAGTCGATCTTGTCAATTGTTTTCAAGGTTGAGAATGGTATAAATAAGCATTGAGTTGATTTTGAATTGGGTGATGGTGTCTGTAATGTGAATTGTAAAGTTGTGAAGTGTGAAAGTGTGAAATGTAGTGTGAGCTTTAATGTCCTAGACTATTGGAAGAAGTGAGCAGAAGGTTTCTACATTCTTCAGAGAGGCTATGAATTTATGGGTGATGTTGTAGTGGATTTTTTTTGTTTCTTTGAGATGGATTTCTTATTGTAACATCCTTCTTTCTTCCTATTTATAATCTACCAGTGAGCCATTGGCAATGAGCTCTTCTTTTCTTTTGGGCAATGAGCCTATCATATTTGGTGTTGTAATTAATTTATAGTGAGCTAATCCTCGCCGTAGTTTTTCCCTTTTGGGGCTTTCCATGTAAATCTGGTGTTCTCATGTGTTTGGATGTGTTTGCATTACTATTTCTCATGTTTACATTCTGCTAATGCATGATAAGAATTTAAGGACTAATACATATCTAAATGTTAAAGAGGGTTTTAATGCTTTAATGTACAACTGATTTATGGCCCCCCTCAGCTATCTTGTGCATTCAACAGTTCCTTCATACTAACTAATCAAAATCTAATAATCATGAAGAGTTGTACATACATGTTGAAAATATGGATACTTCATCAACAATATGTTGTCTCAAATGTTGGGTTGCAAATTTTCTATAAACACTCTTTGGATGTCAGCATCAAGAAGACTATATAATATTTGTTAGTAAAGTGATTAATATCATCCTATGAACTTGGTTACCTTTTCCTCAGATCCTTTTTTACAATGAACTAATTCAATTAATGTCACTTGAGGGCCAATGTTTTCTTGAAATTTTTGAAGAAATACACTAACAATTTTGGCAAATGAATCTATGGAGTTATTGGGTAATGAGAAAAACCGGTCCAAGGCCATATTTTTTAATGATCTAGGAAATAATTAAGCTAGGAGCTTTTCTTGAAAAATGAAGTTGATACACAAACAAAAAAGGATGATACATGGTTGTTAGAATCTCCCTTACCATTTTATTTTTCAAATCAAGGTATTTAAATTTTTTGAGGTGTGTATGTGCAGGATCATCATGGAAAAACATACCCTTAAGTGGTGAAAAATTTACAAAAATCAGAGTTAGGCAACTTGACGTAAAAATTTCAATAAGTTATCTATATTATTTCAAAAATATGTAAGAATAGTGTGGATATTTAATATACCCCCATGCTCCCTTCAGGTTGTTTTTGATTTCTTTCTCGAATTTTGATCACTCCCGATGATTTTTAGAAGCTTCCCCAATAGTTTTTTTCGTGCTCTTAACTCACTACTACCGCATGTCACCAAAACACTTATAGAAGGGAACTTCCCTTCCCTTCTCTTCCAAGCCCCATTCTGACCCCACATGTCAAGAAATCGGATAAGTGTGGCATAATTTCGTATAACTCTCCTTCAGGCCCCAATTGCCTACCACATAGCCTTCAACCGTGCAAAATTTTTGTGGGCTCCTCAAGTGGTGTTGATAACAAGGACACTACCACATGTCTTCTCATCGCAAGCTCGCATGAAAGGATGGGGAGGATGAACTATGGATTGTGATATGCCCCCATGTGTTCCTTTGATGCAGCTACATAAAGGGAAGAGTAATGTGAACGTTGGGCTGCCATGTTGTGCTGCGTGATCTAAATTTTTTCACTAAGGGGTGACACTTGTTTGCACGGGGTAGGCTAGCACTATTTCCATCATTTGAAGGGAATCCATCTGGCTAGCGAATGACTGGGCTCATGCACAAGAATATTTTTGTTACAATGACCATGATGAATCATTGTTGTAAGCATCATGATTCATGATGAGAAATATTTTTACAATCTTTCAAGTGGTGGATTCTCCTTGCTATATATTCTACTTCTCCTCTCAGTGAGAGGGTGGTTTTTTATGGAGAGTTAGTTTCTGAGAATTTTTTGATAAAAGCGAATAGTTTTTTTGTTGTTGTTAGTTTGAAATATCTACATAAGAATTGTGGAGACACCGAGCCTTTATTTTGTTACATAACTATAAAGACTCATAGACTCTGCCCTTGTAATTTGGCCTTTATGTTTCTTTACTATTGATAATACTATACTGTGTTGTTTTTGGGTAGTTTGTTTGCAACTTCAATGATTTGAATATAATGTTGATTTAGAACCATGTCTTTGACTCTTTTTGTTCAGTAAAGCTTTGTGAAAATTATTTTATGTCATGAAATGAATTATCCAGGTATTTCTCTTTAATAAGTTGTTATTTCGGACATAACAGATTGTTGAATGAGCCCTTAGATCGCATCTACAAGATAGATCTTTCATGCCTTACTTTTAAACCTTGGTGCATCACCCTAGTTAGATACTTTTATTTTATATTTGCTTCCTTTTCTCATTCAAAAACACCAGTTATAGAAGAGACAGCTTCTTTAAAATCTAGAGGTTACTCAGTTTAGTGCAATAGGTCCCCCCTTTAACTGAGTTTCTGACAAAGGGTTGTTACCTTGTCAATTTTTGGCATCAATTTTTTTTTTCTTTTAGCTGGCACGTCTGGTGGGACCATGAAAGATGCTTAAAACCTTAAGAAAGTATATGAGCCATCAACATGTCACAATATCCCAAATAGTAAATAACCCTAATTTGTTGGTACCTTTGTTAGGGTCAGTGCCAAATAGAACCCGTCACATAAATGTCCCAAACCCACCACCAACCATGTTGCCTATCACCAACCAAAATTATATGGCATGGGATGTTGGAAGTCCTTTTAAAACACCTATAGAACCTATTGTTTGGGCCCCCATCCCAGTCTCTTCTCTCAAATCTATTCCTAAGTTCAGCGGAGAAAGCTCTAGAACACCATCAAAACATATGCAAGATGTGGCAAATGTGTGCTTCGTGCACGGGGTTATAGACCAAAACGTAGCATTGAGGTTGCTCACAGCTTCTTTCAGAGCAAAAACATCAGAGTGGTATCACACTCTGTCGACTAACTCTATCGACACTTGGGATCAGCTTGGAGATCCTTTTTACGAAATATTCTCAAACAATGGAGATAGATCTTCCCAGTATCACCAGCTAGACAACATCAAGCGAGCTCCATATGAGGCCCTAACCAACTTCAACACTTGGTTCCACATAACTTGGAAAATAATTTAGGATGAAATCCGCCCACCACCTGATCTGGCATTCATGTTTTACCTAAATTCCATCAACACCTATATCTCAATGATGATTGAGTCACTCAGTAGAACCACTTTACCGAATGCATATAACATCACAATTAAAGAAGAAAACAATTTGATCGATGCCGAAAAGTTACCACCTTGGTCCATCATGCCTATATTCCTTGAAATACTAGCTCCCATCCAGGCAACATCGTCGAACACACCAACTACTCCTCAATCTATGCACACATACACAAGCGCACCATAGAATGCCACATCGGGTCCTTCAAAGGATGAGATGAGTGACATAAAGGAAATGTTGCTGGCTATGGCCAATGAGATAACTATAATCAAACACAACCAAGTTGCTCTTTCAAAGCCAGTCTATCAGAATTATCAGGGTGGAAGACCCTCTTACCAAAAAAATAGTTCCAAGGAGTCGCTCACCCAAATCCTCAAGCGCAGACAACAAGTCAAATAGTACCAGTACCTAATTCATTGAAGAATGCCAACCTAAGCTCTAGCAGAGAGCTAACTATAGGACAAAACAATTTGATCGATGCCAGTAACCCCTAGTGTTTTCCTTGCAACGATTCACATATGCACCGAAATTGCCCATGCAACAATCTACAACAAAAAGTGGCAAAGTAGCACAATCAAGGCTCAATGTTAGATGGCGTGGATTATGCATATACCTCTCTGTAAATGGAAAATGTGGTACTTAACACTCAAATGCAAGGGATGTCTCTGGAAAAAGAGACTGATATAGCTCCCAACCACACCATATTCTCATGGATGGAAGGAGAGGAAGTGGTGTTCACATTCGAAGCACCCATTTTTGAAACCTTGCAAGTGTAGTTCGATGACAACAATCACTCCAAAGGGGATTCACAGGCGAAGCAATCATCCTGCAACTAGTCAATTTGTGGTCTAAAAGTACTCTTGACCACCAGACTAGTGCCCCAACAACTGTGCCACAAATCCCTCCACAAAGGGAGACATGACAACAAGGACTAAGGAGCAAAAGCATCAGAATCCACCACCATTGGATATGGTGGAGCAATTGAAAAAATAATCTGCTAATGTTTCCCTATGGGAAATCCTAGCCATGTTGGAACAAAAGACACTACTACAAAGGGCTCTCCGAGAGGACCCGATCACAGGACCAAAGGAGCAATCACTTAAAGATGAAACTATTGAGCAGTCACCACTGGCCAAAGTTCTTGCGAATACTGTGGAAGGGGCATCCACTAAAGATCAAGAAGAATAATTGGCATTCAAAGTCGGTGAACGAAAGCCAAAACTAAGGCCATTTTTCTTAACCCTCATTGTGAGCAAGAAATTACTACATAATTCGATGATTGAATTTGGTGCCAACAATATGGTCATGCCAAGGCTAATAGTTGAAGCCCTGAGATTGAGCTATGAACTTTTGAAAAAGGGAGTCATGCAACTAGATGGGAATATGGTTAATATTGTAGGGCTCATTAAAGACCTCCCATTAATCCTATTTGCCTGCCCAAATATCACAGTCAAGCAGGATACGATGATCATTGATATTCCTCCAATATTTGGCCTCTGCTTGTCTAGGGAATTCAATTCTAAGCTAGGTGGATAAATTTATTTAGATTGGTCACACCTAATTATAAGGACCAAAAATGGATCCAAAATAAAGTTGGTGCCTAAACCATTGCATTCTGAACATGTTGCAGATGAAGATAAGACAATCTTCGAGTCTGCTCACACCTCCATGACCAAGGAAAAAATGTACTGCATTGAAATTGTAATGATCTAAATTAGAATATACATGCAATATAAATAATCATTCAATGGAATGCAAAGGAGAATATGAAAGAAAATGGAATGAGACTAGAACAGTCTCACCCATTTCTCTCCTCAAGCTTGCTGTTATGAAAATGAATGCCGTCAGCTTTGTGAGCAAACTCTAAAATGCCTAGCCTTAGCAAATACCTTTGAAGGATTTTAAATAAACCTATGAAAACTAGAAAGTTAATTCTATTATGCAAGTAATAATAATAATATGCCTATGTGATATGTGAATGCCAATAATTAAAAATAAATTAAGTAAACTATCAATCGATCCCGAAAATGAGATCAAGATTATCATTTTATAGAAAATGTAATCTTGAATGGACGGATGAGATGAGAGATTGAGGGATGCCCTAAAATCAAAGGTCAAGATTCAATAAGGCAACCCTCAATTAGGGTTAGGGAAAAATACCCATATGCGTGGATAAGATTTACTTAAATGAATTAAATCAAGACTGAATGTGATAGTTGAGATGAAATTAGCAAAAATCAGAAGACAAGAGGATGAGATTTTAGAAAATCAATAATTTTAGAAATTACTTGATTTGTAGAAGAATATTTCCCTTTTTGAATTAAATTAATTCAAAATAAAGATTTGTGAGATAATGAGTAATTGATTTTTGAAATCAATTACTAAAAGAAGAATCAGTTAACTATGGGGAGTCATTTTTAAATAAATTGTTTTATTTAAAAATAGGGAAATGTCACAAAAGGCAATTAAATAATTAATAATAATTATTTAATTTAGAAGAGATAATTACTTAATTAAATAAATAAATGAATTTATTTAATTAAGAGAGGATTTAGGAATTAGTGACATATTAAAATAAATAAATAAAATTTATTTATTTAATAATCATGAAGAATGAGAGATTATGAATTAATTAAATAATTATGAATTATTTAATTAATAATTGAATGTGGGTTAGAAAAATATTATAATTATGCTAGGAAGAAAGGTGGTAAAATATTGCTTGCAGGCCTAAGTCATTTTTAGGTGTCTACATTTGCCCCTCTTTGTCATAATGCAGCCTATCATGTTATGGCAAAGAAAAACAAGTCTAGAATATGCCCCAGTGCAGAATAAGTTAAGGAAGAATGACGAGGAGGTAGTGGTATGCCCCCTCGAGATGACAGTTGAGTTCCAAGAACACGGGTGTGCTCTCGAAATTGATGAGAAGAATAGAATATGAGGAGACAAAGAAATGGTAGAGAGAAAAAGATGAATGTTAGGATAGAAGGAAATGCAAGTTAGTGCATAAAATGAAATGCATGTTAAAATCCTTCAATATTTGCTAGGGTGCTAATACGTGTTGCTCAAATCATCATTGGGTGGTAAAAATGACACAAATGGACAACAAACACCAAGGTATAACATAGACCAAGGTGTGTAAGGTCATCCAATTGAAAGACATACAATTGCAGAAAAGGAATGTCCTAACTCATACTAGAGGCCCATTTGCCCCAGTGTTTTTGTCAAGACAATCCACAGACAACAGCCAAAGAAAAATAAAATAGGTCATGAGACGTTGTCGCACCTCTAAATCCTTTAGGGGACATCCTCGAGGTAGCTAGTAACATGACCAAAAGACAAGTCAATAAAAAGATAAGACAAGATAGCCAAAAATTCACAGTCATTTACTTGTATTACCAATGTTTGTTTGTTGAAGATTAATTGTTTGAAAGCTTGATAGTTTTGATGGTTCTGACGGTTTTACGGTGCCTAAGGTCAAGAAGGACACATCTTGAAAAGGAAAATGACACTTTGACGAGATCCAAATCCAAGAAGGACACATCTTGAAGAGGACCAAAAAGTGACAAGAGACTAGCATTTTGACCAATGTTTTGGCAAGTTGATTGATTTTGACTAGATAATTGATTGGACTATGTTGTCTGATTTTGACCAATTTTGACATTGACGTTTTAAATGACTGCCTTGTTCTAAGGGTGGCTTTGTCTGACTTATTTGACTGACACGACCATGTTTGACTTATGATTTTATTTTGGCAAACCTAAAAGGACTGACCTAATGTCTCAAGGATTCAAAGGTGAATCTTGCCTACGTAGCAAAGGCGTAGAGACAACGTAGTTCAGACAAATGACAAAGACTGATTGACATGACTAACTAAATTGATAGGACTGATATTGACTTTGACTCTGTTTTTGGGATTTTGACACTTTTTTGAGTGTTTTTGTATTTTCTTAGGACAATTTTTCTATTTTTTTAGGACTTTTATTTTTTATTTTTTATTTTTATTTTTCAAGACTTTTTCTATTTTTTTTTTTAATGACTTTTTGATGTTTTATGGAAATTGTGACAAATGCATGTGAATGATGCCGACGCACATGAATCCAAGGACAACCATGATTTTGTTGCTAGCCAAGCTGAATACCGATTGATAGGTGACAATGACAATGACAACGTTGTTTGACGTGGGAAGGACACATCCCGAAACAGCATGAAAATGATAATTTTGTTTGACGTGGGAAGGACATATCCCGAAACAACGTGAAGATGACAATGTTATGACAAGAGTATAAAAGTTTGCAACAGTTCTAGGGACAAAGCCAAGGAATGTTTTTGATAATGTGCTAGGGTGCCATATTGTTGCATTTGAAATGACTTGGTGAGGACTAAATGGGATGATGGAGGATTTGTAAACCATTGACAAGGGAAACCAAGATGGGTGATAGGTATAAGGAAATTGATGACTTGGACTAGGAGAATTATCATATGGTCTCCAAGGATGATGTCAAAAAGGATGCTATGAAGGCAATGACATGATACGAAATAGGGTATGGTCAAAAGATAGACACATCAAAAGGTTTTCCAAAGCATGATCTGTATTTTTGCCTTAGTCTTTGTCAAGATCAAAATAGGTGGGACAATGGATGAAATGACAGGGCTTGGATGGATGGATGGAAATGTCAAAAATTTCATGTGAAGGGCATGGGAGATGAGACAACTTGCCCCCAAGTGTGATGGTCCACATAGATAATTTATTCTACACATGACGCCTGTTTTCTAGGTTTTCATCATGGTACTTATCCAAAGCGCTTGTTTGCCAGGTTTTCATTGTTGGACGAAATTTTTAACTTTACTATTTTTTGGATATTCTGATTTTTTTGGTGTCACCATGATGCTTGTTTGCCAGGTTTTCATCAAGGGATGATTTTTTTTATTTTTCCATTTTTTTGTATTTTTGCATTTTTGCCAGAATAGCCTTGATGCTTTATATGACCACTGACTGTCCTGAAGCCTTTGATGATGCTGATGTAGATACTGGTGCCATGACATGCCAATAGTGACCTTTCTAAAGTAGTTGCCTTGTCAGGATGATAGCGCTTGCATACACCTAATTGATGTCATTGTGATCCTTGTTGATACTAGAGTTGGCTTTATCAGAATATGCACATCGCAATAGAGTGCCATGAGAGTCCTTATGATAGAGAGTTGTTGCCAAGATGCAATGGATTTTTGACATGGGATGTTTGGACTTTAAGGATGATGTAGGATTATGATGGATGATGGTGGACGTGGATGGGTTGGTTGGATGTTTGGATGTAGCTATTTTTATTCTCCAAACTTGGGGTAATGGATGATGGAGGTTGGATTTTTGATAGCATTCGGAACCAAAAATTTTATATGTCTTGCTTGATGGCCATTTTGATGGAGGTGAACATGTATTGTATGTGGGAGTCCTCTTATGCTGTGGCTCCACATTTTGATTGAATTTTGAATTTGGCATAGTTGCTTTGCCTGATTCTTGACTTGATCCCTTTTGTTTTGGGAACCATTTTAGCTTCATTTGTCCACTTGTATTGTTGATTGATTCGATGGCCTTTGACATGTGATTTTGAACTTTAGATTTGTAATACTTTTGTTGGTTCCAAATGGAAGGTTTATTCATGACAGAATGATGGTTTGGGGTGTGGAGGGAAGGGGTATTGGCAACAATCTTATGACAAGGACTACTCATGACACCCATTTTGATGCTTGTACCTGATAAAGTTTACCCCAATATTGAGGAGGGAGCACTAACATCTTTAGATTTTCTGACTGAGGAGTAGCCAAGACCTTCATGTCTGTAATTTTCCTGAACTTGTACTGGTTCAATAATTCCTTGCTCGTGTAAGCCTAGTCCTTTTCCTTGATAATGCATGATCTAAAAAATTTTGTTGGCGATGGGATACTTGTTACTTTGGAAGCAAGATGATAACCCATCCTTATTGTGGAAATTAATGCTTGAAATCTTCTCCTCTGTAAGGAAGCCTGCTCTGACAAATTTAGATGATCCTAATTGATAGGATGTTGTAGTTTCACTGACATGTTGGAAAACCTTTGGATTAACATATTCGATCCGATTTGGTGATATGTCGGACTCCTGCGATTTTTTTGGTGCTTCCAAGTCTATGTCAAAACCATCTTCATGGTCATTGTCATAGATCCCACTGAATTCAGCTATAGTTTCATCATTTGCAAATATGTCCATGCTAGGAGACTCTTGTTCTAGTGGTAGATCATCTATGTGTCCTATGGAGGCAAGTGTCTCATTGTTGGTAGTGTCAATGTTGGAAGCTTGGAGATTGTCATCTTCAAGTGTTTCATCATGAAGGGCCTAAAGGTCAAGGAGTGGATCATTTTGGATTTCTTGATCAAAGAGAGTGTCTTGATCAAAGATGGGTTCCTTTTGAATGTCATGATTGGAAACCAGATCTTGAACAAGGATAGGGTCATCTTGAATGACATGGTTATGAATGGACTCTTGACCCAAGATAGGTGTATTTGGTATTCCATGCTTGTCTAGGAGGACTTCTTGAATGGACGTAAAGATGGAGTCATGGAATGGACTACTTTGATCTTGACATGACAGTGATGTTATAATGTTGTGCTTTGTACTTGCCTCTTGACAGGTATCCTCAAGTTTGTGAAATGGGATGGGACTTTGGAGACTATGGCTAGATGTGCTTTCATGACCAAATGTATTTTGACTTGGAGTGTCTTGAAATGGATTGGTGTATGTTGGACTAGGGTAGGACATGGAGTTTTGGACTTTGTTAAGGGATGATGGGATAGGATAGGACAGGACCGCCTGACAAGGATATGATGTGGATGTAGGACTAGGATATGACATGGATGGAGGACTAGTATATGATGTGAATGGAGGACTAGGATATGATGAAGGACTAGAATATGACATGAAAGGAAGATTAGGATATGATCAAGGGCTAGGATATGACATGAATGGAAGACTAGGATATGATGTGGATGGAGGACTAGGATATGGTGTGGAGGCTTGGAATGGACTAATGGATGGATGATTTCCCTTGTCAAAGTTAGGGTGGGTATGACTATTGGAATTTTGTTGTGACTCCGTGCCATGCATGGTGTTATGCGATCCTTGATAGTAGATGGATAGAGGACTAGGACTTGTGGATTGTTGGTAAGAGGGATAGATGGATGGAGGACTAGAGGTTGAGGTGTATTTGGACTTGCATTGGAGGTATAGCATTTTGAAGTCCCTAGCAAGTTGTGCTTGTCCATTACTAATGAATTGGAATTCAATTCGACTAGCATACATGTCATAGTAACTTGAAGACATGATGGTGGATGGAATGAGACTAAGACTTATGCAAAGTGATAATGCAAAGTGAAAAAAAAGGGATGCCTTATGTCGAATGATCTTTAGGAAAGGTTTTCTAACCACTCAAAGTATGGCCAAATATCTCGATTTGGATTGTCAAAGGACTAATTTGAAGGACAAGATGATAAAATTACAAGGTGAGATTTCCACACTAGACTTATGAGCTGGAAATAGTTCACCAAAGGACAATGACTTAGGATTGATTTGTTTTGACTTGGTCCAATGACAATGTATTTTTGAGACAAAGGTTTGACAAAGGAAGGAAAGTTTGCCTATCCCAAAGGTGTGAATTTGAGGACTTAAGACTTTTCCTGTGTTGATGATGATGATGGTTTGCAAGCTAAATGCAAATTAAAGATGCAAGGACGACTGACCTGGAAAATTTGCTTTGCTGGTTTTGGACAAAGACTATCAGAAAAGGATGCCAGTAAAATTCGGTTGCAAAACTTTGGCCTTTGGTTTTTTACAGGAAATTTGTTTTTCCAAATGACAGGAAAATACGTCGTTTAAGGTCTCAAATGTGGTGCATTCTTAGATGTGTCACTCCAAGAAGCAAATGTGTTGCAGTATTTTGATGTGTTCTATAGATTATCAAATGCGTTGTTTCAAATTGCAAATGCGTGACAGACAACCGATTGCGGTTTTAGGACTTTCAAATGCGACTCAATATAGCAAATGTGGCGGGACACTCACAAATGTGGCTCAATATGTTTCAATTGCAGCTCACTAGAGCGAATGTGGCACACAAGGTGATGCTTGTAGTTTATCAGAGCAATTGCATTGCAGAGGATGAGTTTTTACAAACCCGAACACTGTTTTTCCGTTTTGACAAATTTTTGTTTTGACTCAAAGTTGTGTATTTTCAATTTGTTCAAGTCTTTTTGAAAACAATTATCAAACACATAGATATTAAAACCTTAAATGTATGTTCAAGTAGACTCACTCTTACTGGTCAAAGGGTCATCGTAACAATCGCAGCCCACATCTTAAAATCACGTCGACTCACATAGCCATGTCACCCCCTAGAGGGTGCCCATGTTTTTGTCTTTTCTAGGTCCGTACTCAAGGTGACGGAAGTGGATAACGAATCCCCTGAGCAAATAGTCCGTGGTGATTATATGGTGAGTGTCTTGGGGGGAGATTCTTCCCTCCCCTTTCACCGTGATTGAGACAATGTTTGGCTACTAACTCGGCTAGCTTCTACGCTAAGGTTCTCAGTCAAGGTTTCTGTTCGGTGCGGCAAATGATAAACTCCCTCAGGAGACCTCCCAACCTTTAGAACAAAGGTTTTGGGGATGGTTATCTTTGCACACTACTGTCGAATTGCGGACTTTCCCTGAATTTGCTTTTGATTATAGTGGGTTGGAAAACCTGGCTTTGGTTGTTCCCACTTAGGTCGTTCCCATAGGGTGAGTACTTTTTCCCACTACGGCAGGCCTTCTAAAGGTTGTAATAAAGCTTGAAATGCATAAATAAAATGGGTAAGTCTGGCTTTTTGATCACCAAGTAAAGGGGAGAGCATATACCTATTACCCCACAAACACAGCAAAAAGATGTTCAATTTTAAGCCCAAATGAAGATTATCTAACTAAGTGAAGATATTGCCTCACAAAGACATGGTGTTCATTTTTTAACCAACAAAAAATAAATGTGGTGACTATCCTAGATTGATAAGTTCCAAGTTAAGTTGCCTATCCTAGGATTGATAGATTTCCAATTAGATGTCTATCCTAGGGTTGGTTCTTTTTAATCCAGAAAAAAGAAAAAAAAAGAAAAAGCAGAAATAAAAACTTAATCAAATTCTAGCCGCGAATGCGTCGGATCCAGATTACAATCTTTTTGTTTTTACCAGTCGTTTGCAGTGTGTTATGGAAAATGCGGCTCGGTAGATGCGGCTTGGTAGTTGCGGCTTGGCAGATGCGGCTCGGCAGTTGCAGCACCGGATGTCATTTGCAGTTTCGGGTTTAGCAAATGCGTGGCACAGTGGCGGATGTGTCGATTGCGTGCGTAGATGTGGCTCGATAGAGCAATTGCATCATTTTAGGTTGTGGTTATGGCTTTCCGTGCACTTGTACCTACAGAAAAAAAATTGAAGCTGTGCGAAACCTACAAAAAAGTCGTGTTGGAAAGTCGAGTTCACAAATGTAATGATCTAAAATATAAATCCTGCAAAACAGATCTAAATTAGAATATGCATGCAATATAAATAATCATTCAATGGAATGCAAAGGAGAATATGAAAGAAAATGGAATGAGACTAGAATAGTCTCACCCATTTCTTTCCTCCATGGCTCATTTCCATTGTACCTCCTCAAGCTTGCTGTTATGAAAATGAATGCCGTCAGCTTTGTGAGCAAACTCTAAAATGCCTAGCCTTAGCAAATACCTTTGAAGGATTTTAAATAAACCTATGCAAACTAGAAATTTAATTCTATTATGCAAGTAATAATAATAATATGCCTATGTGATATGTGAATGCCAATAATTAAAAATAAATTAAGTAAACTGTCAATCGATCCTGAAAATGAGATCAAGATTATCATTTTATAGAAAATGTAATCTTGAATGGACGAATGAGATGAGAGATTGAGGGATGCCCTAAAATCAAAGGTCAAGATTCAATAAGGCAACCCTCAATTAGGGTTAGGGAAAAATACCCATATGTGTGGATAAGATTTAATTAAATGAATTAAATCAAGATTGAATGTGATAGTTGAGATGAAATTATCAAAAATCAAAAGACAAGAGGATGAGATTTTAGAAAATCAATAATTTTAGAAATTACTTGTTTTGTAGAAGAATATTTCCCTTTTTGAATTAAATTAATTCAAAATAAAGATTTGTGAGATAATGAGTAATTGATTTTTGAAATCAATTACTAAAAGAAGAATCAGTTAACTATGGGGAGTCATTTTTAAATAAATTGTTTTATTTAAAAATAGGGCAATGTCACAAAAGGCAATTAAATAATTAATAATAATTATTTAATTTAGAAGAGATAATTACTTAATTAAATAAATAATGAATTTATTTAATTAAGAGAGGATTTAGGAATTAGTGACATATTAAATCAATATATTAATTTAATAATTAGGAGGACATTAATGATAAGGATTAATTAAATAAATTGATGACTTTATTTAATTATTAGAAGACTTTGACAATTAGTGACATATTAAAATAAATAAATAAGATTTATTTATTTAATAATCATGAAGAATGAGAGATTATGAATTATTTAATTAATAATTGAATGTGGGTTAGAAAAATGTTATAATTATGCTAGGACAAAAGGTGGTAAAATATTGCTTGCAGGCCTAAGTCATTTTTAGGTATTTACATAAATTCTAGAAGATGAAGAAATCACTGGTGATCGGACCAAGCAAGAAGAGGTTCTCCTAAGTGAGTTCATCGATAAACACCCTTTCAACAATTATCATGCCACTAGACTACGAAATTATGTCAATTATGACAAAGATCATGCCATCCCAAAGGTGACATGAGAGCCTGAAGGCTTTTCAAGGACTGGACTGTGGTCGCTACATTCTGATGGTGGAAAGTGCAAGATTGACGCAGAAGCTAAAGTATACTCAACTTCTCGTAATGACAATGAGACAATCATGTCTTTCCGACCCCAATTTTCCTGTTCAAGTGACGAGGCTAAATGTGATGGACTTGTATTAGGTTTGAGCCTGGGAAAACAAATGGACTTCAAGAAAATGAATTGGTTCAAGATTCCCGAGCTAGTCATTAATCAAGTTCAAAATATCAATACTGAAAAGGATGTTTGTATGAGATCCTCTAGAGAAAAGGTCTAAGACCTAATTAAGAGATTTGGAACTTCCAATATTCAAGTTGTTCCTCAAGAACAAAATGATGATATAGAAAACTTGGCTAAAATCGAATGTGAATCCCAACTAGCACTTGACCCAATATACAACCAACACTCTTTGCGAATGACACTCTAATTCAAAAATATTGAAGGTGAGTAGAGCTAGCAAGTATTTGATAGCAATAACACATCACCTTGATCAGTTCATAGTCGAGAGAAGTTACCAACCAATTCCAAGTAAGGATCACTGAAAGAAATGATAGACAAGACATACAAAAAGAAATTTGTAAGTTTCAAAAGAATTTGGTCACTCCCAAAAGTTTCCTTTTTGGCAATTCTAGAAATAATAAGAGAAAGATTGTAGCGAATGAAGGCAATTGTATGGATTCTCAAGAAACATATGCAAATAGTCTTAAAATTAGGAGTGTCTTACATCAAAGTGAAGAAGGTTGCATACATTTCTTAAAGTCAAATATGCAAGTATTAACTTGGTCGTATGATAAACTCAGGGGATATGATCCCGACATCATCCTATCTATGATAGAACCAAAAAGAGAAACTGAATCGGCATGCCAAACCAAAAGGCTGGCGAGTCTCAGGATTCAAGCATCGATAGACTTGCAAAGGTTGGAAAATCTAGTCCCAAAGCGAGTTTCCTTCTCAATTGAGCCTAGCGTTTGGATTTTTGGTCTTATCCCGGTCTGAAAGAAGAGTGGAGATATCCGCCCATGTATCAATTTTAGGAATCTAAACCAAATGTCACCAAGAAATCATCACCCATCACCCTCTATGGAATCGATCCTACATAACGTAACAGGTGCAAGTGTGTTTTCTCTATTTGATGGTTGTTTAGACCAAAGGATGGATGGTAAAAGTCTAGTGATAAAATTCAGTCAATAGAAAGAAAAAACTTACTGACATGAGAAATTAGACAACTTTAAGAAGGGTATGTTCATAATGATTCAATTGATACAAGGCATTTGAATCAGAGAGCATAGAAAGAAATGCGCTAAGGTTTCCCATCATGGGAATTCACCTTTAAAATCTATATAGTTCAATTAGACAATTCTACCATGTAAATATGTAATTACTATGATTATTTTTCATCTTTGTTTTTTTTGTTCGGTCAGTCTTCATAATCCATGATATAGCAAAACTCACATTTTGATACAAAAATAACACAAATACCCGAAGAGATAAAAAATTATGTAGCAAGGCATAGATGTTAAACATAAGCTATGTCTTCATTATATTTATATACTTCAAAAAATACAATATCAAAATGACTCAGAGCCCACACTTCCGGAGGAGTATATGCTTATATATTTCTATGTTATAAAGCCTTTTCTAGACTATATACAAAAATACTAACAAAGTCTCGGTATTAAAGCAGAAAAGAGAGAATTTTCAGTCTTGGGCAGAAGAAGCAGTAGCATCATCCGACACCACCTCATCCTTTGCTACACCAGCAACAACATCTAGAGAAATGATGGTAGGTGGGAACACTAGGTTCCTAAAGTCAGTGTACCAGAAAATATCATAAAATGGCACCACATTATAGATCTGGAATAAAAAGTGGCAAGCACGGGTAACCTTCTAGCAATGGACTTGTCACAACTGAAGACAAAACCTTCTCAAGAATGAAAACCATGGGACGACCGCATCCTCTTCAATAAACCTACGTAGGTCTCTCATAATCGAAATCCCTCCACAAAATGTTGCATTTTCCACCACCTCCTCGAGGTCAATCAGATACTTCTTTAGGAATATTTCGGTCACCAAATGGATGATAAGTGGGTTGAGGACTTGAATATCAAGCAGTGATGCCAAAAAATGAGAGCACACGTCAGTATTTACTTTATACTTGTCCTCGTATTTGAGGAAATATCGACCCAGGACCCATTTCATAGCTACGATGGCCAAAGAATGTTTATTATTTGTCATCGTCTTCAGAAGCCTTGTCAAAATTTCACCAAGAAAGGCCATTTGTGGTTTATGAGAGGTTAGACTAATCGAGGTGTCCATGGCATCATATACTATATGATTTTCAGCCATCGACCCTATGCAAAGAGCCTACAAACCGAACTCTACATAGATACTAAGCAGACTACAATTACCAAAGGCTAAACCAATCACCTAATGTTGATTCCACTAAAATTTTGCTAAGTATGGTTCTGCTACTGACTAGATGCCTATTTGTAGAAGCGGTAGGGATTAGCACGGTAGTTTGCATACCATAATCATGAGGTCAACCAAGTATCACCTCGAACACTGCACCAAAGCACGCTCGAAACTCTCACCAAGTTGCATCTATAGGTACAATTTGCTACGTCGAAGATCAAGGCAAGCTAGTTAATTTGCACAAGCTACTGGAAACATTCGATGGTAGTGTTTTCAGCTAGATGATGAGGTGTCATCCTACTAGGTGTTCTTCAAACCCCGAGAAAAGATGCAAGTCTAGTTAATGCTTATCACATACTTTTGCATAATCATTTCATTTGGGGTATTCATTACCATGACATATGACGCCTAGCCTGCTTTCAAATCACTGACTCAATTTCCAAGGAAAATCATGCTATGGGTTGTAGGTACCTAGGATCATTATGAATACTTGTCATTTTTAAATGACAAGTAGTTCGCTTCACAAAAACAAAAAGGCTAGAAGTACATGCCAAATTTAATGTAGAAAAAAAAACCATCATCTACCCCTTGAAGAAGGATAGGAAAGCTAAGTATTGCATGTGTTTGTTTTAAAGAAAAGAAGGTTTTTTGAATAAAAGAACTATACAAAGAATTATCAAAGTGTAGAGCTACTAAGAGACAAATAGCGAGTTTTCAGAAGTTCAGAATAAAAATGGCATCCATTGTCCCTTAAGTAACCTAGAACTCATATATGAATGAGCCTGGCAAAGCATCTCAAAGCTTGGCCAATGCGATACTCATTGCACCTATGGTCAATATTTTTGAGGAAAAACAATCCTATGCTACGCTTGGAATCCCAAATACACCGGAATGGTTTCACATGTAGGTAGGCAAGAAGGTCCCACTCAAAGATGCTAATTTGGTAAAGGAGGAGTGGGATAACATCTATGACCCCGAACTCAAGACTAACCCTAAGGGCTTGAGGCAAGCTACTTTCGCCAGGATTAAGAATTCCTTTGAAAATCAACTACCATTCAGGCAATGGCACTATGGACTTCCCCAATAAATGGTCCCTTATGTGCACCACTACCCAAAAATAATTCATGAAAGTATTTGGTGCTTCAATTCAGCAACTGGCACCATTGAAGGAAGGAAATTAAGAGTTGTACTAACTACATAGGCTCTTAGGAAGATGTTGTGCATTTGTGAGATGGGCAATAGAGAATAATCGATGGAGCACTTCAGCCAGAAAAAGGGTTCCGAATTCTAGAGGGGTAGGAGAAATTCCCTCAACTTTTATAATATAGAAATTGAAAGGCCCCAAAATTTCCAATAGTTGTTAAGAAATCCGAACCGACGTGTTGACTTAACTAATATGGATATGCAGGAAGCTTTCGAAATGATGGCTTTTATGTTCGGCTTGGACAACAACATGATCATGTCCAAAGCTCAGTTGGGCCTAGTTTTCCAACTCCAAAGGCAGAAGGAGCCTTTTTGGTATGATTTCATAGACATGATTATCAAAGATATGAAGAAGCAGATTGGCGAGTTCGAGATAGTAGGAAAGTTCAGGTATCCTTCTCTTCTTGCCTATATGTTCCTACATCAAAATCTCAATTTCTTCAGGGAAAAAATGGAGTTATCAATATTCGATGAGAAAGAACATCAAAATCCAAGTTCAGTGTGGAATCCCATCCTCTACTCCACCTACGATTATTATGCATTTTTCAGAGAAATTTCTGATTCTGATTTTATGTGATCTAGGTGAGGATAGTGACTACTATCGCCTGTCATGCAATCAAACCAATTGGATGTGATCCCTATTCCCAAAGTGTGACTGGTTCCTTGGTGAAGAATTCAGATGTGTCTAAGTGCATGGCTTTTGTGAAGAGTCAATCTGACTCCCCACATCTATCACCGATCAACTATTAGCCCTCAAGGTATTCTGACAAATGGCTATTATGGACATGAAGTTTTGTTCCGACCCAAGGAAGAAGAAGTGGGGATTTTTTGAATGCCCCATGAACTACAAAACAATGATCATGGTATAGAAAAGGTCAGTAGAGCTACTTGAGGCTAAGTTGGAACACCTCAGGCTAGTTTTCATTTGCAATAAATGGGATTACAACCCTGAGGATCATTTGGTTGACACATTTATTAAGGTAAAGCATAGCCCTAGTCCATATTGGGAATCATGATGAAATTCACTAGAAGATGACAGAAGAATCTGGTGGACCTGGTGCAGATGTCGATAGATAATCAAAGGTTGTCATGGCTTAGTTTATATCTCGTAAAATGGAAGGTAGATGAAAATAGTCGCATAGGTGCTACCCTCAGAAATAACTTGGTGAGGCAATAGGGTTGGAAGCCAAAAAAGATTAATGATTTTTGGATCTACCACCAGGAGATCAATAATAGTGTTGACCCCTTCCAACATTCATCGGTTTTCAAAACTGATGATCAATTTGATACCCTATGGAACCAGGAACATCCATATTCTGATGTGAGTGATGAGGAGCCTGACCCTGATGATGCCCTACCATGCTCCGATAAGGGAAATAAAAAATAGAAAATGGTGATGCAACCTAGCACTGTTGTTAGGAGTGTGCGAATGAATATCTCACAATCAGGGTCCTCAAAATCTTGACCTATGACTGTGAGAAAGCCTAAAGTAGCGCAACAATCGATAGAAGTGGTAGACTTGGAGAACCCTCCACCAAGCAAAAGACAGCACACTGATACCACTTTAGGAGGTGGTTTGTAGGAGGTTGTGGTTAGCCAAGCATTAGAGATGGAATTGGTCACTCAGGTATCTTTCTCTCCCTCTCTTCTCGGCTCACATTCTCTTTTTTTTGCCATAGTTCCTACGATACCCATCGCTCCAAGTATGAGCCCATCTTTCTCTATCCCCTCTACAATCTCTGCTGGAGGTTTCTCCAATTTTTCTCATATCAGGAAGATGGTCTTCACTTCCCCATGAGCTGCCCTATCACTAGTCAGAACCCCTTTGGCCATCCCATTTTCCTCTACATCCATGTATTCCGCCCCATTGGTGTCTGAGGTCGCCACCCCCATTGCATCATCTGAGTCAATTCTGACTCAACCTTTGCAGTCATCGAAGTCCAGTACATCTCCACTGCCACCACCATTTCCCATGAGCCCCTCCATGCCTTTGTCACTTGGGATCTAGTACATTCCTCCTTTCTCTCCGCTCACAGTTCCCCTTCCAAAGAAGAAAACTTATGAGGTCACCTACCTCTCTTTCCCTTTCACTGTCCCTCCTAGTGCACCCTTTGTAGGAAAACACATAAGATCATGAGCTTAATTATTGTCTCAGAGTGATACAATGAACAAACCTCCAGCTCTCCAACTTGAGAAGAAAAAGGAAAAGGATTCCATAAGTCCACTAGAGCCCAGATTCCAGACAATTTATAACAGGGCTCAACAATCGTTGCAGTTCACAACCTTGAATCCAAATTTTTCCAAACCATAGGGAGAAATACAACCTGATGACTACGACATCCATGCCATCGAACTAGACCTATGTGTTGCTCGACCCTACGATAAAGTCGAGCTAATGGAGAAGACACAATGGTTGGTGACTATTGACTTTCTTAATTTCGATCACAGATTGAAGAAGGTGAAGGAAAAGCTCAAGGTTGTCAAGGTGAGGCTAGAAGTCATGTTGGCCAAGGACAAACCATGGGAAGCTGAAAATGTGTGCCTCGCACAGAATGTGCAGGAAGAATGGGCTAACTTACAAAGGGAGCTTGAAAAATTCTAGTCCTAGGAGTTTGATCTTATAGTCGAGCTTCAACAAAGGAACCAAGAATTATCCGATAGGTTGGCATAGCTGGAGGGAGAAGTTCAAGAAAATATAAGATAAGTACTACAAATACATGCTCATGTAGAGAAAACGGTATGAGAAAACGAGATGAACCAAGTGAGTGCACAGGCTAAATTTCAAGAAGATCTCTGGAAGTTCAGGCTTTCACTGGAGGAAGAGTCCGCAACCTGAAACTAGGCAGAGGAAAGATGACTAGCCACATAAAAGGACCTAAAGGAAAATATCACCTTTGTCGAAGAAAACTTATGGGGCTAATGCAAGAGATTGGGATGAAGGATGCAAATATTAATCTCTTGAATAATATCATTCAAACTCATCCTCCACAGACATAACTCTATTTAGTGGCCCGATAACTATATGCTTCATACTGGGAGAGAGTCAATACTTTATGCCTAACTCTCCATCCCACACTCTGATGCATGGTGGAGGCAACAGATTTATGCAGAGAGGTTCACGACACAATAGAATAGTTCTCACAATTTATAGGGGAAAAGGTTCCCAAAGAAGAAAAGTTGCTAGGCAAGCTATACATAGTGCCAAGCGAGGACCTGGAATGAGTAGGGATTGAGAATTAGAGGGTAGTCGCTGGAGTTGCAAATGAGTTTATCTGATACCAAGAGGCCACCCTTCGTGCTCAATGATGCTTGGTTACATTAGGGAGGACGATGAATAGAATTTGGGAAAGGTTTTCCCAACTAACCCAGATGGGCCTACCCTCTTTGTTTCTCCCTGATGAATTAGTGGCTACCACAGAGCATATTGTGGCCAAAATTGAGGAGAGGAAGCATGACTTATTATTTTTTTAGATTTTCAGCCAGCCTCCCACCACCAAGGACATTGAGGGTGTAACTCATTAGATTGCACGACTTCTTTTTCAGCTTGAAGATGGGTCTAAGATATCCACGGAGCTGCCCTTTAAAGAGATGATCGACCTGCACGAGACACAAAAGATACTGAGCGCCATATCAATGCCTTCTAAGGCCAACTAGTTGCCTTTGTAGGTCACCCTCTCTAAGCTTTGAATCCAATACCCAATGAATAAAGCTCTGGTTACAAAACCAAAAAAAATTGGATTCATCATTTTATAGCCAAAATTCCCCTAGTAGTCACCAAAAGTTGTGGATATTTAATATACCCCCATGCTCCCTTCAGGTTGTTTTTTATTTCTTTCTCAACTTTTGATCACTCCTGATGATTTTTAGAAGCTTTACTGATAGGCTTTCAGTGCTCTCAACTCACTACCGCTGCATGTCACCAAAGTGCTTGTAGAAGGGAACTTTCCTTCCCTTCTCTTTCAAGCCTGGTTCTGACCCCACGTGTCAAGAAATGGGGTGACTGTGGCATACTTTCATATAACTCTCCTTCAGGCCCCGACTTCTTGCCACATAGCCTTCAACCGTGCAAACTTTTATGGGCCCCTCAAGCGGTTTCAATAACAAGGACGTTGCCACATGTCTTCTCATAGCAATCTCTCATCGAAGGACGGGGAAGATGAACTACGGGTTGCGATATGCCACCACGTGTTCCTTCAACATAGCTACATAAAAGGAAGAGTAATGCAAATGTCGGGCTTCCATGATGTGCCGCATGTTCTAACTATTTTCACTAAGGGGTGACACTTGTTTGCATAGGGTAGGCCAAGACTATTGCCATCATTTGAAGGGAATTCATCTGGCTAGCGAATGACTAGGTTCATGCTCGAGAATATTTTTGTTACAACGGTCATGATGAATCATTGTTGTAAGCATGATGATTCATGATGAGAAATATTTCTACAATATTTCAAGTGGTGGATTCCCTTGGCTATATATGCTACTTCTCCTCTCAGTGAGAGGGTGGTTTTCTTGGAGAGTTAGTTTCAGAGAAGTTTTTGATAAAAGTGAATAGTTTTTTTTTGTTGTTAGTTCAAAATATCTACAAAAGAATTGGGGAGACACTAGGCCTTTGTTTTTTTAGATTACTGTAAAGAATCACAGACTATGCCCTTGTAATTTGGCTTTTATGTTTCTTAACTATTGATAACACTATACTATGTTGTTTCTGGGTAGTTTTTTTGCAACTTCAATGATTTAAATAGAATGATTATTTAGAACCATGTCTTCGACTCTTTTTGTTCAGTAAATCTCTATGCAAATTATTTAATGTCATGAAATGAATTATCCAGGTCTTTCTCTTTAATAAGTTGTTATTTTAGACATAACAAATTTTTGAATGGGCCCTTAGATCACATCTACCAGATAGATCTATTGTGCCTTAATTTTAAACCTTGGTGCATCGCCCTAGTTAGATCCTTTTATTTTATATTTTCTTCCTTTACCCATTCTAAAACTTGAGTTATAGAAGAGTCAACTTCTTTAAAATCTGGAGGTTACTTAGTTTAGCGCAATAGGTGCCCCCTTTAACTGAGTTTCCAAAAAAGGGTTGTTACCTTGTCAATATTTGGCATCACCATATAGAACCTGTAGAAAATTGAATGTAGTTTCTAAACTACTAGCTTTATTTTAAAGAAAATCTATTTGGTGAAAATTTGAAATTTCAATTCAATAGCACTTAAATTTCAGAGAAAAAATAAGAAGTAGGTGTTTGTCTGACCACCCTAACCACAATAAAACAATAATATTTCTTCATAATATTTTAGATATAGGTAGAGGACTGATGTCTCGATGTGATGCATATTTATTTGTAATTTTTTTCCTTGTATATAATTAATTATGAATTTTTTATTACAACTTTTGAAAAATATAAAAACTCGTATGTCTGACAACCTTAACTTGGTAAAAAATTCATGAAATTCATTTTTTTTTAAATCCTATAGTAAGTGAAGCATAGAATTTTACACATGTTTCGGATTCAAAAAATGTGATATTTTTTTAAAGCTATAGATTTTTTTCAATCAGCCTATCAATTAGGACTGTAGTCGTAATTCAAATAGAAAATGAATAATAATTATTTATTAAATTCAAAGTAAAGAATAATTGATATTGGTGGAAATCTTAGAATCTTCTTTAAAAACTCTTTTCATTTCATCAATTTTAGGTAAAAGAAATTGTCAGCCACATACCTATCATATCACCACTTTTTGGCCCATCATGATCCTGCACATACCCAAGTATGGGTGTTTTGAGGATAGTGATTGACAATGGGTTTCGTGCAAGGTGTTGTGGAGGTTAGTATTTTTATTTTTATTCAATTTTAAGATTTATTATTTAGGTGATGTCATATCTTGAAAAAGTTTTTTTACCACTAGATAAATGTTTGACATGTTTTGAGAGTTTATTGAGTATGGTTAATTAGAGTGAGTGACCAATGGGTTACTATGTGGAATTTTTATGAAAGGTTTTTTTTGGTGTTTTTTAAAACCCAAGCGGATTCCTCAAGGCTTCTATGAATTTTCCATGTTCAATAATGAAATCTCAGGAAACGATTGGCCAACTTAATTAGAAAAAAAAATAATGCTTACTCTCCTACACTTTGGGCTTTGCAAGACCTAGGAGGGTGATCCCACAATGTTCCTCTCACAAATAACTAAAAAAATTCAAATTCACATTGTATAACAATAGATAAGTTCCCCATTAACACTAAATAGATGAAATCCTTCAAGAAATTGGCAATTCTTTCAAAGATCTAACTCCTATCAGCAAAGAAATTCAAAGATAACAAAGATAGGTCGATAGGAAGATTATTATGAATAAATGTTCTAAAATCAAATGCCAAAGATGTGAGAGATACGACCACTACTTCAGTATCAGTGCCAAATCCTAAAGCATGAATTCAAATTAAGAAAGAATTGAACTATAAGGCAATTTTCATCCTAAACAGTTAATATCTATATGAATTGCATTAAAATTCATGTATCTATACCAGAAATCTATTGGGTGTTGCCACAATTGTGGTTTACAATTTATGAGGAACTATTTTTTGCTGTAATCGCATATTTTAAGAAAATATAATTATTTAAGCCTTATCAAGTTCCATTTTAAGGATTCCAATTGAAGAGGGTTTGATCAAAACACATTAGATCAAACCACCTTGGATAGAACCTCGCTAGTTTCAAATCATACCTATAAATGAGTCTCCTTTACACCTATCAAAAAGTTGATAAAAAATCACTTTTGATTTACCTTTTGGGGGATCAAATGAATTCATGTAAAATTTATTTGAAATTATTATGGTAGTCCTTGTATGAGGTATCCAATGAATATAGTTTTAATATGTATTTTTTTTTTTAGTTTTATTAAACATAGGTTTTTCATCGAAAATGAAGGTCTTTGTTCTACACATCTGGAAAAATAGCAGATTATCAGAAGAAAAAAATTGAAAAATATGAATGCACTAGATATTGAAGTCCTTTATCCAACAAAAACTAAAAAAAATAAAATTGATATATACAAAAAATATTACCCATTATACGGTCGTGCTATATTTGAATTCTAATTGGTTTGACTTCAAAACTTGATTAAAAAAAAAAATATTCAATTAAAAACTATCTAACCAAGTGGAAGCACTAGATATTAGATTTAAAAATCTAAATTCGAAAGAATTAGAATTTTATCCTGCATGGAAAAAAAGTTGTGTTATACGGTATGCGTCACTTTTTAAAAATGTTGTTTTCTGAAAAAACCAATTTTCATGGGAGATGGAAAAGGAAGTGCAATCTGATTCCAAAAAAATTGAAAAAAATATTTTCATAATCTATAGACAAAATGTGATGAGACTCTAGTTTTTATCACCTTCAAATTCCTCACGGTTTAGCCACTATAGGTTCCCGAATGTGAAGATTTAGTTAAAAATAGTAATTTTAGTGTCTAGTTTGGCCAAAAATTGTAAACCAATATAGTGGGATCACCCTATTACTACTTATAAATCTAGCTTCCAACCTGCATGAACTCACACAATAACCAAAGCATTTAACTAATCCTTTGGACTAGAGCCACAATCATAGTATAATTCACAGTAAAGAACAAGGAAAATCAATAAAACTAGTCTTTGACCAATATTTCATTAATAATTCATGCCAGGTATCACAATTGGAGAGAAAATAGACTCAAAAGATTGTTATATTTGACACAAACATGCTTAAGAACACCATAATTGACAAAATTATCCTATTTGACTCTAAAATTTAAAACATGAACTCAATGTTCATACTCTCTATATTACAAATTATGTACTCTCAAATCTCAAATTCAACAGAAAGACCCTGTACATCGGCCCAAAATTCCCTCTTATACAATAAGGGAGCAAAATAGGCCTCAGGCCAGAATCTACACATGTCCACATTTTATTGGACCGATATTCCCTTCTACAATTATATTTGTGTTTCGCAATTGGAGGGAATGCATATGAGAAAAAAACTATTTTAATTATCGCGAGGAAGGAAAACCGCCTTCCAAAAGGCAACCTGTTAGAAGGAAAAGAATCTTTAACCATTACAACACTTTATCCACCTCGGCAGTAATCCACATCAATAGTTTGCACCCTGAGCTGGGAGAAGTATGTTTGTATTCAGTTGTAACTTTTGAGGCCGAACCTGTACTATACTTGACCAAGTCACACTCTCCACCATGGTGCTCATATCCTGAAATCATTTGTGAAACCATCTTCCATAATTCAAATTCTACTTCAGATGGCCACTTAAAAGTGATAACCTCATCAATATTTTCTCTATATGGTGCATATTCCACCATTGTTGAAGTAGCTTCCTTATCAAAATATTCTAAGAAACTAATAACAAAAGATAGTTTCTCAACATAACAATATCAACATTCATGCATATCTCATTTTTCTGGGTTGTCATGATATCATTCATTTGGTCCTTCCAAGCCTACAAAGGCTTTACCTCATCATAGTTATGTTGGATTTCTGGTAATGGTGTAAGTTCTACTTCATCATATTTGGCCTTCAGTTCTTTGATCTTCATTTGCATAGGAGCAACATATCCCAGGAACTTTTGCTCCACAATCTCATTAACGAATTTATAAGTTGGCATAACCTTGGGATACTTATCCTTCTGATGCTCTACTCCTACCACCATGAACTTTAATTGCTTAGCTCTGGGACTCCACTATCCAACAATGGGGTGGCTAAATCTTTATCCCTTGGGAACATTTTGATTTCTTGCAACATTAAAACATACCTTTCATGGACACTATTTAATTTTCCTTGGAATTTTCTATACAAGTGTCTCAATATAGTATCAACAATCACTTAATTACTTTTCAACATTGATTCCTAGGACTATTGCAACAATTATTTATACTCCTCAACCTAGTGAATTAATGTCTTCCTTGAAATTCCTCCTCCTGGGCTACTTGCCCTTTCAATTGTGATGGGAACCTGTTCCATATTATATGGAATGATTTCTAGGGATTGTTCTTGTGAGGGAGGTTGAGGTTGCTCCTTTGGTGGATCAAGAACATTATGGTTGGAGTTAGCCTGTCCTTGAGACTTCCACACCTCCATTTTCTGCTTCAATAACACCAACTCAATTTCTAGTTTTGCAAAATTTTGTTGACTCCTATTGTATTCAATAATGAGATCATTATACTGGACCCTCAAAGTATCTATATCCTTGGTTAAATCCTCAATAGTTTCCCTGGTGAACTTGGCAAAATTCACTACCATATCTGTTGCCTCCAATGTTGGAGTAGAAACAACCCTTCTCACAACCAAGTGACCACTAAAATCAGCTAACTCTGCAACAATTAGCTTCCTAGAACAAGTAGACAATGACCAAATTGCTAAGGCATCCCATTCTTCACTAAAGGCTGACCCCTTAAATGCCAATGTAGCTTCCTCCTTGGTTTTAAGAAGTGGCCTATTGACCCTTCTTATTGTATCAAATACCACAACATCAGCAATATCCCATTCAGGGAGTAAAAAAACTCCACTCTTTTTTACTAATGCCCTAACTTGCTCTGGTGTCATCTCCTTGAGGGTTTCCCTCATTTGCTGCATGAAATTGGATTGAATAAATTTCTTTGGAAGCTTCAGATACAAACTCCTTTCTTGATTTACCTTCTCATCTTACACTAGAACATGCACCCTCCTCACAAAATATTTAAATGCATTTGTTTTAACAAAAGAATCATCCCTCATGAATTCTCTACAAGCTTCCATCCTTAAGTCATCAGTATTTGTTATTCCCCTTATTTCATCCTTTTCTAGCCTTAAAGAAATTTCTCCAAAACTTGATGAATCACTTTGTGTAAAGAATGGAATTCCTTGTTGCATGTCATCAGGGGTCACCATAATCTCTTCATCATCTATATCAAGATAGTTAACCACTTTTTCCTTTTCAACCCTCTATCTCTTGGTTGATGATTTTTGTTTTGGAGAAGGGGCCCTCAGGGGAGAGTTTAAATCAATGAAATTCTACAAAAATTTCCGTAAAGCTAATGGCACTAATTTTTTATGAGAGACTATCCCAGACTCTTTTGAAAAAATAGGAGGTGGCATGGTTTTCATTTCAGTTGTTGTGTCCTTCTTCCTAGAATATACCTTAACCTTTTGTGGAGGCTGGTAAGGACTTTCCTCCAATCTTACTTCAGGATATTCCTCAACAACCTGTAACTTTCCTTTATCTTCAACTACCTATTCAACCTTCAAGACCCCCACCATGCTCTCAAAATTGCCAGTAGCATATGTGGCCCTATTCAATTCACCACTAATATTTGGCATGGGATCATATGCAAGGTTCTTTTACTTCTTCTTCTCCATCATCTTACTAAAGGAAACATATTTTTCCTTCCTTTCCTCCTACACCTACAAATCTAGGATGTTTCTGATGATATCCTAAGGGAAGTAGAAGTTGTGAATGAACACGCCTATTCTGTGCTTTTCCTTCATTTGAGAAATGAAACCCTCAAGATCATGGTTCCTTGGGCATACCATGTTTAAACCATAAGTCTCAAGTAGTGTCACCAAATCTTTCCATCCCCTTTTTTCGATGACAAAATCAACAAAACTTGTATACTCACGAAATAAAAATCCCTTCTTCTATTCTACTAGCAACTATGCTATTTGAGCACGCCCCAATTGTCTCATGATTTCTATGAATCCAATTCTTAGAGGCACGTCCCTAGGAAAAGAAAATGGGTTGGAATTGGTGCCATATACCGTGAAAATGGTTGTATTGTAGTATGGGATGATATCTCCCCAATTGTGTATCAAATTTAACTCAGGCCTCCTCTCCATTGGTGCCTTAAAAAATCATGAATTTCCTTTGGAATACTAGGTGGATCATAGACCAAAGATCTTCTCAATATTGACCCAAAAAAATTATGAGACATGACATAATCAAATTCATGATCATGCCTATCAAGAATTTATGTCCATTATTGGGAAAGCATGTTGATATCATCCTATTTCCTTTTCAACTCCATGTTTTGCCCAAAAATTCTCTCTCCCTTATACAAAAACATGTGCATCAATAGAGACTTCCACTTAAAACAAACCAGTGTTTTTCCTTCTTTTAGAGCTACCAAACTCTCATGCATTTTATCTGCTAGATATGTAGTGAAATCATATACCACATTGAAAGCTAGATGTTGAAGATTCACAACCATGTACATGAGGTCTATATAATAACAACCTAACACAAGGAACAAATAGTCTTCATAAAATAATTGCAAAAATAGTTTATGGGAAAAAATTTTGGCTCCTTTTTTCCAATCACTATCCTCTTTTTATTCTTTCCAATCCCTGTGGTTGCCAAATGAGGTTTTAACAAATAAGTCCTAAATAAACCCTTAGTATTTCTATAATCTTCTCTGAAGGCATTAAGGTCAATAGGAACCATATCCTTATTCCACTCGTCCAGATCAAAAAATCTTGCAATCTCCTCGGTTATTTTAACCATTTCCACACCATCATATGTCCTGACAACTCTAGTTACAGGGTCGTACCTCGCTGCAACATCTCTTAATAGGTCAACATTCAAATATACATTTGGTACCACCAGCTTGTCGATGTCCAACTTCCAAGGGTTGCACAGAGGAGCACACAAATTCCTATTCCCAAACCAATTAGAAAACAACTTCCAACTTGTATACGACACCTCAGCATCTTGAATTGCACATTATTTATTAGTTAACCCTTCCAAAAACTAGGGCCCATAAAAGAAAGCCTTCCCTCATTTTTTTTATTCGTAGAGGGTTTTAATAAGTCTATGACATCATGAGAAAAGGACCTAGCTAGATTTTCAGAGCCAGAACTTTGGGCTTTGGGTGCCATTTGCACAAGACAGATTAAGGTTTGAGCTAGGGTTTTGAAGTACCAAAAATTTTAAGGGGTGTAGCAGGGAAAACTTTAGTGGTGAATTTTCGCCAATTGGCAAATAATAGAAATTGAGACCTCCAAAAATGGTGAATAGTGCAAGCTAAAAAGGAGACTGAATCACCAGGCTTTTATAAAAAAATAATTTTGTCTCGATTAATTTTCCATGTAAATGATGCGTCATTGGAAATTATTCGCCAGTAGTTTATACCATCATTTAAAATATTAATTATATTCACCAGTTTTATTATATTCCTTTGATCAATTTTGGGATAATATAACCACTAATAATAAAATAATATTTAATTTTAGGGTTACTTTAGCAGCTTAGCCTTGAATATGCATTTCATCTCTTGCCATTGATTATATTTTTAATCGGATGGTTGTGAGTTGATTCCGCCACCTAATACACATGTGCCTTTTAAAAGGCTTGCTGAGGCCCGAAATTTGTTTTGGGCCACACGATTAGAAAACAAATTTCGGGCCTCAACAAGCCTTTTAAAAGGAACATGTGTATTGGGCCACGAAATCAACTCACAACCATCCGATTGAAAAGCTAATCGATGGTAACTTTCTAAGTTTTCATTCAATCTTAATTTTAAAGTGATATTTTAAAAAAATGCTTAATTTGTGTGTACTCCAATGCATTTTCAGACCCCAGACCCCGCGAGGGGGTGTTGCCCCCTTGACCCCCACAAAGGGGCTCTACCTCCTTGACTCCCGCAAGGGGTGCTGCCCCTTGACCCCGTTGGTGGTTGCCGCCCCCGGGCCCCTACTTCAATATTACAGAAAACAAAAATATATGGGGGAACTGCACCGATCAACTATGCAAAATTTTAAAGGAGAGATTAGCCATTGTAATTAATATTTTTAGTGATTATTCATTAGGATTCGCCAATGTCATTATTATTTTTACCAATTATTAATTAAGATTCACCTGGATTTTACACCTTCGCTGAGGGGGGGTTTCTTAAAGTTATCCCTGGGGTGTAGCCTCTAGCTTATATCCTTAACACAGTGATTTCACAATTAAAAAAGTCTTGGCAACTATTTATGTGAGCTTTAAAACAATTTTAAAATCAAATGAACCAGTGCAAGATTTTAAAATAAAGAAAAATGCAATTTACACTTTCCCTTAAGAAGTCAACAAGATTTTTGAAAGATAGAGAACGTGGTGTATATGTTATGGTTTTTCTTGCAGAGAAAATTAATGGAAATTATGCTAGACTTACAAGAAATTGCTCATGTGGCTTGGTACCTAGAAATTATTCTTCAGTGCAAAATTATGCATGAAAATAAAAATTCAAGGAACTTTTAGCATTAAATTTGGTGGTGCAGTTTGAACTCCACCATTACTATTCACTCACATGAGAAACCATTACTATTTAGTCCGAACTCATACAACACTAGCCCATTTTGAATACCAACTGTTGATCTGAATCCATGCAGGCAAGAAAGAGTAACTCAAATCAAGTCAATGTGGTTTGAAAATGCCATGTTCATCCACCAAATCCTAGGAGAATGGAAATTTATGTACAAGACACCACCTCATCATGATCGAGTCCCACCCTAATCACATTATGTCTAGCATCGGCATCCACGCATAACCTATTCGTACACCTTGCAGCATCATTAAAACTATTGTTTTAATTGTGTGAGGTAAGCGAGGAACAACCACAATACATCATTACATGATATTCGTTGATCATATAGCCCTCATTAATCACAAGCGATCAAGGACTAGGGCCCATGACCATAAGCGACAAGTGGAAACATCATGCACACCTTGCAACACATGTGTGACATCATTGAAAATTATTGTGAGGCCAGTAGGAAACAGTTAGGATCAATGCCCATCAATCTGATGGTTTGAAAACCTGCACATGCAATAATAGTTATTCATAAAAAGGGGACTGATTGGCAACTGGGGCATAACCCTTGAGGTGTGAAATTTAGACGTAAGTCTAAAGTCATAAAATTTATCGACCTAACATTAAGCAAAAATTAAAACCAAATCCCCATATGGAAAAACCGATAGGCTAGGTAAAAAGGGGTTGGTAACACGAACGACTTAAAAGGCTCCAAACATGACTTATGCAACTAGTAACCTGGAACAATAGGTCAACATAGGATTAGATTGTCCAGACCAAAATGAAGCAAAATCCCAAAATAAATTTTTTTAATGGCTAAAACCCAAAACCCCAAGGCAAACCAGTGGTGCCAAACATCAAGGAAACAAGAATGAGCACAATTGTGGAAATTAGGAATAGGAAGCAAGATTAAGGGAGAGGAAACTTGTTTTCCTCCTTGGTTTTGAGAATTTATGAATGCTTGAGCACAAATAGCTTCCCTAAGGATGTTAGCATATATACAATGTGATGTACACTATACAACAGTTCTACTCCTTGAGAATTTTTTATCAGCTTCCTAAGGCTATCTACAATAGGAATTGTTTCTCTCACTAAGGATTTAGTACTTAGGTAATCTTGAAGACCTTTTAAATATTTTTCCACTTGTTTTAGTTTCTCCTTAGGAACATGGGAAATAGTGGCCTCTAAGTCCACATAAATGTTGGATTATGAGGATTTCATGGGTAATGTGTGGTGAGTGATGGAATCCAAAATGGATTGGGTTGAATCCATACCTTGCGTGAAAGATTTAAAAGACTCATGCTCCATAATGGATGCAATTAAATTGTTGGATGTTATTTGTCTAAACTTATGACTCATAGGGACATTAGTAGTATGAAAACAAGTTGTGAAGCTCATATGACTTTAAAAACACTTAGTTAAGCTTTCTTTGCAAGGAAAGGTATAGGATAGTCACAAAAAAAATTAGACTGATTACAAAATTAGGAAGAAGAACCTCATAGAGGACACAAAAATAGACCTATGATCCAAATTTGGACGAAATTTAGTAATTCTAGGGTGTTGTATGCCATATATTGGCAAGGTAATTTTACTAAATTCAAAGTTTTTATGTGCTCTACACTGTTTACTTATCCTATTTTATGACTTTACAAGTCTAATAGTGAATAAATTTTCAAAATTTAACAATTTTTTTATTTTGCAATATGAAAGATAACTATATAAGAAATTCTCAAAATTCTTAGCTAATTAATGGAATTGGAAATTCAATATTCATATTGTAAAGTAAAGAAATTGAATGATACTAACTTGAAAATTTTTTGAATTGAAATCTTTTTATGTTTTAACAACAATTATAATACACATTTTTATTAAACGCATATGGCTAAATGAATGCTCTGAACAATTTCAAATTTGATATGACCTAATATAGATTTAAAAATGCAATCATTAAATTATCTACTTTCTAATGACTCAAATTTACCCTAGATGTCTTTTAGATGCAAAATATTGTAAAATATTTCATTTTTGGTATTCATTTTATGATGAATATGAAATCCTAAATGATGATTTCAAATGACTTAATATCTTTAAATTCATATTTGAAAGTGATATGATCTGGATTTAAAAGTTTAATTAAAGGGTTTAAAAATGTTGGGTTCACTAAAATGTTTGGTTGGGAAAAGGCATCTAGGGTGTGGACCATACTCTTCCCAAATTTGGGGGTTTGGAGGATTAAAAATGATCTCAAATCCAGTTCATTATGAAACATTCAAGGAAGAGTTAGAATGGTGGATTATGATTCTAATACTTGTGGGGAATGTTGTGATATGATTGATTGATTGATTTTGAATGATTGAATGAAATGACTATGTAAACTACATGAGAATGCAATAGTCTATTATGATTTCTAATAAATTGATTACAAAAGGAAAAAATTCAGATCTAAAAATGCAGAGGGCAGATACAAAGGAAAATGAAGTTAAAATTGATGTAGAATTACTCGGTATAGGGTGAAACATGCCCTAGATTTTCCTCATATTTTCTAACAACTTAAAACATGTGCCTAAGACCCTTGGTTTGTAGATTCTATCTTCCAAGAGTTGTCAAAAATTCATCTATTGATGAGGGAATGTAGATTTCATTACTTGACAACTTATATGGTTTTGATGTACATGAATGAATAAATGACCTTCAATCTTCCTCCAACTTTCTTCATAGCTATAACTTTCCTAAGTTAAACAATGTGGTGGTATTTCTACTTCCACAATAGAAAATTATAATAAAAGAGAGCTCCTCCTTGGTTGGATATAGGATAATGATAAATAAGTAATGAACTAACAACTTTCTACAACTCACCACTCATATTTGATCTCCTTGATGGATTGAAGTCACACTCATCACCTTCAAGTTTCAATTATTTCTTGAATTGAATTTATTTGTGTAGACACTTAAAATTGTCCTAAATGATATTACACACTTGAATCTGGTTACTAACACCTTTTCATCTTAAATTCGTCTTCTTTTTCACCTATTTAATTAAATAAGTCTATTTATTTAATTAAATGTATCATTTTCATCTATTAATCTTATTAATTTAATTAGGTTAATTCCCACCCTTTCACACTAAAATTTCATCTTGTTTAATTGAATAATGCAAATTATTTAATTTTAACCCCCCTTTATCTCCTCTCATTCAATTAAATAAATCTAAATCATTTAATTAAATGTCACTTCCCCCTTTCATTAAATAAACTAATTATTTAATGATAATCTTGATATTCCTCAACTTGCACAATTTTCCTCATCCATCCACTTGCATAGGGAATATTCCAGAGGAATATTCATCTATTTGTCTCCAAAAATGAAATATTCTTTCCTAACAAACTTTGTAACAAACTTTGTAACAACTTTGAAAGTGTGTTTGTTTGAATAATTGTGAGCCACTGATGGATTATTTGATCCATTTGATCTTTTATTTTCATCCATTAATGAGAATTTTTGATCCATGTCTTCACCCTTGATTGTATCTTGACCATTGATTGATCCTTTTCATTTTGAGCCTTGGATCTTCACCATTTCTTCCTATAATACCTCACATTTGGAGAGAAATGGATACACTTCCATCAAAATAAAGTTATGTTGCTCATTTGAATACTATCTTTATTCATCCTTGTATCCATTATCAATATTTTTCCTCTTTTCATCCTCCCATAACATAGTTTTATCAATTTTAACTTAGTTTTCAACAACGTAGTTCGATTATATGCTCATTTTATCCAAGGGATTAGGAAAGGGTCATTATTTCATATCAATAAGGTTTGGAGTTCTAGATTATGTTTCTTTTAAGCTTTCATTTTTATTTCATGCTTATTTTAATGGTTTCTTGGTTTTTGAAGCTTTCAAACATCTCATTGGGATTGTAGCTTAGTGGGTTAAATATGGCTTAAATCCATTAAGATCTGGTGTATTTAGCTATTACTATGAATACAATCACATTTTAGCACTAGGAGGGAAAAAATAGTTTTATTTGATGAATTTCTCTTGAGTTTCTATGAGTTGCAGGTTCTTGGGATAGTGTGATGCCTTTGAGAGCTACATTGACACAATTTTTTCACCAGATCAATGCTATTGAATATAGTGACACTATTGATTTTTGGCTACAATGACACTATTGAATATAGTGATTCTATTTACATAGCAATGCATTTGATGTTAATGGTTTTTGTAGAGTGACACTTTTGACTTTCACTAAAGAAGAACACTTCAATTTTAGTGACGCATTTGTCAGCTACAATGATGTTATTGCAAAATAGTAACACATTTTACTAGTAAAGAAAAGAGTCAACATTTCATGTGTGTTTTAAATTTTCAGTTTCATATACTATATTATCTTTTACTGACATCTGGTTTTTTTTTAGGCTATATGATTTTGCAAATTTTTACCCCAACTTGTTGGGGTCATAACTTTCTACTTGGTGCTCAAAATTCAAATCCGTTTGCACAATTGGAAAGGTCTCCAAGAGTAATACTAACTTAGTCCCTAAAATAGTTCATATAATTAAATAATTTAGGAACTGACACAAGTTTCAACCCCAAATTCCTCTTTGAAGGCCTCCCAAAAAAGATTTACTAGAACCTAGAAAATACCAAATATAACTGAAAATTTAGATTTTCAGTTTTTCTAAGGTCTACTTATTGTAAAAGTGTATTGACACTTAGGGGATGTTAAAACCCCTCATATTCTACTTTCTTTCATGTTTTAGGACCACTAAATTTCCATTTGGTTTTAAAACTTACAATCTTAGGACAACTAGCCTTCAATTGGGCTGAAAATTCACAAATGCTTTGTCATTTCAAAGCTGGTTAAAAATTGAACACATACAACCTCATTTTTGTGATATTGGTTAAAATTGAACAAAACAGAAAAATACTTTTATTGGTTCTTAAAATGAAGCCATTTTTTAATATAGGCTAAAATAAATGAGTGTTTGATGGTCTTTCTTTTATTGTATGTACTTGTAGTGTTTATCCACTCCCCTTGCATTTTGTGTGATCTTGGCTGAAGAGAAACACTCAAGTGTACTTTTCTTTTTTGAGTCATCCTAAGAACTTTCTACATATCCTCTCCTATTATGCTTCATGTGATCTTGGGTGAAAAGAAATAATATTTTTCTTTTTATGAGAGGGCCTAGTAATGAGATACATCCCACAATGCATAACTCATATAAGTGACTATTGAATAAAGGCACGTTTATTGGTGAGATATATAAAATTTGTGAACCTGAAATATTAGTAGCTTCAATCTGTGGCAATAACATACTGCACCTAATACTCATCAGGACTTGTGGGCTAGGTAGGAATGGTTTAGAGATTTAAGTGGTAGGAAGAATGGTAGCATCTATCACATTGTTCTCAATTTGTTTTCATTAAAAACCTTTATGTATTATCCAACCAACTCGCTTTCTTAAGCATTCTTTAAAGTGGTGCATTGGAATTTACTTCTAAGAAGTTACTTACCAAGTCTGATTTGTGGTTGGGTCATAGAGATAAAGAGTTCATTCTTAACATACCTTTATTTGACCCGATAAATTGAATGTGATGCAAGAGCATCTAGTAGTGTAGGGAAAATATTGCATCACCGAAAAAAATATTTTCTTTATTTTAGTTAGTTGTTTTGAGTTCCACAATGAAACTTAAGGGGCATAAGATAGTCAAAAATCAAAAATAGCAAAAAATGATCACTTACTATTTTTAGTATGTTGGTTTAAACAGACTCATATGGACCCAAAAATTTAAACTCAAGAGCAAAACTAAAAAAAATTTGGTCGTGAAAGAATCATCTCAATTCCCTACACGAATTTGGGAGATAGTAAAGTTTGTCTCGGGAAATTTCTCCAATGTATCTTCAAATTCAGATATGAAGACTTTAGAGGCCCCGAAAAAACTCGATTTGTTGACAAACCGACCTACAGTGGGTTCATGTGTTGTAGATCTCTTTTAGAACTTTCCAATGATATTAAATAATAGAAAATAAGACCCCTAGATCAAAATTTATGGTCCTATAAAGTTGGTCCTCTAAAAAGTGAATTTCATTAAAATTTCTTCCTAGGAAAAAAATCAAACGACGGTTACTTTTGGCACCAAAACAAAAGGGAAAGTGAACATTCTAGAACATTCTAGGGCAGTTATTGGAGTAAAATAAAAGGGTTAAGTGGAGGGTTGTAGAAGGTGGCTCCATTAGTACATATCGTTGCTCCGAATAATAGATTTTATTTACAGAGTTGATTTTGAAGTAATGAAACAAGCCCATGAGGTTGTAGCATGCAAGTTTTGAATCTGTATTTCATTTTCTAGAAATAATTGGAAGTGATTTATTTTCTCTCGCATTTTTTTGTTGGCATCTATTGTTGCATTTTGTGTGGGTTTTTGGTGGTGTAGCCCTCATCAAGTTGTATCAGAGAAATTTTTCCTGAGTGTGTAAAAAGATCCCCAAACGTGAGGCAGTCTGTACCAAGACTTGTGGTTGTTGGTTTCTAAGAAAAGTGATCAGAATGCCTCTGTGCAAAAACCATGGTGGTGGAAGAAATGTTATTGTACTAGAAGAAGGTTTTAGAGTGCTGTAGAGACAAGTTCAAGCACTACAAGAGGAGCTATGTCGAGGGTTTGAGCTAAAAGGAGGAAATGAAAATGAAAATGAAGAAGAACAAGATGTAGAAGATCCATATAAAGTTAGATTATTTAAGGCCATCTCTAAGATTGGGAAAATTCCAAAGATCGATGATTCTAGATTTTTTGGAAATCTTAACCCAAAAGATTCGATTGATTGGATCAACAATATGGAGTAATTTGAGTATGAGGAGGTGGAAGATCTTGAGAGGGTAAAATTTTAAAATACCAAGATAAAGGGTCATGTGAATATTTGGTGGAAAGAGGTACAACTAGAAATCAATCAAAGAGGAAAAGAAAAAATAACAAGATGGGACCATATGGTGGAAAAATTAAAAATACACTTCATTCTTGTGGATTATGAGCTAGATTTGTTGAAGAAGATGCAAGGGTTGAAACAAATGGGAAAATCTATCAAGGAGTTTACATAGAATTCTACTATGCCTTGATCAGAACAAACCATTCTAAGGCCAATAAGGAGAAAGTTTCCCATTACATAAACGGGTTGAAGTTGAGTATAGGAGAAGATTTGGGTCTAGTAAGAATTTCTACCATTGAAGATGCATATTAGTTTGGTTTGAAGGTAGAAGAAAATTTGAATAGAAGATTCAAAAGCAAGAAAAGAGGTGGGTATTGTGGTGGAAAGACTAATGGATGGTAATATGGAAGTCGAAATGAAGATCAAAAGAAGGGTGAAGGATCCAGTAGTAGCTAGAACTAGAAAGGAGATAACACCTACCATCCTTGTGAATAATGGAGACCAAAGAGGAAGAGGAAGATTTGCACAAGGATTGGGAAGAAGAGGCTTTCATGGAACATGTTTCTATGCAAAGAAGAAGGAAATAGAGCCTATGAGTGTCCTCAACATCAAGGAAGGACAAGTAAAAAACCTAAGGTTAATGCACAAGTTGCACATGAAGATGTTGAGCCTTCACATTCTAAGGATGTAGAAAGAGGTGAGGTTCTTATTACTAGAAGAGAACTACTGAATGAGGAGAAGGAACCAAATCAAAGGAAGAATTTGTTTTACACTAGATGTAAGTGTGGAGATAAAGTTTGCAATGTTATTGTTGATGGAGGTAGTATTGATAACCTTGTTTCAAACGAGATGGTTAGTAAGTTGTGGTTGGAGATAAGAAGGCATTTGAATCTGTACCAAATTGCTTGGTTGCAGAAGGACCATAAAGCCTTGGTAAATGAACAATATTGGTAAAGTTCAAGATTGGAAATTATCATGATGAGCTATTGTGTGAAATTATGTCGATGGATGTTTATCATATGTTGTTAGGCCCATGGCAGTTTGATCAGCAAGTGGTACATGACAGAAATTGCAACACCTATTCTTTGAAAAATGATGGAGTTCATTATAAGTTGAAGCCCTTGAAAGAGGTAGAGGAAAAGGTATGCAGTAATGCAAGAATTTATTTGGTTTATGGAAGAAAGTTCCTAGAAGGTATGAGGCATGAGCATATGTGTTTTGCATTGATCACTAGAATTAACAAACAAGATACTACAAAGGTACCTATTTAGGTTTAAATTATTTTGAATGAGTTTCAAGCTATTATTTCTAATAACGTACCTGAAGGTTTTCCTCCAATAAGAAAGATTAGTCATTAGATGTAGTTGATTCCTGGAGATAGTTTTCTTAATAAGGTAGCTCATTGTATGACTCTAGTAGAGAGTGAAGAGTTGAATAGACAAGTGCAAGAATTGTTGCGGACGGGATTGATTAGAGAGAGTTTGAGTCCATGTGCATTACCTAAAATACTAGCACCAAATACGGATGGGGAATGATAGATGTGTGTGGATTCTAGAGCTATCAACAACCTCACTATCAAGTATAGATTTCCCTTGGTGAGAATGGATGACATTATGGATTGTTTAAGTTGAGCTAAGTACTTCACAAACATACGTTTGAAGAGCGGATATCACCAGATCCATGTTAGAGAAGGAGATGAATGAAAGACAACCTTCAAAAACAAGGAGGGCTTCTACGAGTGGTTATTCATGTCTTTTAGGCTAACCAATGTACCGAGCATATTTATGTAGCTTATGAATGAGGTATTGAAAGAATTTTTTAGGAAAAATTGTTATTGTTATTTGGATGATATTTTTATTTTTAGTAAGACATTGGAGGAGAACTTGATGCATATCCGAAGAGTTTTTAAGAAGCTAAGGGAGGATAAGTTGATTAATTTGAATAAATGTAGTTTTGTGAAGAGAGGGTAAGTGTATCTAGGATTTCTTGTCTCAACAGAGGGTCTTAAAATGGATCCAAAGAAGGTGAGAGCTATCATTGAATGACCTACCTCGAGGAGTGTTATAGAGGTAAGATCATTTCATGGTCTAGAAATTTTTTATAGAAATTTTATGAAGAATTTTAGTAGTATTTGTGCACCTCTAAATAAAGCAATGAGGGGGAATAGAAAGGATTTTAAATGGATTGGGGGAGTAGAAAAGTGTTTTTATATGTTGAAGAATAAAGTCACAAAGAAAACTATTTTGGCACTTCCAAATTTCAATAAGGTCTTGTAGGTAGATTGTGATGCTAGTGGCACTACCATAGGAGCTATTTTGGGTCAAGAAGGTAAGACTATTGCCTATTTTAGTGAGAATTTGAATGATTCTAAGAAGAAATATCATGTCTATGATCAAGAGTTTTATGCTATAGTTCATGCTTTGAAGAAATGGAGACACTATTTGTTGTCAAAATAATTAGTTTTATATACTAATCACTAGGTTTGCAGTATCTCAATAATGAAGGAAAGTTAAATCAAAGGAACTTAAAATGGGTTGAGCTTTTGTAGAGTTATACTTTTTTTTTAAACCATAGGAGTGGAAGGTCAAATAGAGTTGCAGATGCCTTAAGTAGAGGGATTTTTTTTTTGATAGAGATGAGTATAGAGGTTGTTGGGTTCAATGAACTCAAAAGTTTTTATCCTAAAGATACAAAATTTGTAGAAGCTTGGAGGGCTTGTTTTGAACCTATTAGAGTGGATAGGACAAGATGGTTGCATTTATTAATCCAATATGGGATGTTTTTTAAAAGAAGTCAATTGTGCATTCCAAGGAGTTCTATGAGAGAATTTACTCAATTAAAAGCATAGTGGAGGATTGAATGGACATTTCGATCAAGATAAGACCATTGCTCTTGTTAGTGAGAATTATTACTGGCCATAGTTACAAAAATATATGAAGAATTTTGTACAAAGTTGTAAAGTATGTCATATGGCAAAGGAAATAAGTCGGAATACTGGATTGTGTCAACCATTACCTATACTTGAGAGGCCATGGGAGGACATTAGCATGGATTTTTTTCTTGGATTTCCAATGACACAAAGAGGGCATGATTCCATATTTATAGTGGTGGATAGATTTTCAAAAATGGCACATATCATTCTATGTCATAAGACTAGTGATGATGTTCATATTGCGGAGCTATTTTTCAAATAGGTGGTGAGACTACATGGTCTACCAAAGAGTATAGTTTCAGACAGAGATACAAAATTTGTTGGCTATTTTTGGAGGACATCATGGAAGAAAATGAAGATGGATTTCAAGTTCAGTTCTGCAGACCATCCATAGATCTATGAAAAAATGGAGGTGGTGAATAGGAGTTTGGATAACCAGATAAGATTCTTAGTAGGATATAAGTCCAAGGGATGTGGTTTGATTATACCACAAGAAAAAATTTCTTAGAAAAATTATGTCAATAAGAGCACTAGTAAATCACCATTCTAGATTGTGTATGGGAGTAGTCAAAGAACTGCTTCTAAACTGAGAAATATAGATAAGGGGGAGAAGAGTAGTGTTGAGGCTGCAGATTTTCTTGAGCATCTAAAGAATTTGCATGAAGAGGTGAAGAAATATATCATAAGATGAAATCACAATATAAGGATGAGGAAGATTAGAAAATGAGTTATAAGGAGTTTCAGGTAGGAGATGAAGTAATGGTTCATTTGGGTATGTACAAGATCATGATGGACCATAAAGTGGCAATATGATGGGTATGTGGCTGATGAATTTTTCTTAAACCAATATCGATGAAACGAAAAGGGTTTTTAAAGGGGATTCTCATCTTTCCACCAATATAAATTATGCTTTACTTTGAATTTAATAAATAATTATTAATTATTTTCTATTGAATTATGATGAAAGTCTTGATTGATAGGTTGATTGATTTTTTTAATAAATTTCAAATGGTATCACATTTTTTGAATCTAAAACATGCATCACATTCTATGCTTCACATACTATAAGATTAAAAAAGAAAAAAAATGAATTTCATAAATTTTTGACAAATTTAAGGTGGTCAGACATACGAGTCTTTATATTTTTTAAAAGTTGTAATAAAAAAATTATAATTATTTATTTACTTGGAAAAAAATACAAAAAAATATGCATCACATCAGGACATGAGTTCTCTACTTATATCTAAAATATTATTAAAAAATATTATCATTTTAATGTGGTTAGGGTGGTTAGACAAACACCTACTTCATATTTTTTCCCTAAAATTTAAGTACTACTGTATTGAAATTTCAAATTTTCACCAAATAGATTTTATGCTTTTTGGAAATAAACCTAGTAGTTTAGAAACTACATTAAATTTTCTATAAATTCTATTCTTACATATTTTTGAAATAATATAGATTAATTATTCAAATTTTATGTCAAGTTGCATAACTCTGATTTTTCTAACATTTTTGCCACTTAAAGGTCTGTTTTTTCCATGATGATCTTGCACATACCCATTTGTGAAAGGAAATGTTTCTATTTGGTAAGTACAAGTGAAAGATGAAGAATTTTGGACCATGCAAGATCTTGAAGAAGCATGATTCAAGAAATGCCTATGAGGTAGAGTTTCCTAGTGGAGAAAACATTTCTCTTGTGTTCAACATTGTTTATTTGATGGAGTATCATGAAGGTGATATAAAGGATGGGTCGATAAAAGAACAATGGAAAATTTTAGCACCTACTTTAGAGAAGGAAGAGATAGAAGAAATCTTGGATAGTTGTGTGGGAAAAAGTACAAGGAATAGGAAGTATGAAGAACACATGGTTAAATGGGAAGGAAGGCCTGTTGAAGGTTCATCATGGTTGTCTAAGGCTAAGGTTAACTGTCTTGGTTTCCTTCTAAGTCCTGAAGAGTGACATGGTCACTTTTCAAATTATCTTGGGTGTTTGATGCAGGAGCATCTAGTGGCGTAGGGGCAATCTTGCATCACACAAAAGAATTATTTTCTTTATTTTAGTTAGTTGTTTTGAGTCCCATGCGTTGGCACTCTCAAATTTTGCAAATTGAAGGTGCCCATTTTGAGAATTTGCTTCTGCACTTTTTGAAGTGCACTTGAGGGGTCAGTCTGCATGACCCACTTTGGAGAATCATAATTCAAAGCCTCTTGATTTCCAAGCAAAACCCACTTGTAGACGTATTTGATTGACATATGTCAATGTGTGTGTCAATTTTCAGCTTCCCATGATAAGTTTTGTCAGGGTTTTGAAATGTGAAGCTGGAGGGTTTTTGCACTTTCCTGCTATTTGCAGACTGTCAGTTTTTCGAAACAACCTCCTGTTTGAGATTGGATTTCGCAACTAGTTGATTGATCTGTCAAAATGAATGTTGTTCTGTGTTCCCCATACCTAAATGATCTCGGGTGTCACTTTTCAGAGCCTCATGATTTGATTTGCTATTTTTAGCAGATCAAAACCAAATGCAGTTTGTTCAGTTTCACATTTGCATTCCTGACAGCATTTCAGAGAGGCTAACTTCGACCGTCAGTATCTTTTGACAGGTGATGTTTCAGGGAAATTAATTTTGCACACATGTTTGAGGTACCTCAATGAACTCATGTGTCTAATAAAAGCTCACCAGGAATTGTTTCACTATTTTTACAAATTGGCTATTGAGTGAGTTTTAATTGTTCCAGAACAACTGTTGTTTCAGAAAAGTTTAGCTAAGCAACTTTGCTGATTAACATCTTCCACCTCGTGACTTTTTTTTTCTGAGTTGTTTGATGCATTGCATTCCTGGAATGAATGTCTATGAGTTTACAAGTTTTTATTGCTCCAGGAAGTTGTTTGACTTGTTTTCCAGGCCGATTCCTAGGCCAACTTGGCCAGTTTGCACCATTTTGCAATAGGGTTGGAAACTGAGTTTTATTGAAAACCTAGTCTATATTTTCAATCCAGAAGCGCTCTGAGGTTGTGTCTGATCAATTCAAAGAGAAACTGGTTTGACAAGAATTTTTTTTTTAGCTGAGTCCACATGGGGACTTGACAAACTCTCGTTGGAAGATCTTTAGGTTATCAAGGGGTACTGCAAAAGGAATTTTTTGGTGGGTACACATGGTATTGTGGTGATGGCTTGATTTTGAATTGAATGTAATTGGGGATTATTTTTAAGAGAGATAATAACTCATCAAACGTTTTGTGGATCTCTTTGATTTTTTGTGAATGTTTATTGGGTCACAATCCCCTACAAAGTTAAAACCACTTATTTATTTTGTATTGAAAATGTGTAATGAAGGAGATAGGCACCAAGGAATCATGTTATTAGGAGAAGTATGATGTTGCAACCACTGAGCCAATAAATGAAGGGAAATCATGATACTTTTCCGATCAAGATTGCTAGAACAAGAATCACCTTATTCTTGAAAATTGTAAAGGAAACACACATCAGTATGGAAATCATAGATTTTTGAAAGTTGTTTCCTTAAAAAATAATTGATAGTTGATTGTTTGTGCAAGAGGATTGTAGTCTGAAAATCAGTCAAAGTTGCCTGAAAATATTGTTTTGGGCTGGACTGATGGAGCATAGAGGAATGTATTAGCAGCTATCACACCCATTGAAAGGGTCAGCCTCAAAAAGTATTGGAGGAGATCAACTCCAGGTATCGTGTATGTACATCCATCAAAGCATAAAGCATAGATGCTATGTGCTAGCACATGCACAAGGTGGATTTGTTGAATGCATATTTGAAACCTTTAAGAAAATGCAAATGGGAGCATAGGTAGGGTGCACGCAATGTTGGGAAAAATGTTTCTTAATTGACAAAGCCTATGTGTTGTTGGAAGAGGCACGAGCTAGGGGGACTTCTGTGTGGTGCGGTGGAGCTGAGAGAGATTCAAAACATGTGGTCTCCAAGAAATCCATGGTTGCGGTATAGGCACATAATGTACCTGTTGAAAGTGCTTTAGAACACTTAAACAAATCGGTGGAGTAGTCTGGATCAAGTTATGGGCGTCCATCAAAGCACAAATGATGGTGGAATGTAGCCAAAATACTCTATGAACCAAAGGAGGAAAATGTACAATTGAAAGTCTGAGAGAGGACACCATCTAAAGCAGATCAAATTCATCAAATGTCCTTTATAAGTTGAGCGATAGGAGCTGAGTCAATGTGCCTATAATATGGAGTTGCAAAACACATGGAGGGTGCGGTGTGAAGAGGGTACACGCAGCTACCAGGGCAGGGTAGATTTGTTGTAAAATTTCTAAAAACTATCTGATGAATGAATCACGCTGAGAAAAATACATGGAGGGCGCCACTTGAAGTGGACGCATGTGGATTTTTTGTGAATGAATGCCCAAGTTGTTGACATTCATCAAAGAACAGAGGGAAGTCACCGTGTGGGGAGAAAAGGTTGGTGTACCAACATTAACTAGGTATCAAATACAAAAGAGAGAGGTGGGCACAACCAAGAAATGGAGACTCACATGTAAGTAAAGGGAGGCATGACCAGATTGTGAGAGGGCACAAACTAGAGTGGTGGGCACGGCCAGTATGTGGAGACCACCATGCACAATGGGAGAAGCCCATGACCTGCTACTGGGTAGCATCGATGGAGATTTCCATTGCAAATGAAAACACAAAAGCACAGGAGGCGGGACCTGAAATGAGAAATGAATATCCATCAATGCACAGGAGATGTAGAATGAAGTGCCACCATGAATGCTTGAGCAAACAAAATGGAATTTTAGGGCAATAGAGGCAGAAAGGAAGAAATTTAAAATCCAATGGTGGAGATTTTGGGGGAAATACAGCAGCATCTGGACTGTCCCCCACCATTTTGCAATCCCAAATTGCTCACAGGATATTGATTGCATGGTTATGGGGAGGGTGAAGAATGGTGGGCCCAAAATATTAAATGTCACGGGTGTGGTTTTGTTTGCCTAATATTTTATTAAAATGGACTCATTTTAATAAAAGGAGAATTGTAAGAATAATTTTTGCTCAATTTGTGAGGCTCGAATAAATGAAAGGTGGGGCCTGGGTAAATAAAATATCAGAGAGACCGGTGAAAGTTGTAAAAGGGAGGCCTATTTGAATTAAAATGGTAAAAAATTTTAAATTGAAATAATGTAAAGTGAGTTTTTATTCATGAAGGTGGAGATTTAACTATATGAGCTTAAAGTGAAATATCAAGTGTTTCACTTTGTGGTGATTAATGAAATACGGGTAAATCTTGTTTACCCCATGAATTTTCTCTAAAAGGGAAAATATTTTAAAGTGATACACGTGAAATATTATGTGTTGAAAATAAGATGAGGTAAATGTTCTAAAATATGGCATGGGGATAAAGTGAATAAAATATTCACTTAGTTTTATTTCTTGGGGGAATTTTAGTAAGTAAGTTTGGAAGGTAAAGTGTAACCACAACAGAACTAAGAAGGCAAAATTGATTTTCATGAGAAGAGGCAATTTTTACACAGCTGGGTGAAGAATGATGTTTTTCTCCATGTGGGCATTTTTCTGTTGGAGAACAACTTGGTGCAAGTGTTGTTTTGAAAAACAAAATAAAGTTTATTATAGGGAGAGGAAGGGATTTTTTGTAGATTACTATTCAATAGTGGAGATGTTTCCAGATGGCCTTTTTCTGATCGGATTTAGGGTTTCTTCTAGAATTTCTTCTCCTCTACATATTCTCTTCTCTTCTCATTGTAACAGGTTAGCAAGTCAGAAGTCTTGAGTGGAGCTACATAGAAAATTGTAAAATCTATAGTGATAGAGGCAATGCAAGTTGGATTTTGAATCATTTTATTGTAGGATTTGAGTTTATGGAGATTTAGTGTTTCATAAAAGTACTGGCATTTGAGTTTAACTGATAAATCCAGGTTCATGTCTCTCCTATGTGCAAATGTATTTGAATTTTCAATGAAGTAATCAACTGTTATTATGTTCATCTCACTGTTGTGGTGTGTGCAATTCTGGTTTTAGCTTTGATTCAAAGAATTAATTACACTGCTTAAATGAGATTGCAGATTGATATGTTTTGTACAAGGATTTGGTAAGTATTAAGATGAGGTACAAATTGGTGATATTGTAAGGAAATATAATTAGAGATATTATATGTCATGTGTTCAAATATGCTATGAACCATTTGGTGTTGGTGAATTTGACTCCTCCAATGGATATGACATTGGTCTTATTTGTATTTGTTCTTTGTGATTCAGTGTTTGTTTGTTGTCACCTGGGGCTTGCTACAATTTTAAAATTAATGATTATCTTTCACCATGAAGTTGTGTCATAATTATCTCACGCTCCAAATGGTTGATATTGCTAATGAACAACCAATTCTATTCAATTCTATCCCATTTTGTTGAGCTATTAAGTGAGATTATCTGTTTGAAGTTAATGATTGTTTATAATTTTTTTACAGAGATTGTAAACTCATTAAGGGATCACCCTCCCGGGTCTTCCAGAGCCCAAAGTGTAGGAGGTCTTTTAAAATCCTCATCAGTTGGTCCAGGTCCTCCGAACTGCCCTTGATTGGAATTGGTAACTCCATAGGTAGATTAGGAGATAAACCTAGTTTACGCCAAAGAAAACACCAACAAAATGGTGACTCTATTGGGGATGCACTCAGAAGTTTTGGTTGTAGACGGTGCTATTATAAAGTCATAAAAGTTTTGAATTATTTCTATAACCATTGCAGAGAATTATTTCTCCCTTATAGAGTCATGATCTTGATAGGTCCAATCTCCTTGTTGTCTGAGTCAATTCTCGTGAAATTTTCCAGAGAGTCTATTGTAATTCATCTTTCGATGTAAGTCTATCTAGATTTGTCCATACTTCATGCTTATTTCATAATACCTCACAAGTTGTGAGTGGCGACTCTGAGATCTATGAACTAGTGTGCATTATTTGAGAAAAACTGGGAAAGACCCAACAAATTTGCAGTAGAGATAAAGCAGATTCAAGCTCTTGTGATGAAGTACCCTGACAAGTTTGAGGAAGGAATCCATATGATGTCATATTGCTGGATAAGGAGGTGTTGCGGTAGTTATGCTGGTTTTTAAATGAATTTAACCTGTGAAGAATTTCCAGTGGTTCAAATTTTTGTCCTCTACAAAGAGGTGGCGACTCTACCAAAGAACTTAATGAAGACGTGAATACGGTTCAAGAATCTACAAATATTTCCAATCAGAAGAACCATTTGCAGCTGCTGCAATAGTTCCAAGTATTTTTCACTCTTGGTTCTCAAGAAATTGTGTATGGAAACCATATGTGAAAATTTTAGGAAAACTCTGGTTCCCTATTAGATGAATCTGCATTATGAAATGGAACAACAACAACAATATTTCTTTCCATACTTCTAAAATGTAATATGCAACATGACAAGAGAAGTATGTGTGTTTTGAGTTATGTCTTTGAGAAAGCTTAAGGCATAGGTATTCAATCAATGTTTTAGAATCATGGTTATTTTGTAAATGATGTAATTGATAACCATGTATGAAGTTGATAGTGATTGAATTTGTTTCCCTGTGAAATGGAAAGTAAAAATATGCAAGGAAAACAAGTTATCCCAAGCCCTTAAAGGTACATGACATTGGTTTTCAGTGGTATTGGAGGTTTCCCGAACCTAATCCATAAAGATGTTAGAAATAATTTTCCCATATTCACCGGGCAAAGTTCAGAATCAGCCTCTAAGCATCTACAAAAATTCATGGATGTGATGGGGGATTACGAGGTAAATCATGAGGATTTTGTTATGAAATTGTTTGTTCAATCCTTGAAGGATGATTCCAAGGATTGGTTCTCATATTTACTGTCATGTTCTATAGCCTCTTGGAATCAGTTTATGATAGCCTTTGTTGAGAAATTTGGCGAAAGGGTGAATCCAAGTGAGGTGAGAAAACACTTTTTGGAGACCCATATAAGTGAAAATGAGTTGGTCCCTATTTTCAATCTTCAATTTGCAAAGGCAATAAGAGAGATACTAGAGTACATAAGACTGAATGATGTTGAATGCTTGGTCATGTATCTTGGTGCATTTGATAGTAAGATGGGATTCTTGTTAAGGGATAAAGAGCCTGCAACTTTACTTCAGGCATATCAAACTACCATGGACATTGAGAACAATTTAAAATACTATATGATGAAGGGGTGTCTGGTTGCAAGTGTTGATTACCCAAGCACAACTCATGCTTATAGAATTCAAGGATCAGGTAATGGAAATGATTGTCAAGATGATAATGCTTTTTCTATCATGTTTTCTCCATCATCAAAATATGAAGATCATAGTGAGCTCCAAGTTGAATGTCAACAAAATTTGGGCATTGTTGATAAAAAGTCTCTTGTACAAGAGCTTTATGAAATGAGAAGACATGAAAGAGTGAATGAGATACAGAGTGCTACTTCATGTCATGTATTGTTTATATTCCATTTGAAAACAAAGACTTTGGTTTTGAAAGTGCAGCCCCAAGCTGTTGTTATGAGGATTCTTCTTGTGATGAAAATCATGATGGGGTTGATGTTTCTGATTGCTTCTCTGAAGATTATGATTGTTATTCTGAAAATGATGTTGAAGCATTTTCCTCACTTAAAGAATGCAACGATATAAATGTTCATAAAGTCATTTATCCACAAGTGAAAGAACAAGGAACATGTGAAGAATATACCAAATGTACTTCGGGTTCAAAATCAGAAGAGCATGTTCATTGTGAGAGTGATGTGGAATTTGAAGACAAACATGTGTGTGAACAGTATGTTGATTCAAAACATAATGTTGAATATGATAAAGGTTTTGATGAATGTGCTTATGCTCCTGCTCTTCATGTCTGTTTAAATGAAGCAAAGGTGGAAAAATTTATGATGCATGATGAGCATGATGATAAAATATTGGATTCAACAAGTATGTATATGGATCTTGAATCAGGGTTATTACCTATTGATGATATTGAAAGGCTTGTTGACTTATGTGACAGTAAGGTTCTTGATTATGGTGATTTGGTAAATATTGTCAATCCATGTCTGGAGCAACTAAGCAATGAGAATGATGGTGAATCTCATGTTGATGAATGTGAGGTTGAGTGTAATTAACTTTTATTTGATGCTCCTGATTTTCAGAATGTGCACATGGATATGTTGTCACCACATGTGAGAAGCCTTGATGTGAAAGAAACTGAGGATTTTAGTTTCATTGCTAATCAGGAAATTTTGGTTAGCAATGAGTCTTTCACTTTTGGATCAACACACATACCAGTTGGTGTTGTACATGAGGTTACTAGTTCATAGGGTTGTTTTCCTGATGTCCTTGTTGGTGATGATTTGTTTGAGCCTTCACTTGAGGTATTCGGTTTTGAAAGGAATGATAATGTGAAAAATAAATCAAAACATTTTCTCAAGCCTGAGATGAATGTATTTACTCATTCCTTGGATTTTAATGATGCATGTGTTTTGCATTTCCATGGTACCAAGATGTGTTCTTATGTACTTGAACCAAAGTGTCAAAAGATGGGCCTAGGTTGTCATGATCAATACAGGGATGCTCCTGATTGTGCATCTTTTATCTTTGATGTATGCCAAGATGATTTGCAAAGAACAAACCAAATTGTTTATGACAACTTTCAGTTTGATCTGCAAGTTGATTTTGATGTGCAAATTGATAATCAAAATGAGACTAATAGTTCCAGCCATGTAGCAGAATGTGAGTGCTATTTTTGTTAGCTGGAAGGAATTTTCATAAAATGTGGCAATGTGTAAGATATGGAGGCAAGATCTTTTCAGCTTGAGAATGATCCATGTGATGAATGTGATAGGTTGTTGCCACATGATGATCAACATTTTGAAAGTATGCCTGAATTTTAGATGCACAGTGATTGTGAACATGTTAATAATGTTGTGGATGATTTCTTGTTAGGAGGTACTAGCATGTTTAATCAGGCAGATGGGCGTGATCATACCAGGATTTCATATGGTCTTGATCATTATTTTCAAATCATGTCACTTGGTTTAAAATTAGAAAATGAAGAATGTGGTAGTGATATGACTTATTTGATTTGGTTTCCATATAATGAAGTTGAACAAAGAGGAAGTTTCTACTTGCCCAATGGTAGCCTGACACTTATGTTTGCAAAGGTGCAATTGTTTATGGTGTTATGGTTTGATAAGTGCAAGCATGAGTTAAGGGGGATCAACTCTTTTCGCAAAATCGTATTTGACATAGGTAAATGCTGAATCCCATTTTTTCATTTGGTGACCTGCAGTCATCAGATGAAGTTGAAAAATAAAAGTGGAATCGGGGAGCAGTTTAAAGGCACTTGACAGATTCAGAATTTGGTCTGCTCTCCCCAGAGATCTCGAATCTTGCTATGCCCATAGGGGGCATACATCCCAAGAAAAATCCATTTTTGGCACTCTCAAATTTTGCAAATTGGAAGTGCCCATTTCGATAATTTGCTTCTGCACTTTTTGAACTGCACTTGAGGGGTCAGTCTACATGACCCACTTTACAGAATCAGAATCGGAGCCTGTTGATTTCCAAGCAAAACCCATTTACAAGCATATTTGATTGAGATATGTGAACGTGTGTGTCAATTTTTAGCTTCCCATGATAAGTTTTGTCAGGGTTTTGAAAAGTGAAGCTAGAGGGTTTTTGCACTTTCCTGTTGTTTGCAGACTGTCAGTTTTGTGAAACAACCTCTTGTTTGAGCTTGGATTTCGCTACTAGTTGACTATCATGTCAAAATGAATGTTTTTCTATGTTCCCCATAACTAAATGATCTCAGGTGTCACTTTTCAGAGCCTCATGATCTGATTTTCTATTTTTATCAGATCAAAACCAAATGCAGTTTGTTCAGTTTCACATCTGCATTCATGACAACATTTCAAAGAGGCTAACTTTGACCATCAGTATCTTTTGATAGGTGATGTTTCAGGGAAATTCCTTTTTCACACGTGTTCGGGGTACCTTAATGAACTCATGTGTCTGATGGCAGCTCGCCAGGAGTTGTTTCACTAGTTTTACAAATTGGCAGTTCAGTGAGTTTTAATTGTTTTAGAACAACTGTTGTTTCAAAAAAGTTCAGCTGAGCAACTTTGCTGATTAATATCTTCCACCTCGTGACTTTTTTTTTTGAGCCATTTATTGCACTGCATTCCTGGAATGAATTTCTATGAGTTTACAAGTTCTTATTGCTCTAGGAAGTCATTTGACTTGTTTTCCATGCCGATTCCTAGGCCAACTTGGCCAGTTTGCACCATTTTGCAACAGGGTCGAAATTTGAGTTTTATTGAAAACCCAGTTTGTATTTTCAATCCAAAAGCGATCTAAGGTTGTGTTTGTTCAATTGAAAGAGAAATTTCTTTGAAAATGATTTTTCTTTTAGCCGAGTCCTTGTGGGGACCCGACATACTCCCGTTGGAAGATGTTTTGGTTATCAAGGGGTACTGCAAAAGGAATTTTTTGGTGGGTACACATATGGTTTTGTGGCGATGGCCTAAGTTTGAATCGAATGTAATTGAACTTGGAATTGGGGATTATTTTTAAGAGAGATAATAACTCATCAAATGTTTTGTGGATCTCTTTGATTTTTTGTGAATGTTTATTGGGTCACAATCCCCTACATAGTCAAAACCACTTATTTATTTTGCATTAAAAATGTGTAATAAAGGAGATAGGCAATAGGGAATCATGTTATTAGGAGAAGCATGATGTTACAACCACTAAGCCAGTAAATGAGGGAAAATCATGATACTTTTCTGATCGAGATTGCTAGAACAAGAATCACCTTATTCTTGAACATTGTAAAGGAAACACACATCAGTATGGAAATCACACATTTTCAAAAGTTTTTTCCTTGAAACATAATTGATAGTTGACTGTTTTTGCAAGAGGATTGCAGTCTAAAAATGAGTCAAAGTTGCCTGAAAATATTGTTTTGGGTTGGACTAATGGAACATAGAGGAATGTATTAGAAGATATCACACCCATTGAAAGGGTCGGCCTTGACAAGTATTGGAGGAGATCAACTCCAGGTAACGTATGGACATCCATCAAAGCATAAAGCATAGATGCTACATGCCAACACATGCACAAGGTGGATTTGTTGAATACATATTTGAAACCTCCAAGAGAATGCAAATGGGAGCAGAGGTAGGGCGCCCGCCATGTTGGGCAGAATATTTCTTAATTGACAGAGCTCATGTGCTATTGGAAGATGCACAAGCTAGGGGGGCCTCTGTGTGGCATGGTCGAGCTGAGAGAGATTCAATAACTGTGGTCTCCAAGAAAGCCATGGTTGCAGTATAGGCATAGAATGTACCTATTGAAACTAATTTAGAACACTTAAACAAATTGGTGGAGCAGTCTGGATCAAGTTATGGGCATCCATCAAAGCACAAATGATGGTGGAATGTAGCCAAAATACTCTATGCACCAAATGAGGAAAAGACACAATTGAAAATCTGAGAGAGGACACCATCTAAAGGAGATCAAATTCATCAAATGTCCTCTATAAGTTGAGTGATAGGAGCTGAGTCAATGTGCCAGTAATATGGAGTTGCAAAACACATGGAGGGCACGGTGTGTAGATGGTACACGCAGCTACCAGGGTAGGGTAGATTTGTTGTAAAGTTTCTAAAAACTATCTGATGAATGAATCACGCTCAACAAAATACATGCAGGGTGCCACCTGAAGTGGAGGCATGTGGACTGTTTGTGAATGAATTCCTAGGTTGTTGACATTCATCAAAGAACAGAGGGCAGTCACAACATGGGGAGAAAAGGTTGGTGTACCAGTATTAACTAGGTATCAACTGCAAAAGAGAGAGGTGGGAACAACTAGGAAATGGAGGTACGACCAGATTGTGAGAAGGCACAAACTAGAGTGTTGGGCATGGCCAGCATGTGGAGACCACCATTCACAGTGGGAGAAGCCCATGGTGTGCTACTGAGTATCATCGATGGAGATTTCCATTGCAAATGGAAACACAAAAGCACAAGAGGTGTGACTTGAAACGGGAAATGAATATCCATCAATGCACAGGGGATGTAGAATGAGGTGCCTCCATAAATGCTCAAGAAAAAAAAACGAAGTTTAGGGCAACAGAGGTAGAAAGGAAGCAATTTAAAATCCAATAGTGGAGATTTTGGCAGAAATGCAGCAACATCTGGACCATCCCCTGCCATTTCGCAGTACCAAAATGCTCATGGGATATTGATTGCGTGGTTGTCGGGAGGGTGAAGAATGGTGGGCCCAAAATATTAAATTTCAAGGGTGTGGTTTTATTTTCCGGATATTTTATTAAAATGGACTTTCATTTTAATAAAAGGAGAATTTTCAGAATAATTTTTGCTCAATTTGTGAGGCTCAAATAAATGAAAGGTGGGGCCTGGGTAAATAAAATATCGGAGAGCCTAGTGAAAGTTCTAAAAGGGAGGCCTATTTGAATTAAAATGGTAAAACATTTTAAATTGGAATAATGTAAACTAATTTTTTATTCGTGAAGGTGGAGAGTTAACTATATGAGCTTAAAGTGAAATATCAAGTGTTTCACTTTGTGGTGAATAATGAAATACGGGTAAATCTTGTTTACCCCATGAATTTTCTCTAAAAGGGGAAATATTTTAAAGTGATACACGTGAAATATTATGTGTTGAAAATAAGATGAGGTAAATTTTCTAAAATATGGCATGGGGATAAAGTGAATAAAATATTCAGTTAGTTTTATTTGCTAGGGGAATTTTAGTAAGTAAGTTTGGAAGGTAAAGTGTAACCACAACAGAATTAAGAAGGCATAATTGATTTTCACGCGCAGAGGCAATTTTTACAAAGCTGGGTGAAGAATGGTGTTTTTCTCCATGTGGGCATTTTTCTATTGGAGAACAACTTGGTGCAAGTGTTGTTTTAAAAAATAGAATAAAGTTTGTTATAGGGAGAGGAATACTTTTTTCCTTTTTCTGATCAGATTTAGGGTTTCTTCTAGAATTTCTTCTCCTCTACATATTCTCTTCTCTTCTCATTGTAATAGGTTAGCAAGTCAAAATTCTGGAGTGGAGCTGCATAGAAAATTGTAAAATCTATAGTGACAGAGGCAATGCAAGTTGGATTTTGAATCATTTTATTGTAGGATTTGAGTTTATGGAGATTTAGTGTTTCATAAAAGTACTGGCATTTGAGTTTAACTGATAAATCCAGGCTCATGTCTCTCCTATGTGCAAATGTATTTGAATTTTGAATGAAGTAATCAAGGGTTATTATGTACATCTCACTGTTGTGGTGTGTGCAATTCTAGTTTTAGCTTTGATTCAAAGAATTAATTAAACTGCTTAAATGAGATTGCAGATTGATATGTTCTATACAAGGATTTGGTAAGAATTATTGAGCTCAGGTACAAATTGGTGATATTGTAAGGCAATATAATTAGAGATATTATATGTTGTGTGTTCAAATCTACTATGAACCATTAGGTGTTGGTGAATTTGACTCCTCCAATGGATATGGTACTGGTCTGATTTGTATTTATTCTTTGTGATTCAGTGTTTGTTTGTTGTCACCTGGGGCTTGCTACAATTTTAAAATTAATGATTATATTTCACCATGAAGCTATGTTGTAATTATCTCACACTCCAAATGGTTGATATTGCTGATGAACCACCAATTCTATTCAGTTCTATCCCGTTCTATTGATCTATTAAGTGAGATTATTTGTTTGAAGTTAATGATTGTTTATAATTTTTTTGCAGAGATTGTAAACTCATTAAGGGATCACCCTCCCGGGTCTTTTAGATCCCAAAGTGTAGGAGGTCTTTTGAAATCATCGTCAGTTGGTCTAGGTCCTCCGAGCTACCCTTGATTCGAAATTACAATTCCATAGGTAGATTAGGAGATAAACCTAGTTTACAGCAAAAAAAAAACCAACACCATGATGGAACTTAAAGGGCATAAGATAGTCACAAGTGAAAATAGGGAAAAAAATTCACTTACTATTTTTAGTAATTCAGCCTAAATAGACTTGTATGGACCTAAAAATTTACCTCGAGGAGCAGAACTGAATTTTTTTTTGTCATGAAAGAATCATCTCAAAACCCTACACATTTTGGGAGATATTAAAGTTTTTGTCCCGGTAAATTTCTCCAATGCAGGTTCAAATTCATATATGAAGACTTTAGAGGCCCCAAAATAGCTTGAAAAGTTGACGAATCGACCTATAGTGGGTTTTCACTTTGTAGATCTCTTTGAAAGATTTCCAATGATATGCAATAATATAAAATCTAACACCTAGATAAAAATTTATGGCCCTGCAAATTTAGTCCTCTAAAAAGTGAATTTCATTAAAATTTCTTCCTAGGCCAGAAATCAAATGACGAGACTTTTGGCACCAAAACAAAAGAGAAAGTTGAACTTTCTAGAACATTCTATGGTAGTTATTAGGGTAGAATAAAATGGTTAAGTGGAGGGTTGTAGAAGGTTGCTTGATTAGTTTAGATTGTGGCTCTGAATAATAGATTTTATTTTCTGAGTTGATTTTGTTGTAATGAAACAAGCCCATGAGGTTGTAGAATTTATGTTTTGAATCTGTAATTTCATTTTCGAAAAATAATTGAAAGTTATTTCTTTTCTATCTCGCATCTTTTTTGTTGGTATTTATTGTTGCATTTTGTGTGGGTTTTGGGCATTGTACCCCTCATCAACATGTAAAATTATCCCTTCGGGGCATGAGGTAAGCCCACCAATAAAAAGATACCCACTTGAGATAGGATTGTTATTGCTTATGAGTCAGTTTGACACATCGCTTGATTTGAAAAATAACTTAAAATAAACATCAACATGTTCATAATATTTCAACCTTTTGGACTTGGTGTGAATACCTTTGAAAAGTCCTATATTTCTACTTGTCTCTAAGGATTTCAAACTTTAGAGGCTTCTAAATATTTGGACTTATATCTTAATTCACACTTTCCAAAGTTAACATATGAAACTATGGACTTAGCTTCTTTATTTTCACATAATGGACTTTATGGAATAAATGTTGCTTAGACACAAACAACATTAGTTTTAAATTAATTAAGACTTTATTGATGTGGTAATAAATAAATCCCACTAAATAAAAGATTAAAACCAAATGAACACACCACATATTGGTCTTATTGTTGAGACACATTAACTCCCCATTACAAAAAAAAGTGAGAAAATGAAAGTATTACAAAGCATTGAGTCCAAGTTCAATTTATCAAAATCATTGAGTTCTTAAGGTTTTATCATTTTAGAGGTAAAACATGTTTCTCACCATCTTGGTCTTGCAAAAAAAAGGTCCCTTTTAGGTTAACACATTTTGGGTCAAACATTTCATCCGTCTTACAAGTTCATTGAAATTTTTTTATCCAAGACATAAAAACATAAAAATATTTAAGTCTAAAAGTGTTGTCCAAAATTTTAGAAAGTTCATCCCCCATATCATTCACCCTTTTCATCATCCACTCACATCAATGGTCCAAAACAACTTAGATAGTCCCTTTTATCTAAATTTGAGTAAACTAGAGATTTTAAAAACTATAAATCTCAACACATCTCTCCCATAGTTGACCCACAATTTATGGTTACAACAAGGTCACAACACAAGAGATACATTGAGCAAACAAAAAATGCATCTACCAGAAGTGATCTAAACCCACAAGAATTCCATCTGAGGAGCCATTATACCCCCTCACAACAACCACAAAATCCATTAGACAAAGGGTATGAGGTAGAAGATTTCACAAACAACCCCCATGAGCTCATCAAGGAAGGACTCCTTGAATATCAATAATATCCTGAAACAAGCCACATCATTAACAGTTTGATGAAAAAGAACCCTACCCAATGCATGCCAGCTCTAGCAAAAGAAGGGGCTAAACTCCCTTCTACATTTGACTTTGACACAATTAGGGAACAAACCTTAGAAAATGTGGCTTCAATTTCCCCAAATTTTATCGTAGATACCTTGGTACAAGGATTGACTCAATCTATAAATCAACCTACTCCATCCCTTATGCCACGTCAAATATCATCTCCTAGTTTAGAAAATAGGATTACAACAAACCTTGGTCCCACACCCAATGTAGAAGGAAACAAACTTTTGGGTATGCAAAACACCAACATTTGGTGCCCCATCACATTCTTCCACCATTGTTCCTGAACATCCTCTACATCCATACAAACCATTTATATTTCATAACATCTTGATGACCTCAAAATTTCAAGTGAAACCATATTCATCCATCACCACAAGAACCCAAAGTGTTCCTAATGTTACACAATTTAATGTGAACCAAGTGCCTCAAGAAGAACAACAAGGGAAAGTTAACAATATTACACAAAGTCAACCCTCAACACAACAAGGAACATCTTTATCCAACCACCCAATTGGCCCATTAAACCCATTGGTTCCACAAAAAAATCAACCACATCTATCATGAATCTAAATCAAATCAATTCATTGATCGTAAATCCCATCTACCAAGGTAATCCCTTGTCCCCCAATCAAACACAACAAGGGAACCCTCTATAGATTAGTCAAGGGAATCCTTCTAATCAATTGACCCAAGGTCCAAATGTGCAATTGATATCGCAACACCAAATGGAAACATCATCTTTACCATTGGTCCCCCAAGCCATGCAAAATTAGATAGGGCCCTAAACCTACATTCCTCCATCCCAATCAACAAATTTTACAAATAAACATAGTGCAAAATAACCCCCAACAACTCACCACAAAGAAACCATATCAAATCAACCCACCACCCACTCATACCATGATCACTCAAAATCCATCTCACTACCCAAAAATCAAAACAATCCTGCATTGCAAGCATAAAATCTCAAGCACAAGATTTTCATCAAGGAAAACAAGCCTATCAATAGGCATTGAAATAGAAACAAGATCAAGATCAAGCCCTACAAGCACAACAAGCTCAAACACAAGCTTTCCAAAAAGCTCAAAATTTTTATCAATAAGAATATCAACAACAACAAGCCCAAGTGTAAGCATTGAAACATCAACAATATCAACGACAATCCTTGACTTCATAGCAACAAAAAGAAGCCAAAAAACAAGCATTGCTATCACAACAATAAGCCCAACAACAACACGTTCTTCTAAAACAATATTAGGGTTTGTATTATAATTCCCAAAAAAATATCATGAATCCAATTGCACAAGGAGCATATACACCTCCCCTTGTATCAACACTATACAAACCTTAAAAAACTCCACTCTATACACCATATCAAAATACCACTTACAACTCATCGACCATACCATTGTATGCCACATATGCTCCACCAAATCCACAAGATGATGTGTCATCATAGCTCAAGGAACTCATGCAATAGATCCAGGACATTCAAATGGGAAAAACCAAGAAACCACATGTGAAACACAACTTATGTCCTTACCCCTTCAATAGGAACTAATTATAGGGGAAAATGAGGGGGAGCTCTACCTAGAACACCACTCTTTCTCCCACTAAATCACTTAAGGATTGTCCCTAGAACCCTAATAGGATTGACTAAAAAACTCTCAAGGTGAGCCAATACACAATTAGGATGAATTAGGAGGGGGTTCTTTTCAGCTTTAAGGGGTTCACCATCAAGCAAATGCTTAGAAAAGACCATGTTAAAAAACACACTATGATATGAAAAACACTTAAAATGAGCTAAATGAAGCTTACAAATACTGAAAATGATAAGCTCCAAGTTAGGGTATGTGTACCTAGAAATACTGGAGATGCAAATAGGATTTTGGAAATGCAAACAAATTTCCAAAATATGCCTTGGAGGACTAAGATGCCCAAGATGGCATTTTAGTATAGTTGTTGTTTTTCAGGGCAAACACAGAATCTTAGGATGCCGAAACATAATCTCGAATAAACTCTAGAAAATATTTTGTGGAGGACTAATACACCCAGGGTCATATTTTAGTCCCACTTTGAATTTATGAAAAGTTCAAATGTAATCCTCAGCTCCCAGATCTGCAATTGCTTCCTCTTAGATCTTAGGTTCTGAAACAATTGGATCTGACCTATAGGTGGGTTTCTGTGAAGATGAAAAAATTGCAATGAAACTTTGCAACTTTGACAAATTTTCACTCCAAATGATCTTCAAGTCTTCAACCTAGATCTACAAACATAAGTGGAAAAGATCGAAAAAACTTGTTTATTATTAGTGAAAGGGGGTTTGCCTTGGTCGAACCCCTTGTTGGAAATTAAACCTTAAAATGAAATAGAAATGATGGAGGAAATGGTGAATGAACAACATGAAATGTAGCTACAACTCACCAAACCCCTGTAATGGTTGCAAACTTGTGAGAAATGGCTACAATGGATATGGATCTTGAAATGCTTGATAAATCTTGAATTTCTTGCTTGCTTAGATCATGGTATGAGCACACATGATGCAAGAATAGCCTTTGAAATGATGCTTAAATCTTGATGATGGCTCCAAATGCTTGAAGAATTTCTCTTCAATTCTCTTGATCTCATAAATTTTCTTGAGGAGTCAATACTTAAATGCTTAGGATTGAAATGAATGAATGAACCTTGTATTTATACTTTTTTATGCTTAATATCCCAAAATTGTATCACACCAAGCCGACATATGAATTCATTAAATAAAGGAGGTTAAATCTTGCTAGATTTTGAAATTTAAATCCTAAAAATGATTCAAGGAGGACTAAGATGCCCTAGGTGGCATCTTAGTCCCAAGTAATGAAACTTGGAGCATAGACACCAAAAAGGGGCCCAAATAAGATACCTCAAAATTAGGGTCTCAAGACCTTGGGGGGACAAAGACGCCCTTAGTGGCATTTTAGTCCTAACTAGAAATCAAGGACACACTAATAAAAGTCATTAGGAGATCACTTATGGATTGGAGAATGTTAGGATTAACCAAAAATATATCATTCATAGGGATTTTGGACATAAAATACGACCAATTAAGCCATAAAAAAGGATAAATAAAGCAAGGCAGACCCAAACAAGTGTGAAATTGCAAGGGTATGCATTTTACTACACTACATTTATCCCCCACTTTAGTGAGAGCATGAACTTGGTTCAAACTCACACTAAAGTAGCCAACCTTGCAATTAAGAGGGGTTCAAATGTACAAATGTTAGCAAGATAGGATGACAACAATCAAGAGGGTGGCCAAGCCCCCATGATCATGATCCTATGGCAAAAAAACATGGGAACAAAGGAACATGCTTGTGGATGATATATGAAACCAAAATCAGATCACAAACATATACCATCAAAGACAAGAAAAAGGAAAAGAGCTGCAATGGATCAAGCTTCGACTGGTCATTCAATAGAGTGGATCGGGTCTAGGCTTAAAGAGGGTTTACAAGTGGAATGTGTTGTCCACTATGCAAAAAGAACACATCCTCACAAGGGATAGTGGGGACTTTTTTGTCCACTAGGTGAGCCCCAAGAGGCCCATATCAAAGCCATACGTCCATGACTCTAATAGGGAACAAAGGAAAAATTCACACTCACATGGGCTAGTGAAGCTAGTTGTTAACTAGGTGAGCCACAAGAGGTCAATATAAATGCCATAGCCTCATAACTATGATTTAAGGAAAGAAATAAAAATTCATGCTCACACGGGCTAGTGAAGCTAATTGTTCACTAGGTGAGCCCTAGGGGCTCCATATCAAAGCCATACCTCCATGAATTTAATAAAGACAAAAGGAAAAATGCATGAAACAATAAAGAGAGAGATGTTCTAAGGGATTTTTCTTAGTTCATGCAAGGTCTTAATCTTAGCAGACATCATTCCTAACCTCTCCAAGAGAGGACCACTCAAAGGATAAAATATTTTCCACTTAGGGGATGCAATGCATCGCACCACCACTAAGGGGAATATAATATGTTGAGACATGTCACACTCATGAAGGACATTACTCCCAATGTCAAGGAAAAGAGGAAAACACATCGTATGAAGTCATAAAATCACATCAAGGAACATGGAAAGAAAAATGCAAATGAAATCATGCAAAAATAATACCAATGTATGCCCCCACTTTAAAGAAATTGCTAAACACCATGCTGCGAGCAATTACTTTAAAGTAGACAAACATGGAAAAGAAAACATAAAAAGAGGGTTTCCCCCCAGAAACACATAAAGGATCTATGGATTTGAGGTTAGTATTAGTATTTTCTATAATGATATTAGAGACCTTGGAACTATAATCATTCCCTAAATACACAAAGAATTGGAAGAATGACACAAAGAGAGTGAAAACAAAGAAAAATGCTTATGGATCAACATGGAACAAACATAGGGTGTCTCAACCCCTTATGTCATCCCCAAAAGGAAACAATAAAACAAAAGTGAAATGAAAAGAAAAAACTTTTGGGTCAACATGGAAGAGACATAGGGTGTCTTGATGCCTTATTTCATCCCCTAGAGGAAAACACAAGACAAAAGTGAAAAGATAAATGAAAAAGTGAAAAGCTTATGACATAGAGATGAATGAAGGTACAAATAGAGGAATGCGCAGCGAGAGAGAAACATAAAACAAAAAATCACGGGGAATCACAATACACACATGCAAATGAAAGAGAAGAAAAATAAAAGGACTAGTAAGACACCAGTGAGTCAACCTAAAGTAGGTTATCCACCTCTTAGTCTCAATCTGCATAAGTGGAAAATAGATAATGAACCAAAAGGACAAAAACAAATGTCTAACTAGGACAAGGCCATTTGCTTCTTGTCCTCAATGAGTGAAATACAGGAAGGGGCTTCGATAGGTGATGAGAAGGGTCGTGTAATATTGAGAATTGTAATATTCTACAATGATTACATGACAAGGAGATAAGGCTTATTCAATGACTAGATGGAAATCATCACCATTGAATTGAAAGCTTTGCAATATTAACTTGAATGTGCAACACTCCTCAATGCTATGTCTGAGAGTTTGATGGTATGTGAAGTGTGGGACTTTAGCATCCTTAGGATAGAGGACATATATTCATAGGAGGAAATGTTATGAATCCTTTGTTGAGAAGTATCTATAACTTCCTTTCAATTTCAAGTGGTGGACGATGAGGTTGTAATTTTTTTAATTTGTAAGGTATTTTGAATTTTCTAGATTCACCAATATCCTCATCATTATTGGGAGTTAGAAAGTTTGTATCTAAAATCACCATACCATCACTACGAAGCTTTAGGTATTCTCTAGGTATTTTTGCATTGTGAGGGGGATCTTGATATCCTAACCATTTTGTGTTTTTAGTAGTTGAAACTTGCTCTAGGATTTGATGAATTTGATGTTCGCTTGTTGTATCACATTCTTGTTTACTCAATATTGTGAATCTTTTGCCATATGTTTCTTCAAGATTAATTGGAGTGTTTTTAACTTTTTTATCATAAAATGGTTGATTTTTTTCATGTCTAGAGGAACTAGATTCACCTATTGTAGGGAAGTTAGGGTCAACTTTTTCTTTAGTTTTAGAATGTAAGTAACCAAACATGTCAAGAGGTGGTATTGTAGGAGGATTTGGTTATTTCATGGATGGATAGAAGGATGCATTAGCCTTTGGGTTATCAAGACAATTCTTTAGGAACTTATTCATGTTGTCATCATCTTCTCCAATGATCTGAACATTATGAGGAGGAAATACATTAGGAGTTGAGAGAGCATGAGTGAGTTCAATGTCATTAGGATCATTACCAAAGGCACAATTTGAGATATCTACTAAGGATTTCAGGAACATCGAATTTCTTTTGAAGCACATATCCATGATGCAAGATTATGAAAATGCACTTGAAAATGAAAGAAACTATGATATCAACAATTCTAGAAACTGAAACAAAAAATTGAAAGTAGCCCACAGAAACACAGTAAAGCAATTTCAAACCCTAAAAAATAGAAAGTCAAAGACAATAGGGAATAAGATGTTAGTAAGTTAATTTTAGTCCTCCTAATGAGATTCTGAAGTTCGAGAGGCTAAAACAGGCAGCAAACAATAGGGAGAGGATTCTGAGTAGAAAAACCTAAGAGGGCCTAAGATGCAAGAAGGACATTTTAGTCCTAGATTTTTTTTTTTGATAAAAACAAAAATTTATGGCTTGATAACAACTTTCTTAGGTTACCTATCTAGGGACTTGATGTTTGGAAATAGAAAATGATGGAAATGGATGCAAAGAAAAGCAATGACTAACAAGAAATTGAATGCAAGATTGAAATGCATTTTTTCAATTTTCAATGCAATAACAATACAATTAAGTGAATGAACAATGCACTTTTTAGTTTTCTCAATGAAATGTAATTATGCAAGAAATGAAAAATGCAACGTATATGCACTTTCACTAATGCAAAAATAGGAAACCCTAAATGTAATTTCACTAATGCAAGATGCAAGAAACCCTAGATGCACAATGCAATGAATGCAATATAGATCTAGGACTCTAAAGGGCTCCAAATAAGAAAAGGAAGAATGCTCACACAAATTATGGTTCACCAAAATGATTATAAGGGAAAATGAGGGAGAGATCTACATAGAACACCACTCTTTCTCGCACTAAATCATTCAAGGATTGTCCTAAGAACCCTAATAACATTGACTATCAACCTCTCAAGGTGAGCCAATACACAACTACGAGGACTTAGGAGGGGGGTATTTTCAACTTTAAAGGGTTCACCACCAAGCAAATGCTTGGAAAATACAATGTTGTAATATACACTATGATATATAAAACACCTAAAATGAGCTCAATGAAGCTTACAAATAATGAAAATGAGAAACTCAAAGTTAGGGTATGTGTGCTTGGAAAGCCTGGAGATGGAAATAGGAATTTGGAAATGCAAACAGACTGCTAAAATATGCCTTGGAGGACTAAGACGCTCAAGATGGAATTTTAGTCCTACTACTATTTTTGGGGAAAACATAGAATCTTTGGATGTTGGAACAAAATCCCAAAAAATATTTAAAAAATATGTTGTGGAGGACTAAGATGCCCAAGGTGGCATTTTAGTCTCGCTTTGGATTTTGAAAATTCTAAATGTGGTCTTGAGCTCACAGATCTTCAATTGCTTCCTCTCAGATCTCAAGTAATGAAATAATCAGATCTGGCTTGTAGGTGGTTTTCCGTGAAGATAATAAATTTGCAATGCAACTTTGTAATTTGACAACTTTTCACTCCAAGTGATCTTCAAGTCTTCAACCTAGATTTGCAAACACAAGTCAACAAGATAGGAAAAACTTTTTGATTGTTTGTGAATGGGGGTTTGCCTTGGTAAAAACCCTTGTTGGTAATTAAACCTTGAAATGAAATAGAAATGATGAAGGAAATGGTGAAATAAAAAAATGCAATTCTACAACTCACCAAAACCTTGTAATGGCTGCAAACTTGTGTGAAATGGTTGCAATGGATATGGATCTTGAAATTCTTGATAAATCTTGAATTGCTTGCTTGCTTAGATCAAAACCCTACATTGAAAATGTTAGAACAACACACATGATTCAAGAATAGCCTTTGACATGATGCTTAAATCTTGATGATGGCTCCAAATGCTTGATTAGTTTCTCTTGAATGCTCTTGATCTCATAAAATTTCCTTAGGAATCAATACTTGAATGCTTAGGATTGAAATTAATGAATGAACCTTGTATTTATAATTGTTTATGCTTAATATCCCAAAACTGTATCACATCAAGCTATCATATGAATTCATTAAATAAAGGAGGTTAAATCCTACCATAATTTGAAATTAAATCTCGAAAATGACTCAAGGAGGACTAAGATGCCCTAGGTGGCATCTTAGTCCCAAGTGATGAAACTTGGGGCATAGACACCAAAAAGGGGCCCAAATAAGATACCTCAAAATTAGGGTCCCAAGACCTCGGGGGGACAAAAGATTCCCTTAGTGTCATTTTAGTCTTGGTTAGACATTAAGGACACACCAATCAGAGTCATTAGGAGATCACTTATGCATTGGAGAATGTCAAGATTAACTAGAAAATATATCATTCATAGGGCTTGTAAACATAAAATAGGTCCAATTAAGCCATAAATAAGGATAAATAAAGCAAGGTGGGCCCAAACAAGTGTGAAAATGCAAGGGTATGCATTTAACTACACTATAGGAACATAGAGATGGTACCTTTCCCACCTGGTTTTGAGGTTCCAAAGTTTGATAAATACAAAGGATAAGGAATTATGGTGGATCACATCAAATAATTCCACATAATTTGTATTGAGGTGGCTTACAATCATTCCTACTTGATGCACCTTTTCCCAAACAATTTGGGAGGGCCGACAATTGATTCGTTCTCATAATTACCTCCTCGAATTCAAAATTTCCAACAAATCATTCATAGGTTCACAGATCATTTCTCCTTCAATCTTGACATGGATGTGATCTTAGAAGAGCTATATAACCTCAAAAAAAAATAAGGGGGAATCCTTCACAATATTCATACAATGGTCGAGGCAATGAGTTAGCAAGAGAAAATGGCCTATCCCTGAAGATAAACAAGTTGGAATCATCACTACTAATATTGACATAGATTTATCCTTTCAATTAAAGATGTAATGTGTCGCTACATATGATGAGCTTATCCTTAGGGCCCTCAGCATTAAGATATCCCTAATCTCACAGGGAACCACACAAGTGTATTTAAAGACAACTACCCATCCACTGGTTCTAGTGACAAGCCCCACTTTTGGGCCAAGAACAATTTTTTTATGAGTGATGGTGTTATTGATGCAAAGGTGGTCTTGACTTCTCCTTAGGGGAACCTATGGAAGATGTGTTCAAGAAGTTGATACAGTCTAACCTTATCACACTCCTATATTTCTCAAACTATGAAGAGACAAGTGTCAAACCACCTAGCTATAAAGAAGATCATTTGTTTGGATTTCACCAATACAAGGGTCATAACACACAAAATTGCTTTAGATTCAAACATATAATACAAGATCTTATTGAACAAGGAGACATTAATGTTGATAAAAAATCTAGGAATTAAAATCTTAAAATTTACACAAACCCTATGCCTACTCATGGAAAAAAGATTTTGGAATGGCATCAACTTAAAACACCGTAAACCATACCAATGATACCATAGTGGGACACATTCATGTTTTTCATTAATCACAATATGAGGAATTAGACATACATCAAGATACTATTTTAAAACAAAGTCCAACCCAATCAATGGTGTATAGCAATGTTTCATACCATAATGGCATCAAATATGTATCAGATTATGATATCTAACCCACATATGACTCAATGATTGGACATATTGAAGAAGTTCCAAAGAAATAAGAAATATCCCTTATTGCACCCATATCTACCAAAAGTTGTGAAGAGTCTTTTATCAATGATATATTATCCACCTAAGGATCATGTCAAGAGGAGGCTCCTGAGGATAACAATTTTTTCTCCGAATCAAGTCAAGATCAAGAACCCCTATCCCCAGAGTTTCATCAAGAGCTAAGAGAAATATTCCAAACCATCTTAAGCTCCAAAGATATCCATGATATAACCCCTAAGATGTTTCTTTCAGATGGAAATATAGATGATATTCATCCAAAACAAGAGTCTCCCACTCTTGATATTCCCACACAAGTGAAAGTAGCAGTCAATATTCTTGATCCTTACAATGATTGTGCATCATCAACATTGTAGGAATTAGAACCAATATATTTTTAAGTAGTATCAATAGATAACGATGTCATAGAATCAGATAAAATTGTTCATATTCTTGAAAAATAGGAACCCATAGCAATATCATGTGTGCACAACAAGTCATATTCAATGGCGATGGATCAAATGATATATTATCAAGGCAAAGGATTAGGTAGTGATAATACCTTCACAACACTAAGGGAAATATTGTCTAATTCAAACATCAAAATAGGGGGCACAAATGATCCTTATGATGAAAATACTATCAAAACTACAACTAGGTGTGTCATGAATCATCACTCACCCATAATTTCATCCACATGTTGGGGAAAATGCAAAAATTAGAAGATTGTCGAAGAAAAATAAATAGTGAAGTGTAAAGGATACATCAAATATAAATGGATACCAAAGAAAAAAAAAGAAAATCATCACTCCAAAACTCCATTACTCACAGAAACTATGGGAAAAAGTCAAAAAGGTAAATATATCCATCAAGGATGTCCTCTAATACAAAATAAAGATTTTGAAGCAATGAACAAAGTACATCAAATGGTTGGTCCTAATCTCACGAAAATTGCCATATCTACTCATCGTTGCTCATCTTCCCAAGTTTGGAGAATAAAAGATTCCAAACCATCAACCACTCCATCTCATATTACTTCATACATAACACCATCCCCTTCATTCATGATATCCAATTCTCCTATTGACCATGTTTTGGAAGATATTCTTCATCATAAGGATTTGGAAGGCACTCTATCATGATGTGTGCACATATACAAGATTCATTTTAGTATTGATAAGGCATATCAAAGTTCTCAAAATTTGCACTCAAGTGATTGTATCTTAGCAAAGAAACTTCTTCAAGCAGGATATCATTGGCATGCTATGAAAATGGCCACTACATCATTACCACCAAGTGGTTTAACATAAGGGTAAAAATTTCAAAAAAATCAAAAATAAAAACGTCAAAAAAATAAAAAAAAGAGGAAAAAATAAAAATCATCCTCTAGTGAAAACCACTTTGGTGGCACTTAAGGCATGTACTATGATGATAACCTAGAAAATAGGCGTCGTGATTAGAATTGAGCATCTATATGATCCTTCTTAGATAGAATAATCTCATCCTTGTCATGATAAATCCAATATTCCCTCCATCCATAAAATTTAGCTTTATTTATATATTCTATTGTATCTCGATCTTGATGAAGGTTCAACATATACTTTATCTCTACTCATGGAAAAATCTTGATAAAAAAATTACCATTTCATCCCATGAAGTCCCATAGACCATATCTAGCATGCTAAAACTCTATTCAACTCTTCGAATATACATTGCCTATCTTGCTTTGCCCATTGACCTATGAAACATTGCTAGGCACTTGGGACAGGTTATTGCACTCTTCATCCATGTCTTGTATCTCATAACATGACATCGATATCATGATCTAGGTATCTTTTATCTCAAAATCTTACCAAAATCCCAAAACATTTAAAAATCATCAAAAATTCCAAAAACACTTGCAAAATCAAAAAATCCAAAAACATCAAAATCTTGTATAGTCAAAAATAAAAAAGCATTCAAATTTAATAATGAGATATATATGGTAAAAGTGTATGAATTAAATTATAATTCATGAATTGAAGCTAAATATTCAAATCTCTTAATACCTTTATTCCATCTTCAAAATTTGAGCCATTACCTTCCAACGATAATGATAATATGAATGCTCTCTTGGGTGATGATTAAGGATCACTAGATTTTACACCTTTTTCAATGTGGAGTCTACAATATCACCGTTAAAGTCTAAAGAGATGAATATAAATGATGATCATGATATTGCTTAATCTTCTCAAACATGTTTTGGTGATGATTGGGGTTCATTAGATTTTTCACCCTCTTTTATTGCAAAGTATAAAATCTCACAATCTAAACCTAAGGAGTGTTGTGTTTCACTTTCTCAATCTTCTTCTACATCAACAAATCCAAACACATCACCCCATGTTTTTATGAGAATTTTTCATCTGAATTAGAAAACTATTATGGGGGTAATTTAGTACAAAGTGTCACACTTTCGGCCAACTTATCAGCACAAGTGAATATTAGTATTTATAACTAAAAAAAAAAATTCATCAAACATATGATATATTAAGATTCATTCTAGATAAGTTAAATATTTCCACAACATTTCCAACTAAAATTGTTGGCTAAATGCATATGTAGCACCAATTTGAAGCCAATTTACTAAAAAAAATGAAATTATATGAAAAATTTAATGTTTCAACAACTCCTACTCATATAAATAACACTTTGTTTTTAAATGTAAAAATACCCTTTTGTAAATCCATAAGTGTAGTTTTGAAATATAAATTTATTTTAATAGTTCTATTATTATTTATATTCTATTTTAATTTTTTACTAAAAGTAGGTTTTCAATACAAAAAAATTAGGTTGATTACCATGTCAAGAAAAATACTAAAACTTTTTTAAAAAAAAATTAATAGAATATAAAGCCCTAGATAAAAGAATCTAGATTAAGATAGTATAATTTTTTTCTATTTTAGATAAATATTTAATATAAAAGTTGACGTCGAGTGGAAAAATTCGTGTTTTAATAAACACACATTTAAATATTTATTTAAAAATACATCTTTATTAAAATTGTAAAAAAATATATGCATGCCCTAAAGTTTCAAGTTATAAATAGACACAAAAAATTTGAAGTAAAAAAAAGGAATATTTACTATATAAAGCTTGGCATCTCATGTAACGCCATTTTTTCAAGATTTTATCAACAACTAAATTATAGTGTTAATTTATAAAAAGCAATATTCAAATAATTTTTTAATTTTTTGAAAAAAATAAAAAACATAAAATATACTAAAAAATAAAAAATTTATTAGTTTATATCATTTCAAAATTCAAAACATATATGCCACTTTCTAGTGATTCAAGTTTAAAAGTTTGATTAGTGTTGGTTGGTTCCTTTATAAAAGTGTGACACATCTTTGTACTTTTACCCAAGGGCTTGGATGTAAAATACTTTCTAAAAATGGATATAATGAAAACATAGAACAATAATTTAATGATCATGCAAATTTCATGTCGTATCTATCAAAATAGGGTTTTAGGTTTCCAACTTTCTTCTCCATCTTCCTCTCATCCTCCATCATCTACTTTATATTAAAAGATCATGTGGTAAGCGAGCAATATTTTCTTCACAAGAAAAAAAAATGTCTCCTCCACCTTCATCAAAGCAAGAGAATATTTTGCAAAGGCTTCTCGAAGCCCACTTGATTACTCTTAGACTCCTCTAACACAATTTTTTTATAGCAATTTTTCTTTTTGTGTATATCATTGAGTGCATGGTCATTCTACCATTGAATGTCATGCCTTGAGTATTAAAATACAACTTGGTGATTGGGGTAATCTTCCATGTTTTGATGCACCTAATCCTTCTAAATAATAATGATGTCTATTCTATGGTTCTTCTCCTTACTGTGTGGCATTTATAGCTTCATGTATTTTCTCATTACCATTTATGGTGTTACAATGTTAAGTGCAACCATATTTATTTCTATGACAACAACACAATATTCTCTTGCATTGTTTCCCTTGTATTTACACTTAGGGGGGGAGAATAACTAATTCTATGAGGTGTGTATTTTTTCAAGGATCCCCTCTTCCCCTTTTTCTTCCTTAAAATACCAACATAGCAAGTATGTTGATGTTTTAAGGGGGGATATCACCCTATCCAATTCATAGATGTCTTGTGAGATTTGACTTATTGACATACCCTTTAGTGGTGGTGTTGTTACAATGCCCCTTGAGTCATAGTTATCAATTCATCCCCTGTGACATTAATCATGTATTTGTCCCTCATGATGTTAAACTCTTATATGCTCTTTGAAGTGCAATTGGCAATATAGTCTATGGATTTGGCATAATGAAGCTTGTTGATTCATGAACTTGAGAAATTTTACATGGCCAACTAATATAACAAACCTTTCTCTTCAATAGAACCATATATTTCATGAGTGATTTTACATCCTTATGAGAGTACCATTTTGTTTAAAATAAATATTTGATGGATGTCATTTGGTATTTCAAACGAATTTAAGAATGAGATCTCTTTTCCTTGTTAACTTCAATCCTTATTAGTACTAGCATGTATTTTTTTGTTTACATTATGTCTTATTATTTATATTATGTTTACATTGTGTTTGTATTTAATTTATATTATTTTTCTCTTTGCATTATGTTTATGTTGTGTTTCTTCATCGTGTATGTTTCGTATTTGTCATGTTGCATTGCATCTCATTGATATTTGTTCATTTGTCCTTATGTTGTCTTTCCATAGGATATTGAATTCTGGGAGCTACTACATCCCCTAGATTCAATATCATCCTATCTCTTCAATATTTTGATAATTGAATCCCTCTTGAAATATTCTTACTTTAGTGTGAGTTCGATTGGAAGTTCATACTCTCACTAATGTGGGGGCTAAATATAGCATAAAAAATGATCACCCTTGATAATTTCACACTAGGTTTCTCTCCCCCTTTTGTGCTTAGACCTAATTATGCATTAATTGCCCATTTTATAAAAAATCTTGGAAAATGAAGCATTGGAAATCAAATTAGCTCTATGTTATAAAAAGGTAGATTTATTCTAGGACACATTGCACTCTAGACCACCTAATTGGGATTTAAATTCAAATATGTCAATGTCAATAATTTATTATTTAAATTTTCATTTTCAATTGTCAACTATCGTTATTTGAATTTTGGGAAATTAGAGTAATTACATATAAATACTAGTCATTTTACCAAAAAAAATCCTAATGAGACCTAGAAGCACACTTAGAAATTTTGGAGATAAAATGGAAGATCCTAACTCAAGGGAAAAAATAGCAACATTATTACAAAAATTTCATCAATCGAGTTCAAGCTTACAAGACATGAAGATGGAGGAATCAATTATGTGCAAGGATCTATCATGATCAATCATGTCATTTGATGAAGATGTATTTAGTTATCCTCTACATTCTATTTACAACAATCCATTATGCTTTATGAGCTAACCTTTTGCAGGTCTATCAAGGTATCGATAAATCAACTTTTGTGGAAACTTTTGTAACATCAATTCATCAAGGGTTTCACATCAAGGTAACATATTTATTTCTCAATCATAAAATTTTCATTTAATTATTATTATACTGACCTCTATCCAACCTATGGCATGTCCTCTTAATAATCATCAATGGTTGTACGTGGAGGTAGGAATACCAACATATTATTTCACTTAGGAAATCCCCTATATAGCATAACCTTTTCCATTTTTTTATATGTACAAGTTAGATCTGGAGGCTTCAAAAAGTGTTAGTCTAGGAAAAGATAGTGTAGACCATAACCTACAATCTAGAATTTGTAGATTAAAAAAAGAAGCAATCCAATCAAGGGTGCACTAAACCCTTGTCCTTGCAAATCAAGCCTAAATTTTAGTCACAATTTCCTCATTGTGGTTAGTTTTGTAACTTTACATTTTTTCTATATGATAAATTACATTTTCAAATTTATGGTTACATGTTAAATACGCTTGTTAAAATTCCATCAAATTTATCATCCTCACAACTCAAAAATAAACATAAATCCTATGAGATTGGCTCTCCCTTGTGGTAGCAAGATAATAATTAAACCATAGTTGGTTCATGTTTAAATGTTGAGTCAAGTGAAAAGGAGATAATCCTATTTATCCTAATTAGATCTAGGGTCTCTTTTCCTACCCAAGAATAGGATCATATGCTCCTCCCAAAGAAATTTTCTTTCTTTTTTTATTTGAGTTCAAGGTTGATTGAGTGGGTCATAAGTTATGCGAAACACTCTCCTTTCTTTATTCTTTCAATGGTATCCCATCTCTTTTTTTATATGAGGGCCTTGTGGAGAGGGGCCCAATTTACCATTTTTTCATTCTAGTGACTAAGTTTTTTGGATTTTTTTAAATTATAAGATAATTAATGATTTTATCAAAGGGTGTAAAGTGGTTAGGTAGCTTAATTCTCTTCCTCGTCTTCAATTTTTTCGATGACATTACATTGATGGGTGTCGGTAATATTCCAGAGGCTAATATTTTTTAAAATACTTTGGGAACATATTTGAAATATTTGGGCTAATAGATCAATAAGGATAATTAAAATATAATTTTATTTAATACACATTGGGCTATACAATAGATATTTATTTTATTTTAAGATAATCAAAAGGATTTTTTGTATTTTGAATCTATTGAATATCTCATTCATCCACATTCCAAGTCCACATCTTCTTAGAAGCCCACCTATCTATCGCATTAGCCACCTTATTCTAGTCCCAAGGAACATGACAAAAAGAAATAGAATCCAATGTAGTGCTCATAGAAATAATTTGCTTGACCACAACTGCCAACTGCCATTTCGTATCCTCAAAATGCCTCTTATTCAACATATCAATAATAAACTAAGAATAATTTCACAAAAAATCTGCCTCCAACCAAGGGATCAAGCATGTTCAACTACCAGAAGAATAGCTAGAGCCTCCATGAAATTATTAGTATTTTGACCTCTATATATAAAGAAGAAAAAAAGCCACCACTCTCAAACTATCTCTGCCAAGTCTACAAACTATGGCATGCCCATCCATCAGTATTAATTTTCAACTCACCCAAAGCAAGGGGACACCATTGACCAACATGACCAACCCTCTCTCACCTTCGCCCAATATGAATAGTCCTCAAATTTATCCTTCCTTCCATAGAAATATCTAGAGCTCTAACTACTCCCACATCTCTAGTATCAACAGGGACATACAAATCACATTTGGTAGTCAATGTTTCCTGAAGGATCCCCAAAATTCTCAACCAAAGATGAGCAACAAGCAATTTCTTATCCAAAAAAATTCTACGATTGCACTCCAACTAAATATGCCATATTATCAAACTAGGGCCAATGACCTAAGCAATGAGAAGAAAATAAATCTTTACAAGAGGAGACCGCTGGCTCCTCCAAAAGTCCTTCAAATAAGAAGTGTGACTACATGGAAGCTGTCAAAGATTTCACAAGAAGTTCTAGATAACTTCCATGAAGGAATAGTGAAAGAAGAGGTGAGGAATACAATCTTCATGCCCAACACACATAACACACATAGAAATACCCTAAAAACTTGTTGGATCGTAGTTGTCTTTGGTTGTCCTTGATGAAAAAATCAGTTGGCATTCTCTTTGGTATCTCAGATAATCATTCAGAGGCTTTGTTTTTGGTATGCATGTTTATGGTGATTTAGGATTTTCATAATGATTCAAGTCTTTTCATGTTGATATTCAGTGTGATATTGCTCATGTGGCTTCTAGTTCAGATTTTTGAATGAAACATATTTTCAGATTGTTATAGTTACTGACAATGTGATAAAGCATTATTACAGGTCATTCAAGATGATAATGCAATAGGTTCAATTGTCACATTGTTTGTCCTTGATGTTAAAGTCACCATGTTCATGTTCATCTATGCATGTTCAACTATCAATTTCATTTTCAGCTATCTATTTCAGTCATTATTCATTTACAAATGCGCTTATGGTTTTAACTGGACTAACAGTGTTATCATGCTACATGATATAGGGTTATCTGTTTAAATCATCTTGGATAGGTTCAATTTGATCAGGTGACAAAAATTTATTTTTCAAATGCCTATTACATTCTCAGGTTACAAAATGTTTATTTCTCAGGTGGCTAAGGACTTCATTTTTTTTTTCATCATCACATTTCAATGTGATTGTATATGGTTGATTATGTTCATTTACCTTTTTTTATCTCATGTAATTGAAAAGGAAATTTTGTTACATATTAGCTTGATGTCATATTTGTCTAAGGCATATGATCTTGACCATATATATGGTTTTCAAAGGAGAATCCATTGCATGGGCCTTGACATCATGGTCGATGTCTAAAAGTGATTAAAGATCTAAAGGTGATCATTTTACATGGCATATAATTTAATCCTATCAGGTTTCATTGGGCACATTGTTTCGATGGGTAACATGGTATATTGGTCTCATTGTATTTGTGGGAAGTCACATGACATATTGGTCATTTAGAATTCTTAGACTTTGTTTTCCATGCCAAAAAATTCATTTGGTTTTTTATTATCAAATAATGAGGTATCACGTTCTAAGTTTGGAGTTGTTTTTGATAACATATTTAGCATGAGGATACAAAAAAAATTAGCTATCATTCACTATTATTAGTGTCGGCATTTGGGTAGTGGCAATCATGTTATTACACCAACAAATATTTTGTGGACTTCAAAAAGGGTTATCAATTATTTTTTATTGAATTTCAAATGAATATGATATTCTGAAAAGTCTTTGAAATACTTGGAATGAAAGGAAGTTAGGGAAAATCATTTTTTATCATTCTTTTGTGAGGGTTTAGAACTGTAACCGACACCATTAGTGTGATCTCCTCTCTGCTGCAAATTTGTTCTCTAGTTTCTCTCTCATCATGATAAGCATTCCTTTGTGCATGGAAAGTTGTTTTCGGTTGTTTTTCTTCAAGGAAAGAGTAAGGTAGTTACAAACCTTGGAAAATATCGAATCTCTCTAGTATTTATATGATTTTCTTGCAGCATGAACAAGTATTATTTTTCTTTAATTGAATAAATTTTTTAAATTAAAAAAGGAAAAGCAGTTACTGGTTTTTGTTCGATTCTAAAAATGCTCAAATGGGTTGTTGGTTATTGTGTCAGACAAGCGTGATTTATTTTTGGTTATTCTTGACCTCATTGTGGGTACTTTGGAAGAGTTGTTTACTTTGTGTATGAGGTTCATAATGATATGAGATCGGTTACATTTCATGACAACGAATTTGAAGTGATAGTTGTTTTGATTTTCTACTAGTTTTGAAATATGTGAAGGGGAAAGATGCTTTTTATTCCACTCTACCATTATTATTATTTTATGGTGCCTAAAACAAAACGGTTCCAACAACTAGTTGGGTAAAATATTCTTTTGAAAATGACATTCTTGAAGACTCATTTTTCAGCAGATCTATATTTTTGAAAATAATTAAATACAATGTTTCATCAGTGTGAAATTTTGATGTTATTGTTGATATTGTAACTTGTTGCTATATCAAAATGAAAAAGTTGGAAGAGCTTTATAATACAAAATAGAAAATATGATGCAGAGAAAAGATGTATACTTAATTTATTTGATATTTTATGGATTCATTGTTTGGAATCTTTAGGGTATTAGATATATTAAGGGTGTGGGGTTCTATGAATTTATCTGGAAAACAAAGTGATCCTCTATGTTATTGTTATTATGTAATTGAAAAAAGGGGTTGGTGCTCCTTGAAATTGGTGTTTCTAAATGAGGGGTTGTTGCTCCTTGAAATTGATGTTGCAAAATGAGGGGTTGGTGCTCCTTGAGTTGGTGCTCAGAAATTAGCCTATAAGGCATTGTTTATAGTGGTTTTCAAATAAGAGCCTAAAAGGTGGGGTTTTTAGGAGTGGTTTTTCTACCCCAAGAGGTTTTTCGACTTGGAAAAACTTGTGTCTCATTGTTCATTTGTGGTTTCACTGCTTTACTGTGAGAATGTTGTATTTTTCATTATTTTGTTATTACATTTCTCATTTCAGTTTATGAATGATTGCTTTCAACTCATGAATGTACTTATCATTGAAATATTGAGAACAAATGTGTGCTATGGTTTATTTTCTAAAAAATGGTAAAATATGTTAAGACACTAATTCACCCCCCTCTCAGTGTCATTTTCACTCCAACAATTGGTATCAGAGCATGGGGTCCTCTTAGAGGTCGAAACCACCTAGGATTGATTCTAGTCTTGGAGTCTGTTTAAAATATCTCAAGCTCATGAAGGCACATCTGTGACTAGAGATCCATTATTTGATGGAATAGATTATGTATTTTGGAAAATCAGAAGGGAAACATATATGATTTTTATTGATCTTGATGTATGGAGCATAGTATTAGATGGGTACACTGTGCCAACCACATTACCCACAACTGTTGATGAAAAGAAAAACTATGAAACTAATGCTAAAGAAAAACATGCTCTCTTGTGTGCATTAACTAAAGATGTCTCTATTAAAGTCATGCATTGAAAATATGCTAGAGATATCTAGGAAAAACTTGAAACCATTTATCAAGGAAATCATAAAGTCAAACTGCCAAAAATTCGTACACTCAAACATCAGTTTGAGGATATGAGAATGAAGGATGATGAAAAATTGGTTGAATACTTCATAATAATAGATGAAGTTTTTAATGCTATGAGAGGTCTAGGAGAGGATGTTAAAGATTTTAATGTTGTTACAAATGTCATTAGAACCTTATAGCCTAAATTTGAATATAAGGTTTCAGCCCTTGAAGAAAAGAAACACTTTGATTAGCTTACCATAGATAGTTTGAAATGAACTCTAACTGCCTATGAAATGAGGACAAGAAAAACCATTTCAATAGGGAAGGAAAATGCCTTTACAACTGAAAAGAAAGAAAAAGCTGATAACAGTGAATCGAAATATTCTAATTCAAAAGAAACCCAATTTGTTAGAAAACTTAAAAAGGGTTGTGGAAATACAAGGGAAAACTTCCCTTTAAGTGTTTTAACTGTGGAAAGATTGGAAAATTTGTTGCTAAGTGCCCCTATGATGATCAAATTAGTGATGATGAAAAATTTGACAACCAGTCTAAGAAGAAGGCCTATAAACCTAAAAGAAAATTCAATTCCAAAAAGGCAAAAAATTTGTTCAGTAAAGATGAAACTGACACTAAAACAAAAGACTCTTCGATGGAAGGAGATGAAACACTTTTTATGACTGTTACTAATCCTAGTCAAAGTCATGATAAGGAGATTGATAATATTATAAACAATAGCTCAAAAATAGATGAATATCCTATAGTTAGATTACCTCAGTTTGAAGGCACATCAGGAAGTGAAGATGTTAATCTTGAGAGTGAATTAAATAGTGCCTTAAGAGATATTTAGAAACTCAAAGAGGAAGTTGTGGTAAAGAAGAATAATTTTGAGAAACAAATTGCTGACCTAAAACTTCAAATTGAAATTTTTGAAATTACAAAAGTGCAATTAGAAATCAAAGAAAAATAATGTTGCACTTTAGAGGCAAAGGTTATTGACCTGAGAAAAGAACTTGATATGTGTAACAGTAGTAATAAACTGGCAGAACTTTTAGGTAAAAAAAGACATTATAATGATAAAACAATTCTTGGGTTTATGGAAGGTCAATGCTCTTATTCTAATAGGTTCCAGCATAACAAGGTAGCAAAGAAAACAAGGTTGATTTGGAAACCAAAGAAAATTAATGAAAATTGAGAACATACAGTTAGTCAAGAAATTTTACATTCTAAGGTGAATAATGAATAGATTTTGGATAGTGGTTGTTCACACCATATGACAGGTGACAAAAGTAACTTTATCAATTTTGAATATTGTGATGGTGGTTTAGTTTGGTTTGGAAATAATGACTGTATTCAGATCACTAGAAAATGAATAGTTTCTTTGAATGATAACTTATGTTTGCAAGATGTATACTTTGTAGAAGAACTCAAGCATAATATTCTAAGCATAGCTCAATTATGTGATCAAGTTTTTTATATTATTTTTAATGCTATAGGGTGTGAGATTAGAAAGAAAATAGGTGAAATTGTTGGTGCAGGTTCAAGAACTCAAGGGAATGTTTATAATTTTCAAGAAACAAGATGTGTGAAAATGAATGCTCTATTGAGGGAGAAAGTGTTTGCTCTTCCTCATATTTCTCATCACTAAATCATCTATATGCAGTTTCAGGGAGCATTTCAAGTTTTTTTATATATCCTTGTGATTAGTTGTTGTATTGAGCTCTAATTAGTGCAATTCTAATTAATTAAGTGATGATTCCTTCATTGTAGTTTGTGAGGAGACTCAAAGGAAATTTTTTGTTTGGAATTTTGGTTTTATGTGCAAAAGGTGACAATGATGTTTTATGTTACAACTTCAGGTGGCAGTAAGCTTTCACATTTTCTTATGCATTGTTCAACCATGCTTCTTATTTTGTCATGAAAGTGGTGCTAATTTATGTTGAAGATGGCATTATTTAAACTCAATGGCTTAGTACCTCATGTTGTTCTAGACAATGTCTATATACATTTGTTTCTTTCTTGGTTTATGGATTCAGTGCCTATGCTCATTCCAGTGTGTAGCTAATGCTTACTTGATCAAATTTTTTTAATCATTGAAGATAGTATTGACAAAGTGTTATCTTGAGTATTATCAAGATTGTATGATGAGGTTGAAGTTGTCTTTAATAGTGAATTTCAACTTGATAGATTGACAGTGCTGGTAGATATGTTGGTGAATCTTTGTTTCTTAATTTAGTATCATTGGTGACAAAGGTATGGCAAAGTTTGGAAAATCATTTGATATCAGTTTCTGCGGTTGTTTATTGCAGGGTTGAATTATGAAAGTATTGTACAGTGAAGGTTTCTTTGAGGATACTCTTATTGTTAAGATGACAATGAAAGCTATTCCAATTTTGATTGTTTAGTTGCAAGGCTTCAAAGATTCTTGAAACAGTCTTGTCTAAATGCTCTTAAAGGTATGTATGATTTAAGCAGGAGACTTCATGTCTATTTTACATTCCTGGTTCAACTATTCTTATGTATGCTTCTATGAATTTATGTTGCATACTAGTATTATGATGATACTCTACTATTTTTTTACCAGTATTGGTTCAGATTATGGTTACCTCTATTCATCTTTGACATATTCAGTGATATTCTATTTGATAGTCCACTAGATGGGAGTTACATGTTGTAGACATGGAAAATGTACAATTCGGTTTGGCACACTTGATCCTGATTACTAACAACATTTCCTCCACAATCATACTCTCAACTTTTCATCATATTATGTCTCTTAATTTAATAAATCATTTTTTATTTGATTAAGTCTTTCTCCTCCATTGATTAAATTAATCAATTTAATTTAATTAACCTCATGTTTCTATTTAATTAAATAAATCATTTTATTTGATTAATGTCTCTAAAGTCCTCTTATTAAATTAAATAAATTAGACCTTATTTGATTTATTCTAACATTTTCCCACTTAGTTAAATAAATCAAAATCATTTATTTAATTAATCATCTCCTCTCAATTCTGATTTAAATTAATTTATCAATTTAAGTCAAAATTGTCAAATCACCTAATTCTTCATTAAATTAATCAAAACCTTGATTAAGTTAATCTCTCTCACTAAAATCCTCTAGAGAATGCAACTTGCACAATAAATCAATTACTTTGATTTATTTAATTCTCTATTTTCCTTCACCAAGCATCAAAAGAGGAATATTCCCTCAAATTTGAATTCAAATTCAAATGGGCTTAGTCCTTCCAACAAGGTATTTAATGCCTCTTACATGTCCTTAGCCTTGAGCCAAGTGACATTAACTCCATTTACTTCTCCCTCCAACATGTGAGATTCAAATTTCAAATTTGAATCTCATGGCATTTATCATGCACATTGATCAAAATGTGCTCAACCTTCAACCATTCACATCTTGACAAGTGGCACTTGCCCATTGGATGTTGAATGATCCCACATTGCTCAACTTCACTCTTCTTCAAATTTGGAAATCTATAAATGAGAGACTCTTCCTCTCATTTTATCATCCACAATTCAAGCAATTTTATTATACTCAATTTCATCCTCAACATTATCCATTTCATCAAGTTCTTAACTAGGTTATGTAGGTTTTTCATCATCGAGCTTGATTGAATCTTCATCAAAGTGGATCACTCATTATATCATCAACAATCACACAAAGGAGTTGGGAAAGGGCCAATTTCTACAATAATTGACACCAATTCCCCCATGGGATTGATAGTTGTTCATTAAAATAGGATTTATTTACTTTCATTTGCATTCTTCTTCATTTTTCTTCCTATATTAATGTTTCAATGTAATTTCATGGGGAATCTTTGTCTTAACTTGCATATTGATCTTATTATGTATTTGTTTATTGTGTTTATGCAGGTATAATGGATTGGGGTTCACATTTTGGCGCTAGAAGGAGGGCAAGAAATTGCAAATCTAACATGTTTTTTTCAAAATTTCATTTTTTTTTTATAGTTTTGGGCGTTAATCCATGTTTTAGCACATCTGCAGACTGTTTTGGCGCATCCATACTCTGTTTTGGCGCATCTGCAGACTATTTTGGTGCATCCATGCTTTGATTTGGCGCATCCATGCTCTATTTTGGTGCATCCATGCTCTGTTTTAGCGCATAGACTTCTATTTTAGCGCTTTTACAGTTAGTTTTTAAAATGATGATATCTTGGTCGTACAGAGGTCTTTTTTGACACTTTGTTTTTTGAAATAGGGTAGAATTTCATAAGCCTTCGAATGGTGTAGGTTTTTATCAGTTTTATTTGAGTTAAAATTATTAATTTCACATCTAAATTCAAATCACACTATAACTTGGTCTAAATTTTAGGATTTTTATGCTTAATGATTCATGTAACTCTTGTACCTTCTTATTTCTTAATTTCATCTAACATTTTGAGTATTTTTTCAAGTTAGAAAAAAGGAGGAAGCAAAGGAAGAAGTTCATTATGACATCATGCTCATCATACACAAAGTGTTTTTAAACACTAAAGTGTTCTTCAACACTCTATAAGGATTTCAGATTCTTTTTTAAGAGAAATTTGTTAATGTCATTTTCCTTAGAGACACTAGATTTATTTTGGGTTTAAAAAGAACAAGAAAATTTCCTTTTCCAAATAAAGTAGGAGATTCATTATGGCACCATGTTCATTATGCACAAAGTGTTTTTTAAACACTAAAGTGTTCTTCAACACTCTTTAAGGATTTTTAGATTCTTATTTAAAAGGAATTTGTTAATTTCATTTGCCTTGGGAACACTAAACTTCTTTTGGGTTCTAAAATAAACAATCGATTTTTAATTTTTTTTCAAAAGTTGCCAAGGGGCTAAAAAGAACCTTAGACAAACATACTAGATTTTGTTTAAAGGTTAACAATTGAACAAGGCAATCTCACATCTCCTTTGGTGCTTAAAAAGAATTCATTATTGCTTTGAGGGATTTAAAACAAACATGTGTTCTTTGTGTCTTGTAATCCTTTTTGCAAAGTAGTGTCATTTGAAAAGGTGTATGCGCTTCTCTCGTGCTTCATAGCGATCTTGAGAATAAAAAGTCTTTTTGGTGACACTAAGTTGCATAAAATATTGCCTCCACACTTCAATTTGGGTACCTAACAATTGAACAAAATATGCGAGTGTGAGTAAACTTATTGCGAGTGTTCTCCCTTTGTTTCTAAATGAAGGTTGATTGAACTACGAATATGTTTACTCATTTTTGTTTATCTTAGAGGGCCTACCTTGTAGGAAAAAGTACTCACCCAAGGGAATGACCCAACTGGGAACACGCTAAAGCCAAATGACTTCCAACTGGTATATAAGTGTGGATTCTTGAGGAAATTTCAAGAATCATGAGGATTATTCCGACGAGATGGACAGAAATGGAATTTCGCCGACATTGGATAACCCCTCATGAACGGAATGCCCGAATTAAAACCTCTTGTTTAGAAAAGGCGAAATCCTATCTATTTGTTGGTGCAAAAGTTCATGTCCTTTGAAGCTGCCCCACGTTATACATGCGGTTTTGTTATAGAGATGGAAAGTATGCCATGGGAGATTCATGGGTACTAATGCTTGGCTAACCCAAGAAGTGTGTGCCATGGAGGGGAGCCAGTGTGGTCAAGCATTTAGCCATCCGCACAAAATATGCGTAGCTGGATTCATCCAAGTGGGAACCCAACAAAATATTGTCTCATCATCCTAGGGTTGTAAAAAGTGCTTGGAAGTGAAGAATAGATTGCTTGGTCCTCAAAACATTTGAAAATGAACATTTACAAGACCTCCAGATTTCAAACCCCTTTGAGGAGACAAATAACTTTGATGAATTTAAGCACTCTTGCTTTCCCTAGGGATCATATCCTTAGAGGTTTCTAAGTTCTTGGATTCTATCATCATTTGTTTTCAATAAGGTTAAACATTAGGAAACCTTTGCCTTGATTTCCTTGATCTCCACATAATGCACTTTGTGGGATGAAAGAAAATTAGGGTATTGGATAGTTAATTTGAAAAGCATAATCAAGAAAGTGTTTGTGGTAAAAAGAACCAAATCTAAGCAAGATAAACAAATAACTGAACCACACATGTGATTGTTCTCTTTTGAGTCTTATGGTTTTCATGCAAACATTGGTCTTTTGGTTTGAATTACTCCTAGGGAAAAGCATGTTCTTCATCACCTTGGTCTTGTAAGTAAGTCCTCATAGGGTCATCTAGGATCAAGTCAAAACACTTCATCCATTCAAACATCAATCAAATCCCATCTCACCAATAACTTTTGGAACTTTGCAACATCACCTTATTTGACTTAACACACTTAGTCAAATTATCAATCCTCTTGAGAAAATTTACCCTTAGGATAACACAACTTCCTAGGGTTTACAAGTTCAAAATCACCTCGTTTGGCTTAACACACCTAGCCAAATTATCCTCTTGTGTATGAGTTTACTCTAGGATAACACAACCTCCTAGAGTTTACAAGTGCATAATCATCTTTGTTTGGCTTAACACAACTAGCCAAACTATCAAATCAAAACAATTCCTAAAGTCTAGCATTGATCCAAAGTTCCTAAATGTTCAAACACCCAAATCACTCACCCTTTCATCCTTCATCTCATCATTGGTCCTAAACACCTTAGAGGTTCACTCTCGCAACAAGGTCAAAACATAAGAGGAACATAGAATTCAAACTTGACTCATACATCATGAGTAATCCAATTCAACCAAACTATCCAAGTCTCACAATGCCCAATTGATTATCAAAACTCGCATTTATACATGGCATCATTATCTCCTCCAAACATCAATGGTACAACAAATGTGAGTTTTCCCAATCTAAATTTTGGAATACCTTTCCCCTTGGTATATTTAAATCAAAGTCAAAACTTACAAATCTATCAACCAAAAAATCAAGGCATGAACCTTCTACCAACCGTCAATCAACCAAATCCGAGCAACACCCCCTTCATGAATCAAAGCATCATATCAAATCCTCTCATTTTCCCATCAATATCACAACAAAAAATGGAAACCGTCCAAGCAACCCCAATGGTCAACACCATTCCCAATCCACCACCACCAAAAAAACACAACACGACCAATTCATTCTCCATCATGTTGCAAGCCTCTCAAAAATCTGCCCGCCAAAAGGCACTCCAAGCCGCACAAGTTGCGTAAGCGGCTCAAGTAGCCCAACAAGCACAGGCTCAAGCTCAAGCCCAACATCAAGCTCGATAGGCACAAGCACAATTCTGGGTACTATTGCAAGCAATCCATGAACAAGTAGAACAACAAGGAGCCCAAAAAAAAAGCTTTGTTGGCACAACAGAAGCAAGACCAACAACAAGCTTTGTTGGAACAACAACAAGCATTGTTGGCTCAGTAACAAATGTAGGCCTTACTCCCATAGTAGAGCTTGCACCAGATTCCCACCATAATTTTTGAAAACAATAATCAAGATCTATCCATCAATGAACACTTTGAAGATGTTTCCACCTCATATGATGATCAAATCAACATACATCAAGAGCCATTTTTTAGTCATGATCAAGACCCCTCCTACAAATATCTATTTCAAGGAGTGTTGATGTTATTTGATCCTATTGACATAAACCAAGATCCATCCACCAATAATCATGTTGATAATGTCTCTACATCACCTAATGAGTTAGAGGACATATCTCAAGAATTTATTCCAAAACATGATCAACATCTATCACCAAGGTCTAGCAATGGTCCCTCCCAAGGCATATTGACATCATTCAACCTCATGGTTATGAATAGTGAAAGAATCCTCAACTCACCATTTGATACAAGTCCACTCAAAGATCAAGAGGATATTGAGCCACTTCCCATACCTTATGACGATGTCCAAGAACCCTTTGAAAGAAATCCATGCTTTGAAATTGACCCATGTCAAGAACTTGATCCAAATCATGTTGAAAGTAATTCTGACATTAACCAAGATCAAGAATTTTTATATCCAAGATACTACAATGATGTAATGGAAACTCTCTTATCTATACAAGATATCACAAATGATGATCATATCCATATAGCACATACTCCTCCATCTACCCATAAGATGCTTTCTTTGGATGGACACGTAGATGATCTTCATTAAGACCAAGAGTCTCATACTCTTGACATCACTACCAAGGAACAAGAGTCTCATACTCTTAACATTTGTATACATGATCAAGATATAGAGAAATAGTTGTATGTGGACAATAAATCACCAACACTTCTTGAAAAAGAAATACAATGTGATATATTACAAGATCAAGACAAAGATATCAATCAAGAAGTCATCCCACATGTGGAGGATCCTATCACTTATAAACTTGGATCACTTACCTTTCTTAGGGAAAGCTACCTTATCAATAAAGAAGCTATCATGTTTGAATATCCACCATAGAGCAGAGGAGGATTAGCACCTTGTTTCCAAGGAAAATCATATCCTATTGCAAATAAGTTTTTTCAGTAGATGAATTATCAAGGAAAAGGATTAGGCCTACATGAATAGGGTATCCTGGAACCAGTGCAAATTTTTGGAAAACCTAAGCATCAAGGCCTTGGTTATTCGACAATCAAGGGATATACACATATCTATGATACTTCCATAAAACTGGGGGCAAATTCGTCTCAAGCAAACGTCAACATAGGGAGCACGAAGGATCCTTATGGTGAAACCAACGCCAATACTACAACTAGCCATGTTATGAATCTCCATCCACCCATCACCCCATCCATGAATTGGGACCAACTTCAAAATAAAGACTTGAATCAAAGCATGAAGAAAATTATAAAAGAAAAAGAAGCTAAGAAGCACAAAGGACAAATCAAATACATATGGATACCAAAGAATACAAAGAAATATTATCCCTATCATACTCCATTAGTCAAAGAAACTATGGGGCAAAATAAAAATGGGACAAGTATCCAACAAAGATGTCCACAAAGGAAAAAGTAGGCTTCTCAAGCAACATACAAAGTGTATCAAGCAGTTGGTCCTAATTCCATGCACACTTTCATATCCACCCATCATTGTTCATCTTTCCATGTTGGAGAGTCAAAGGTTCCAAACTATCAGCCAATCCATCTTTTATTCCTAAACACACTCTATCATTCACTTCTCCACGCATGATATCCAATTCTCACATTGACCATGTATTGGTAGTGATCCTTCATCACAAGGATTTAGAAGGCACTCTATTGCGATGTGTGCATAAAGACAAAGTTAACTCCGGTATCAAGAAAGAAGATCAGGGATCTCAAAAGTTTCATTCAAGTGCATGTATCTTGGCAAGGAAACTTCTTCAAATAGGACATCGATGGCACATTATGACATGAGCATCTACATCAGCACCACTAGGTGGTTCAACATTAGCTTAAAATCTCTTAGAAAATACAAAACAATCAAAAAATATAAAAATCCTAAAAAAATAGAAAAAGGATTGAAAACAGTAAAGAAAAAAATCATCCTCTAGTGAAAACCACTTCGGTGGCACTTTGGACAAGTAACATGATGAAAACCTAGCAAACAGGCATCATGTGTAGAATCAAGCATCTACGTGCACCATTTCAAGTGAAAGCATCTTATCACATCCATAATAAAGCTAGCAATCCCTCCATCTTATCCATAATAAATTCATTCATCCATGAACCATTTATCCCATCCATTTTCATACATCTGCATCCATGCCCCAAGTTATCTTGATGTTGGAAAATTTTGGTGTACACTTTATAGTTGCTTACGGTAGACATCTTGACATGGGTCATTTTCATTGATCCTATCCTACACAACATTATCTAAGCCTTAAAGAATTTTCCAAATGAGAATCCTTTGTGCAAAATCCTTATCTTTACATAAGATAATCCATATCCATCCATCCACACACCTATCCAAGCATCTACCTGTGGCATTCCATACATTGCTAGACATTGGGGACAAATATTTACATCTTGCTTTTGGAATAAAGCTTGATCTATATCCTCCAACTTATGAAGTAATCTGAACATTGGTAAACATGAAATCAAATTGGGTAAAAAATTTGTGAGCACCAAGTCAAATCACTAGCCCATGGCATATTTTGATAGGAAGACGTTCCTTATCAAGCTTTATCTTTCGTTGGACATCAATCTGAGCAATCCATATCAGTTGCATCTAATGTGTACTTCAACGTCACATAAAAATCATCAAAGCTATCTTGTTCCAAATCAAGCTTCATCAATCTTGATCAATCGAATCCAATCAATTATCACCTTGTTTAACTTGACACACTTAGTCAAACTATCATCTTGTGCATGAGTTTACTCTAGGATAACACAACTTCCTAGAATTTACAAGTGCATTATCATCTTACTTGACTTAACACACTTAGTCAAGTTATCTAGTCCATCATCAACTTGCTTGACTTAACACACTTAGTCAAACCATCCTCTTTTGTACAAGTTTACTCTAGGATAACACAACTTCCTAGATTTTACAAGTGCATCATCACTTTTATTTGACTTAACACACTTAGTCAAACTATCAATCCATTGATTTGATCAATCAACCTTAAGCTTGGTTTTCAACAAAATCTCAAAACAAAGCACTAATATCATCACATATCTGTATCCAAATCGTCAAAATCATGCAAAAATTCAAAAAAATTAGAAAAATCCAAAAATCCAAAAACATTCAAAAAATCATTCAAAATCCAAAACATGTCAAACATCTTAAAAAGTCAAAAGCAGAGTTGTTGTCTGAACTACGTCGTATCTGAGCTTGAACGTAGGCAAGGTTGATCTTTGATTATCCCCTGAGATAGTTAGGGTTAGTCCTTAGGCATCCGTCGCATTGGCAATCCGTTTGCGCATCTATTTTACATTTAGGTCAGTCCTTAGGCATTCGTCGCATTGGCAATCCGTTTGCCCATATATTTTAGAGTTAGGGTCAGTCCTTAGGCATCTATCGCATTGGCAATCTATTTTCCTATCTATTTTACATTTAGGTCAGTCCTTAGGTGTCTGTCACATTGGCAATCCATTTGCCCATCTATATTTTCATTGAGTCAAGTTTGTCGTCAATCGAACTACGTGGTCTCTACGTGTATAATGTATGCAAGGCTAATCTATGGATCAGCTCCTGAGACCCCTAGGATAGGTCTTTAAGTTAGTCTCTTTGTCATAAATCTTGAAAATACCAAAAACATTGAAAAATGTAAAAATAGCAAAAATATTTGCAAAAATCTCAAAATACCAATAACAACCTCAAAATATTTGAAAAATCCAAAATGGTGCTTTCATCTCATCTCGCTTTCACCCGTGATTATCATCTTATAATAAAATCAATCATCGCCTTCATCCTTTGGTGAAGCAGTCAGAAGCAAGTATATCAGGTTCCAAAGTAAACACCCTACTCATCAGAGTCTTAAGTCTAAGTCAGTAAGCAAGCAAGTTGGTCAACTCAGAGTATCAATAGCTTATCACCCAAATCAATCCCATCAAAACCCTGATCACAAAATGTCCTAGGATGAAGCTTTCCTGTGATGGACATAAGCATTAGGTACCCCACAGTAGTTAGTCTTGGCTAGCGGTATGAAGAACATCAGCTTGTTTGTTTACTTTATCTTGGTCTTTATGACTTATCTTATTTTGCACTCATTCCAAGGACCTCTCAATGATGCCTAAACAAAATAGGTTTAGAGAGAAAGGAATGGGGCAATGATCATTATCTTTTTTATCTGCTATGCTTGTTGGATATTCTTGTAAAATAACTTGGTGAATACTTGCTTTGTTAGGTCTGTCCTAGCAAGGTTTTTGTATGTCAAGTGTGAACATGAATACTCCTATTTGATTGTTGAGTCAAAGTCCATCACACTAGGTACCATGCCATCCTATTCCTTTATACCTTGATGCATTGTACCTATGTGTGTTATCAAACATAAAGTAATTGGCCCTTTGAAAATTCCAACTCCTGGTAAGAAAATCATCATTATCATCATTCATAGTGTAGGCTTGTGGATCCTTCTTTCATCCTCTTATTCTTCTTATTCTTCTATCTTTATTAACATTTCTATCTAAAATAGGTGTGTTGTATCAAAATACGCATGAGGCTATCCATGGTTGATGATTGTCTATACATCATTAGAATTGTCTACATCAAAGAATTATCTTTCGTCCTCTAATCAATAGAACCACTCCTCTCACATTTTATCGTGATCTCGATTGGAAAATCAAACATTTTCACTCGATCTCTTGAGGGGGTAGTATACCAGCGTAATCCTTCCACTAGAGCAACAATGGGGAATTCGAAAAAAAGATAAATTTTTGAACTTTGATCACAGTAGTTTATTTCTTTGAATCAATGCAACAAGTACACTGCTTCAAAGAGGGGAAAAATGTAGACATGGAAAATGTACAATTCGGTTCGGCACACTTGATCCTAATTACTAACAACATTTCCTCTAGAATCATACTCTCAACTTTTTATCATATTATGTCTATTAATTTAATAAATCAATTTTTATTTGATTGTCTTTCTCCTCCATTGATTAAATTAATCAATTTAATTTAATTAACCTCATGTTTCCGTTTAATTAAATAAATCATTTTATTTGATTAAAGTCTCTAAAGTCCTCTTATTAAATAAAATAAATTAAACCTTATTTGATTTAATCTAACATTTTCCCACTTAGTTAAATAAATCAAAATCATTTATTTAATTAATCATTTCCTCTCAATTCTGATTTAAATCAATTTAAGTCAAAATTGTCAAATCACCTAATTCTTCATTAAATTAATCAAAACCTTGATTAAGTTAATCTCTCTCACTAAAATCCTCTAGAGAATGCAACTTGCACAATAAATCAATTACTTTGATTTATTTAATTCTCTATTTTCCCTCACAAAGCATCAAAAGAAGAATATTCCCTCAAATTTGAATTCAAATTCAAATGGGCTTAGTCTTTCCAACAAGGAATTTAATTCCTCTTACATGTCCTTAGCCTTGAGCCAAGTGACATTAACTCCATTTCCTTCTCCCTCCAACATGTGAGATTCAAATTTCAAATTTGAATCTTATGGCATTTATCATGCACATTGATCAAAATGTGCTCAACCTTCAACCATTCACATCTTGACAAGTGGTACTTGGCCATTGGATGTTGAATGATCCCACATTGCTCAACTTCACTCTTCTTCCAATTTGGAAATCTATAAATGAGAGACTCCTCCTCTCATTTTATCATCCATAATTCAAGCAAGTTTATTATACTCAATTTCATCTTCAACATTATCCATTTCATCAAGTTCTTAGCTAGGTTATATAGGTTTTTCATCATGGAGCTTGATTGAATCTTCATCAAAGTGGATCACTCATTAAATCATCAAAATCACACAAAGGAGTTGGGAAAGGGCCAATTTCTACAATAATTGGCACCAATTCCCCCATGGGATTGATAGTTGTTCATTAAAATGGGATTCATTTACTTTCATTTGCATTCTTCTTCATTTTTATTCCTATATTAATGTTTCAATCTAATTTCATGGGGAATCCTTGTCATAACTTGCATATTGATCTAATTATGTGTTTGTTTGTTGTGTTTATGCAGGTATAACGGATTGGGGTTCACACATGTATTTTGGTATTGCATTATGGTTTGGATTGTTGAATTTATTTAGGCTTCATGAGATTGTTACGCAAGAAATTATAACATCAGTGATAGAAACATCTATTGTTTCGACAAATGTCAAGTAATATGAAGTAAGAATGGTGAGAAGTGATTGAACAATTCTATATCATAGGGAGAGGTTTCTTGCATAATTCATTCCCATGATACAAAATACTTTTGGTGATTGGTTGTAACATAGTTTGGTCATCTATACATTCTAAGCTTGCCATTGATGTATGGAAGTGGAATTTATTACATTCTTTGTTCGTAATTGGGGTACTTGACAATGGTATTCTTTTGTGTTTTTGACAGTGGGTTGCTACTTGCAAGTTGTGAGATTGATGTATACCTTGATATTTTTTGGGCTTACAGTACTTAATTCTATGATATTTACATGTTGATGTGTCCATGGTATAAGGAAACAACTATTTCTGAGTATTGTGACTTGATCACTACCAGATACATGTTGAAAGTAGAAGTGTGTTACAGGTTTGCCTTGGTAACAGTTACATAATGAGTTATGAGTTTGGCGATGAAACTATATGGGTAGTGGTAAAATCCTATTGACTCTTTTATTCGTGTACACTACTTAAATGCATACTGAATTTGTTAGTGGTACCGTGTCTTGAATATATCTTTCCTTGATTCACATGTATGTGAATGTAAGTAAAGTTTCCTAGACAATTTAGTAAAGCAGCAACACTCAGAGGTTGCAACTTTATATGAGAATTTTTATTTCTTTTTTAACTTCTTTGTTGATCAACATGTAGAAGCAGCAATGCTTTGCTCTAAATTCAAAGAAAATTCAACTAAAATGTGAGGTTAGTGAGTCCATAAAGTTTTTTTTGTGAAGGAAATTTAATGCAAAGCATCAGGGGGAGCTTCATGTTGTAATCTTTCTTTAACTATCTGATTTGACTGGGTCTTGGATTGTTGTGAATGCAAAGATATTCTATTTATCCATGTGATTGACACAAGGAGATATATGCAGAAGAGTTGTTTGATTATGAAGTGATGATATATCGGTTGATCTTTGATTCTTGACTCGTGTCTCATACTTTCAGCTGGATATGTATTGGTTGGACTCTCTGTTGTTTATATTCCTAGCATTTCACAGTCTTATCCTTTTATTATTTTTCATTGAGGAAAAAAGGGGGAGAGTCATTTGTGTTTTACCATCAAGGACAAAGGGGGAGTTTGTTGGATCTCAGTTGTCTTTGGTTGTCCTTGATGAAAAAATCAGTTGGAATTCTCTTTGGTATCTCAAATAATCATTCAAAGGATTCATTTTTAGTATTCATGTCTATGGTGATTCAGGATTTTCATGATGATTCATGTTTTTTCATGTTGATATTCAATGTGATATTTCTCATGTGGCTTCTAGTTCATATTTATGAATGAAACATATTTTTAGATTGTTATGGTTACTGATAGTGTGATAAATAATTATTACAATTCCTTCGAGATGATCATGCAATAGGTTCAGTTGTGACAGGGTTCTTCCTTGATGTCAAAGTCACCATATTCATGTTCAACTATTCATGTTAGGCTATCGATTTCATGTTCAACTATCTATTTCAGTCATTATTCATTTGCAGATGTGCTTATGGTTTTAATTGGATTGATAGTGTTATCATGCTACAAGATACAGGGTTATCTATTTAAATCATCTTGGATAGGTTCAGTTTGATCAGGTGACAAAAATCTAATTTTTAGATGCCTATTACATTCTCAGGTTACAAAATGTTTATTTCTTAGGTGGCTAAGGACTTCATATTTTTTTTCATCATCACATTTCAATGTGATTGTATGTGGTTTATTATGTTCATTTACTTTTGTTTATCTCATGGCATTGACAAGGGAATTTTGTTACATATTGGCTCGATGTCATATTTGTCTAAGTCATATGATCTTAACAATATATATTGTTTTCAAAGGAGACTCCATTGCATGGGCCTTGACATCATGGTCAACATCTAAAAGTGATTAAAGATCTCAAGGTGATCATTTTACGTGGCATTTAATTTAATCCTATTGGGTTTCATTGGGCACAATGTTTCGATGGGTAACATGGTATATTGGTCTCATTGTATTTGTGGGAAGTCACATGACATATTGATCATTTAGCATTCTTTGACTTTGTTTTTCATGGCAATGACTTCATTTTGTTTTTTATTAAAAAATAATGAGGTATCGGATTCTAAGTTTGGAGTTGTTTTTTATAGCACATTTAGCATGGGGATAAAAAATAAAATTAGCTATCATTCTCTATTATTAGTGTCAACATTTTGGTAGTGGAAATCATGTTAATACACCGACAGATATTATGTGGACTTCAAAAAGGGTTATCAATTATTTTTTATCAGATTTTAAATGAATATGCTATTCTGAAAAGTCTTCGAAAGACTTGGAATGAAAGGAAGTTAGAGAAAACTCATTTTTTATCATTCTTTTGTGAGGGTTTATAACCCTAACCACCACCATGAGTGTGATCTCCTCTCTACTACGAATTTGATCTTTGTTCTATCTGTCATCATGATAGGCATTCCTCTGTACATGGAAAGTTGATGTCGTTTGTTTTTTTTCAAGGAAAGAGTAAGCCAGTTACAAACCTGGGCAACTATCGAATCTCTTTGGTATTTATATTATTTTCTTGCAGCATGAACAAGTATTATTTTTCTTTGCTTGAAGAAAGTTTTTAAATTCAAAAAGGAAAGGTAGTTACTGGTTTTTGTTCGATTCTGAAAATGCTCAAATGGGTTGTTGGTTATTGTGTCAAACAAGCATATTGATTTGTTTTTGGTTATTCTTGACCTCATTGTGGGTACTTTGGAAGATTTGTTTACTTTGTGTATGAGGTTCATAAAGATATGAGATTGGTCACATTTCATGAAAAGGAATCTAAAGTGATAGTTGTTTTGGATTTCTATTAGTTTTGAAAGATGTGTGAAGGGAAAAGATTCTCATTATTCTGCTCTATCATTATTATTATTTAGTGGTTCCTGAAACAAAATGATTCCAGCAACCAGTTGGGTAAAATATTCTTTTGAAAATGACATTCTTGAAGACTCATTTTTCAACATATCTATATTTTTGAAAACAAATAAATACAATGTTTCGTTAGTGTGAGATTTTGATGTTATTGTTGATATTGTAACTTGTTGTATCAAAATGAAAAAGATGGAAAAGCTCTGTAATACAAAATAGAAAATATGATGCAGAGCAAAGATGCATACTTAATTTATTTAATATTTTAGGGATTCATTGTTTTGAATATTTAGGGTATTAGATAGATTAAGGGTGTGGGGTTCTATGAGTTTATCTGGAAAACAAAGAGATCCTATGTGTTATTGTTATTCTATAATTCAAAAAATGGGTTGTTTCTCCTTGAAATTGGTGTTTCTAAATGAGGGGTTGTTGCTCCTTGAAATTGGTGTTTCAAAATGAGGGGTTGGTGTTCCTTGAGTTGGTGCTCATAATTTAGCCTATAAGGCATTATTTACAGTGGTTTTCAAATAAGAGCCTAAAAGGCAGCATTTTCAGGAGTGGTTTTTCTACCCCAGGAGGGTTTTCCACTCAAAAAAACTCATGTCTCATTGTTCATTTGTGGTTTCACTGCTTTACTGTGAGAATTTTTTATTGTTAATTGTTTTGCTATTACATTTCTCATTTTAGTTTATGAATGATTGCATTCAACTTATGAATGTACTTATCATTGAAATATTGAGAAAAAATGTGTGCTATGGTTTATTTTCTTAAAAATGGTAAAATATGTTAAGACACTAATTCACCCTCCCTCTCAGTGTCATTTTCACTCCAACAAACCCACACTTCCAAAGATTCTCCTAGGGAAGAAACCTACATGGCACCACTAACCAAGAAAATAAATTACACTTAGGCTAGGAAAACTTATTCTAGACATGTTTCCACCTCAAGACTTCAGAGCTTCCAAACAACTACTTATCAAGGAATTGATAGCCTGAGGCAATAGAAAATTTTCCTTTCGGATTAGGACCCCAGGCCAGCACATCTCTCCCAATAAGTGAATTATAAAAACAACCTAACAAAATCCCAACAAGCTCTTGAAAATCCTTAGCCACACCACTAGGAGGCCACTGTTGCGGATCTTGAACACACTACCCTAACCTAGAGCCTAGAGAGTTTTTAAATAAACCACATGGAGCCAACTAGCATCCATAAAATTCCAACATAACTTTTGTAGATGAGGATGAGTAGACAAGATGGGAGGATGCCCATCCTAATAATTATGCTAGAAGAGAGAATCTTGAACACCATTGCAAATCCAAAACATCCTATTCTTGACCAACTTGGCTCCCCTTTTAAGGGTACCCCAAATCACAGAACCCTTCCCCTCCAGACTAAAGTGGGGAACATCAACACTCTCAACCACACCCAAATATTTTGAATTAAGGATTTTGGCCCACAACTGATGTTGTTGCTAACACCACCACCAATACAATTTAGATGGTAAAGCCTACCCACTCAAATCAGTCTGACATAAGGTCAATCCACCTTCCTTCTTCGGCCTACATATGACATCCCACTTAACCAAGCCCCACTTCATATGAAGAAGATTGCGAGACCAAATGAACTATCGATACAAACTGTCAAAAATATTTGAAAAAGCTGGAGGGTGCAGAAAGAATGAAGCATATATACAAAGGGAGGCCCTACACCACATATTTTAAAAGTCACTTTTCCCACAGAAGAAAGCCACCTGCAAGTCTAATGACTAACCATATTTCAGAACTTATCAATAATCCCCTGCCAAAATAATTTAGGAAGTGATCTAATATCAAGTGAAATGCCAAGATAAACAAAAAAGAGAGTGATAATTTAAAAAAAAAGAATGCCAACTATTCTCCTATAGTAACGGAAAAAGTAGTCTTTTCCTTGCTTTCTTGATAATTGACCTTAAAGCTAAATTAATGATGTCTTGGAGTAGTGTTGTAATGTCTTGTACACATTCACACTATTCTAAAACCTTTATTTAACTAAAACATACCTTAATTAATCATTTGCAAAGGTGTTGTAAAGTGTTGTAACACACTTTCACACTTTTCTAGGATGTGTTTTCTTAATTAAGCCTAATGGGCCCCTTTTCAATAAAAATGAACATAATGTGTACCTTTTTTAAGTGTTTTAAAGTGTTTTAAAGTAATTTCACGTTTATCTAGGTGGTATTAATTCATTATGGTTAATTGGAGTTATTAACCACCTATTTAGGCCTTAATTTTGACACCTCTAGAAGATCTTTCTCGACAATCATAAATTAAATAAAAAATTATTTCATTGGGAAAATTTTTATCTTGGTAAGTTGAGTCAAGACCCATTCGCCCTTAATGGTGAATGTGTCCTCTCTTAACAAGACCCCTCTTTGGAATGGGTTTTTGGCCATCTTTTAGCTCCTTGAAGCTTGGTCCTAGAAACTTAGCAAGGACCCATTCACCTTTGGTGGAAAATGGGTCCTCCCTTAATGAGATCCTAATTTTTGAATTTCATTCTAGCAGGAGTTTAATTATTTATCTTCCTAGATCTGGTGTTGAACTTAATTCTTTGAATTTTGGGGTTAATCTCCTAATATAGTATAAATAAGGGGTTAATTCACCTAGTTTCATCCTATACTTTCAAGAACTCAAGAATTATAGAAAATTGGAGCTCACAAGAGAATTTAAAGAACATTCATAAGGCATTTCAAGGTAGATTTCAAGTGTTTATTTTTGCACCTCAAGATCATATCATCATTTCAAGGGTTTAATGCATTCATGTGTGTTGAGCTAAGAAGTTAATGTTGGATTGAGGATCTATTTATAGGCATCATCATAAATACAAGATCTACATTCTTCATGGCCACTACATTTTAGTATGTAGATTTGATTCACAAAACATCATCCAAGGTGATATCATTTACATCATTTCATGTTCATGCTTCATTTTCTCAATTTCATCATTTGGTTTAATTACCTACAAGGGGTTTGAATGAGGAAAACCCCACTTTCACTAAAAGATAAACAAGTTTTTCTTTCCCTTGAGTGTGTAATTTCAGATGTACAGGTTGAAGATCAAGTGGAGAAATATTTGGAGCAAGATTGTCAAAGTTGCAAATCTGCTAAAGTTGTCATTCTAAGTGTAAGATCAAGAAAAGAGATATGTAGAATTGCATAGAACCTTCCAAAACTTGATAATAGGGATTTCAAGAGTACACGAATCAAGGTACAGGGTCTTGAAATCTATTTTCCAAAACCCTAAAAGGACACATTCACCACTAAAGGTGAATGAATCCACCCTAGCTCAAAAACAAAAACTTTCTAGCCAGGTACATAGATTTTTATGCTCTAAAAACATCCCCCATAGTTGCTATAAAACTTAGGTTACATTTTTTATTATTATTAGCATCTTATTTTACACAATTTGAGATGTTTAGGGACCTATAAAAATAAGTGGTAGATCCTCTTGTTTATGCATTTGGGTCTACCCTAATTTTCAACCTATACATTATTTGGTGAACCCAACTCATTCAACATTGTAATTTTCTGATTTTTAGAGTATCTCATTGCATATTAAGTTAAATATTGCATTCATTGCATTTAGATTTGCATTGAATTAAGATCTCATTTAGGGTTTCTTCTTTTTCATTGAAATCTTGCATATCATATAGGGTTTAGATTTGCATTTTTTGCCTTTCTAAATCTACAAGTTATGAAAAAAAATCCATAATTTTTCATCTCATTGAGATATCATTCAATTGTATTTGAAAATTTTAAAAAAATTGCATTTCAAATTAGGTCTTGCATTTTATCTTTTCATTGCATTTTTACATTGAATTTCTAGAAAATTTGAAGATGAACCTTACTATGTCAAACCAAGAACTAAAAGATATAACTGAGAACTTGTAAATCATTAAAAAAAGTTTTAAAATACCTAAATATGACCCATTCACCTTTACTAGTGAATAAGTCTTTGATCGGGTCTAATCTATACCTTCTGGCATCTGAAAAGGCATTAAAATTGACTCTGAAATCCACATAAAATCCCAAAAACAAACAAAAACCCACTATCCCTTACTGGCAAATGAGTCCCTGTTAGCTACAAATATGAATTTTTAGGACATTAAAATCTTAGTTTTTAGCTTATGTTTGGTGTTGTTATCTTTCTATTTTAGTTTCCTGATTTGTTGTTTCATCAATGTCATTGCATTTAGCTTAAATTACTTCATTTTAGTGCATTGTCAAAATTCAAAATTGTATTTACAACATTTCATTTCCATGTTAGCATTTTTTCTTTTCAATAATTTAGTGTTCATAGAGTATCACATGGTTTGTGTGATTCTATTTTCTCTACTCATGAGCATAATCTAGGAAAATAAAATAAAACCTTTGACAAACATGTTAGCTACCCTCCTAATATCCATCGGATTTATAATAATTTTATAACACAAGAGGATGTGATTGTAGAAAATCATAATAATCATAAGTTTTCTTCTCCTGATACCTCTCCTATTAGTGATGAAGGTATCCTTCTGAAAAAAGATACAATCATTGAGAGCCTTGATTATCCCTCTCTGATAGGGTAGGGTTGGTTGGAACACTCACTGTTCCATGCTCTGGGTCCTTGTTCTCAAGAAATCCTAGGTGACTCTCCCACCTTAACCTCTAGGCCCTATCTTGTGTATAGGTACCCCTAGTTCTACTGGCCAACCCCACTATCATTCAAACTCTCAATCTACCAAGCCAATCTTGGTGCCTTACCACTAACTCTCCCTTAGCCCTTAATCTTCCCTAAAGACTAATTCTCTCCATTAACTCAATTCAACTTTGCAGGGGTGTTGATATGTTTCCAAGGGCTTCTACTCATCTCCCTAGGGTTCTTGACAGTTCCCCATACTCCATTTATCATTCGCTACCTCCAAACCCTCAATTAGGGTTTTTAGGCTATAGCCCAAGAGCCCCAATTAGGCCTCCAACTCCGAGAAAATTGGCGTTCATCCCCAAATTCTCCAAAGAGAAATAAGTCTTTACTTGAGGGTCCTGATACCTTAGCCCACCTCTCAAATATTTTTGGTGCCTTAGGTCCCCTCTATCCGTACAACTCCATAAACTGGAACTGACCAAGGATTTAGGCCTTTTTAGGTCTTTTCACTGTATTTTGCAGACTGTCAAGAGTTTTCTCACATCAAACAAGTTGATGGGGATTCCTCCTTCTTGGTAAGCCTTGGAAAGGCATTCACCTACCCTTCCCACACTATGTTTTTCCTGGAGTTTTCCACCCCTGCATGTTAAGTTCCTTTTTCTCCTTGTCTCTCCTAGCCGAGCACTGTCAAGCTTGCCTAGGAGTAGACTATATTCATACCTCCTAAACTCCTATCTACTCCTAAACCTACTATAATTACAACCATGGAGTCTAGCCTCATTCCCCAAAAGCTCGTACACCAGGTACAGTGGGAAAGAGAACTAAAATCCCATTCTTGCTCGGTTGCCAGTCAGATCAGCAACTCAAAAGGAAACGAAACAACTACTACACACACCTGCAAAATGAACACACACTCTAAATACTACCACCAAAGCTTATAACATAACAAATACTTCAAACTACAACAACTATAGAGCCATGATTGCCCTTGATCACTCAAAATTCAAGCAAACAAAAAAATTCTCTTGTTGTCCTCACTGTTCACTCTTAGCATTCATCAAATTACAAATTTCTCAATGCCTTCCAACCTTGATCATAGGTCAAAGAATTCCCTAAATAGACTCTCCAATTCATTTAGGCTTGAGCCTAACTATTCCATGGTTGGTTGTGGCTTTCCATAAGCCTTATTTTAAAAATTTTAAATAAAACTATCACCTAGGGAGGTCTACAAGGTCAACAAACATCTTTGTAGCCAAACCCCAATCTAGCAAATGGTCAACATGACCTTATGAACATAAAAAAAGTTCTGAAATGCCTCTAAGGAACAAATCCAAGGAATGGAAGGGATTTTCCATATGTTAACTAAACAAGTTATTAAGTCTTGACCTTCTGATTACCCTCCTAGATGATTGACTTTGGGGTGCTCCTGCACCATTCTCCCCCTCAGCACAAACTCTAAGGAATGTGAGGAGAGAGTAGAGAGACATTTATTCCCTACTTCTTGCATTGAGCTTCATCCACCCATGTGGCCTCAGATTCTGGCTTCTCCTTCCACTTGATGAGGTGCTCCATGTACACTCTCTTCCTTGTAGATTTATGCACTCTTGACTTCGAGATGCTCTTTGCTTGTAGTTTGTCTTTATTAGGTAATGCTATGTTGCTGAAATCCTTGAAGACTTCTCTACTGGTCTGATCTATATCATTGAATGATCCCTTGTACTTGATCAAATCAACAACATTGAAAATTGGTGAAATTCCCAAATCTGAAGGTAACTCCACCTTGTATGCATTCTTTCCATACTTGGCTAATATCTTGCATGGTCCTAATCTTTTCATTTGCAACTTGGTTGGCGTTCCCTTCTGCAACCTTGATTTGTTAAGGTGAACCATGACAAAGTCTCCTACTGCAAATTGCAAATCCTTTCTTGACAAATCCACCTTCTCTTTAACCTTTTGTGTAGCTTCGATGACTGTCTTCTTTACTTGCTCCTAAATCTCCTTCATGGTCTGAGTGAAGTCCTCTGCATGTCCACTCCTATTCTCCATAGCTCCTAGATCCCTAAGCTCACATATTCCTCTTGGGTGCATTCCATACACAACCTCAAAAGGACTCATCCCTGTGGTCCTATTCACACTATCATTGTAAGCATACTCAGCCTGTGAGATCACTATGTCCCATGTTTTCCCATACTCTTTAGTGAGGCACCTTAGAAGGTTACCTAGCACCCTATTAACCACCTCTTTTTTTCCATTGGTCCGAGGATGGTAAGCTGATCCAAAAGATAGGTTGGTACCCAATCTGCTCCATAGAGTCTTCCAAAAGTGACTCATGAACTTCACATCCCTATCTGAAACAATACTCAATGGCAATCCATGAATCCTAAAAATTTCCTTGAAGACAAGGTGAGAAATGTAGCTAGCATCATGAGTGGTCTTGCAGGGGATAAAGTGACTCATCTTGTTGAATCTATCCACCACTACATATACACTATCAAATCTAGTCTTGGTCTTAGGGAGTCCTACCACAAAATCCATGCTCACACACTCCCATGGTCTATTAGGAATGGGTAAAGGTTGATATAGGCCAGCATTACTAGCTCCTCCCTTGGCTTTCATACACACAACACATTACCCCACATACCTCCTGACATCTCTTTCCAACTTAGGCCAATATTAAAACCTTTGTACTAGTTCTAATGTCTTGGTGATGCCAAAATGTCCACTAAGACTACCATTATGCTTTTCTTGAATGAGGTTTTCTCTCATTGACCCTTTTGGAACACATAACTGATTCCCTTTAAACAACAATCCACTTTGCAAAGTATACTCTGAGTATTGGCTATGAAAATGATTCTCAAAGTCAGTACATACCTTGTAGGCCTCTGAGAAATCTTCATCTTCCCCATAGAGATCCTTGAAACTCTCTATCCCAATGCTCTTGATCTATATTTCTTTTACTATTAGCAATATTCTACTCAATGTATCTACTACCTTGTTCAATTGTCCCTTATTGTGCTTAATGGTGAAGGTAAAATCTTGGATGTACTCCATCCACTTCAAATGTATATTGCTCAACTTCTCTTGGGTTTTGATATAGCTAAGCGCTTGATTGTCAGTAAATACTACAAACTCCTTGGGTAGAAGGTAATTCCTCCACTTCGTAAGTGGCTAAACCAAAGCATAAAGTTCTAGATCATAGGTAGAGTACTTCTTCTTGGCTTCATTGAGCTTTTCACTAAATAAAGCTATGGGTCTGCCTTGTTGACTAAGCACTCCTCCTACTGCCATTCCACTAGAATCACACTCCACTATAAACAATTTTTCAAAACTTGGTAATAAGAGAATAGGTTGAGTTGCCACTTCTTGTTTTAGTTTCTCAAAACCTTTCTCAGCTTCTTGAGTCCACATAAACTTAGTTTTCAAACCACCCTTGATTGTATCTTGGACTAGTGCACATATGCCACTAAAGTTTCTTATGAATTTCCTATAAAATTGAGCCAATCCATGGAAACTTCTTACCTCAACCCCTATAGTTGGTATAGGCCAGTTTAGGATAGCTTCCACCTTGCTTGGATTCATTTTCAATGATCATTGTGACACTACAAAACACAAATATATCGGCTCTTGTTTAAAGAATTCGCACTTCTCTAGGTTGATGGCTAACTTCTCCTCTTGCAACCTTCTAAGAACCATCTCCACATGCTTTAGATGTTCTTTTGCTATCTTGCTAAAGATGAGTATATCATCAAGATATACCACCACAAATATCCTTGTAAAGTCTTTGAGTACTTCATTCATGAGCCTCATGAATGTGATAGGGGCATTAGAGAGGCCAAATGGCATCACTCTCCACTCATACAACCCATCTGTTGTCTTGAATGCTATCTTCCACTCATCTCCATCCTTGATTCTGATCTGATGGTATCCACTCTTGAGATCCAACTTGGTATAGTATTGATCTCCTCCAAGACAATCCATCAAGTCTTCAATCCTAGGGATAGGGAACCTATACCTAATTTTGATTCTATTTATTGCTCTAGAATCAGTGCATAATCTCCACTTGCCTCCTTTCTTTGTTGCTAAGACTACTGGTACTGCACATGGGCTGATGCTCTTCCTAATCAATCCTTGATCCATTAACTCTTGCACTTGTCTAGCTACCTCTAGATTCTGATCCGGTGTAAGATTATAAGCTGCTTTGTTAGGAAATGATGCTCCAGGTATGAAGTCAATCTGATGACTAATAGCTCTTTTAGGAGGTAAAATTGTAGGTGTACCATCACTTACTATGTCTTTGTACTTCTGAAGCAAACTCTAGACTGCTCCGAGTATGACTGGTTTTTCAGTCTCATCTTCCTCTTTGGGTTACACCATGATCACATAACCTTCTCCTCCTTTATGTAAGGTGTTAAGGAACTCTTTACCACTGCTCAACAAGACACTAGGTGTCTTTGACTATCCTTCATCCTCCTCTAATAGTGACTGTAACTTAAAGGTCTTCCCATCCTTCTTAAATGGCATTGTGTTCTCCTTTCCATCATAGATGGCACTTCTGTCATACTGCCATGGTCTACCCAATAGTAGATGGAATGCATCCATGGGTAATACATCACATATTAGCTTATCCTTATACCCTCCAATAGAGAACTCCACTATTAATTTCTCATTAACAAGAACACTCTGCCCTTTGTTTAACCATGTCACTTTGTAAGGGTTAGTGTGGGGTACCTTCTCCAATTTGAGCTTCTTTACTACCTCTTCTAAGATGATGTTGTTTGTTGAACCTGAATCTACAATGACCTTGCATACTTTCCCAAGTATCTTGCATCTCACTCTAAATAGAGCCCTTCTTTGTTTTGGTTCTTCCTTGACCAGTTGTCTGATCAAGACTCTCCTAAACATCAGATTCTCCCCCATTTCAGATTCTATATGACTGACCTCAGGTGATTTGGTGCTCATGGTGTCCTCTTGTGCATATGCCACTCTCTTCTGAGTGTTTGATGAAGATTCTTTCTCTGGGCACCTATAAGTTGGATGGCCTACTTGACCACAATGGTAACATTTCATAGTAGAAAAATATGAATTGCTTCTGCCTGCTCCTCTTCCTCTATTTGATCCTCCTTGAGAACCTCTACCTCTTCCATAACCTCCTCTAGAAGGTGCTTCACTTCCATGCTCAATGAGTTTAGATTCTCCTTGGTTTCTTTGCTCATTTCCTCTACCTTGGTAGCCACCTCTTTGCCCTCTTTGATCTCTTTGATATCTACCTTTGCCTCTACCTTTAGAATTGGAGTCTTGTTTCTTTTTCAGCTTCTCCTCCACTTTAAAATTCATTTGAAAACAACTATGGATATTGGTGAGTGTAAAAAGACTCAACTCTTCTTGGATGTTCCATTTGAGGCCATTTAGATACCTCACCACCTTGATGCTTTCCACTTCTTGCACCATAGACCTAAGGCTTAGTTTTTGGAACTCCTCTGTGTAGGAAGCTACATCTAGGTCTCTTTGCCTAAGGTTTTTCCTCTTCTTGTGTAACTGGACCTCATAGTCCTTAGGTAGATAATACTCCTTCACTTTAGCCACCATAGCTTTCCAACTTGAAATGTGTTTCTTGCCTTCATTCTCTCTTTCTTCTTGTAGGAACTTCCACCAAGTCAGTGCTTGTCCCCTTAACCTTGATTTAGCTATCTTCACCTTCTATGGCTCAGTAACTCCATCACACTCAAAGTGATTCTCCATTCCTTCTATCCACTCCATAACCAACTCTGCATCCATTCTACCTATGAAGATGGGAATGCCTTCTAGTGCTTTACCACTCAAGGCCTTCAATGCTTTGAGGAAGGGTTCCTCCTTTAGTGGAGGATCAAGGTCTGGTTCAATGTCCTCCTCAACCTGATCCTTAGCCTTGTCTCTAACTACTGCTAGTTGTACCTTCATCTTGCCTGTAGCCTCTACCACCTCTTCTAACCTTTGCTTCATCTCTTCAACTGCCTCTTCAAGCTGTTTATTTTTCTCTTGTTGCTCTGTTAGGTCTCTTGCTAACTCTACATTGGTCACCATGTTTGTGGAACCACTAGATTCAAGGTTTGACATACAACTCTTAATCCCAAATCTTTAACTTGCTCTGATACCAATCTGATAGGGTAGGGTTGGTTGGAACACTCATTGTTCCATGCTCTGGGTCCTTGTTCTCAAGAACTCATAGGTGACTCTCCCACCTTAACCTCTAGGCCCTATCTCATGTATAGGTACCCCTAGTTCTACTGGCCAACCCCACTATCATTCAAACTCTCAATCTACCAAGCCAATCTTGGTGCCTTACCACTAACTATCCCTTAGCCCTTAATCTTCCCTAAAGACTAATTATCTCCATTAACTTAATTCAATTTTGTAGGGGTGTTGATATGTTTCCAAGGGCTTCTACTCATCTCCCTAGGGTTCTTGACAGTTCCCCATACTCCATTTTTCATTCGCTACCTCCAAACCCTCAATTAAGGTTTTTAGGCTACTAGCCCAAGAGCCCTAATTGGGCCTCCAGCTCTGAGAAAATTGGCTTTCATCCCCAAATTCTCCAAAGATAAATCAGTCTTTCCTTGAGGGTCCTAATACCTTAGCTCACCTCTCAAATATTTTTGGTGCCTTAGGTCCCCACTATTCGTACAACTCCATAAACTGGAACTAACCAGGGATTTAGGCCTTTTTAGGTCTTTTCACTGTATTTTGCAGACTATCAAGAGTTTTATCACATCAAAAAAGTTGATGGGGCTTCCTCCTTCTTGGTAAGCCTTGGCAAGGCATTCACTTGCCCTTCCCACACCATTTTTTCCCTAGAGTTTGCCACCCCTACACATTAAGTGCCTTTTTCTCCTTGTCTCTCCTAGCCGGGCACTGTCAAGCTCGCCTAGGAGTAGACTATCTTCATGCCTTTTGAACTCCTATCTACTCCTAAACCTACTATAATTACAACCATGGAGTCTAGCCTCATTCCCCAAAAGCCCATATAGCAGGTACAGTGGGAAAGAGAACTAAAACCCCATTCTTGCTCGGTTGCTAGTCAGATCAGCAACTCAAAAGGAAACAAAACAACTACTACACACACCTGCAAAATGAACACACACTCTAAATACTACCACCAAAGCTTAGAACATAAAAAATACTTCAAACTACAACAACTATAGAGCCATTATTGCCCTTGATCACACAAAATTCAAGCAAACACATAATTTTTCTTGTTGTCCTCACTGTTCACTCTTAGCATTCATCAAATTTCAAATTACAAAGTTCTCAATGCCTTCCAACCTTGCTCACAGGTTGAAGCATTCCCTAAATAGACTCTCCAATTCAGTTAGGCTCGAGCTAACTATTCCATGGCCGGTTGTGGCTTTCCATAAGCCTTATTTTCAAAATTTTAAAACAAACTATCACCTAGGGAGGTCTACAAGGTCAACAAACATCTTTGTAGCCAAACCCCAATCTAGCAAATGGTCAACATGACCTTATGAACATAAAACAAGTTCTCAAATGCCTCTAAGGCACAAATCCAAGGAATGGAAGGGATTTTCCATATGTTAACTAAACAAGTTATTAAGTCTTGACCTTCTGATTACCCTCCTAGATGATTGACTTTGGGGTGCTCCTACACCACTCTCCTTCTCCCCCTTGGGAAGATATTATGAAACAAGAAGATGATATCATTAACACAACTTTTCCTAGTCTACATTTATCTCCCAACACCTTCCCTAATTGTGAGAATACTTTAGTGAAAGAGGAAACAATCTTGCACAATCATGAAAAACACATTTGTAAAGAGGTCATGTTAGTGTTAAGAAATATAATGATTGAGAGTTATAGAATTATTTATTTCCTTCCTAATGTTCATAACATTTGGAAAGATCTATTCAACTGAGGTGATCTAATCATTGGTAATCATGACAATCATTATTTTCCTTCCCTTGATGCCTCCCCTATTTGTAATGAAGCTTCTTTACAAAATCTAACCATGGAATGTGATGAACATATTAAAAGCTCTCCTACTAGGGGAGATATCATGGCCTGGTGCAAGATAATGAGACCTTATAAAAAAAGGATGAAGTAATGGGCAATCATAATGACCAAACTTTTCCTTCTCCTAATATATCTCCTATCTATGATGAAGATACTTTTGTGTTAGAAGATCCAATTTATAAGAGTTGTGAGAGTCCTATTTTCCTCTCTTCCCCTAGGAAAAACATTATTGAGCAAGAGAATGACATCATTGATAAGCAAGAAAATCCAACCATTGATCAATCCCTTACTTATGATGAAGACCTTTTAGAAGAACCAAACAATTAATATCCTGAACATCTAGTTTGTTGCTCTCCTAAAACCTCTTCTACTAGGGAATATATCATGATGCAAGAAAATGAGAACATTGACACATATATTTTAAGCAATAGTGATGTGACTTCCTTGGATGAAGACGATGAAGTCACATTCGACTACCCCCTGCTAAGATATTGTGAAAATAAGGACAAGTGTGTTGAGGTTATGAACATTAGAACTCATTTGAATCCTCTAATTATTAAACCACCTAAGCCTCAACTTATCATTTATCCACCCTCACAAAAACCACAAGTTCAAAATCAACCCAATCTTATCTTAGAACCACCTAAAAGGTAACTCAATGATGATAATATTTCACATCAACCAATTTATAATGACATTTCTCACATATATAACAAGGTGTATACAATCAAGACTAGTCTTGAACCTGAAAGTTGTTTGCATGTCAAGAAGGAAAAAGAAAAGATTGTTGAAGAGGTTAAAAAATTATTGGAAGATGCTTTGAGTTCCTTTAATTTTATACATACATCCATGGGAGAATACAAGATCATAACAAAAGTGTCAAGAAAGGGAAATGTAAAAATGGTAATGTCAATACAAAATTGGAAAGCATACACTTCAACCACTTTAGAAGAAAAGACTACATAAAAATCTTTGATAAAGGTTATTATGAGAAACCTTTGAACCCAAAACAAATGAAAAATCTTTATGGAAAAGGTTACAAACTTATGAAACAACGTGGGTATAGTGGAAGAGGATGTGGTGCTAGAGAGCAAGGTATTTATGTCCCTATAGATCCTAACATGCAAAAAACAACTCATGGTCTTGGTTATTGCCCCTTGCAAGAAACCAAAGCATCAAAAAAACCTTCACTTAATATCAAAAACCTTACAAAAGATTCTTCCAAGACAAGTTTAACTTTAGTGCATCCTGAATTGACATATACTACATGTGGGAACATTTCATTAGATAGGCACCAAGTTGATACTTTGTTTAGTCATCATAATCAATAACAATAGTTGTTGCTCCTTGCCATTTAATAGTTGTAAGATCGTAGGATACTCAGTATTGCATGTTTTACATTCATTGCAAATCATTTCCTTATCACAAGGATCAGTGTACCATCATCCATTCTCATCTCATTATTTTCTTGCATAAAGTGGAGGAAATAATTTCATAGCCTTGTCCG
>CM021102.1:747240688-747325066 GCA_007115665.2 Sequoiadendron giganteum | reverse complement strand
TTTGAAGTAAAGGGAGAGATAAAGAGATAAAGAGATAAAGAGTCAGAGGAATTTTTTTTTGTGAAGAACACTTTTGATAGGGGGAGTAGTCAAAACATCCAATTGCGGTATACTTGAATTTTTTTTGGCATTGATGTCAAAGGTGGAGAAAGGAATCATGTGAAAAATGAAAATCATTTCATCCCATCAAAGGTTGTTGTTGTTGTATTTTCACATCTTGTGTTGCCATCGATGACAAAGGGGGAGATTTTTGGAGATTCAAGGCTGCATCAAATGGTTATCATTAATAACAACAAGTTGTCATTAATGCCAAAATAGTTTTGCATGTATGACTCATTTACCTGAAGTTATTTCCCATTGAAGATGACTATTATATGTGGTCTGATGTGTTGGTTTTTAGGTCTGGTTCCTATCATGTAACAAAATATCATTTGGATATTTGAATTTCTTGGCTGACTTATCATGTGTAATACTTTATGGATGTTTTGGCTAAACTAATTGATGAGTAAGATATATGTATATATATATATATACATAAGTGTATCTTTGGAATATATAGATGTGTGAGATTATGGAAGAAGGATATAGAGACAAAAAGTGTGTGGATACAATAGATCAAAATAAGTGAAGCAAGCAAAGATAATAAGTGTGTGATTAGAGCAGATGTATTGAGCAATTATTGATATGTAGTACTACCTTTACAGAGCTTCATCTAGAACTCAATCCAGCACAAGAAAGGTGTAATTCATTAGTTCACTTTTGGCAGTAAGCCATAACTTTTATATTCTGGAAATGAGCCAACTTCTTTGTATCTATGTGGTAGTGAGCCCTCTGGGTTGTATCCCTGTGCAGAGTGAGTCTAGATAGTGAGTCCTTATTTCAGGTAGTGAGCCCTATCTTAGGTAGTGAGCCTCATTTCAGATAGTGAGCCTTTTTGTAATTGGTTTTGGTACTCTCTATAGTGTGAGTTAATCCTCACCGTGGTTTTTCCCTCATTGGGTTTTCCATGTAAATCTAGTGTTAATGTGTTTATGTGATGACTTTCATTTTTTGCATTTATTTATAAATCATTAATGTAGTATTTGTATTTGGTTTTAGTAAATGGTTAATAAATTTAATTTAGTGACAACTAATTTACTCCCCCTCTCAATTGTCTTGTTCAACAAGGTTTCTCTTTGTTTTTGATTTCTTGTGTCATTCTTTAAATTCTACGAGTGTTTAACATTGGCTACTTAAAGAAATTACTCACAGTGATGGTGTAGCAACTGAATTAAAGTGGGAATATAACAATGACATTTTTTGGCAAATTTCATGGTGTGGGTTTCCTTTTCTTTTGACGTGTCCTCTTCGTGGTGGTGTCATTGGGTTTGATGTTGTCCAAGAGTGAACAATCTACTGACATGGTATGATGCAAACTTGGCATCCCATGAGCGAAGATCTGACACTTTTGACTTGTCCTTGCTTGGAGACATTAGGCTCAATGCTCCCTAAGAGGAAAACCATTACACAAAAACAGAAAAATCCTCTTTAAGAAATTTTTTTACATGAAATTCAAAATAATTTAGATTGTGGTACCTTATCAAAGTTTTCAGGAGGATAACTTTGGTATGGTATGAGAGGCTAATATGATTCTCTCATTTTCCACCTCATTGGGATAACTCATCTAGTGGTCAAACTGAGGTTCCAATACCCCAGAGTGAGCATACATATTTTGGGAAAACCCACTTAGTGGAAAAAATAAGGTCCCACTACCCTAGAGTGAGCATTATATGTTATGGACACACAACCACCACCTCACATCATGCTCAATCAATTATGCTTGATCCTTTTTTTTTGTTTATTTTGTCATTTTACAAGGTATGATCATGTATCTTTGTTATTGCTGCATACTTAAGTGTCTTCAATGTCTAGTTTAGTGTGAGTTTGACATGGGGTCATCCTCTTACTAAAGTAGGGGAAAAATGTAGTAACAAAAAAAGTAGTTGTATCCCTTGCTTCCTTGATAATTGACCATAAAGCTGAATTAATGATGTCTTGGAGTAGTGTTTTAATGGCTTGTATACATTCAAACTATTCTAAGACCTTTATTTAAATAAAAAATTCCTTAATTTATCCTTTCCAAAGGTGTTGTAAAGTGTTGTAACACACTTTCACACTTTTTTAGGATGTATTTGCTTAATGAAGCCTAATGGGCCCCATTTCAATAAAAATGAACATAATGTGTACCTTCTTTAAGTGTTGTAAAGTGTTTTAAAGCAATTTCACACTTATTTAGGTGGTCCTAATTCATTATGGTTAGTTGGAGTTATTAACCCCCTATTTAGGCCTTAATTTTAACACCTTCGAAAGATCTTTCTCGACAATCATAAATTAAATAAAAAATTATTTCATTGGGAAAAATTTGGTCCTAATAAGTTGAGCCAAGACCCATTATCCCTTAATGGAAAATGAGTCCTCCCTTAACAAGACCCCCCTTTCTCAGTTAATCTCAAATGGGTTTCTGGCCTTCTTTCAACTTCTCAAAGCTTGGTCCTGAAAACTTAGCCAAGACCCATTCTCCTTTGGTGGTGAATGAGTCCTCCCTTAATTAGAACCTAATTTTTGAATTCCATTCTAGTGTGAATTTAATTATCTTTCTTCCTAGATCTGGTGTCAGCCTTAATTCTTTGAACTTTGGGGTTAATCTCCTAATGTAGTATAAATAAGGGGTTAATTCACCTAGTTTCATCCTATACTTTCAAGCACCCAAGCATTATAAAAATTGGAGTTCACAAGAGCATTCCAGGAGCATTCATAAGGAATTTCAAGGTAGATTTCAAGTGTTTAGTACAACAATTCAAGATCGTATCATCATTTCAAGGGTTTAACGCATTCATGTGTGTTGAGCTAAGAAGTTAATGTTGCATTAAGGATATATTTACAAGTATCATCCTACATACAAGATCTACATTCTTCATGGCCACTACATGTTAGTATACAGATTTGATTCACAAGAAATCATCCAAGGTGATATCATTTACATCATTTCATGTTCATTCTTCATTTCCTTCATTTCATCATTTGGTTTAATTACTTACAAGGGGTTTGACTGAGGAAAACCCCCATTCACTAACAAATCAACAATTTTTTCTTGCCCTTGAGTGTGTAATTGAAAATTTATTGGTTGAAGATGAAGTGGAGCAAGATTTGGAGCAAGATTTTCAAATTTGCAAAGTTTCTAAAGTTGTCATTTAAAATGCAATATCATGAAAAGAGCTCTATAGAATTGTATACAACCTTCCAAAACTTGATAACATGGATTTCAAGAGTGAAAACATCAAGGTATAGGATCTTGAAATCAATTTTTTGAAACCCTAAAAGTACCCATTCACCATTGAAGGAGAATGAGTCCTCCAAAGCTCAAAAATAACAACTTTCTAGATAAGTACACAAATTTTTATGCTCTAAAAAAATCCCCCATAGTTTCTATAACAGTTCGGTTGCATTTTTGGTTGTTATTAGCATCTTATTTTACACAATTTGAGGTGTTTAGGGACCTAGAAAAATAAGTGGTAGATCCTCTTATTTATGCATTTGGGTCTACCCTACTTTTCACCATATACATCTCCTTTGGATACTCCGAGGAGTATTAAAGAAGTAGATAAAAGACTTCCCCTCATTAATACACTGACCTAAAGTAGCCAAATATCTGTCCAAAAAACTATGCCAACTGAGAGCCTCTTCAACCCTAGCCCTACCCATCGAAGCAATATCATCAAAAAATTAAAGATGGGATTGGGGGAATATTGCTTCTTCAACTCCAACTCTTGATCAATCCCCTCTCCACCCAGTTTTTGATAACCTCCCCAAGCCCTCAGCAAGTAAAATAATAAGTAGGGGGATAGATGATCCCCTTGTTTGAGCCCCCTAGAAGCATCAAACAACTCTATTGTCTCTCTATTAATCAAAACTAAAAAGGAAGAAGAAGTGACTCAACTATTCACCCACTCAATCAAGTCACCAGAAAAACCAAATGCTCTTAGAATCTTGAATAAGAAGGACCACTTAACACAATCATATGCTTTACACATGTCCAACTTAATAAACATAGCCTTTTCCTCAGAAGACACCATAGAATGAATGGTATCCATTGCAATGATGACCCCATCCATAATATGCCTACTAGAAACAAAACCCCCTTGCTCCTCAGATATTAAGCTGCCTAGCCAAGGTTTCAGCCACTCAGTGATCAACTTTGTAATTATCTTATACACCACATTACATAAGGAAATTGGCCTAAAATGATCTAGATAATTAGCCCCATCTTTCTTTGGTATGAGAGCTAGAAAGGTAGCATTCATGGATTTCAGCATTTGTTTATTCATAAAGGATTCTTGAGCAACCTCCAAAAGATCCAACTTAATCAATTCCTAGAAGTCCTAAAAAAACTCAACTGAAAACCCATCAAGCCCTAGAGATTTTTTTTTTTTCATCTCAAACACAACGTTCTCATGTTACAACAAAGAAATAGGATTAAACAGAGAATCATTCTTTTCATTGGTGACCAAAGATGGTATGCTATCTAAAATCATAGCTTCATCCTCCTATGTAGGAGGGGAGTCCTCAGATAAAAAAGTGAAAAAGAAACAAATAGACTCAACAACAGTACAAGAAGAGGAGAAAATAATTTCCCCATTTGATGAAAAGATAGAAGAAATAACATTACCTTGTCTTCTATCCTTAATGGAATTGTGAAAGAAAGAAGTATTATGGTCTCCTGCCTGTAGCCACTCAATTTAGGACTTGTCAATTTCAAAGTCATACATAGCTACCAATGACAACAAAAATTTGATGGATGTCAGCTTTGCTACAGGGGAAAAAATCTCTCCATAATAAATTCCCTCAATTTGGGAAAATCCCTTTGCAACTAGTTGTGCCTTATACTTCTCAACACTACCATCAAGACCTGTCTTCTTTTTGAATATCCACTTATAGCCAATAGGATTTTTCCCTTTTATCAGTGGTACCAAATCCCAGGTTTCATTCTTCTTCAATGAATCCATCTCTTCATTCATGGCTTCCAACCCAGAATTTGAATCAGACATGTTGATTGCTTCTTTTATAGTCCTAGGCTCATTAGTGCTAGTAATTAAGGCATAGGCATAGCTGGAATCTAACAATGAGAAACTATACCTTTCAGGGTGTCATTTTTCTCGTGTAGATCTCCTTACAAGCTGAGGTTGTGGTTCTTCATCATCAGAACTTCCAGAGCTGCTTGAACTCTCCTAAGTCTTAGGTACACCATGCAACTCTTCCCTTTCTAGAGTTTGGAGAATCTCAAATGCGTCCTTCTTCTTGTCTCTCTAATCTATCTCAAGCTGTTGATCACTTATTGAAGGTTTCAACTCATGAAATATCACGCTTCTATTGTACAAAACCTTCTCAGTAACAAGGTTCCAAAGCTTGTATCCTTTCACACCAACTCCATAGCCAATGTAAATACATTTAACAACCTTGTTATCAAATTTTGATCTCTTTTCATTTGGCACATAGACATATGTCTCACAGCCAAAGACACGAACATGCCTCAGAGAGGGCTTCTTACCAGACCATGCTTCCAAATGTGTCTTATCAACAAGAGTAGAGCAAGGAGATCAGTTTACCAGATAACATGTTGTAGCCATAGCCTCAGCCCAAAACTTATGCTCCAGACCGACACTGCTCAAGATACTCCTTGCCTTTTCCATCAATGTCCTATTCAACCTTTCAACAACTCCATTCTACTATGGAGTATAAGGCATTGTTTTATGCCTTTTAATTCCATGATTTGTACAATACCTTTCAAAATATGCAGAACAAAACTCACCACCATTGTCCATCCTCAAACATTTAATTTTCCTTCTAGTGTGATTCTCTACCAAAGATTTAAATTCTTTAAACCGACTAAACACTTCTGCTTTAATTTTAAAAAAATATACAAATGCCCTTCTTGAACAGTCATCAATAAAAGAAACATAATATCTAGACTTCAATAATGAAGGAACATTAACTGGACCAAATACATCAAAATGAACATAATCCAATATACCAGAAGATTTATGAGGACTCGAGTAAAATGAAACATGATGTTGTTTTCGATAAATACAATGTTCGCAAAAATTGAACTCAAGGTTCCAATCATCAAGCCCTTCTACAAGGTTTTTATTCTTCAAGGTTTTTAAACCTTTCTCACCTATGTGACCTATTCTATGATGCCACAACATAGTCTTCTCAGTTGGGAGTTTTATCTCCAAAGCATTTGCAGACAGAGAAGTGTCTTCATCTTTCTCAACAGGGACTGATTTACATGACTCTACAGAGCCATTGTTACATTGAACAGGATGTGCATCCAACTTATACAGAGTGCCAATACAAACACCCTTAGCCAACACCATTGTACCTCTAGCCATTTTACATCCTCTACTAGAGAAATAAACTTCTACACCAGCATCATTTAACTTACTGACATAAAGAGGATTTTGAGCCAGACTTGGTATATGCAGTACGCCACCAATACCTTTGACTCTCCCATCAGGAAACTGAATTCTGACTCTTCCTTTGCCAACTATCTCTAGCATTGAATCACTTGCCAGGTATACCATTCCACCATCATACTTCTCATATTTAGAGAACCATTCTCTATGGGACGTCATGTGAAAGGATGCACCTGAGTCAACTAGCGAGATATCATCTAATGCCTGAGTTGTCAAAGTTGTTGCAATGAAGGCTTCTGCATCACTTCAAGAATATTCATTGTCTAAAGCATTATTCTTCTTCTTCTCCTTACAATCCTTTCGGATATGACTAGGTTGCCCACAGTTCTAGCATCTCACCTTGGACTTTTTACCAGGAGATTTTGATCTCTCTGCAGATTTGGATTTTTACTTCCTCTCTTTCTTCTTGCCTTTATCCTTTGGTCTATACCTCGAACAACAAGAGCCTCTTTGGCCATCTTAGAAGACTTCCTTCACATTTCTTTAGATAGAAGTGAAGAAACCATGCCATCCATCTTGAATGCAGTGGTTGTGCTTCCAATGGACATCACCAGATGATCCCAACTATCAGGTAATGAACACAACAAGAGCATGCAACGATCCTCCTCCTCAATTTTTACACCTATAGATGCTAGCTGAGTAACACTCATATTAAACGAGTTCAGATGGTCTGCAATAGATGCACCTTCTTCCATTTTCAATGAGTTCAACTTCTTCCTCAGGAATAACTTATTTACCAAAGACTTTCCCTAATAAATATCACCAAAATTCTTCCATAATGAAGCTACAGATGTCCCCTCATGGACGTTCAGGAATACATAATCAACTAGACTCGGTCTTATCAGACCTCTTTCTTTTCTATCAGCAAGGTCCCAATCCTCTTGCTTCATACTTTGTGGAATAGTTCCAGACACTGCAATCTAGAGGTCGCTATCCACAAGCAAGTCTTCCACTTTGAGTTTCCATAACTCAAAGTTGCTTCCATTAAACTTTTCAATCTCTACTCTACCTGGTGTAATCACCATCTCAAATAGAAACAAGTTTTAACAATGCAAGACTCCCACTAAAACAATATTAGCACAAAAAACTGACCTTTTCTCTCAAGGATAACACAACTGGCCAGGCTCTCATACAACTTGAAGGGAAAATAGGGATGGATCTAATGACCCAACAGTGCGGAATACATTCCCTTAACACTAATACAATAGAGAATAATAACAAAAACTAGTTATAAAATCTTTCTAAAATTACTGAGATGAATACATAAAACATAAATGAGATAACAGAATATAAGCATTCACAAATTGACACAGTATTTACGTGGGAAAACCTTTTCAGGTAAAAAACCCACCACACCAAGCAAGAACAATTCTATTATAGTAATAATCAATTACATACAATATCAACCCTTACTCTTTGATCAGCTTACAACAGCTTCAAGTTATTACACTCACTATTATGATACTTCACTTGTAAAGTATACAATGAAATCTCTCTTACATTGACTTGCATTCAAACCGTCACCTTTTGGTATACCAATATAATAATGTATCTAACTATCAAGGTCATACATCTCAATAATATTCCAACCAATCACAGACATAGGTTCATGCACCAATCGCCTAATCATGATATCGATCCGATCCGATTTCATTGAGCCACCTAGGCATTTAATTCTTTGCCATTATCGGATTCTAGTTTCAGCTGAACAAAGCTTGCATTTACTGCCTTTGCTATTTTTGGCTTTTGGCCAATTAACACTATAGAACTGAGCCATGTGTCCAAACATTCATTGTTCGCTTTGACCTTTTTTTCAAATAGGTCCAACTCAGTCAACCGAGTCTCGAGCTCATTTGAGCTCTTACCGCGCAACCACCAAGCTCCTTCGACCCAGTTGTGGTACAATAGTGAGCTCACCCTAGCTCACCCTCGTCTTCCCCATGCTACTGCTGCCCCATCTGACTCACCTCATGGTATGGAAGTAAGCCATTTGAGCTCACCGTTGACTTCACCTAGCCCTTCCATTTGACCACCCCACACTACTGTTGCCTAGACCAACACTAACCGCAGTGAGGCGATAGCCATCAGCAGGAACGTTGGCGGTCATACCGCACTACCGCGGGGGCCGCCAGGCGACCCCAAGGTAGGACAGTAACCACCTGGGAGACCACTAGCAGTCTCACCATGGCTACCACAGTGAGCCAACTCACTATCCGCGGTGGGGCGGTAATTGCCAAGCCCACCACAAGCGGTTTCACTACGAAAACTATGGTGAGAGGGACCACCGCCTGCGATATGGCGGTAACCACTGAGCCAGGCCGCTGGTAGCCTTATCTCACCACCACTATGAGTGAACTCACCACACGCGGTAAGGTAGTACCTGCCAACTGAGGTTGCAAGCGGCCTTACCGCACCACCATAGTGAGTGAACTCACCATGCACAGTAAGGCAGTAACCGCCTAGATAGTCACCGTGGTATCGCCAAGATCAGACCAGACCACCACAGTAAAGTGGTAAAGGCTAAAGACTGCAATTTATTTGCCAAGTCTTGAAATTTGAGGCTTCAAACTAGAAGTTGAGACATACTTTCTCAACACAAAGCCCATCCCATCAAAAATCTCAGAGCTAGTCAGCCACCTCTCTCCCAGCTAGAAACTAGACACTAGTAATCTATCCATACTTTCTAAAATAGCTGCATCTCCACTTCTCTTATTATTCAAGGTAAAGACCCCATTAACATGCTTGATATCAACCAAATTCAATAGAGAAAAATTATCCTGCAAGAGCACCATAGAAGGCTCTAGGCGAGCACTACCTCCCCTCTTCCCGTCTACTAAAATGACAACATTAAAATCCCCTGCCAAAATCTAAGGAAGATAAAGATCCAAAGACCTCACATATCTTACATGTCCCAACAAGAAAAATTTACCTTGAAAGTTAGTTAGAGCATAAATGTTAGAGAAAAGGACTCTCTCCTCTGACTCAAGATGAGAAGAAACACAAGAAATCAAACCTCTGAAAGAGAACCACTAAATTGGTTTAACTCTATGTGGATCCCATAAACAAGCCACCCCACCAGAGTTACCAAGAGCCCCAACACATTGACACTACTCATGAACCCAAATCTTCAAAGACACATTCAACATACTATCAATAGATAACTTAGTTTTCTAAAGGAAAACCACATGAGGAGAATCAATACGAATCAAATCTTGAATATCTTTTTGTCTATGGATTTTTTTCATACCCCTCACATTTTAAGAAAGCACAATCATCATTGAGGTTGGGAGAAGTGAGCATCAATATTATTCACTGAACCCAACTCAACTAACGTCTTGAACCAATTAACTTAACCTTTTCCTGATCCTTCTTTCTACCAACCTTGGAGGGTTTCTCAAGAACCCCCTTTTTGAGGGTTTTTTGTTGCACACCCAAGGTTGGGGAAGAAGATTTATTTTTACCAAATTCAGATGCACCCTGCACCTTAGAGAGAACACCACCAACACTAGGGGAGCCTCCAGAAGCCTCGAACACCAATCCACACTCACCTTGATTAGGAGCAGAAGCAGACAAATATGTATCTAGTTGAGTACCTTGTAAACCAATTTAAACTAAACTGGGAAACATAGTAGGTTGTTCCTCAGGAACCTCCTCTATGAAAGAGCCAACTGACACCTGCAATTCCACCTAAAACCCTTCCTCATAAACCAAATCCTCCAACGTCACAAATCTTTTGAAGGTTTCCTTCTTCTGCCTATCTTGGAGGGATCTCTTTTGGCCCTAACCACAATTACAAACCATAACTTGAATAAACTCTTCTTTATCAGTTTCCCCCCCTTACATGGGAGTCATACCCTTTTCCATCTTCTAGTTATACTAAGAAGGAGCACTACTTGTATGAGTAGCACTAGAAGCTCAGGGACACCTCCTTTGAAAATGAACATACTCATGACACAACTGATACCTAAAAGGTGACATCATCTTCTAATCTAACAATTGAGTCTAGGAACAAGAACCAACTGTCATATAAATTTCTACACATATTTGTGTATAAAAGAAAATCCTTTTATTAAAAGTTTGTTGAGAAGGACCAATACGTTTTTCGAGCAACAAAGTAATCAACTGCAATAAGTCACTTCTCCAGCATTCAAGTGGCAAAAAAGGAAGATGAACCCAAACTAGGATCCTAAAAGGTAACTCCTTCATTGATTTAAATCCAACATGCCATGGTTTAATGAAGAGACACACTATTGTAGAAATATGGTCCACCCTCAAAAGCTTTGTTTCAATCAAAAACACACAAGAAATCCACGACAAAAAAATTATTTACATCCATCAAAATGTCAAAGTCTCCTTCTAGGTTCCATGTCTTTCGGATCCAGGAATCAAGAAATGGAAGAGAAACTATCAACCCAAATAACTTTCAAATCAAGAAATTATTACTATAGTATTCCACATTTTTAGCCACCAACACCAATTAGATTACTAATATCGACTGCTCTTGGGCCCTCTCCAAACACTCATTAACCTTATGTTGTTTAAAGGCACCATTTCATGCCAAACCCATTCTAGATAAGGTCTAATTATGAATCTCTACCTCTTTATTAGCCATAGATGAATCTTGAACTTCCTTGTCCAAGGATACATGCAATGTCATTAAAGCACAAAATAGGGAGGCCCCAAACTTCCATCCACCTACACCCAGCCAAATTCAAATACAACCCCAAAATGGGCACACACATACAAAAAGAAAAGCAAGAAATGGTAAAATGAAAGCCCCTTACCAAACACTAAGGAATTGTTGGCCCCAAGCAACACAGAGGAAAGCACATAGCAGTACACCACACCCAAACATGATGTGTCATAGAAAACCAAGGAAAAAACACCACACTGCAAGAAAAAGAAAGGAACCAAAGAGTAGGAGAAGAAAAAACGACCCACCTTGACCCCCCCACATAAAAATAGAAACCCCTCATGTATATAAAAATCCACCTACAACAAACTAAGGTTTGGGAACCAAAAAATTGCCACTTGGAATGTACACACTGTACTAACATATGTAAACACTACCACAAATCTACATATCTAAATATTCATTTGTAGTGAAATGTGGAGCATTCCAACATACACTCTACACCACTAACTCTATCACAACTTAGTCAATACTTTGTCAACAATATATTCAATTGTGTAAGACATCATCTCACGAAACTCTAGATTTAGACTCTTGCAACATACATCACTATTACCTCAAAACTACATAACTAGATTCTTTATGGTAGATCAATGTGAAACTCAAAACTAGTTCACTAAACACTAAAACTATGCTCTGAGACTTAGGAAATTATCCAAACCTTTTGGTCTTCTTGAAACTAACACTTTTGAATCTCTAACATGTGTTACCATCAATGATAATCCCATTCACTATCATGCTCGTCAATCTTCATCAATCTCCCTACTCAACAATCTCTTCACATCATCATGCTCATGTTTCCAATAATCTCCTCAATGACAAACAAACTTCCAACAATCTCCCCTTTGTCATTAATGGCAACACACTCTCAAAATAATTAAACTACTAAAACTTCTCTCCCTTTGACATAAAGGGCAAAGGGCTCAAAGTATTAGACTTCTCAAATTACACCAACTACTCAAACTATTTTCCTCTTTGCAAATGTATATGTATATACATGAGAATATCTCTCCCTTACTTATTTACTCATATACTCATCACTTCTCCAACAATTTATATTAGGGATACTCCCCCTAACAATGCTACTCAACAAAATTGACCAAAATTATACTGCAACACTCTCTAATACTTCTGCATATATACATTGCAATCAGGAAAGCTATCTATAAAAATTAAAAATATACAAATCAACTTGAAGAGGGAAAACTACCTTGATTAGACACCTTCAATTTTGCAAGGCATGTCTCCTACTCCTTCTTTCCTAACTCCCAATCTTTCTAAACTGCACTGACTTTCAAGCTTCATATGGAGTTCTTCACCTTCATCTAGAGAACTAGGTATCGGATTATTTTGCAATATCTTCTTAATATTAGCCAATCAGAGATGTAATTCCTAGACTTATCAAGTCTCTGAGCTGACTATACTGCACAATTATATTCTCTTTTTGTTCTTGTAGTTGGAAGAATTGTCCATGCATAAATTAAATAGCATCCCTTGTTGCACCATCTGCATAACTAATCGTATCATAAACATCAAAGGCTTGAGAAATTTTTGATTCTATTTCAAGTTCATTTGGTCCTCAATGCTCTTTTTAAAATCAAGTCATTTTAAACAAAATTGAAATAGAACTTTAGCTTCTTTCACACAATTTTGAATATCTTTAAAGTTGCTTTGCAACTTACCATGTGAAATGGTACACTTGTCAAAAGCATCTACCAATATTATGTCATTGATCTTCTTGGTCATTTCCTTTTCTAATTTTTCTTCCAAAATGGTAGAGTATTCCTTAAAGGAATCAAGTAGTAGACTTAGTTGTTGCACACAAGATAGATAATTGTCAACATTTTCTCCCTATCCTAAAACACTTTTCCTACTTCATCAATCATTTCAACACTCTTTTGGTGTGTCTATAGTATACCCTTCCTTACAGAGGAATTAGAGGTATCACCAAGTTTCAACTTATGCAGAGGAGACATTTTATCCATATCTACTTGTCCTTGTTGCGTAGGAATTTATAATAATTATGTTGAAACTATCGAATAGAACTATAGTTGCATGTCTAGTAGACATTTCAATTAATCTCCAGAAGCTCCAGAGGATTCACCAACTATTTGAGCACTATATTCTTCCTTTTTCTCTTTCTCCTTATCGTCATTTTCTTTTGCAATATTCTCCTCAACAACCTTTTCACCATCCAAAGGAACCAAGTTTTCATCTTTTTGTGCCTCAAACTTCTCTAGGTTTCCATGTTTATCTTCTTCGTTCTTCTCTGCATTTTTTCAATGTCCAAATTGAGCAAGTTCTCCTCACTTTTATTTTCATTCTTCTCCTAGATGTCCTACATATCATCATTCTTTCCTTCATCAACAACATTTTCTACAACCGAAGGGGCATTTTTTGTAATCATATCTTCTTCCACATTCTCCTCTACAGGAACGTTCTCATGTTGTGCAATTTTAGGCTCATTAGTCTCTAGGAAAAATACATCATTTTTCATTCCATCTTTATCATCAAGAGAAATCTCTAGTTCCTTTGCTAGATCTGCAACCTTTTGTAGTGTCTCATTCTTCAGTATTTCTATGTCTTCCATTTCCTTGCTCATCAAGGTTTTGACTCTTTGCTTTGTCTTGAGTTTTGTATTATACACTTGATCTAATTTAGCTCTATCTTTATATGTGAGAGAAGAACCAATCTTATCCAAGGAAAATATTCTCATTTTTGCTTCTTCATCAAATGCTTCCTATCTTCTAAAACTCAAAACACCTTTCAAGTCATCAGGAAGTTGACTCTCAATTTCTCCAAGTCTAGTTGTGAACCCCAATCCTGTTCCTGCATAGACATGACAAAAAAACTCATTAGTTAGTTGATATGCAAGATAAAAGAAGGATTCCCCATGAAATCCATTCACAAATACTCAAAATAGGAAAAAACAAGAACAAACATGAAATATAGATGAAATCCTAAATTAAGCAAATGCAAAATCTTGATCCCATGGGGGAGTTGGTGTCAATTGATATGTCAAAATTATCCCTTTCCCAACTCCTTTGTAAGCTTTGTGATTTGATGAGTGATTGATCCACTTTGTTGATGAAGAACAAGATGAGTTCTTGAGAAAACCTACAATAACCTAGCTAAGATCTTGCATTGAGGATGAAGTTGACTAGAGTAATTTTACTAAAGTTGTGGATCATTGAATGAGAGGAAGAGTCTCTCATTTATAGATTTCCAAAATGGAAGAGAGAGTGGAATTGAGAAATGTGGGATAAAAGACCAACCAATGAGAAGAGGCCACTTGTCCACATGTGATTGGAGGAGGAATGAGCACATTTTGGTCAATCTGCATGATAAATGCCATGAGATTCAAATTTGAAATTTGAATTTGACATGTTGGAGGGAGAAAAGAATGGAGTTAATGTCACTTGTCTCAATACACAAGGACATGTAAAAGGAGTGAATTCCTTATTTGAAGTACCCATCCACTTGGATTTTGAATTCCAATTTGAGGGAATATTCCCCTTTATTCCATGTTGAGAGAAAATAGGCAATTTAATAAATCAAAGTAATTGATTTATTGTGCAAGTTGCATTCTCTAGAGGATTTTAGTGATTGAGATTAAATTAATCAAGATTTGATCAATTTAATGAGAGATTAGATGATTTGACCATTTTGACTGAAATTCATGAGTTGATTTAAATCAAGAATTGAGAAGAAAAGGATTAATTAAATAAATGATTTGATTTATTTAACTAAAGATGATAGTGTTAGATTAAATTAAATAAGGTTTAATTTATTCAATTTAATGAGAAGACTTTAAGGACTTGATTTAAATAAAATGAATTATTTAAATAAACAGAGATATAAGGCTAATTAGATTAAATTGAATAATTTAATCAACAGAGGAGAAAAACTTAATTAAATAAATAATGATTTATCTAATTAAGAGATGAAAAGGTGATGATAAGCTGAGAGTATGATTTAGGAGGAAATTTCGTTAGTAATCAGGATCAAGCACGTCAGATTGAATTGTACATTTTCCATGTCTACACTAGTATTAAATGTTAACATTTATTTTACAATAGTCTCTTCTATAGTTATCTTATCCTCATCATTTAACTCAAGATACATTTGTGAAATCTCTTTCAGGAGACCAAAATTTTCAATACTATTAAATAATGCATCCAATTTCAAGGGACTATGCTCCCTTACTGGAGAGGTCTCTTCTTTCTTCTTCCCTTTTCCATTAAGATATTTCTCTCCTTCTCTTAACTTCTTTTCTCTTTAATAAATCTTGAAATCTTTCTTTTATCTTTCCACTTATTCACTCTCAATGTCAACAATATCAACTTTTGTTCTTTTGGCACTAGTCAAGCCTTCATGAAGGTTTAAGAATTTTTCTTCTATTGGACCAACTGTTGTTTTTCCTCTTTCATATCCTTTTCATCCTCACATCTGATGTATTTCTCTCTTGTGGCATTTTCATTCATTCTTCCCCACTTAGCAGTCTATTATTTTCCAATGGCATTGAATCTTTATTTCTTCTATGTATTTACTATAGGCATAGTTCTATAGGACTTCATTATTTAGGGAGAGGGGGAAAAGGTCCTAATGTACCTTCTTGTGTTGGGATTACCCTCTGGACCCACATATGGTGGTTTGATTTTCTTTGCATAACCTTTAGATGGGTTCACCATCTCCTCCAAGTTTGATTTCATCTTCTCTATATTATCCTTTATCTCTTTTTCCTTTTGTTTCAGGTGCACTTCACTAGATTTATCTTCATAGGTTCCAAACTTATCTATTGAAAGATCTCTTGTTTTTCTCAACATAATTAATTCCAAACCAGTAATTTCTATAGTAACATCATATCCTAGCTCTGATATCTAGTCATTTCTAGGTTCAACCGCTTCCATAATGCACTTATCTCTAGTAAACATAAAGGTTTTGTCCTTTAATTTCTCAATAATTTTCTTTGATATCCTCTCTTCTTAAATTTTGACTTGAAAGGTCTAGAAGAAACCCCATAGCATAGTATTTTGTGATTTTAGGTCTTTAATCCTTTTGATTCTAAGATGATTTTTTATCTAAATTGCAATATGAATGTTTTCCAACCATAGAATATTCTTCACACCAAGAAACTCTCTAAGAAGGAAAAATAATAAACATAAAATTAGGGTACCATACTAGAAGAGGTACAAGGATTCTTTGGTCTTCTAAAGGTTTTCCATCAACTGTTATCTAAGGTGTTCGCACAAATCAATGTCTAGACCTTCTTTCAGCATCTGGTGAGCAGTTTGTATAGCTATGGCTGACACAAAATTCTCTCTATTAGTATAAAATATCTTGTACCCTATTATCATAGAAGCATATTTTACTACTACATCATTAATATCTTTCATAGCAAGGGCATGCTTGTCTAATTTTGCATCAGTGAGCTTCATTACCATCTCTTTCTTCATGGCTTTTAGTGGTAGAATGGGTCCATCAGAGCTATAGTGTAGAAAAATCTATCCCTTTACATTTTCACACTTTTTTGGTCCCTCCTAATTAAATTAGACATAATAGTTCCTTAATTTAGTGTTGAAAAATGTATCCCTTTACATTTTCACACTTTTTTGGGACCTCTTAATTAAATTGGACTTAATTATTCCTTAATAAGACCTTTTATTCATTTACAAGCCTAATAAATTACATTTTCCAAAGGGGAAACTCGACAATAAATAATGCCAACACATAAAACTTTACCTTAAGCAATGTGTGTTCCAAGAATAGGGACTTGTGACCCATTCACCCATTGGAAAATGGCTCTTCCCTAGGCCTTTGAACCTAAATTTAATTTGGCAATATTTTAAGGTCCCCAAATCCATATTTCAATGTTGGCTTGTGATATTTGAATTTTAGTCCAAATTAAGGATACATACCTATAAATACAAGGTTATTTCACTAAGTTTCACCTAGTGTTTTCAAGATTTTCCAAAACACTTTAAAGAGAAATTTCACCAGAGAAAATTTTATAATCAAGAGCATTCAAGATCAAATATATTAGATATTTATTGCAGCATTCAAGATCCATTCATCATGTCAAAGTCTTCTTGCATCATGCATGTTTTTGGAGCTAACATTATGATGTAGGTTTCAAGATTCAAGTAAATCATCCAAAGCATTATTCAAGTATCAATATCCACATACATCGAATCCATTTCATGCAAGTTGCAAACCTTCCAAGATCTTCATTACCAAGGTTCATTCAAGGGTTTTTCAAGTGATAACATAGCATTGTTCATTGTTCATTCCCTCTTTCATGCTTTATTTCATTTCAAGGTTTGATTACCAAAATAGGGTTTGACCAAGAAAAACCTCCATTCACCAAAAACAAATAACTTTTCCCTCTTATTTGTGTGTTGCAGATTTAGGTTGAAAAATAATTGAAGACCTCTTGAAGTGAAAGATTGGAAAAGTTGTCAAATTTGCAAAAGTTGTCAAAGTTGTTGTCAAATCATGGAACCTAACCTAAATATATGAGTTTTGACTTTTTGACACTAAAACATGGACAAATCAGAAGCTACAAATCAACATCAGAGGCTCGTGGTTTTTTTTTTAAACCCCAACAAAAGATCCATTTTCCATGGGTGAATGAGTCCTAGACAGCCTCCTGAAAGTGACTTTTGATGACTGGTAAACATAATTCTACCTTTCTCATATCTGCAATCATTTTTCTATTTTTTCTAATATTGAGCTTTATAATGTTGTTTCAAGTTTGAGTTGGCATATTTAGGTTGACTTTCTATTTTTTTAGTTTTTCTCCCAAAGTTGTTTGAACTTGACCAATGTCCTCAAAGCATAAGGAAATCTGAAGATTCTCACATTGAGTTGATTTACCCAAGGTTTGTTAGTCATTTCTTTGTGGGGATCTCATTTCCTACTGAAATAAAGGAAAATAGGTCCCTCACCCCACATATTTTGATCCCACATATAGCCAACCTAGTTTTTATTGTTTCAAGAGCACATACTAGTAACCGCCTTGATAGCTTTCTTATTGATCAAATGTGACATATCTAACCACATAAAATTATTATGAATTTGACTTAGCACATACTTAACCCATTCATTCTCATAGCAGAAGATTGGAAAATTATTCCACACATCTAACATCTTCGCCATCAAACTTCTAAGTTCAAGTTTCAATTCAAATTCATCTCCTATTAGCTCATTAACCCAGAATTCTACCATCTTTGTGTGATCATATTCTTCCATTTTTGTGTGGATGTAGATTTTCACATCCTCAGTGTGCCTTATACCATAAGGAGCCCTCAAAAAATTTCCTTCTAGATCCGTCTCCAAGGATTTATAAGGGTTTTTCTTAAACTTGGTCCTTGGTCATTCCAAGATATCAATCACTTGTGGATTATACATCATCAATCTTTTGAAACTAGGGTTTAATACAAAATGATAAATAGCTTTGAATTTCTTTGTTGGTAGGGTTTCACACAACTTCAAATTGCCTCTACTCTACTCTTCGCTTCAAATTATCTTTCACAAATGACTTAATCATATGAAAAATCACATATAAAAACATTTTAGAAGACCTAAAATGTATTGATTCTAGTGAATAAAGTTAGGTCCAAAACTTGGCAAACCCTCACTTTGCTGACACAATCACCTTCAATCACTCCACAATTCTCTGTAATAGGAAATTTCATACTGGAAATACCTTCATTAGATCAACCATGTCGATCTACACATGCACCAGTGTGTTAAAGGAACTATCACCACATCTTTGGTGGGGGCTAGAATATTTTCTACTAAAACTCCCATAAGGCATACCTCTTCATCTAGTTTTTACAGGAAACATCTACACCAAGAGCTAGCAAAGACTCATTCTTTACTTCACTCTCTTCATTCTTCTTCTAGATATTATTCATTTCCTTCCTCATCTCAACCAGATCCACTTTCCTTACCGGATCATCCTTCTTATGTGAAACATAGGGTTTCACATTCTTTCTTCTATAAAAAATTAGTGTAATCTGATTTGTTGCAATTGTGGCATATGACACATTTTGAACAAGCTTACTACTTTCCATTATATATTTGCATTCAAAACTCTCATGCTCAAATCCATTGCATGTATAAAAATAGCCATTGAAAGATTGAAACATCATGCCATTATTGTAGCTATTCATCATCTGACTTCTACACTCATTAGCTTTATGTCCAAATCTATTGCATCTAAAGGAAAGACTGGGAAATGATTGAACATTTTGATTCACTCTATAACTTTATGTCCAAATTTATTGAAGGAATAAAAATATCCATTAAAATATGTATACCTTTATGTAGCAAGTTGTCTGATAGGAGGCCTTTTGAAATTTTTCTTCTTGTTTCATACTTGTTTAACATTTTTCTTCTTCTCATTATTCTTTCTAGCATTGTTTGAAGTCCCATTTACCTTTGAACTCTCTCCTTTCTCAAACCCTAATCCTTCTTTGTCCTTAGAATCCTTTGGATTTACAATCATCTCATCAAGAATTGTGGAACTCTTCTTCAACTTGTCCTCTTGATTCTTTTCTTTCTCTAGATCTGATCGAATGTTACAATATCTTGCTCAAGCTTTGAACATTCTTTAGATCTATCTTTTAGTTTGGCAATGAGACATTCTTCAACTCTTTTTCCTTCTTCAACTTGCACTTTCAAATTGGTCAGTCACATTTGATTGTTTGAGCTACTCATTTGTTTCCTTGACTCTTTTTGTAGCTTTCTTGAGTTTCTCTCTCAACTTCTTGACACATTCATTTACATCATTCAAATTATTTCTAAGATCACTATTCTCACCTTCTACTTTATCCAAATCATCAAGGGCTGATTTGAGTTCTCCTTCCATGTCAACTTCACAATATTCTTCAGTAAACCCTTCGAGGATAATCTCTTTTGGAGGAATAGGATACTTCCTTGTAGCCATGTGTTCAATCTCCAATATCTTCAATATCTAATATCTACCTCAATGATCAAGACAATTGAAGGAACCAAGCTCTAATACCAATTGTTGAACACCTGGAATATTGAATAGCTTTAATGGAATTTGGTATTATTCAGACAAACACTTTTGCATCTCTGTCATGGGTTACTATTAATGGCAACACCATATACTTTCATGCTCATTAATCTTCATTAATCTCCATACTCAACAATATCTTCACATCATCCTCCTCATGTTGCCTATAGTCTCCTCAATGAAAAACAAACTTCCAACAATAGGTACATATTTGTTTTCTCCTCCCATTTCTAGAACTAAAATTTGATTGTTTGCAAACAGTTCTAGTAATCATAATAGATCGTTGCATTTATCTAGTTTACATAATCACATCAAAAATCAATTTCCAACCTTCAAAGAATTATATCTGAGGTTGATTGACTCACCTTTTAGGTTGTAAGTCAATCTCATAGCCTGGTTGATCTCAATTCAAATGTTGATTAATTGAAAAGTAGCTAATCCTAGTTAGATCTACGACCACTTTTCCAACAAAACATTTTGGTGAACCAAAAATATATTTCCTTGCAACTTTTTTTATTTTTATAGCATAAAAATTCTAGAAATTTATTCAAAACCTAGGTTATTTGAAAGTCTTCTTGATAATTTGTAGTTATTTTCAAAAAGCTGCCCATTTTCAATAATTTTTCATCATAAAAACATAAAAATAATTTAAATTAAATTGTAAAAAAATTGGATCAAATTTTCCTTGTTTAGGTCTTAGATCTAAGTTATTTACATTACGAAAATTAATTGAAAAATTATTCTATCATTTATGCATGCATATTTTAGTGAAAAACATTGAAAAAGTGAAAAAATTGCATAAGTATTTTCATTTCAAAGGATCAAAAGCATTTCTTTCTTACATTTTTTTTGGAAAAATTGGTCAATTACAATATCCAATTTATGAAAATTAATATTCGAACATACTCAATTACCTTTAAAATATCTAAAATTGTATCCATACATGTGTTTCATGTAGAGAAATTAGGTTTTGGTGCACGTTTCCATAACTTTGCTAACTTCTAGACCTAGTGAAGCTCTGAAATGCATGACCCTTAGACACTGTCAATGAGTTTTATATTTTAAAATTTTCAAAATTACTTTTCCATTCTAGGGCATCCTTGCACCCTAGACCAAATAATTCAGGGTGAAATTTGTGTTCACATCCATATGTATGGTCCTTGTTCAGATTTGATTCATGTTCTGAAATTTTTCTTTTGAAATCTATCTAATTTTTTTATGTATCACTCATTTAATCCATAGGGAAAATAAAAAACGTGTTTTCTTTTCATATATGTGGTTTTGATATAACAAATCATGGCTTGTCTACATATAGTTTTTCTGCCTATGATAACATTGTTAAAGAGAAAATTGAAATCATTGATACATTTATCAGTATTACTTTACCTAATCTTCATTCTTCTCCAAAAATCTCCCCCACTTGTGAGAATTTTTTGGTTTAAGATAATACAACCATTAACAATCATTACAATCATGTTTATTTTTCTCCTGATATCTCTCCTACTTGTGAAGGTATCTTGGTTTCAGAGGATCCAATCATTGAGCATCATGAGAATCTTATTTGTTTCTATCCCAATACCTCTCCTACTTAGGAAGATATTATGGAAAAAGAGGATGAAATCATTGATACATTTTTTTCAAAAGATAGTAAGATGGAATGTATGGATGAAGATCCTAAATTGACATTATATCCCCCATCGATAGAAGATCATCAACAAGTAGTTAACTCAACTAATGTTATCAATACACAATTGACTATTGGATCTCCTTTAATTGATGGAACTCCTTAAAGTGCTATTATAATCTAGGGTAAATTTCCAGGTTAATGTAAAATAGCATAAAAACTAACCCTAAACAAATAATAGAGCACAAATAAGCCTAAAAACATGAAATATAAATAAATATCACCATAAATTCTTCATGCCATCATTGCTTCACCTCCATTGCCCTTCTCCTTTTTTCTGAAATGTACTTGATGCCCTCAGATTAAAGTATGCACTAATAGCTATGACAATGCCTCACAAAATATTGAGGATAGTTTTCTCACATTAATGGCATGTACTTGCATTAGCTCAAGATGTAGATAAGATGTAGATGAGATGTAAATGAGATTTCCCTTTAGAAATGACAAGGGTAGGGTCTTTTAAAGAAAATATAATTTTGAATGAAGGGCTAGGATTCAATGTCAATAAGATGTGTCAATCAATGGCTAAGAATGAATGTTATAGAATAGAATAGGGTTAGGGCTAAAACTAGGGCAATGATAAGACTTGGACAGCTAAGACTGAATTATAAAATAACTCAATCAAGGGTGGAATTGAATGAGACATGAAGAGATGAGATTGACATAGATAAAGAGGTTGGCACAAAAAAAGAGGTAGTTGGACAGTTAAATAATTATAAAATTATTTGTTAGAGAGAGAAAATGACTAATTAAATAATAAAAGCATTATTTAATTATAGAGAACGTGTGACAGGTTCAATTCTTCATTAAATATCAATTTAATTCAAAAGGGAAGAAGATTTCAAATTAGTAGACAATTGAATAAATAAAATATATTTAATTTAATGATATAAAAGGCTAGTGAATAATTAAATAATTAAAATAACTATTTAATTATAGTAGAAGATGATAAATAATTAAATAAATACAATTTATTTGTGGAGGAAAAGGATATAAGTGATGCAATTAAATAAAAAATATTTATTTATTTAATCAAAAGAAGAAATAAAATATAGAAATGAATTAATTAAAATTATTTAATTAATAGAAGACTTATGATATTAAAAAATAATTAAATAATTAAAATTATTTAATTATCAAGTACAGAAGGGGAAAAATGGTATTAGCAAGTCTAGGACATTTTTTCAGTGTCTACATTTTTCCCCTCTTTGATATACTATAGTTTATCACATTGTGTCAAAGAAATTTAGTTTAGAAATATGCCCTAGTATAAGAAGGGTGAGGAGGTAGCAGTATGCCCCCTTGAGAGGACATGCAGGTTCAAAGAATGCAAATGTGCTCTTGAAATGGATAAGAGGAAAATAAATAAGTGGAATAGAGGAAATGTTAGTGTGGGAGATATGGATATCAGCATGTCGTTAGTGGAGACAACTTAAAGATGAATATTTTCTATGCAAGGCTTTGCATTAATCATCATTGGGTGGTAAAATGTGACAAATGGACAAAAAGTACCAAGGTATGATATAGACCAAGGTCTCCAAGGTCATCCACTTGCAAAATAGACAGTCATAGACAAGGAATGTCCTAGCTCATACTAAAAGAAAAGTTGCCCAAATCTTTTTTCCAAGACAATCCACAAACATCAATCAAAGAAAAGAGTCATGAGACATCATCCCTCCTCTAAACCCTTCAAGGGACATCCTCGAGGTAGCTGGTAATGTGACTCACAGATAAATGCCAAAAAATAGGATAAAATATCCCACAAAGCTATATCCATTTAGAGTGTTTGCCAAAGATTGATTGTTTGATGTTTAATTGTGGGATGATTATTTGAAAAGGCTTGGTTTCAGGAGAAGAAACATGTCATATAATACGTTAATTCTAGTTTCGATCATGTGACCACCTTTATAAGGAAAATGACAAGTTTTGATTAATGACAATATCTACCTTCAAGAAGGACATATCCTATATAAGACATAATTTGAGTTGTTTAGTGTTTGGGGTTGACTAATGTTGTTGACTATTTTGAAAGTTGACTGACTTGACTTGAAGACTTGATTGCCTACTTGTCTTGTTGATTTGTGAGTTGCTTGATTTTTTGATGAATGTTTATGTCCAAGTTGACAATGTCTAATTTATTATTACTGACATGACAAACCCTAAAGGACTGACCTAGGTGGCCTCAGGGGCTCACTGATAGATGGAATTTCTTACATAACAATGTGTAGAGGTGTCATAGTTTGACTTGACCTGACTTTATTTCATTGAAAAAGGACCAAGTCATGAGGTGAATTTTATTCGAAAAACCCTAAAGGACTGACCTAGTGCCTCGGGGGATCATCGATTGATGTCCTTGCCTACATTATACACACAACTAGGCATCATAGTTTGACTAGACTTGTACATGACATGATGAATTTGGACAGTTTTTGGGATTTTTGACAATTATTTGGATTTTTTTGTTTTGACCTATTTCAATTATTTTTGTCCTATTGTAGGTTTATGATTTTTTTGTCTTTTTGGGAATTTTGATTTTTTATCTTTTTGATAATAGTGACCTCTAACAACAAGTGTAGGATCCAATGGCTTAGGTCAAGTATTTTCCCCTAGTTCGGTATAAGACCAATTTATTAGGGGTGAAATGAGACAGGTGCTATGATGAGTAGATATGAAAGGAAAAAGGATGCAAAATGTCAATTGTTCATGGTTATGAAAAGGACCACTAGGCATTATTATGGATGACATAAGAAGAGCGAATGAAAAGAAAAGTTAGATTGGAATGATGGTAGATGATGGAGAAAAAGGCTAACTACACATGACACCAATTTGCTAGGTTTTCACCATGGTATTTATCCAAAGCACCACCGAAGTGGTTTTCATTATTGGATGGATTATTTCTCTTTGTTATTTTCTTGATTTATTTTGTGTCACCAAGACACCTATTTGATAGGTTCTCATCAAGGTAATGATTTTTTATTTTTTTATTTTAAATTATAGTTTTTTTGTCTTTTTGTGCTTATAACAAGACTCTCTAAGGGTAATTTTAGAACTAATAAGTCATGATGATGCATTGACCTTGTTTGGATGACTATTTTGGATGAAAGGATTTGATCTAGATGTGGAGTATAAGTGGAAAATATGAAGGATGGTATATGTGGTAGATGAAAGAGGCTATGGTATGATCCCTAATGTGCACACTACATGGGCCACTAGACTTCAAATGAAAAGTATCTTGGGTGATTGATAAACTAGAGTATGTGAAGGGTTTTCCATCAAAGATACATTGAAAAACATTTCCAATGGAGGTGGAATAATATGATGGATGTGTGAATATGGAAGGATTGAATGGGATGTATGGAATGAGCACAAGTGATGAGGATGGAGACTTTGAATCAACAAGTTCATTATTTATCTTCATCTTTTGATAGATACCCCCAGTGATTTTTTATGAAGATGCATGATTGGAGATTGAATTTTGATTATTTTTTACTGGTATTTTTTATTTGTCCAATATCTTTTTATTTTTACTAGAGGACTTGTCTTGGTCTTCTTTTCTTCTCATTATGTCCTTTAATTTTTTATCTCCTTTTAAAGGTAGATTTTTCATTGGAGCTTTTCCCTTCTTTTCTTGATATATGACTTCTTGATCCATGTCTATGATGCGGATGGGAATGAGTGAGATGGGTGAGATGGATGGAGTAAAAAAAATGTTTAGCAGATGAACAAGAATGGTGATGTAATCAATGGATTCTTTGGGACTATCCTTTTTTATACTGCTAATGTCAAAGAAGGCTTACACATCCTTAACAAATTGGTAAGATGACTTCATAGAGGTGATAGTAGGGGTTACATACCCTAACCTCAGATGATGAAAATAGATGGGGGATAATTCAGAGTATGGAATGATGGAGAGAGAGTTATGAGGTGAGGGTAGATGATCACAAATGTAAAATATAGAAGTGTCATCAAGATCCCAAAATGTCTAGATCCAAGCATGACCACCTATTTGGATGCCTTCTAAAGCTATCTTGACACCATTACTAGAATTTTGATCATTCTCAACAACATTAGGATTGTCATTTGTCAGTAAATTATCCATACAATACTCACCACATCTCATATCATGGACTTGGACCTTGTGGTTTAATGGTGTGGTGAATGAGGTGGACAACTTGGTCAAAGTAGATGAGTCAATGTATTGTAAAGAAGTGGAGGAGGAGGCTTCCTTATTGATAGGCACTTGGAATTGAGTGGTCCCTTTCAGGTTAGTACAATATTGGAAGGGATCAGGTTTGCTAACTATTATTATTTTTGTGCCTTCATGGGAAAGTTGAGACATTGATGGTATGTGGATAGCATGGCCTTCATGGCATGGATCCATGGTCAGCTAAGGAAGAGGTATGGAAGATCAAGGTCCAAGATGTGGAATGTGGTGTTCAATATAGCAGGTCTAACTCTGATGGGTAGTATATAACACCCTTGGAAGAGAATTCTTCATTGTCATATGCTTTGATAACAATGCTTTTGGTTGTGTCTACACATTTCTTAGATAAGCCTAATGCCTTGACCAATTTGAGGGTATGAATATTTAACCCTATTCCACTATCTACCAATACTCGTCTAGCTTTGTGTTTATGGATGAATACTTCAATATGCAAGGGGTCATTGTGATTATTCTTTTGGTTTGAATTGTCTTGGTCGAAGAAAGTGACATGATGGGAATTAGCCAATTAACATCAAGTTTAGTGGGTACAGTAGCATCTTGTAAGGCTTTGTTGAGAATGGCCCTATGCTCAAGTGATATATGCAACAATTCAAGGATATAGATTTGTGCAAGTGTCTTCCCCAAATGGTCAAGTAGATTGTATTAAGACTTTGGTTGTAGTTGTTTTGGGGGAGGACCCTAGATGGCCACCTTGGTTCAATGGGTATTGATGGCACATTCTAGAAGTTTCTTGATGGTAATGGTTTTGATATAATTGTCAGTAGTATGAATGTGATGGATGGTGGTATAGTCACATTCAAGGCATTAGTGTAATTGGCTGAATTATTGGTCTTATTACCTAAATTAGAGGCCTTTCTTTTTCCATGGTCATGTTAAGGATCTATAAAGACTTTATGGTCACTATTAGAGGGTTGTTGTTGTCCATTGACTTTGATAGTGTCGTTTTCAATGAGATCTTGGATGATGTTCTTCAATTGTTTGCATTCTGGCATTGGGTGTCCTTTAGCTCGATGGTAGTCACAAAAGGAATTATCATCCCACAAAGAAGGTTTGAACTACCCTAGGTCATACAATTTCACATTAGGAAATGTTATAGCATTGTGTTACAAGAGCTATTTAAAGACGAATTCAATTGGCTCCCCTAAGGGAGTATATTTTTGTCACTAACTTATTTGACCCCAATTTCCAACGAAAGCTATATAATCAGATGTATCATCGGGCACTTGTGTGAATTTTCATTTTTGTTAACTTTTATCCCCGACGTTCATCGGAATGTCGACGAACCTTTGTTTCGTCAACGTTTTGATGAAGATCTTTCGCCGAAATTGTGACGGACCTGCAAATTTTAATTGTGGCGGGCATAAATTGAAATGAGCTCGACTATTTATTGCGACAGTGTTTTGCTCGACGGTTTTCTTGGGGAAAATTAGAAGAAACTCAACAAGATATCACTAGGTTGAGGGTAGTACTCATTTTCCTTTTCTAGAATTCATTTGTGAAGTCAGATTTGTACTTCCAGGTTTGAAAATCATATTTTAAAGCAACATCTCATCAAATTTCATTTTTAGTCTTGTGCATTTTTAGAGTTTCATTTCCAGATTTTAGACCTGGCTTCATAAATTCTTTATAAGGGAATTGTTTATAACTGATGGAAAATTCTTGATGGATTTGGACAAAGATTATATTTGCAAGTTTTCAATTTTAACCCTAATGATCAATTTGCAATAGATTTGGGAGCCATAGCTAGATAATATCAAAGGCGTTGGTTTTTTTTTACTATAACCAAGTTAATCTTCTAGACACATAGCATATAAAATCTCAGACAATACTACCTTACAATACCATCAATCTATATTCTAACCCAATACTACTTATCAAATCCTTATATGAACATAGTCACCTATAACCTCACTCAAGCATTTTAATTAATTCCTTGAATTAAAGCCAAAATGAGAATTACACACACCATAACAGTGAGATGAACAGAATAACCCTTGATCATTTTATTCAAGATAATAATATATTCATACAATGGAGATACATGACCTTGAAATGAGTAATTTTCATTCAGATGCTAGTACTGTCTTGAAAATTAAGTACCTTTGAAATTAAAACCTACAACAGAATGACAGCAAACCTAAGAATAGTATTTTCTCTATAATATCAGGCTCTTTACAAATTCGCTCTGCAACTTCAGTTAGACTCGACTTAAATATATCTAACTTGCTAACCTGTATTTCTGGTCCTAAAATCCTTCTTATAGGGAAAATGAAGGAGCAACAAGCATCAAACCAGAAATACACCTGTCATTGGTCACTTGGACTATCTTATGACATTTCAAAAATTGGTTACAATAGTTGAGTCTCTGGAGAATCTTCTTGTTCATCCTGTCCACTGGAGAATAACTGGTGCATTTTCCAAACTTTGAAATCTTGCACCAAAACTGCCACCGAGATAGCCAAAATTTGTTATAACCATAACCGCTGAGCTGTTAACTGTCGGTTGGAGACTCTGTCCTATTCTTGTTCAATTAAGTACTTTTCTACCCATCCTTGATATTCCTCATCCATTGGCCAATTAAAATTTACCACCTCATTTACCTTGGCGCTGTAAGGTGTATAATTTACTACTACTTGATTCGCCTACCTTTCAAAAGATTCAAAAAATGTGCTAGTAAATTAATGATTTTATCCATACTACTCATCAACATGTCATAACTGATTCATCACAAATCAATTTGATTTGTGCATTGATGATTTCATCTACCCTGTCCTACCATTGCTGCAGTGATCTAACATTTCCTTGGGCATCTACAATATCTGGTAAAGATGTGTCACTCCAGTCATCAAAACTCTTTACCAACTCTTTAATCCTCCTGTTGAAATCATCAGGTAAGGCTTGGAAACCTTGCAGTGACTTCACAAAGTCTTGAGTAGGCCTTAATTGTTGAGGCCTATTAGCTGCATTTTGCGATTTTCATTTCCAGATTTTGTTGCTCAAGTTCAATATTTTGATTTTAGGAGTCTAACAATTGGAAATCATAGTAAAATTAGAATTTAATCATTTTTGGAAATAGGATTTGAAAGTGTTTTTTGGGGTCATTAACTTTAGACTATCTTCTTTTTTGTAGGGGTGGTTGCATGCCAAATTTTTTTGGTGTAAAATATCATAATTATTATATTTTGTTACCTGTGTATGATTAAAAATTATTGGAGTGTGAGTTTGATATTTTTTGAAGATCTAAATATTCAAGCTTGGTAAAGAAAAATCATGTCAGATAATAATAGTCCAAAACAAAATGAAGAGACAGTTGCTAGATTGTGGGCTATATTGAAAAAAAAGGGTGATGGGAAATGTTATTGTCCTTGCAATAATTGCAAGGGCTTAAAGATGAGAAGACTTTTAATCACAATAGCTAAGAAACATTGTAGGTAGCATGGTCACGTTGAAGGGGGGCAAGATTATCATCCATTGGTAAGTTGTTCATTATATGTATTTATATTGATTGAATTTACAAATGTTTATATTGTTTTAACATTTGATATATATATAAAAAATCACTTGATCATGATCATGGTTTATTTGTGTCTATCATTATTATAAAGGTGGGGTGCCCTAGGGCACATGATATGAATTATCACGGCCCAGAGAATGTGGTTTTACAAGCAGAGGAACATGGAGCTGTGAATATCGAAGATGAAGTTAATGATCCTATGGAAGAAGATGATCATGCGCCAGAAAACACAATTGAAGATAATGGTACAAATACATTGATCCATGACACATGTAGTGGCACATCTGATCATGTTGATCGAGATGACTTTGATGATGTTTATGATTTACCTGTACTTGAGAAGGCATATGAGCCCCTTTATGAAGGCTCCCAAACAACTCTTTTCTCTGTTGTATTATTTCTGGTGAACTTGAAGGTTATGAATGGTTTATCCGACATAGCAATCTCACGGATGTTAAGGTATGTCATATATGTCATATTTTTTCATCTATTTTAATTTTCGTTAGTTCATCGCTAGTAAATAAAGGATGAAGTATGTACCATTAATATTCTTTATATTAAGAAATTATTTATTATTGTAGATTGATTGGTGAATTTTTGTTACCACCATAAAATATTTTACCTCGCTCATACCGATATTTATCTGGCATTATGAAAGATATTGGAATTAAGTATCAAGCAATAGATGCATGTCCCAATGATCATATTATATATCATAAACAACATGAATTTGCAACAGAATGCTTGGAATGTCATATCAATAGATATCGAACAAATCAACTAAAAAGAAAGGTGTCTCACAAGGTTTTTCATTATATTCTCATTATTCCACGTATGCAACAATTATTTAGGTGTGAAAGCTTAGTGCAATTTATGGATTACCATGCACATAATAGAAGTGGAGATGAGATTCTTCGAATTCCTACGGATGGTTCTATATTTAGGGACATGGAGGAAAAATGGCCACACTTTAAAGAAGAACCTCGTAATCTCAAGATTTCATTGGCAGCAGATGGTGTCAATCCATTTGGAGAGCTGAGATCTATTTACTCGGTGTGGCCTATTTTTGTTATCAACAATAACATTCCTCCATGGATGTCAATAAAGAGGGAGCACATAATGTTGGCAATGATTGTTCCAGGTATTTGTTTACATCAATTTTATTTAACATAGTAGCATCTCATTTATCTTATTTGTTGCATAATGACTTATATGTTTTTTCATTTAATAGTCATGTACATGAATTTATATATATTACAGTAAAATGGTTATAATAATTATGTAATGTTTATGTTCATTCAACTAGATAAGTACCAAGTTAAAGTTATGAATGTATATATTGAGCCTCTTATCGACGAGTTACTAAAGTTATGGAATGGCGTCACTATGTATGACGTATCTAGACCAATAGGACAAAGACAATTTCAATTCCATGCAATGCTTGTATGGACAATTCATGATGCCCTAGGGCTAACACATTTTTCTGGTATGTTATAATGTTCGACTGCATAACTTTAATGATATTTAATTTTATGAAGTAGATATCATGCATGTTTTTTAAGTAATCTATTCATTATATATAACTATAAAAATTGACATATTTAATCCAATTATATATGATTTGCAGGTCTTCAAACAAAGGGAAAATTTGCATGTCCAATTTGTGGTCCAAAGATGAAATCTCGTCCTTCAACAAGTTTAGGAAAGCAAGTGTTTGATGAGTATAGGCAGTTCCTCCACAGAAATCACAAGTATCGAACTACTAAAAAACATCTTTTCAATGGGAAAGAAGAGACTACATCAAAACTATGAAGAATGACACCTCACCTATGGAAGTTGGAATATAATAGAATTAATCGTCAAGGTTATACATTGGATCAAATTTTTTATCTATCATTTATGATATGTTTTGAATTTATATTTTTATATTGTGTTGTGTTTACTCATGCTGTAATTGACAATGATTGTCGTTGTTAATTTGTTTAACTTATATGCTTCATGAAGGTCGTCAAGGCATTAATGCTCGGCTTCCACAGGGATTGAAAAGTTATCCTAGACAATTTAGTAGGTTGCCCTACTATGAGCTGCTACAAATTATGCATTTGTTTGATACAATGCATATTGGAAAGAATATGACAGAAACGTTATGGAAAATATTGGATGGAAGGCATGACAAAGAAAAAATTGTCAAAATTTGTAGTGACATTCAGGAAGCCAGTCATGCAATGAAAAATGTCATTCAATGAAATAGCGATGGAGACCAAATTATTATAAGTGCCCTTCCTTGGTTATTAAAAAAGTAGCAAAGCAATGCTATAAAACAAGTCATACGAAAAATTTGATTTCCCACAGGATTTGTTGCGAACATAAACAATATCATAACAAAGAAAGGTGAATTTGGGTCAGGGATGAAAACGCATTGTTGGCATACCTTCATTAAGGTAATTATTCTAGTATATTATATATATATATATGTATATTACATGTACTTTTCATTGTATTATGTTTACTACTTTTGGAAAAATATTAATGAAAAGATCATTTTATAATTGTTGCAGTACGTTCTACCTCTATCTCTCCCAGACAACTTCGACAACAATGTCAAGCAAGTTATATATGATCTTGGAAAATACATGAGGTAAGTAGCGATATTTGTTAAATTCATTGTATATTTTTGTTAAATCTCGTTAATATATTTGTGCCTTGAATCACTTGTAGATGGCTGCCATCTAAAGAAATCTATAAAGAAGATATAAATTATTGGAAGAGAAAAATTCCTCGTCTAATGTGTGAAATGCAAAAGTGTCTACCTTCGACATTTTTCAATGCACAAGAACACTACCTCATACACCAAGTTGAGGAGATTGAATTGTGTGGACCTGTCCACACAAGGTCAATGTGGATGGTTGAGAGGCACTTGAAATTTTTGAAGGCTTTGGTTAGAAAAAGAGCACATCCCGAGGCTTTTATGGTGGATGGATACATGGTATACCAGAGCATGGTGTACAATACTGAATATCTTCCTAAGTTTGTAGCAAAGATCCATGTAGATCGCATTTGGGATGCCAACTCCATTAAAAAATTCGAAGGGGAGTACCTGATAGGGAAAAGTAGATTGAGGAAAGTGACAGGTAATTATAAGATGGTCATGAAGATTAATTAGAATACATTTGGTTTTTCTATATATTGTACTTATTTAATTATTAATCTTTCAATATTCATCAATTATAAATTAAGGTCGTATACCATGGTAATTAACTAATTATACGTCGTTTGTGAATTTCATTTTTTTTTTATACAGTTGGTCGGGAGTGGGATGCACTACATTTGTACATTACAAACAATCTTGATTGGATGACAATATGGATTGAACAATGTCAACAATCTAGTCGCGCATTAACATGGGAAGGTGTGGCTTCATTGGTTAAAGAAGCTCATCGTAATGGAGACTCCAATGTTACACCAAGGGAAATTGATTTAGCATATGGTTTAAGAGATAAACAGGTATGTATAAATATATTAATCCCTCGTATTATTTAATTATTTTTAATTATATTGATGTATATATATGTTGAGATTTTTTTTTCTTTGCATACATTCGGCCAAGAATAAATATGTTTATCAACTGATGATATTGCAATAAGTTTTACATGTTTGACATATTGCAGGTGAAACACCACAAGGCTATGTGGTGCAATGGTCGTACATTTCGAATCAAAAATTTGGATGACACGAAGAAAACTTGTGATTCTAGGATAACTGCAGTCTTCCAGGTGACTAATGTTTCATCTAGAAGCGACATACATCTAGAAGTCTTAGAAAATCAATACTATGGGATTTTGGATGATATACTTGAGTGTGACTTTAAGTCCTTCAAATTAGTTTTGTTTGTTGTCCTATGGTATAGGCTACAATTGAATGAAAATGATCTCGTGAGAACTGTTATTGAACATGATAATGGATTTACCATGGTTAATACAAGGTATTTTGAGCGAGCTGGAAATGAGCTCTATGTTCTTCCAAGCCAATGCGAGCAGGTATTTTACTCAGAGGTTCCAGGTAAAGCGGGTTGGTCATATGTTGTTAGACATGATCCAAGAGGAAGGTCGGTAAAGTATAATGTGGTGGAAGAAGAAGATACATAATAAATAGAAGATGATGTAGATGATGATCAGGATCAACAGTTAGTTGATGATGTGCCTGATGAAGATGTCAAAGAGGAGGAACTAGATCATGATGATGTAGGAGTTAATGTTCATGAAGATGATATCCGTGTGGATGATGACATTATCGAAACTGATATCAATGATGATGATGATGATGATATGACCAATCCTTACAATGTTGAATATGGATCGGATGATACAAACAAAGAGTTGGATGAAGAAGATCAATGGCATTGAAATGTATTGAGTTATGTGATTGTATTATCTATTTGACATTAATTTCTTGATAGAATTATATTTGACTTATGTGGTTACATAATTAATTTATGATGTTTTTTAATTTTAATTATATTTGAATTATATTAGAATATGTTTAGTTAACAAATGTAAAAAATAAAATGGATAAACCAAAAGATGAAAGCGTGAGACCACTGCCTTGTTGGGTGTATGGAGTCTAATGAAGATCTATAAAAGTGTAATCTATGATGAAAATAATTCAAAGTTTTTGGCACATAGATGTAGTTTATAACTTGTATAAATGTGCAAGTAAATAACTGAAAAACTCTAATTAAGATAGAATGACAATCCTAGTTATGTGATTCTTCTTATTGATCCAATTAATACTCTTCAGTTACTGTGATTGACTAGAAGGGTTTAATCTTTACTTGAAAGAACCAAATAATCACATCACACAAATATAGCAAATGTGTATCGGTAAACTAAATATATTTATATGCTTCATATATCAATTTAGACAATAGAAAAGCATCAAAATGGAGACAACCAGATAACTGTATAGTTCCACAAACAGCTGATACCAAGATTAAGCCACAAGTTCAGACATCTTCATTAACTTCATCAAAATTCATACATGCATTTGAATATTTTAAAGGAAAGTTTCATTGCAAACTATCTACTGTATCTTTCTCCTATTTTCCTATATCTATTTTACATTATGAAACAAATATAAATATATCAAAATTGTGAAAGGGTGCATCCTTTGAGAAACATCTTTTGCTTAACAACAATAACAAACTAGAAATTATGTTCTAGTTAAGCCATAAATAGATGTTTTGATAGATAATCATGGTAAGCTAGCCACTTGTGTGTATCAACATCCTCTAGTGCATTCCTTATGGCTAGCTCCATTTCAAACATCTTCTCATTCTGTTCACATGCCCCGTCCATTGTTAAATCATTTGTTGTGGCTGTCTTCAGAATTGTTTGTATCATCATCTGGCATTCCTTCATCCATCCTGTGGTAATAGACATTGTTTTTCTCCTCTTCAATTAAGTACTTGTCCACCCATCTCTAATACTCTTCATCTATTGGCCATCGAAATTTCATGACCTCATTCACCTTAGTATTGTAAGGTGTGTACTTCACTAGAATCTGATTGGCTTCCCTTTCAAAAAACTCTAAGAATGTGTTGGTGTTAATTCTCTTATCCATACTATTTACCAGCAAATCATAGTTTGAATCATCACAAATCGATTTGATTTGTGCATTGATAACTTCTTCTACCCCATCCTTCCACTGTTGCAATGTCTTAACATTTCCTTGTGCATCAATAATGTCTGGAAAAATGTATCATTTCAATCATCAAAACTCTTTATCAGCTCCCTAATTCTTCTACTAAAATCATCAAGTAGGCCCTAGAATCCGCTCAATGATTTTACAAAGTTTTGAGTAGGCTTCAATGACTGGGGCATGTTGTCTGCATCAAACTTAGAAGCTTTGTACATAATATCCAGATCATTTTCCCTAGGGATCCATTTCTCAGCCAAAGGAAAAACTATTTCCCGATCCCTATTGATATTTTTTATTCCATCCAAGAATAAAGAATACAAAGAATGTACAGATTGTAATTTACCATCAACCTTTTCATTAAGATGCCTCAAAACTATGTCAACCACCTCACTTTGTCTGGCAATTGCATCATCCTCACTTGCCTTTAAGGCAGCTTGCAATTCTGTGATCCTATTCAAAATTTGCTTCTTGGTGGGATCCACAGAATATTCAACTTCTTCTTCAACTGGCCCTAGTGTAGGACTAAGAGCAGGTGCCTAGATGGGGGGCCCCAGAGTTGAAATAATTGGAGTAGTATGGGGGACCGATCCTGCAATAGAAGGTAATGTTCTAATACCAAGAGCATTGGAGGATTCTCCCACCTGCCCATATTTCAACCTATCTACTTCAGATTGCAGCTCAACATTCCTTTGCTGCATCCTACTATATTCTGCAATTATCATGTTGTATTTCTCCATCAGACTCTTCTTTTCAACCTCTTCTCTCTCAGCTATCTTTTGGGCCAATTTGGCCACATTCACAGTCAAGCTTGTAGCTTTTGTTGTTGAAGTTTCAGAAGCTCTCTTGATGATTATCCCTCCCCTTATGTGTGGGCTAATATCAATTACATTTAGCTTTCTACCCTGGGGTGCCAATGCCCATATGTACAGAGTTTCATACTCCTCACTGAAGGCAGAGTCCTGTAGAGCTGCCTTAACCTCTTCTTAACTATTTTGTATAGGGTGTTTGGACTGTAAGATAGCATTGAATGCAACTGCATCAGCTATGTCCCATTCAGGAAAAAGTAAGACACTAGCCTGAGTCACAAGTCTTCTTCCCTCCTCAGGAGTGATGCCTTTGAATTCTTCCATTAATTTGGCCTTGACCTCATCATCATTCTCCTGCTCAGACCTATCAAGTCTCGATTCTCTCCTACTCTTGCATTTGTTCTAGTACTCTTCTAGTTTCATCCTCCAAACTAGTTGCAAGAATACAAGAGTCTTTACAAATGCATCATTGTCCAAGAATACCTTGCAGGCCTCCATCCTAGCATCTTGTACACATTTCCCCTTTACATCCATGTCAGAAAGCACCAATTAGGTTGATCTAGGAGGGGAAGGGATACCAACCTGCATGTCTTGTGTTTCCTCAACTCTCTGCCTCTTAGGGCTTGGCTCTGATGGTAACACTGCAGGATCACCTCTTGGTGGTGAATATAGATCCAAAATCCTTATCCCTCTGGGTGCTCTGATCCTTGGACCCAATTGTGATGATGCTTGCATGACTTGTTTTCCCTTCTTATCCCCTTCATCCTCAGCACTGCTTGGATTCCTCTTTCTCTTGTATAGAGGCCTGTCAACTGGTGGTTGATAAGTTGGCCTTATTTCTTCAGGCCTCACATCTGATCTTTCTATACCAAAATCTAATTCCAAACTGACCCTCTTGGACATCAAGGTGGCCATGATACTTTTGAAATTAGACATTAAGAAGTCTATTCTCTTGTGAAATGGAGTGAACTCCATTAATGGATCATATTTTGGATCCATTTTATGTATTATAGCCAACGGCTTTTCATATGCAATCCATTTTTCTTTATTCAACTCCTGCTTATTCAAATCAAACTCATTTCTAATTAGGTCCTCAGGAAAGTTGAATTCATGTGCAAATTTTCCACCTTTAATTTGTTGTCTAAACAATGCAAAGAATCCCTCAAGGTCATGTTGTCTCCTAGGACCATTCCTCAAATTGAAGTCATCAAAAAACCTTCTGAAGTAGACCCATCCTCCCTTGGAACAGACAAAATCAGAAACAATAGTGTAGTCAGGGAACAAAGTCCCTTTTCCTTTCTTTGCTAGGTTATCCTCATGAATACAACCTAGTTGCCACATTACTTCGGCAAACCCCATCCTTGATGGTACATTAAAGGGGAGGATATGAGGGGTTCCCTGGAAACCATACACCCTCAAGACAGTGCTTATAGGGTACAAGATGATATCACCCCAATTGTGACACACTTTTAAAATTAAGCTTCCTCACCTTCGATCAGAGGAAGTCATGCAAATATTCAGGGACTCTTGGCACATTTATCACCAATCGAGCCCTGAGTCTGGAGGCAAAGGAGTTATCAAACTGCACAAAGCTGGCACCTCCCCTATTGTAAGATAAATCTACACTCCACACCTATACTGGTAACCTTTTTCCATTCACCTCCTACCTCAACTCAATGTTTTCTGAGAAGAAAAGAACATTCTTGTACAAGAGCATATGCATCAACAGGGAGTACCATAAAAAAGGAGTACCAATATCCTCCACATGCAGCTTCATCAAACCTTCATGCATCTTCTCTGACAGGAATGATGCAAATTCATAAACCACAGAGAAGTTGGGATGTTGAATCTGGGCTCCCATAAACATGTACGCAACTAGCATCACAGTATTAGGGCTGAACCCTAAAATCTGGCACAATGAATAAAATGTTGCCAGGAAGTGACTGGAAAAACAGCTCAGCCTAAAAGGCTCCTGGTCATTTGGGTTGATAATAATTGTTAAACTTCCTGCCCTGGCCAGGTGAAGAGGAAGCAACTTCAATCTAAAAAGATGCTTTAACCTTTTGTACTCCTCCTTCATCTTCTCAAAATCTATTTAGACTAAGAAAGGCCTATACTCCGTCAAATAAAAAATCTGCCGAATCTCATCTACATTTAGGCTTAGTAGAATTCCACCAACATTATCCCTTATGACCCTTGTCACAGGATCATACCGTGCTGCCACTGCTCTGAGTAAGTCAACATCAGGGAACATATTTGGCACTATTAGTTTCCCCATGTCATATCTCTAGGAATTAGAGAAAGGGTGAGGTAAGTTTCATTGTCCATACCACAGCCTAAACATTTCAAGACCAGTCATACAAATCCTGGCATCCACAATGTTATAATTTTTGCACAGTAGACCTTCATCTAGAGTCTTTCCATTCATTAAAACCAAACCACTCTTCCTGTCATTTGTTGACAATGGGAGTTGATCCAGGAAGTCATCATGCAAATTTCTCTTCAAATAATCAACATGTCTAGAGTGTTGCTTCGGTGGTGCCATCTTAAACAACTAGGGATTCTTTTAAAAAATCAAATCCTCGAAGAAACTAGGGGTACCCAGAACACAAAAATACAACACGACTGTGCAATTCCAATCATTCAAATGAACTAGTAACCCTATGACAATAATTAAAAAAACCCCTTGACCAGCACAATAGAACCCTTCACAAAGACACAGTCAAATTAACCCAGTAGTTTAAAAAATAATTCATGAGATTTTGCGCCTTGCAGATAACCAAACTTCACGGTGATCGCTCGAAAAACTTTATCTCTGGCTCTGAACTGCTTGGAAAGTACTTGAATGCTTTTGTGATGAAGATAGAAAAAGAGCAAATACTTTATGTTGATTGAACTGAGGTAGTAGATGTCTCTTCTGCCATTAAAGCTCATCTGTATGCCACCCCAACAGCTCCAATCACATTTGATGCAAATTTAAACTTCAGCTGTCGATCTTTAAATTTTTGTCAGATCATCGAATGGCCATCTTCAAAAGGGCTGATGAAATCTCCATGTCAGCATCAAGGGCCCACCGTAGAAGTAGTGCCAAAGGAATACACATGGCACCCGCCCGTGATATCATGATCACTAAACATCCCGCATCTTTGGATCATGTGATGGCGGGCAACCGTTGATTCCTACAATCGGCAATCATGTTCACTCACAGTAGTCAGCAGCACCAAACATAACAATTGAGCAACTTTTTACCAAGATTATAACATCACCATCAATCTTGAGCACATGCATCTCAGAGTTGTTTTAGTAACCCACTTTATAACATTTTTAAGTCTGACACAAATATTAAATGCTTTATTAATCCCTTTTTGGCATCGGCATCTTGGGACACGTAGCGCTCACCCGTGATATCGCAATCACCAAACAATCAACGGTGATGTCATCGCGAGATCGCGGGGAGCGATCAGGATCAATCGTAGGAAGATTGAGGGTCATTAAAAACACAATAGTTAGCAACACCAAACATAACCATTGAGCAACTTTTTACCGAGATTATAACATCACCGTTGATCTCGAGCACGTGCATCTCGCAGCTATTTTAGTAACCCACTTTATAACGTATTCAAGTCTGACACAAATATTAAATGCTTTATTAATCCCTTTTCGGCGTCGGCAGCTTGGGACACGTGGTGCTCTCTTGTGATATCACAATCACCAAACAACCATTGGTGATGTCATCACAAGATCACGGGTAGCGGTCAGGATCAATCGTAGGAAGATCAACGGTCATTAAAAACATAGTAGTCAGCAGCACCAAACATAATCGTCGAGCAACTTTTTACCAAGATTATAACATCACCATCGATCTCGAGCACGTGTATCTCACAGATATTTTAGTAACCCACTTTATAACATATTTAAGTCTGACACAAATATTAAATACTTTATTAATCCCTTTTCGGCATCAGCAACTTGGGACATGTGGCGCTCACCCGTGATATCACAATCACCAAACAATCATCGGTGATGTCATCGCGAGATCACGAAGAGCAGTTAGGATCAATCATAGGAAGATCAATGGTCATTAAAAACACCCCCTACAAAATAAAACAACTATTAAAAAGTCAGGCAAAATAACCTTTTTGCGTGTGCAGATTGCGCAGCCATCAGATGTAGTGATTTCAATCTTGACCGTTGTTCGCACACCTCTCAAGGTTTCTGCTAACATCACAAATATGGTATGAGGCGTGTGAGATTCTACCATCTATCACATTTGATGGTGGGGACCAGTTTTGCTAGTTGATCGATTATGAAGGCTGATGCCGATAGTTGTTTCCGTACCGACGCATTGTGGTCGTTCCTCACTAACCTCGCGCAATTAAAATTGTAATTTCAATAATCTTGCGAGGTGTACGATTTGGTGACATGTGGACTCTGATGCTGTGTGCTGATAACAAAGGTGGGGCCCATTTCCATGCTGATTTGGTGCTCGGTAGGTGAATATCCTATCCATTTGGTGACTGGAGGGAGAATATGGCATTTTCAAACTATTTTGACTAATTTTGAGCCGTTCTCTTGGCCAACGTTGTGATTGATCAACGGCTCGTATTCAAAAATAAACTTGTACTATACAATAGTCATTTTATCTCACATGAGTGAATAGTATTGGCCGAGTTTGACTCTGCCTGCATAATTAAATGCTAAAATTTGTGAATTACTATTTCAGTTCTGTATCTCTACATTGAGGAAGAATTGCTTGGTATCGAGTGAAGTAAGTTGTGGTTACGATTTCTGAATTTTGCTACCCTGGATATTCTGCGATTGAAACCATAAGTAGCATGTATGCCATTTCTTGTAAATTCAGAATATTTTATGGTTGTTTGCTGGAAAATTCATGATTGTTTCATGTCTCTGTTCTTGAAGAATTGATTGAATAGATTTGCTTTTAGAGCTTGTCTAGATAATTGCTAGGGTTTTCTAAATATTGAAGAATTTTCTGTTAAGGCTAAAGGAGAAAATTGTAATTATTTGCTATCTAAAAAATAAGCAAACCCTAGTTTGAATTATCATATGTAAAGTATAAATGGCACCTAAGGCCCAAAGTTCTGGTTCTGAAACCACTACCAGGTCTTTATCCCAAGATATTATTGATTTGTTACAACCCTCTACTAGCAAGAAGTAGGAGGGAAAGGTTTTGTTCTATGGGCCTCGAATCTTGGAAGGATTGATAGACAAGCAATATGCAATTCAAGATTTCGAGTTACCATACACTGGGTGGTAGTTGTTCTCTAATTGGTTTGGGAACAGGAATTTGTCGGTTCCTTTGTATAACCCCTGGAGGTTAGACCTAGATAAATTGGTGGTTCCTAATGTTTATATGGATGTAGATCTTTTAAAGGACATTGCTGCTAGATATGACCCTATGGCCCGAATTGTCAGAACACATGCTGGTGTGCAGATGATTAAGATAACAAAAGAAGAAATTGCAGAGATTTTCAAATTGCATGAATGGAGTTAGGATATGGTTCCTATCGACTTGGAGGTTTTCAGACAAAAATATAGAAATACTAGGGGTTTTTTTAGAACATCCTTCTTAATACCTCATTTGGCAGTCTCAGGAAGAGGAAAAAATCAGAAGAAGGTAGTAATTGGTAGGAATGAGCCCAAACCTTTTCCTATGGGCTATTTTGCCAGTTATTTCAAGAAGACTATTTGTGCTTTATGTCAAGTTCTGGGATTCAACTTAAAGAAAACCTTGCCTACCGATATTATGTATATGGAAATAAATCTCCAACACCCGAGTTTTAATGTAATATATGATTTTTCCACTTATTTGGTAGAGAAGACGCACACGGGTCTAGTAGCCCTAAAGGAGGGGAAGAATTGGGTTGGATTCAGATGGTATTCCTTGTTAATCCACATGTTTCTATATAGGGGTCAGGCTGTGTTCGAAAAAGATATGAAATTAAAGAAGAAGGAAGGAAACATTGAAATGCTTGTCCAATATTGGACTAGGATTCTTGACATGCATGATCATGAGTTTGATTATGTAACTTTCCATAATATCTTTGGATCTAAATTAAGGGAGGCTCTGGTTTGTGACCCCCCAAGGATCCCAAAACAAATTCATGACTTCTTGAGGCTGATGGAGAGAAGGCCTGAATTGAACATAAAGCATAATTGGGGAGACATTTTCCCCTATCATAATACCACAGTTTTCAAGGTTTTTGGCACTAATGTCAATCCAAAGGTTTTTCCAAGGGAGGTGCCCCTGAGACTTGGATTTTTGGAAATCATGAGGTAGTTTGGGGGTGCTCAAGAAGTACACTTGCCAACTAAATAGAAGAAAGGTTCCTTCATCCCTGAATATATAGCATTTGCCGATTTTGTTATGGGAAAGGGAGGATGGAAGGAGTTGCATCAATTACTTGGGCCTTATAGGCTAAGGACTATGCGCCCTAGGAATCATGATCTTGAACGTTTTATCTCTCAAATGAAGGAAAAACATCGGACATGAGCTTTTGTCCACAACTTCTACTTTCTTGAGGACATCATCAGGAAAAAAGTTTATTTGGAATTACAAGATAATAGAAAGGCACTATACATTGCCTACTCTAAAATGGTAAAAAGTAAGCAGGAGAAAATACTCAATCCCATACCTAGTGCTAAAGATGAATTTAGTAGGGAAATGTATGCTATTGATAATTTTGAGAGCTTAGTTGGGGTTTTGAAAGATGAAAGGGTTATGGAAGAAAGGGGAAAATCACAAACCATCGAGGAGTACCCTGAGATAAAGGAAGACGAGAGGCCTACTTATCAGCCCCAAAAGAAGATAAGGGTTTTTTCTAGAAGAAAGGGAAGTAGGGCTGAAGATGTTGCTAAAAATATTGCACCATCTTCTTCAAGGCAGTCAGTACCAAATGTTGTTGATTTGGATTCTCCTCCAAGTTTTTCTGAATAGGCTTGCTCACCATCACCAAAGAGGTAGAGGGTCGAAAGGGTAAACATTGTTGATTGTGATGGTGATGAGGATGATGACATTATTGTCACTCCGGACGAAATGCATCCTAAGATGCCATTGGACCCAATTGACATGGAAATAGGTTCAAGTACAGTTTCTTTGAGGTTAAGAAAAGATAAAATCAAAGGAATAACAAGCAATGATGACTTGAGAATAGAAGCCTGTAGAGAGTTCATGATGGATGACTCTTTTATTCAAACTAGTGCTTTTAAAGATTTTGTGTGGAGAGCACATACTGCATTATATGCTGAGAAGGTGGCACATGAGAGAAGTCTGCATCCAGAGCTCCCAGAGAAGGTAATTCAAGCTAAGGTTAGGGAACAAATGAGAGAAAGATTCAAAGCAATAACACCAGAGCAGGGTCAGGAATTGGTACAAAAAAGTGGACTATTGCTACTCCCAGAATGGGATATCGCTGATGCTATGGTGTTTGACACAATAAGAAGGGCTAATAAGCCACTTCTTGCTACTGAAGAGGAGGCTACATTGGCACTCAAGGGATCGGCCTTTAGTGAGGAATGGGATCATTGGCAATCTTGTCCCTATCTACTGGCTCTAAAAAGCCAATTGTTGTAGAACATTCTGACTTCAGTGGTCACTTGGTTGTGAGGAGAGTTGCTGACACCCTAGCATTGGAAGCTACTGATATGGTCGTGAATGTTGCCAAATTCACCAGAGCAACTATTGAAGATTTGACCAAGGACCGGGTTACTCTGAGAGTCCAATATAATGACATTATTATTGAATATAATAAGTCAACAAAAGGTAGCAGAGTTAGAAACTGAATTGGCTTTATTGAGGCAACAAATGGATACCATGAGATCTCAAAAGCAAGCTAGTTCTAGCCACACTGTTCCCGACCCACCAGTAGAGCAGTCTCAACCTCCTGCACAAGCACAGTCTTTGGCTATTGTTCCATATAATATGGGACATGTGCCTATCACTATTGAGAGGGCTACTAGCCCTGGAGGGGGACTTTCTAGGGAGAAACTGATTCATTAGGTTGAAGAATATAAGGAGATGGTAAAGCAAATATGGGATGCAGCAAGGAGAAATAATGCAGTGATAGTGGACACTATTTTGAAACATTTAAACAAAACAGTCCAGACTAAGCTAAACAATGTTCATGCAAATTATGTCCTAATGTTGCAAGCACTAAAAATGTTTCCAAGGGATAAAGAATTGGCCATCTCATTGCTAAACAAATGGAGCCCTAGAATGGAGAAGTTGAGATTCATGGCAATAGGGGCAAACCAGCATGATGATAAATATCCTACTGTTATTGCAACATATCAATTGGTCAAGGGAATTGTTGAGCAGAAGTTTCAGGGATTTTCCGCCCCAATGGAATCCAAGATTAAATTGCTGAAAGATGTGTATGATGGAAAGGACCTGACCCCATTACCTCATATTTTACATATTCAGGATGAATTCAAACCCCTACAGGTTTAGAAGGAGAAAATGAACAATATAATGATGTCTCAAACACATGAGATATGCAAAAAAGCTGACATCCGCATGCTAGAGAATACATTGGAAAAGTTGTATTTTGTTATAAGTTTCTTAGAGAGATTTGATAAAAAGGCCACATTGATAATGGTAAAGTATGCTCCCTATTGAAACAAGGTTGATCAGGTTGTGGCTTTCCAGTGGCCTTCTGAGGAGGAGTTTGAATTATGGAAAAAGGTGTTCACTGATGAACTAGAATTATGAGTGTTATAGTCGAGATTTGCAACTTGGTCATGTATAATACAGGTCTGGCCTTAGATATTATATTCTAAAATTGCATTCTCCTTTTGACTCCAAGTACAGGGTGTTGAGGTGGAGTTAATACTATAACGGCTAAGCATGCCTTCGATGTATGGGGAGCAGCCTTTGGAGTGAATTTTTCTTTCCTCCTTATCAACTAATGATGATCTTTGTCTTATGCTCTCCTCTCGCATAATAGGATTGTAACTGAATCAGGAGTTAGCGGTCCAATTACAAATGGATATGTGTACTCTCCGACCCGAAGTTTGTTGGCTCCCTTGTTTTATAAAAGAGAATTTTGGGCCGAGAGAGTGGTCAATTGAAATATCCAAGATATGAGAAATAAGAGTCTAGTAATATAGAGAGTATGAATTGTAAGTCCAGGTTTTAAAAATTTTTGAGTCAGATTGGAGAACTTTGTTAATCATGGGGTTTTTGAGCTTGTTTGTATCAAACTCGTGAATATTTGGAGTTTATTTTGTCTCCTATTGTGTTATGTTACATGGATTATTAATGAAATATTGATCAAAGATGATTTTCATTGATTTTCATTTGTTCTTTATTGTGAATTATGTTTAACTACAGCTCTGGATCAAAGGATTGGTTAAATGCTTCAGTTAACCAGTAAATTCATGCAATATAACAAATAGGATTCATAAAGGAGTAATAAACTTAGGTATGGATATATGGGTTGTAATGCAATTCATAATATATCATAAGAGTTCAAAATGAAATTTACCTTGTAGTTCAGTTTTCTCTTTTGACTCCTTGCATTGGGATATGGCACTAGAATTCTGATTACATTTTATTGTCGTATGTTTTGTGTTATGGCATCAGGATATTTTACTCAAACATTTCCTATCAGTTTACTTTATGTGAAGTTTGCGATTCTCTGTTAAATGGACATGAGTCTTTTTTAAGGAATAGTCAATTTCTTGAAGGAGTTGATCCTTTAACATTAATTGGGAATCTATCTATTGCTTACTTGTGTGCAAATTAAATGAATTTTTTTAATGTTGTATGTTAAGAGCACATGTCAGGGAATACCCTCCTAGATTTTACAGAGTCCGAAGTGTAGGAGAATTAGCCTTATTGCTATTCTCGTAAAGTTGGCCATATTGTTCCTAGTCTTTTATTATTGAATGTGGGGAGTTCATAGGAGCTTCTAGGAAACACGTGTGGGTTGCAGTAAAAAAATGCCAATAGGTTCAATTGACAACATGATCTATTGAGTAATTACAAAGAATTCATAATTTGAAATTCTAGATTTTGAAAACATGATCTATTGACAAGTAGGAAGCATTTTTCACATTGTGTCAAATTTTGATATTGTTATCAAGATTCAATTATGTAGTTTGACAAGTCAAAGTCATTGACCCATGTTTCATGAGTAGTGTTTCAAAAGAACCCATCTCTCATGATAATGAATGGTCCACTTAGCACTCATTGCGTCTAAATGATTCTCAAAGCGATGAAGCACTAGGCCTTCCTAGGAGGTCACCCATCCCAATATTACATGATCCATGATTTTATTAATAATTGATCATTTTGGATTTTGAAAAACTTGACACACAAATGAAAATTTGACAATGAACTTAATGTATCACAATTAAGTTTCAAATTGAGTAACACAATAGAAACTAAAACAAATTGAGAGATTGTTATGAGGGTAGTGATGCAACTTTTCTAATTAGAGTGTATTCCATGAGATTACAATTCTTTGAGATATTTTGTCAAATAGTTCACAAGATTTGTCTATCCTCCCACATTTTACATATATTTGAAAATGGAGTGTACAACCACAACATTTGAGAAAATTCATCTTCATATTATGCTTTGATGGATGTCTATACCTTGTTCCAAATCTCCCATATTAAGGAAATCGACGAGGATTTTGGTGAAGGTTGTGAAATTTGTCTATGCATCTACTAATTGCATTTGATTGAAAGTTTCTAAAACCTTTTAAAAAAATCCATTATGTATATTCTACAATCATTATAGTCCACAATTTCACATTTATTTGGTTTTGCATCTACCAATTGTATTTGCTTGAATTTTCCTACCGAATTTTCAATGTAGATCCATTTTGTGTATATCTTAATTACAATCTATTGGTGTTTTTTCCCACATAGGATTTGCAATTCTGTAAGAGGTAGCCAACCTTCGTTATAAATAACTGCAAAGGCTAGTGGCCAACTAACAAGAGTCAGTCAAAGACTGACATCTCCTACAATTTTGGCTTTGTCAAACCAAGGTGGGTAAGCCCAAGTGTGTTCATAAGAATGTTTCATGATTGGTAAGAACACTTCTTCTTACAGATGCAATCCCCACTAACACTAACAGACAGTCATTACCCTGGTTGTGGCAAAACCAAAGAATAATAAGTACAAATATCCCAAAGCAAGGAGACTGAAAATTATCATAAGATCTATATCCCAAAAAGATATAGCAGTTGATATTTGTTAAAATGTTTGAGTATTGAATCACTGTGCTTAGAGTCACAGTCCTATACCTGAAAGGAATTTACCAATACTATCCAATGCCTCATCCATTGGGTGGGAGTCATATAAAACGTAATTCAGATGAAATTGAACTTATCACCATAGTGCTTTGCTACCATGAGATTTGTCAGTATATTAAAACATTACTCCTTAGTGAATCCTGAGCATATAACCATAAACATGCAATTTGTGTTCAAGCATTTGATTAACTCATTAAGTCAAAGCAAGAGAACAAATCACACTTTCAACTACACCATTGAAATTGAATGAACAAACCCTTGATAAATCCATTCATAATCCATAGCCCATACACAGGAGAGCAAAATGTCTTAATTTTTTTAGATTTATTTTGATATCAGTAATTACAAAAGCATAGTATACTTATTTCATACTATTCCCAACCCAGCATGATTTCCTACATAATACCTTCAAAATCCTACATTACCACTAACTATACCTATTCTAAGCCTTCGAACCCAAAAAAACAACCCTTAACAATGAGCTGTCAAATCTCCTTTATAAGATAGGACAAAAACAAAGCAAAAGGCTACATTGTTCATTCCAAAATTGAATTTCATTTAGAATGAAATTGAAATTGACATTCCTCATCATTAGAAAAAACCATAATCAGTTCAAGGAATCAAAACAGTTATACCATTGTAACCAACCGGAGCTAAAGATAAAAGAGCATGGCAAGCACGCGTACGTCCACATCAACACACCACCAAAAAGTAACACACCCAGCAACTGCAGCTACTTGCAAGACACAAGGCCCCGGTAGATGCGATCGCTCCTGGTCCTCGCTTTAGGAAGAAGTGAGACCAGCTTCCTTTTATCTGCTTTAACACATGATCTGGTAGCATGGCACGACGCCATCGTAGTTATTGGGGCAACTGCGAGGGGCTCTTCATTGACCCCCAATAGCTCGGTCATGGATACCAAGTAATGTTGGTAGTTCGAGTCAATTTCAGACCCATCACCGTCAAAACCAGAAGACAACACCAGTGGGGACTTGGAGCTCCCCGTCCCTTTAAAATTAGCATCATGGACAACCTCGGGCTTAATAAGGACAGTTTGTACCCCGTCAGGCTACAAATTTCTCACCTCAAGTCTGGTCCTTCTACGCATAGTCGAATGGTCCATTGCAAAAAACACCTCATAAAATACAAGAGAGACTCGACCACCTACAAACAAGACAACTTAAAATGCGATGATAATACTAGATAACACAATGAGCATTTATAGAGTTAATTGGTGCAAGAATATTAATTTCTCGAATGCAGCACGAGCATTGGAGCATTTTAGTGGTTGATGTAGCCACCACAAATTATTCCTATCTTGTGAAGGCATGGCGTACAAGCCATCATTGCATTTATAAAGAGAACAGTGTTCGCACGCAGGAAATTCAGGCGAGGATCCACTGAAAAAATTTGCGCCATTAATGAGGACAACTTGCAAAGAGCAAGAACTCCCAACGTGGATGAACAGGAACCCAAGAAAAATTGAACCGTTAATGCGGATCAAACATGGCAAGTCAGATGACTCAGATTGAGTCAACAATTGTTTGAAAATCCACATTAGCGCCTTGGGAGAACCATGCCCAATCACAACCCAAGAAAACAAGAGGTTGCAACTGGACAGCGGGTCCAACCTAGCCCTGTCACTTCAAGAATCAAGCCACGTGTCGCCTCTTTGCAGACCTTGCAGTACCCTTAGGGGCATTTAATCTGATCATGCGAGATCTGTGAGGAAGGATTATTATTGATCTCCCTTGATAATACCACATGGGTAGTAAATTTTAAGTCCCACCACAATCCTTGTACGGTCCACATGATTTTTTTATCCTTTGTTGAAGAAACTATTACAATGTATTTCTTATTTATGTACTTATTTTCCATACATGTTTATAAAAGTTTGAAATTATTAATAATATTAATTTTGGCAAGACATTAAAAGACTGTTGATTGTAAAAAATATGCATCCCAATGTGAAAATGCAAAGAATGGAAGCAATGACTATAACACATAATTTTTTATGTAGTATCCAATTCAAAGAATCATGTTACCCTCTACCTTGAATTTTTTAGTATAAAAAGCTAAGGAAATGCTATAAATAAGATAATAAGTTGACTATTAGCACATACCAATTTTTATAGAGATGTAGATTGTTGGATGTTGTGGTTGTGTTGCTCATGATATGTGGTTGTCATTGATGTCAACACTATTAGCATTAATGTCTTAAAGGTTGTATATGTCAAGGATATTGAGAAAATTAGAATAAATATGTTGCAGATAGTCTATGAAGTTGTGAAGATCAAAGTGGTGAAATTTTTTGTATGTTGGTATTTTGAAGTTGTGTATTAAAGGGTTTATTGCTGAGCCTATCTAGTATATCCTCTAGAAGTTTCAGACGTGTGCATCAAGATTGGAGCAAGTTATGAGTTTTTGTGTTCCTATAGTTATTTTGTTGCTATAGTTGGTGTTTCTAAAAGAAGAGAATGTAATTCTGGTGAATTGAATTGTTGTGTATTCTCTTCAGATGTTCATTAATGTTTCTTGATCTCATACTCTATTATTGTGGTACGTCCATGTTGATTAGTGTGCTTGTGATCAAAGATTTTTCCTTTCCATGTTCGAGTTTTCATGTTCTTGGTTGACATGATGGTGGTAGCATGTTGTAGATCCTTGTGGATTAATTTTTGAATGCTTGGCATGTTCAAGGATGTTGCTTTAGGTCTTCATTATGTTGTGACTGATTTAGGTTTGTGCGCATTGAGATTTGTTCATGAATTGGGCTGAGAGTTTGTATTCATCTATTATTTATTTTTGGCCGACAGAGTTGTTAATGTAAATCCATGAAGTGGATATATAAGAATGATTGTTTTATTCATTTAGAGATAATGTATGTGAATTTTATGCGAGATATGTGTAAATAAAGATTAGATCATTTGAATGCAGAGCAGAGTGTGAAGAATTTTATGCAAAGTATGAAGAAGTATCTATGTGCCTAACTAAAACTGTCATCAAGCTTTTGAAGAAGCCAGTTTCTTAGTTCAACCTCACCAGATGGATTTAATTTGATTACATTATGTAAGCTAGTGAGCCTTCCCTTTGAGTAGTGAGCACTAGGTAGTGTTCTTGAATGCATGTGCATTTCTTATTCATTTCTTTTATACTTTTAACAGGGTATAAATTGTGGATTAACCTCCATCGTGGTTTTTCCCCTAACAGGGTTTGTACACAAAAATCTTGGTGTTATGTGTGTTTTTGATGTGTTGTCGATTCATGCTTTCACTATTAATTATCAGATCTGAGATTAAAGGTTAATAAGGTTAAATAAGTTTCAATTTTGTAACAACTGATTCACCCCCCCTCTCAGTTGTCTACCCTTTTTTCCAACATAGATATCTTCCATTTCAAAACACACAAAACAATATTCAGTAGATAATCAACCATCTTTCATTTGTATAGTTAGGGCTTATTTATTCCTATAGGAAACAAGTAGACTATATAAAGAAAACTAACAAAGCCACAACTACCCCTATTTTGCAGTTTGTTGTGCATTCCTTCCTCTCCCTAATCTTCTTTGATTATTTTGAAGAGACCAAGTGTTGTAAATAAACTATGGTTCATTCTATGTGCATGTAATTTTGATCTTCATATAAAAAATTAAAAAAATATTAATCTACTCTTGTCAAAACACAAACAACACTCAGATTTAGTATAAGAGTCAACCAATCATAAGGAAAACATAATATGAAAATAGGGTTAGGGTTAGATTTATAGTTTTGGTTATGGTTGGGATTAGATATGAAAATAGGGTTAGGGTTTAGGATTACAATTAGGGATTATAGTATTAGGGTTATATTTAGAATTAAGTTTTAGGGTTATTGTTATGATTAAGGGTTATTTTTATATTTGGCTTAGAGTTGGGGTTAGGATTAGGGCTAGGGATAGGGCTAGGGTTAGGTTTACGGATAGGTTGAGGGTTATTAGAGTGAATGCAACTAATTGATAAAAGAAAATATATTTAGGGTTAGGTAATTAGGGTTAGGGTTGGGGTTAGAGTTTTGGTTGTGGTTAGGGTTATAAAGATAGGATAAAGGTGAGGGTTAGGGTCAAGGTTAAGGTTTCGAGAAAAAGGGTTAGGTTATGATTAGGGTTAGGGCTAGGTTTAAGATTTGGATTATAGTTTAGGGTTACAATTAGGGTTAAGGTTAGGGTGTGAGTTAAGGTTAGTGTTAGGGTTAGATTAGAATTAGGATCATGGTTTAGTGTTAAGGGTTAGAGTTATGTTTATGTTTAGGGCTGTGATTATGGTTAAGATTATGGTTTTGAGAAATAGTGTTAGGGTTAAAGTTATGGTTAGGGTTACATTAATGAGAAAATGATGGTTTAGTTTCCAAGTAAGGGTTAGGATTAGGTTTATTGTCAGGGCTAGGGTTAAGGTCGGGGTATGAGTCAATCTTATGATTAAGGTTAGGGTTATGGTTAGATTAGGGATATGATGTTAGATTTCAAGAAAAGGTCTAAATTTAAGATTATGCCATAGTTGGCTATAATGAACATGAGAAAAAATGGATCTAATTTCCTTTTGTGGGAAAATAATCAACTACGACTTAAACTTAAATTTAGAGATTACCCTAAACTCTAACCATAACCCTAAAGAAAACACATAACCTAACCCGACCCTAATTGTAGTGTTTGAGGCTAGGCTCAAACACTATATAACCTAACCTTATATAACCTAACACATAACCTAGCACTAGAAAATAATTCTTCTCCCAAACAATCTCCTCTACTTCTATTCATGCCTACTGGAGTTGCAACATTCAACATTGGTGCTTCAACCATTCATTGAAAGCGAAGAATTCCAATAAGAGATTTCAATGAACTAGAAGGGACAAGACTACTTACAAATTTCCAAGAAGAAATATCACATGTTAGATACATATTGATAGATGAAATGAGTTTTTTTGGGGAGAGCTTGCTTGAAAACATAGATTCCAGGCTTCGACGAGCATTCCCAAAAAATAGTAACCAAAGTTTTGGAGGTGAGTTCTGGATCGAAATTGCTAACTTTGATAACTTTACATTACAATATTTTGTATTCAATTCTATTATAGTTCCTTCTATACAAATTCATACTTATCAATTTAATTAAATATTTTATATTCAGGCATATCTACATGATTCTAATTTTGAAGTCGAGTTACTCGGGGTAGCATGGGCATAGCAGCATGGAGCATAAAGAAGTGCCAAGTCATGGCAAGTTAAGGTAGGTTGCAAGGGTAAGGCAACTCTACAAGGTGAGTTAGACTCATCAATATGTTAGCCAGGCTAGGAAGAGTCTACAAATCAAGGGTCGAAGGTCCCTATGCATGGGTTATTACTGGTGATGAGAAGTCAGGAATGGGGGAGTCAGCCTAGAGTATGGTGTCATCCTACCAATATCTAGTATTTGGACTAATAACTTATATAGGGAGGTATGGTTGTTCAAGGAAAGGAGCACCATAGAGATGCAATCGAGTTGTACTGAGAGTCCATAGTCGAACACCAAATGGAAAGGGTGTTCCAGTACTCTTCCTTCCAAGAGCGAAAAGAAGTAGCTCCCGCCTCGAGTCCCATAGTGACTCAGGTGTTCATCATAGTCTTAGGAGTGAGGAAGTCTCATTTTTTCCTAGCTATGAAGTGAGGGGTTTTGTGGTGAACCCAACATACCAAACCCTGTGAATGTAGTAACAAGGCCAACATGGGTTATTTCCCAAACATGATGTCGTGGAGAGAGCTAGATGTTGGAATGATCTTTTAATGACCGTCGATCAACCATTAGTTGATCCTGACCATTCCCCACAATCTTGACATCAATGAATGAACATGATTGTCGATGATGGCCACTTCATTTTAGCTTGTAAGGTAGTTTAAAAGGAATATACTTATCTTCAATGTGGTTAATGAAGCCTTGGCATAGTCTATTAGATTCCAAATTTAATTCTTAAAGGTCGATCTACTTCAGATTCCAAGTGAAAATCTAAGTTAACCTAGGCATCACTATCCATATTTGTAAACTATTGTGTTACACATGGATAAATTATTTCTCAAATATCTTAAGCAAATACAATAGATTTAGCAATAAATATTGAGGTGTCCTATTAAACTATGCCAAAGCCTCACTTTATCACAATAATTGCAAAGGATAAATAGACTTGGTTATTTTTTATATATAAATTGAGAAATTGAGGTCCCAACCCTATTACATAGCAAGCCCGAAGGATATGGAAAGAAAAACCAAAAAATAAGTAACTATAAACAATTAATAGAAGAACAAAGAAAAATAGCACATAAATAACTAATAAACAACAAGAAAAAACTACAAGCTGCAGCATGTCTTTTGGGGAGTCACATATCCCCAATCTTCAAAAAGGAAAGAAAAAATATCATCCTTAGGGTATTTCTTTCTATACTTCTTTAAAACAAGGCTATCAAGATTACCCTTCAACCTTCTTTTCTAGAACTCCCACACAACATTCTGGAGTAGAAGCATAGAAGTAACCTATGGATCACCTTATTACTAAAATTAAGCACATTATTGACTCTTTCCTCCAAAGCTTCTAGAATTTTCTCCTAATAATTAATAGAATTGGTGTTATGCCCATAATGAGAACATAAATGCACAAGATCAAACTTATTTTCCACCTAAATTCCTTTAACCTTGACATCATCCATGGCCACCATATCATTTCTAGGGACTAAATTCAATCATCCCCTACGTTAGAAGACTTAGTGTCATAAAGAACATTCATTTCTGAAAAAGGTTCACAGCAAAATCATTGGAAAGAGAAACATCTTCCTCTTACATGAAGTCTTGACAGTGACTGAACTCTTTGTTCCCACTATTGATGCAGTCATTATCCTTGTGATCAACAAAGCCTTTGTTGTTAATTATAAACAACTAATTCTACATTGGGTGTAGTGCTAGGGGTAGTAGAAATTATGGCCACCAACCTATTAGATCTTCTTACAAGGTTCCCCTTAAAATGTTTTCCTATAGCAATCTTATTATTAACAGTAGCAACAATAAGAACCTTAGTCATTGTTGCCCACAAGTGAGGATTAAAATTTAGGGATTTTACTCTTAGTCTTGGAGATTTCAACATCACTAGGAATTTCCACATGGATATGAGAGGCAACTTTCAATAAAGAACCAATGGCAAAAAGATTAGGGCAACCTTAGTCATCATAATCAGCCACAACTTTACCAAGCTCAAGATTTCCCTCCACCACTTTACTAGGCACATCATCAAATGTAATTTTTTGCTTGACAAGGAATGAGGAATCTTTGATAGGTTTTCTCTTACCCTTGGGAGGAGAGGGATCATGAAAATCACTAAGATTCCCACCTTTAGCTTTGATAGGAATAGGGGTAGGGAATAGATTAGACTTTGAAATAAGAGAGCTAACAGAATTCTAAGAGAACGTAGCAAGGTGGACTTATGGAGTCTAAAAATTAACCCCTTGTGTAGAGGCATCACTAATTTATCCATTAAGACCTCCTTACCTAAATAGTTAAGAGAACTTAGGAAAAAATAAGGAAAACAAGCAATCTTATTATGTTTAAGATGGTCATGTGAGAAATGGTAATGAAAAACACATTTAAAACTACCTTCAACACTGAAGTACTTAATTGGCACTCTACTAAACTCATCATTCAAAACCATTCTATAATTTGATGAGTTCTCCCCTTTTCAAAATTTGGTTGATGGTTTTCATCTCCATCATTTTTCCCTATTAATGACCTTCCTACCTAAGAGATTTCAACCTAGTAGCAGCTCTGATGGTTTCCTTTGAAACAAGAAATCTAACACCGCCCATGATAACCTTTTTAACCTTTTATGAAGCAGCAAATTATTTTGAAAGGACTTGACCAGAGCAACATAGGGACTCAAAGTAGGGTGCAATTCTACCCTCTTAAAAAAATGTCATAGTATGGCATTATTTCTCACCTCCTTAGGGGATGTGAGTTTAGTGTGGCATCATATACCCCCTGTAGTATCTAAACCCTTGCAAAAAATATTAAACTAAGAAATATACATTTGGAACTTAGTAGGAAGAAAACACAAGAATTCACCTAAGAGAATAGGCTTCGCAAAAATTTGAGGCTTATTCACTATCATGCAAAACTAACCTGTTCATACGATCATACCATGGAGAAACCTCCCAACCATAAGTGACTTGATTGAAGTGACTATATCATTATTTTTAAGTAAATGCATATTGATGGAAGCTTGGGCATAATAATTAGAAGGACCAGAATTACCAATACTAACATTATCCAAGCAACCTGCAAGGGGTTCATAACAAGACTATTTAATGGCATCAATTTGGTTGAAGGAAATAACATCCATTTGAAAACTTCCTCAAACATAATCACAAGGGATAAAAATACCCCTCTTGAGCCAAAGCAATATGATACATAGACACCAACAATTATCACTAGCGTAAAACTCAATACCCTTCCCCAAGCACCCATTAAATGACAATTTCATTATTTTCATTAATAAGGTTATTGATAATACTTTGAGAAGTAAAGCAACTTCGTATAGACTGATATGGCCCAATGATATTAAAAATATCATCTATGCAATCATATAATAAGTCATTAATAGAAAAAGGAAAAGATAAAAGCCAACAACTAATTAAGCAAGGATCATATAGAGATGTCATATTAGGAAACCTCTAACAAATTCTATGGTGCAACGAGCCATAGTATTATTAAACTCATGTCAACAAAAAAGTGTTAGAAATGAGAAATCTTCCTTTGATGACATACCCTTTAGGTTCCAATTCATAAGCTCATATGCATTCCCAAGTTTTTCCATTTGTTTAATCCATTTCCAAATGAGCAATTTTCCAAGCATGAAGAATGAAAGAATAAACCGAAAACATGTATGATAGTAGAGGGAGTAGTTTATTTTGCATTGACTCTTCATAATTACAATTCAAAGTATCATGTATTCCTTCTCCCATAAAATTTTTCATGGGACGAAGGGGAGAATATTTCTAGTATTAGACACATCTAGCCTATCACCATTTTTGTTAGAAGAAAAGAGTAAATGCCAATGCCAAATCCAACACCATTTCTCATAGTGACCCTTTGTTGGACAAGGAAACACCGGCAATGTCAATATTCACTACTCCAATCAATGGCTTCTATCCTTCTTTTTTTCCAAATATAGCTTGTAGGCCAACTCTATGACCACCCATCTCACTATCAATGTTGCCATCACTAGCCCAACTATTCAATGGTCATTTTTCTAATGACTCCTTTCTCACTCTCTTGGAGGTCAAACGTGACATTATTTAGGATATTCAATGCCTAGATATTTTCTAGAAAGCTTTAAGGTCAAATATATAGTGGCATAAAACTCAATTTTATAGGAAATCATTCTTAGGCAAGCCCAATTGGTTCAATTCCTATGGATAGAAGGGGGTTGATCATAAGGAATTGTTGAGATTCCTAAGAATCTCTTTTACCTTTTAGGTATCTCCTTCCTCTTTAAGGAAACATATCATTTCTAGAGCTAAGAAAAATTATCATATTAAATTATGAAGCCCCTTTCTTTGGCAAGGAGATTGCATGTGTGTTCAAAAATTCTTGTTGCACACGTTTCCATTACTCATGTTGCTAACAACCTTTCAAATCCTCATATTTGAAGATTGAAAAAATCCAAAGGAATATTTTATGGCCTCCCTTTAACCAAGGAAAATGGTTTCACAAAGTATCCTAGGAGTTTTATTATTTCCCTCATGACTATAATAGGCTCGGCTTACTTTATATTCACTACTCTAAATGGTGCCATAATAGGCTTTGCTTGCTTTATATTCACTACTCTCAATGGTGCCATAATTTTACATTTAATTTACTCTAAAACCTAACTAAACCAGGTTGTAGCTCGTCAAATTGGACAAGTGACAGGTCAATACTAGTGCTGAGGAAGAGTTTGGGGGAGTGAAAACAAGGTCAATACCTGCACAAATGAAGAGTTTGGAGCTAAAACAAGGTCAATACCAGGACCGAGGATGAGGTTGAGGGCACTCAAGGAAAATCGATGACCAAGGGACAATTAGTACTATAAGTTTGGCACCCTCATTCTCTTTAACCTACAATTTTCATGCCTAGTTTCCAAAGATCTTCTCATACATTGGCCCCCCCATTCTAGTAAAATGGTATAAGATAAGACAGAAAAAATAAAATAGCTTAGTCTTTCACATTTTTATAGTGATTACTAGAGGCACATAGACCAATTCTTCATAATAGAAGAATTTGATCATACTTTTCCAATGATGGCATTATGAGAAAACCTTAGGTTAAATGAATAATTCCTAGCTAAGTTCCTGAAATCATGTCCAACCATATAAGAGAAGACCATTGCTATGTGTACTTGGATAACATGGGGAAATGCTCTTTGGGCTCTTTCTGCTTATTGTTAAATTTTAACACCTAAAAGTGAGAATGAAGAATATTTCCTAGGATGGTGGCCAATTATGCTTCTCAACACCTAGATTACAAAATCATTGTCAATATCATTGCCATCACAATTAAACCTATTGCTTGAGTTATAGTCATAGAGGTAAAAAAATTGGCTTTCTTGATAGTAGATACATTCTAGACAATTCAATCCTTGCATCGAAGATTGTTGAATGGACCCAACAAACTACTCATGATGCCCTTACTATTAAGTTAAAAGTTTGACAAGGCATATGATTGCATCAAATGTCCTTTAATTTATGAAAGCCAAGGTAAAACATACCCAACCTTAGGTTCCTCCCAAACAATGTAACAAGCCACGACAAGGGTAAAACATAAATGGAATTCAAAGAACAATATTTGAAACTCCGTCAAATCCACCATGATGCACACCAATCCACCGAGTTACAGTTCCAAGACAATGGGTGGATTGGTGGATGTCATTTCTATTTAGCCCTCAAACCCTTACATAGGCACAACAGGGCAGTCCCTGTATTTGATTCTTTAATCCCACAAAATAGTGATTAAGAACTTCAAAACAAGTGCAAATGAAATGGAGCACATATATTTATCTACACCGATTATCTCAAAGAATTTCAAGCTTGTATGGATCCATACAACACAAAAGAACTTCAGAAAAATTGTAAAAACACAGAAAATTGCTTCAAGAACGTGGTATCTGATATGAAATTTTTGTATCAACTCCTCCAACAATTGCAATGGGATGGGAATACAATAGGTTTAGAAGTGGCATAAAAAATTCATCGTTTGAAGCATCAAACCAATATGCAAAGATGAAAGAAAGTGCTAACCCCTTAAACTAAAAAAGTTTCTTTTAACTTTAAGTTTGTTGGTTAGCCAATTCTTTTAAGTTATCAAATCCTACCATCATACATAATCAAAATGTTGTTGTTTCAAATGACTATGAGCACTAACTTTCACTATTTGAAGATATTGAAACCTTGTCATAGAGAATTAGAACATTGATAAACTTATGATGACTTTACCAAGCCTAGTACACACTCCCTCCCCATTCACCACTTAGACATATGGAAATTAAATGTAAATTTGCTGCTATTGTTAGTCATGTATGTGTCCAATAAACCACTTGGTGGTGTTTCCCTTCAACTTTATTTACTTGAATGAAGATCAAAAGTCCTTTGATTACAATTAGAGAATACATTTGAGGCCTTGGTTGTGTAACTGGTGGACCATAGTCACATTTAACACTTGTTACAAAGTTTGGGAGTTAAAACGTTAAGTAGATTTGATTTTTGATGGACACATTTGGACGGTAGTAACAATAACTTACAATTTATCAAGACTTGATTACCTTATAACCTGTCAAATTCTAGCGATGAAATGATAGATTAATCATAATGTCACGTTTGGATCACATCACCATGAAAGAACTTCATCCAACATCCTTATGAGTGCAGGTACCACCAAATAGGTATTTGTCAATTTTTTCTTCCTCAAGCGAGGTAAATTCAGGAAGAGAAGAGGAAAGTGAAACATGTAGTAGGTCTAAAAGAGGGAGACCAACTAGAGGTCAAAAGATTAGAAGAAAATTTCATAAATGCATGAATTTTTTCTTGCTGAAAGGGGGTCATGTTCTTATGATGATGAGAGCATAGGTAGCATCGAGGTGACCTTGAGGTACAAACATCTACGGAAACAATGGGTACCCAAGGAACTTCCTCCAATAAACACTAATATTTGTGTCAACAAGAGGATATATCGCATAGCACCATCATCATTACATGGTTTGGGCCTATTTTGCATCAATAGAATAAAGGTCTGTTATGACAAAGTTACTGAGTTGATGGAGTATGTTGGACCCTATTACAGTTACAAAGACTGGATGCAGCTGGTTCGATATACACAAAGTATGTGTAGGTATGCACTATCAGCAAATTATATACAACTAAACGATAAGGATCAAAATAAAGGAGTGGCTAGGTACATTGATGGGAGGCCAAAAGCATCAAGGAATATTGCAGGGTTTATAAATAGTACACGACCTGGGTCAACAAATAAGCAACCCAATTGTATATTCGAGGTGCGAGAGGGAAATCGTGTATTTGTATGTGCAATAAAATCAATAACTATAGGTGAAGAGTTGCTAATCAATTACAATTTGAATTGCTTAGATACAAAGACAATTACTATGGGGGTGGTATGTACTATATACCATTTTACCCAACCTCCAATTAATGACTCCAATATACCATTTTATTACTATGTTTTTTTTTTGTAAGTCTAATGATTTCATTTCAGTAATGTTTTTTATATTTAATTTTTGTCACAGCGGGACATTGATCATACAAGGAAGGCTCCGACCCAGAGCGCAGATCGTGATCCATCTTCAGGCACTTCTATCCAACAGGTTTACCTCATTATAATTGTACAAATTAGATACAAGCAAAATGTTTTATTATTATGTTTTTTTCATGAGTTTATTGGGTTAATTTCAATAATGTTTTTAATATTCTTGTTGCAATCGGCTAATCGGGGAAAGGCACCAACAGTACAGGAGAACATCCATATGGAGGTGGAGTCACTATTATGTGATGATGACATCGTATTTTCCACAAACCCTGCAGATATGATGAGGAAGGCCCAAAAAAAATGCAATCAAGAAATCCTTAAGTTGGTATTCGTTGTGCCTCAAATAGATGAGATAAGAGAAAGGGTTAAACTATTGTCTGAGAGAGCACAGAACTTACAAGTAAGCTATCATGAGATCTTTAATTATAACATAAGTTCATTCATGTTTTTATATTTTGTACTCTTTTATGTCATGAACTAAAATATGTGTTGTTTTTATAGGATTATTTGCATCCTCATCATGCTACTGGCCATGATCAAGGTACTGCAAGTGTTTCTCGGGAAGTAGGGGACGGTACAAGTGTCAATCCTGATCTTCTTGTGCATACAACACTTTATCTGGCCCCATCATCCATGCCTATATTGTCGACTGAAATGTCGGCAACACATACCATGCAGGGATTCGGTAGTCCACCGTCTAGCAGCGAACACATTCCACCACATGTGTCAATACCTGTGGATACAGAGCCCCCTAGTACTGATGATGTTTTAGCAACATTTCCTAGATCTTCCCATATTACTAGTACGAGAACATTTCTAGTCACATTTGTGGTGATCGAGGATTTCCTTCCCATAAGGATAGAGAAAGTCCCAGGTACTTTGAAATGTTTTAATTATTATTATATATAATTCAATTTAAATTTACTTATTGATCACTCTTTATAGACTAATGATCCCATGATCATTTTGCAGGAAATGATGTTTTTTATAAACATCTAAGTGATATTACATTGGAACTATTCGGGCCCACCATACGTACACGGGGGAATGCCCAAAATCAAGATTTAAAGGATGGGCTCATTAACCGTTTAGTTGTGTTGTTCGGTGATAAAACATTCAACCAAACCAAGGTCCTTAAGAAAGTTGGTACCTATCTAAAGAATGTGAGGGACCAATATAGGTCACATTTAGAGAAGAACAGAAAGTATGAGCATGCCCCCATGATTCCAAAAAGGGAGTGGAAGGACTTGGTGTTGGATGGAAAGGAGAAGGCTGAAAAGAAGAAAGGAAAGACACCACCGGGCCAAGCAAGGTATGTGATATTATCAACAATTTAATTATATACTGATTACTCTTTCTTTTTACATAATATAACGTATTTCAATTTTTTCATCGGCTTACCGACACATCGAATGCAATAAAGGCAAGACTAGAAAAACACGGGCAGCACAAACTTGGCTCTAGTGGTTATATGAAAACAACCACATGATTTGTAGGTATCAATAAATGAAATATTGCATCCAAATAATAAATTGCAAACAATTTTGGTTTTATCACACCATGGAAGCAAAATTCATGATCGCATGCAAAAATGTAGGGCTTTGATTTCAACAGAGTGCCCACAGAAGAGGACCTAAAGATTTCCTTCCACCAAGGCTATGGAGCCTTGACTGAATAGCTAAGATTCTCGACTGGGCAAACACAATCTTCCACTGCATCCAACATGCAGGTAAATAAATTCAATAAAATTTGTTTCAAATTGAATACTTGTGCAATCTGTTCAATATTAATTTCTACCATAATAATGTGCCTATTTGTTTTACACAAATAAGCAATGATAATACTGCACATGACACTAGAATGCAACCTAGTGAGGGTGGAGTGCAACCTGCCAATGAAGGCCATGGTGTGCATCCCAGTACTAGATGTATTCATGTGCTATACAAAACGCGGTATGGATTAATACAATTAAACATCTTTAATTGCATTTGGTGTATTAATCAATGTAACCTTTCGTGTTTCAACTTTAGAGCATGTAGAGCATGATCAACATGTTGAGCATGATCAGGCTAGACAAGATCAGGAACATGATGTGGCTCCATCAGGTAAAGAGGACCACTCTAATGTTCTTTTAAACATATTTAATTGCAATTGGTGTATTAATTAATGTAATCTTTCGTGTTTCAACTCCAGATCAGGATTTAGAGGGTGTTCAACATGTTCAGCATGAGGCTATAAGACAATATCAGGAACATGATGTGGCCAATTCAGGTAAAAAGCACCACTCTGATGTTCTTTTAATTAATGAAATACGTGTAACAATAATAATAAAACATATCAATTTAACATTTCTTTGCGATTGCAGCAGACCCCCCCTTGTAGTTGTGAGTACACGACTAGGCATACAATAAGATCATGAGTAGAGCTTGGAACAACTGAAGGGGGGATAGATGATTTTGAAAACGATACTCCACTTCAGCTTTATTTAGCTGCAAAAAAGAAACAAAAAAAGAAGTGATTGTAATAATATTATGACAAGTTGACAGCCATATTTTTGATAATATGTAAAAACTGGAAAAATGAATGTTATATGTTAATGAATGAATGTGAATATGTTAATGAATAAATCTTATATGTTAATGAATGAATGTTATATTTTATTAATGGATGAGTGAATGAATGTTATATGTTATTAATGGATGAATGAATGATTAATGTTATATGATCGGGTATGGGGAATTGAGAGTGATGTGAGGGGGGGCAGGGAGGGGCCAAATGAGCTTCCACCTTCACGTGGTTGGCCCTATTAAGTAGAGAATATTAAAGTATTCTCTAAACAAAGAGAAGCTCAATAAGGTAAGAAATGCACTTTTCAATATAAGAAATGCATCGTTTGAAGCATGAAATCAATATGCAAAGATGAAAGAAAGTGCTAACTTTTCACTATGAACATTGTGTTGTGTGTGGATTTGGATCATAATGTAATGTTTTTTTAATTTATTTTAGTGGTCTCTAAAATTTGACTTTTGTGCATAATAGGTTATTGGAAAATTTGACAGCTCTGAAGGGTTTAGAGGCTCAATTGAGATAGATACATGGATATTTGGATCTTTTCGTTGATGGGAGGCTTCTGTTTAACCATGAAATTTTGTACCATCTGCAGGTATGCTAAAATATCTCTACTTAAATTCATTCAACTTACTGTAATATAATATCTGATCACAAAAATCTCCTGTTCATTATACTTACATGGATTTCAATGCCCTGTTCCAAAGCACATGTTTTAAAACAAGAAATAAGGATGCTGGCAAGGGTTGAGGAATTTGGCTTTACACCTGTCAATTGCATAGTTTACTTCATTCATCCAGCATATGTAATAAAATTAAAATATGTAAGTTTCAAATATGGCATTACATATCTTTCTATGAATTTTTGAAATAAAATATCAAAATGGAGAAGTATTAACAAATTAATTTGCATAATTTCTAAGAGATCAGGGAATTTTTGTGTAGAGTTATCTTGAATATATTTAAGACAAAAGTAACTTATAGAGATTGAAGCAGAATATATGTAGTCTAAAATCACCAGTCAACAGATCTTAGTAGTATCTCAATTCAAGAGAACTAGGTCCACTATCCATTAGCCAGTAAAACAAATAAAATCAATTCATAAGATTATTCTGTTCAAATAGGGTTGACTGGTTGCTTCTTTCTTTTTGATTGTCAAGAAGTCATCAATATACACTTGATTTTCCCACCTTCTCTTGCCTCGTGGCCAGAGAGTTTCTACAGGAGGCATCAAAGTAACCTTCAAGATTGACAATGGCAATGAGTACAAGGTCAGTATAACTTAATGCTAATTGGGTATGATTTTATTTGTTCAAGACCAATTTAGATTCATTTTTTGCTCACACTACTTTTATTTACGTTTATGTTTTTCTAATATCCATTTTCCTTTACATTCATATTCTTCTATACATATTTTGTTTACAATAATGTTTTCCTTAATTTAATCTAGGGGAGAGGACCCAGTACCTAAGAAACTTTCAATGTCATGTTGTTAGGATTTACTGTGAAGCTAATCCAAAGTTTTTCATTGTTGTTTGAATCCATATTGCAGTGCTTTCTCTAGGAATCCCACATGATCCCCATAAGGTATCTTCTTTTTGTAGTCTCTAAATTTCTTAGAATAAATCAACAACCAATTTGTCTAAATGTGGCTCCTTGTTTACACATTAATGTCTCTTTTGGCAGCAATGGATCAAATTCGATTCATGGGGTCTTAAAGAGAAGGCTCTCAAACATGGAGAGATCAAGAGTGGGACCAGGTAAAACCATTCATAATCATGCTCATATTGTTTTATTGGATGTCTAAGAGCTAAGTATCCAGGATAACATTCTATATTTTTCTATTGAATTTCCAGAGAGAATAATTTTGGGTTTGCAATCCTATTTTTTAATACACTAGCTAAGTGTCCAAGATGCACTACAGGTACTCTTTCTCACCAAATTGCTCATTTTCCACAAATTTAGATTCTAGTGTGTAGTTTAATATTCACTATTTTGATTTTTTCTTTTTTAGCAAAATTAGAATCCAGTTCATAGGTTGTGCTTGCTATCCATGACAGTCCCCTTGATCTCATGACTCATCATAGGTATTATATTTTGCTCCAATTGTTGATCAACATCAAATGTGGCCATCATAATATCATCCATAGCCTCCATATTCTACAATTATTCATTTCTCATTTCTCATAATTAGTAACAAAATAATGCAGACATAGAGCTTGGACTATAGATATTGTATGCAAAAATTGATAAATACCTGTCTCTATAAGCCAAATCAAACACAACAACTGACATGTTGTTTGATATTTTAAATAGTCATATGACTATCATTTTTTACCTTGTGAACACTTGATGCATACAATAATTTATTGAAATGCAAAGTTGAATGGCCTCTTAACTCTTGACACTAATGTCATTGCATTTGTCCAAACAGGGTTAATCATATTGTGATCTAAATTTTCATAATGAAGTCTTCCAATTTGTGCATTGATGACAATCCATCTTGTTTTTCACTACCCCTATTAAATGCTCATCGTCTTGGCACATCAACTTTCTCTCTTTGATTGACCTGAACTTATGTCCTATCATTATCCCTATGGATGCACTTTGGAGCCTACTGCATGACTTTTATATATCGCCCAGAGTCACCCCGATATGCCTACATTTCAACGAATAGTTTTTTTTTTTAATTTTTAAAACTGCATTGTTTCGTCGAAATTGGGACAAACTGCAAAAATTCCCAACGACGTTGCTATGTATCCGATGAACTTTCGTCGTAATGACTTGCCTATTTCATCGCGATTGCAATGAACTTTCATCGTAATGACTTGCCTATTGCATCGCGCGTTCAATGTTCTTATGTCGCACATGCTCCATGCACTGTTCATCGCTAGATCGATGACTATATGGTGCTGCTCCGACCCTTCAACGATGGTATGTCACACGTGCTCTGGGCATTGTTCGTCGCTAGATCGACGACTATATGTCGCTCCTCTGACCCTTCAGTGACGGTATGCCACACATGCTCTGGGTATTGTTCGTCAGTAGACTGATGATACAGTCATCTCCATCCCGATGAATGTATGTCGATGCTCTGACGTTTCAGCGACGATATTCCACCCGTGCTCCGAACATTTTTCATCTCTAGACCGACAAAAATGTCATCGTGGTTCCGATGAATGTATGACGTTGTTCTGACGCTTCGACGACGGTCTTCTTCCCATGGTCCAGCCACTACTCGCTGCGCGATCGACAGAATCGGCATCATTGTTCCAATGAGCTTGCATCGAGAGGGTGACATTTTATTGTTCATCGGGGTATAGACGAAAATTGAGTGACGGCGCTGATTTGTGCGATTCGTTGGTCGACCGACATTAGATCGTCGAAATTCCGATGAACTGCTGTCGGAAATTGGGGTCAAATCCATTAGTGCATCTTGAGGGAAACTTATTTTGGACTCTTTGTTCTTGTGTGTTTTGGGTGACATTTTTTGTGTTATCGAGACCACGTGGTATGTTGTTGGTTGTTTGGGTCCCCTTAGCGTAATGGTAGGGCTTGTGTGTACTATATTGGCATCTACTACTCTGTCATTGGTCACATTCTTGTTGTGGGCCCAATATTTTTTGTTGTCATTGGAAGTGGTTTGGGTAGTCCTTTTCTTGTTGAAAGTTTTGATTTCTCCTTTTTCATTAAGTTCTTTCTCAAGGATAATTCCTTTTTCTACTAGATTTGGAAATGAAGCACAAAATTGTGTATTCATACTTCATGTCTTAGATTTTAATTGAGGTTTTCCACAAACATGACAATTTTTTTTCTTTTTGTGAATTTCCACGGGATATCTGCTAGCTAAACTCCACCATCATTGGAAGAATGTCACAAATTTTTCACCTTCTTCTTGTGTGGTGTGACATAGGATGGTGATTGTTATCTCATTGTCAATTTTGTATGCAAAGTGGTCTTCAAATTTGTCGTCCAAGTCTCCCCATGTTCATATTCTCATTGGTAGGTGCACAAACCACTCAAGTGCTTGTCCTATAAGATTATCTGGGAATAGTCTCATTAGATATGTGGGTTCATGTGAAATTTATATGCAAGTTGTAGAGAACTCTCTCACATGTTCAATAGGGTTTCCCTTCCCCATACATTTAGGCAAGTTAGGCATGGCATAGACATGTGGGAAGGAAGGCATGTATAGAATTTTTTCAAATGGGTATGGACATAACTCTTTTTTAGAATAGGCTATCTTGTTTGATACTCCCATGTTCTCTATTTGTTGTTGCAAGAAAAGCATTTGAGTTGTTAGGACATCCACTTGGGTCAATGATGCGTCTTTTTTATTTTCCATGTTGGCATGTTGTAATCCAATTTTGTGAGATGGATTTTGGTTTTGTATATGAGGGGTGAAAGGTGGCATTTGGTTATGAACATTTTGGTTGAAAGTTAGAATTTGATTTGTGTAACTAGGATTGGATTTTGTTTCCTATGAACTTGCAAAAGTATGACCATGTAAGTTTTTGTTTCCATGTTGTGTGAAAGGTCCTTGTGTATTATTTGGAGTAGACCCTTGGATATTGTGTTGTGCATGCATACTTGGAGTAGGCCCTTATCATGATGTGATAGTATGTTGAGAGGTCCCCATGTTTGGTATAGTATTTGGTGTGGGATTTTTAGCATCATTAACAACAATCTTAGGTCTTTTGCTTGTCATGTTTAGACCCATGAAAAATGGATTGGAAGATGATGCCCCATAGTTTTAGATGTGGAAAATGGATTGAATGAGGTGCTAAATGGTTGTGTCATGGATTATGTTGTGTTTTGTGTCATTCCTTGCATCATTTCTTTGGTGCCAAATGGTGATATATGGATTTTAGTTGAGTCTTATGTGGATCCTCCTAGTGGTATGGAAGTGTTGAGTTATGGGATGGGACCACTAGAGGTAGAGGTATTATTTCCTTGATTTTGTTTGTTTGGGGTAGACATCGCCTGGAGTGTGTGGACATCAAATCCATGGGGTAGTGTGGCTCCCTCAGATAATAGCTTAGCTAGGAAATGTTGGGGGTCTAATGCCACTATTTCATCCAAAAAGGAGGCTATTTTAGGATCTTGGGTAGTAGCCTCTACTTCATCTATAGTGACATTTCCTTCTTTGACTCCAATGACGAATTTTTCAAATGGATTTGGAAATGAAATTTTTCATATAGGTACCCCATGGGAAGAATTACCAAATGGGTTGACAAACTCATCATCTTGTGGGAAGTCCATATATTTTCATTTCTTTTGCAACCTTGTTTTGACCATAAAAATACTTTCAAAAGGTGGAGGTGAATGTGATATGATTTCCAACGTATGGTAATGCAAAGGTATGAATATGACTACAGTATACCTATGTAAAGGTATGACCAAGGTATGACTACTGAGGGTACCAAGATAAAGATTCAAAGTGACAAGATGTCAAGATGTCAATAGGTGGTGCAATCATGGTAGGAGGGTCCTTAGAGAGAAATATTTGGACCGTGCATCAAGAGTTACACAATGGAAGCAACACAAGACATGGAGGAAAATGCATATTATAAAATTCTTATTGTCATAAATTTCAATTATATACAGTCGGCCACATTCGGGCTTACAGATTCAGCTCGCATGCCTAATATAACATGCTTAAAATACAATATTCCTATATGCCTCTTAATGCGAGCTAAAATCTTACATATTGAATCTCCAATCTACTTAATCTACTTCCTAATGATTGGTTACAATGATTTATATCACATCCAAGGGCCTAGAATCATCTGCATCAACCAAAGATCATTACAATCTCTTATGAAGAAAATGTAACGTGCATGGAATAGGTCCGCCTTAAATTTGAATTTCTCCTCGATCGGTGAATATGATGAATTGTGGACCTAAAATTAAGGTCAAGGACACTCCACATAAAAATTTGAAACACCTCACAAGGATCCACAAGTTACTAGAAAGATAAACAAGAGATCAAACTAGCTGTAAGGTTTGAAATTATTTCGGTGTGGGTTCCAGAAACTGTCACTTAATCCGAAAGCGATAACTTGCCAAAAAAAGATCCAATCGATCTACAATCTTGAAATAAGGAAAATGAACATTTCCATGATGAAAACATAGATCTACAAGGTCTAGTGAGAAAATATGAAGATATACCGAATTAGTCAACTCAAACTAAACAAGAACTAAATAAGAAAAAAACTGAATGAAAATATTTTTGGTTGATGCAAGATTGTAAAGAACCAAGGATGCTATTGCATCAGACATCCAAGGTTATTTGAAAAGTGACTCCCTCACTTTGATGGGGCAAAAAAAAACCCCATATGGTCTACCTCAGCCTAAGAAATCCAAGAAGAATCCTCCAGTGGGCTTCCCTTCCATTTCACAAGATATTCCTTGTATTGCCTTCCATGTGTTTTCCTCCCATCTCTGATATCCAAGATCTCTTCTATCTCATCTGATTGTTGTTTAGGAAATTTTTTCTCTAGTTTTACTTTACTATCTTCACTAAATTATGATTCATGGTACTGATGTAGGTCTGCAATGTTGAATATAGGTGATATACCCATACCATCCGATAACTCTACTTCATATGCATTTCCTGAATCAAATTTCTTCAAAATATTATAGGGTCCAAACTTCCTCATTTTGAGCTTATTGTATGTGCCAACTAGAAACTTTTCCTTCCTCAAATACACCATCACTTCATCTCCAACTTTGAGCTTCTTATGTCTCCTCTTTTCATTTGCTCGCTCCTTAAACTTTTGGTTCATATCTTCCAATTGTTTCTTTAATTGAGTATGCACTTTTTTCATATGCTCTACGAATTCCTCTACTTTTGCACTCCTTTTATCTTCCTTACTGATGTCTTGCAACTCTAATATACCTTTGGGATGAACTTCAATAACAATCTCAAAAGTTGTCTTTCTGATACTCCTACTCACTAAATTATTGTAAGAAAACTCTTCTTTTGCAAGGAATAAATCCCAGCTTCTGGTCTTCTCCCCAACCAAACATATCAGCAAACTCCCCAAACTCCTGTTTACTACCCATGTTTGTCCATCAGTCTATGGGTGAAAAGTAGAACTGAACTTTAAATCTATCTTTAATTTCTTCCAAAGTGTCCTCCAAAAGTAACCAACAAACTTTGTATCTCTGTCTGAAATAACACTTCTAGGTAATCCATCGGTGGGTGCATGGAAATGGGTAGCAATTGTGTGGACACCCTCAAACAAAAAAATTGAAAACCATAATGCAAGCGCATTATAACACGAGCGCATTATAACGCACTCGCATTATGTCTCTGTTAAGCCTAGGCTAGGTCTCGATAGCTACAAACAAATAACGTGAGCGTGTTATTGACTATTAAAAGTAAAAAAAAATGCAAATCTCTCATTTGCATTTCGACTGGTTTTTTGTTGCAACCGCGGCCAAAAAGCCCATAATATCGTGCTTGTGTTCTAGGAGGAGAATTTCTTCACCAACAATCCCTATTTCTTCACAATGATGGCACCATGACAATGAGGAGTTGTGAGAGGTAAGGATTCTATGGTTTTTGTTTTCAATTTCTTAGTTGTAGGTTGAATTTGATATCTATTTGTTTGAATTTTTAGGAGATTCAAATCAGCCTACAAACCTTCAAAATCTTCAACAGGAAGACCAACCAAATCCTCAAGATCAAAATCAACCACAATATCAACCTCCTCCACCAATCACTCAACCCCCTCCTGGCACTCAACAAAATTTAATGAGTGAAATTGAGAACAATAAAAAACAAATTGAGGATTTCATCAATCGGTTGAGTGATCCAAATGGTTCAACCACGGAAAGAATGACCCTAGAAAATTCATTGAAAGATATGTTAAAAAATGTAGATTCAATTAGCAAACAAATAACTGGATGGCAAGATAGGAGGTAGGTGGCTAGGGACTATTATGCAAATAAACTATCATACAAGGATGTGAAAGATTTAAAAATTACAAAAGGTGATTTGTGCTCATTATTCACCGACCCATGCACAAATCAAAATCTTACCCTCAATGTGAAGAGGTTTCCTATCCATTGGTGCCACCACCAATAGATTAGGGACCGGTTTTATGATAGGTGGTACATGGTCTTTGATTACCCACCGTGCAACAATTGTGAGGTCCCGCAATATTTCCTTAGGAAACTATACAGTGAGTTCATATTGAACAAAATCCCAAATTATTTTGATATGAGGGATTTCCAGGGGAGAGGTGGGGGGTTAGCTCAGGATAGACCTGGTGCACAACCAGATCCTACGTGTCAAGGTAGACGAGCTCTTGCTAGGCCACCTCATGAGCACATTGTTATTCCTTCCATTGTGAAGGAAAGTGTTGATGTAGATACATTGCAGGCAATCAACACTTTGACCTAAAGTGTCATCCATCATACTAGCCCTATTCTACAACGCCATCCAGGGGAGTCTTCGAGTGGTGGCTTTCGAACACATGTGTGTCAATCTTGCAGGGCTACCTATTCACATGACCCCACTGACCCTTAGGAGATTGGTATGCAAGATCCATCTGCAGCTATGGGGATGGAGAGGGCAGCTGACAATTTGCATGAGGCATATGACATTGATAGTCAGGTAAAAGTTAGTGCATGTGTTCATTGAATTTAATTTATTAAATTTTGATTTTGAAATGCAAGATTAACTAAAAATGTTTTATGATTTTAATAAAATTGTAGGGTCACAGTATTGAGACTAGATACACCGGCCCCCCACCAACCTATTTATGTAGTACACTTATCGCTAGGGTATGTAACTAGTAAACAATTATAAATTTATTGCAGGTTAATGGCATTGTTTTATGAATGGTAATTTAATATGCAATTTTGGATGTTGAATAGACTAATATTGGAGGTTTTGATGGAACACTTCCCAGTGGTGGTGGATTTACTCAAACCTTCACGCAGGTAATAGAATAAATATTTTAACTAATGAATCAAATACTTAATAGATTTTTGTAGTTTATACATGCACATCATTGATTACGTTGAATAATTTTTTTTTTTATTTTCAGTTGTTGCGAGATGATACACCTTTGAATGTGACAAGGGCAATGGATATTGGTGTGACATCTGCTATACAATCCTCAATGGCTCTGACAAAAGAGGTGTGAGGCAAATTAGTAAATTTACATTTACATTCGTTGTTATAGATGTTAGTGAAAAATCAAACCATTAATGATTCACGTAGTTTAATTTCTATTTGTATGGTTTATACAGGGCTTGAGCATGACTGAGCATGGGTGTGAGAATATTTCCCTCATTGAGAGAGATCGTGAGATGGCTGTAAGTGATTATTTTGTCAAATATATCATTTTTTATAATGTAATTTCTATATATTCATGTCTTTACTTCTTATTGTAACAGTTAAAACTTCACCATGAACTAAAACCTAGGAGGAGTAGCAGGAGCACTCCGTGAGTGCAGAAAAAATGAGTGATAGACCTATTTCCATTCGAGAGAAACGGAAAGGGAAAGATTTTATTTCTAGGGCATGGAGAGCAATGACTTTTGATTCTAGAGTCCTTTGTTGTATGCCTGCATGGCAGTTTTGTACATATTTTTTATTGGAAATATTTGACATTGTATGCCTAGATGGCATTCTCATAAGCCTATATGGCTATTTTGTACATATATTTCATAATTATATCGACATATATTGATGTATTCCTACATGGCTATTTGGTTAATACAAATATCTTTTATCGATTCCTGCCCATATTTGCATTCTAAATTGATGGTTCAATAGATATGAGTTATGTGTATTCAAGTGTATACTTTACAACATACATGTATACTTTGTGACTTATGTGCATTTGAGTGTATACTTTGTGGCTTACATGTTTTCATGCATATGTCTTGTATTCATGCATATACTTTGTTTTAATTTGTGTATACTATGTATTTGTGTGTATACTTTTTGAGGCTTACGTGTTTTTGAGTACTTGTACTTCCCTTATTGACATGTACATGTTTGACTTATTCACGTGTATAATTATTAATTGGTTAGCCCTAGCATTGATCTATGTCATCCTCAATGCATGATCCTTGAGATGGAGTAAGAACACCCTCAAGGTCAAAAGGAGTTTCACATGCATTCTTCATAGGCTCATTTTGGTAGTGAAACCAAAAACCTCTTGCATCATTGAAATGAAAAAAAAATTCCTTTATAGCAGGTCTAAAGCCATTATCATTCTCCATCAGTTCTTCATGTATCCACTCCCCATTAATGGTTGTCTCATGACCTTCATGAAACCAAGCACTTATCTCATTTGTGATAGAAGAAATGTATGAAGATTTATCTTCCTCCTTATGAACCATTCATTATCATGAGAGATGGGTTCTTGTGAACCACTACTGATGAATCATGGGTCAATGAGTTTGACTTGTAAAACTACACGATTGAATCCTGATAGCAATATCACAATATTTATATATCTAAATGTGTTATTTCCTTCAGCTAAAATTTGTGGTTATACTTATGTGATTGATGTATGTTTGTGTATGGGATCATAGTAATTTCTATTTGATGATGCTATTGTGTCTTTAAGGTTTATTTATTAAAGGGTGCATGAAACAAGTTTTAAATCCTTAAAAATATTTGAATTTATTAGGTTTTTCTATTTGTTGAGTCTAGGCTCCAAGCCCAAGTCCAAGTCAAAAAATGGCTTGTCAAGTCTAAGGCAAGTCCTAGTCTTGTAACACTGGTGTGAACACATCGAGGAATAATGTATATGCCGATGAAGAGAGAACCCATCCTTGTTTCCAAATAAACCATGGTATAGATATGGTTGGTTGAGATAAAACATCACTCTTCTTGATAGTTCAAACCATAATATTTCATGGCTACAAACACACCTTCATTATGTGTGTTCTTGATCCTACTGAAGAAATGGTGGAACATGTTGTAGATCAAATATTGCAACCCTAAGTCCACAAGAAGGTTACTTGTCCTAATTTCCACAAATGTCTTTAAGATGTTCATCCTTCTTGAGTGATGAACTATTGATGTCATCTAGATCTTTGAAACTATCTGCAATCATGTGCAATACTATAGAAGCTAGAGCTATATCTAATACTACAAATGACTGCTCAATGGAATCCTTATAGCAATATCACAATTTGACACATTGTAGAAAATACCTCCTACTTATCAATTGATGAGATAGAGGGGCTCTATAATGAGTGTTTCATAAGGCACAACACTTGCTGAAGGTTTTGCAAATGGGGTTGCAAGCTAAGTGGGCTTAACCTTGAGGAAAAAACTTTGTGGTTAAGCGCTTAAGCTGGAGTATACTGGAATGGGTGACCTCTCAGGAAGGCCTAGTGCCTCACCTCTATGAGCATCACCTAGATGCAATGAGTGTTAAGTGGGCCATTCAATATCATTTCAAATTTGTTGCTTTAAGCAACTTACAAATTTGCAACTTTAGACTCCTCCAACCTAAGGGATCAATCCGGTGGAACATAGCTCGGAGCGATTCCACATGTTTTAGTGAAAAAGAGGACCATTCCTAGTGTAAACATACCTATTTGAACATGTTGGAATAGTCTGCTTGGTCACACAAGTTGCAGAATGAAAGTTGCACCACTTTGCAACTTTGCACTGCTTGCATTTGATGCTTTTTCCATCAAGTGAAAATCCGCCACCACTAAAAAATTCCTCTGAGATAGCCAAAACTGAGAGAGGTTTTTCTAGATAGGCTCAATGCAATTGTATAAGATTAGATGAGAAGTTTCTAAGCATCATGGTATCTGAGTAATAGCATGCTGAAGTTTGCAGCTATTTTGCACTTTTGACCCTTAAGGGATCGATCCGGTGGAACATAGCTCGGAGCGATTCCATGTGTTTCAATGCTAAAGAGGACCATTCCTAGCATAAAAATACCTATTCAGATTTGTTGGAACAGTCTACTTGGTCACACGAGTTGCAGAGCGAAAGTTGCACCACTTTGCAACTTTGCACAACTTGAATTTAACACTTTTTTCCATCAAGTGAAAATCCGCTGCCACAAGAAAACCACTCAAAGATAGCTAAAATTGAGAGAGGTTTTTCTAGAGGGGCCCAACAAATTTCTATAGGATTAGATAAGAATTTTCTAAGTGTCACGGTATCCAATTAATAGCATGTTGAAGTTTGCAGCCATTTTACACTTTGGACCCTTAAGGGATCGATCCGGTGGAACATAGCTCAGAGCAATTCCACGTGTTTCGGTGCAAAAGAGAACCATTCCTATCATAAAAATACCTATTCGGACGAGTTGGAACAGTCTTCTTGGTCACACAAGTTATAGAACGGAAGTTGCACCACTTTGCAGCTTTGCACTGCTTGCATTTGATGCTTTTTCTATCAAGTGAAAATCCACCACCACGAAAAAACCACTCTAAGATAGCCAAAAATGAGAGAGGTCTCTGTAGAGGGGCTCAATGCAATCCTACAGGATTAGATGAGATTTTTCTAAGTGTCACGGTATCTGATTAATAGCATGCTCAAGTTTGCAGCCATTTTGCACTTTGGACCCTTAAGGGATTGATCCGGTGGAACGTAGCTCGGAGCGATTCCACATGTTTCAGTGTGAAAAAAGACCATTCCTAGCATAAACATACCTATTTGGACGTGTTGGAGCAGTTAGTTTGGTCACACAAGTTGTAGAGCGAAAGTTGCACCACTTTGCAACTTTGCACTGCTTGAATTTGACACTTTTTCCATCAAGTGAAAATCCGCCACCATGAGAAAACCACTCCAAGATAGCCAAAACCAAGAGATATTTTTCTAGAGGGGCCCAATTCATTTCTATAGGATCAGATGATAATTTTCTACGTGTCATAGTATGTGAGTAATAGCATGCTGAAGTTTGCAGCCATTTTGCACTTTGGACCCTTAAGGGATCGATCCGATGGAACATAGTTCAGAGCTATTCCACGTGTTTCAATGTGAAAGAGGACTATTCCTAGCATAAAAATACCTATTCGGATGTGTTGGAACAGTTTTCTTGGTCACACGAGTTGCAAAGCGAAAGTTGCACCAGTTTGCAACTTTGCATAGCTTGAATTTGACACTTTTTTCATCAAGTGAAAATCTTCCGCCACGAGAAAACCACTCCAAGATAGCCAAAATCGAGAGAGGTTTTTCTAGAGGGGCCCAACACCTTTCTATAGGATTAGATGAGAAGTTTCTAAGTGTCACGGTATCCAAGTAATAGCATGTTGAATTTTTTAGCCATTTTGCACTTTGGACCCTTAAGGGATCGATCCAGTGGAACATAGCTCAGAGCGATTCCACAAGTTTCAGTGTGAAAGAGGACCATGCCTAGCATAAACACACCTATTCGGATGTGTTAGATTAGTATGCTTGGTCACACAAGTTGCAGAACGAAAGTTGCACCACTTTGCAACTTTGCAATGCTTGCATTTGATGCTTTTTCCATCAAGTGAAAATCCGCTGCCACGAGAAGACCACTCCAAGATAGCCAAAACTGAGAGATTTTTTTCTAGAGGGGCCCAACGCATTTCTGTAGGATCAGAAGAGAAATTTCTAAGTGTCATGGTATCTGAGTAATAGCATTCTAAAGTTTGCAGCCATTTTTCACTTTGGACCCTTAAGGGATCGATCTAGTGGAACATAGCTCGGAGCGATTCTACGTGTTTTGGTGCGAAATAGGACCATGCCTAGCATAAAAATACCTATTCAGATGTATTGGAACAATCTACTTGGTCACACGAGTTGCAGAAAAATGTGTACAAATTGTTTACATGACCTTTATATGACCTTTTTCACATTATTTACATTTCAAAATTCAAAGTTTGCAAATTTTCCTACTCAAAGCATTTACAGAACAAGGTGCTACTACACTAAACATGAACTCCAACCTTACAATATTTGAGCATATCTCATTATGTAATTAAATCTTATTACAATGCCTCTGGCACTTTGTTCTCTTAGATCTTTTACAATGTCACTCATACATTCAAGATTCTCTTTAAATGTCTACATCATAGGTGCTCATTATGAGGTTAACTTCAAATGAGTAACTTGAGATTCCCTCGCTAAGCTTCACATGCTCTCTTATAACGGCTTGAAATTAAAATTGAGATTTTTCAAAATCATCAAAATAAGTATGTTGCATTACTTTTTTGGCTGAGATTCTCTTTGATGGCTCTTTAATCGGCATTTTCTGCAACAAAAGATCAATCAATTTTTAGTAGTTTACTTACAAATACACAAAGTAAAAGAGAAAAAGAAAGAGCATCCAAAATGAAATAAATATAGATGGAAGGCACTTACAGATCTTGCATGTAGGCATCAAAATAAGGATGTTGCATTGCTTTTCTGGCTAACATTCTCTTGGATGGCTCATATATCTACATTTTTTGCAAGGGGACACCAATCATTGTAAAAGAAGATGATAGCATTGGCATCAAACAAATTAATGTACAGACAAGTATAAATTAATAAGAACCAATGTGCATATACTTACAAATTAATCCAACGAACCATCCGAGTCTGCTCTACTCTTTATTGTGTCAAGTATTGCCTCATGGTCAGACTCACGGACCTTCCATAACGTCTTGTTCAAAGGTCTACCCCCATATTTAGTCAAATGAACATTGGATGCCACAACAAGTTTTGAGTAATGAAGAATCTTACGATGCATCTCAAAGTCCTAAAATAGCCAATGTTTAAAACTTGAATGTGGGTACCTTCTAAGCCATTTTCTAGTAGCCACAACTAAGCCTATAGGATATTTGATGTTTTCTCCATCTATAACTAGGGTCTCCAATTTCTTTTTGGTCTTAACACAACAACACAAGTAATAGTTTGTTCCCTCTTCAGTGTCTTTATCTGCAGTAACTGCATAAACATGCCCTACATTGATGTGCAAAAAATCTCTTAAAATTTGTCAACATTACAAATACAGTACAAAGTAAGATCTAACGATATGGAATTTCAACAACTAAGAAAGTAGATATATCACCTCGTTGAACTAGATCTGATATGTGGTCAAAGTTGACCGATGATTCTATCTGTGTCAGTTCCAATGCAGTCAGAGGGTGATATGTGTGAAGTGGGCTAAGATAACTTGTGAACCATTTGTCAACCCACTCCCCTGACTCACAATCATTCCAGGCTTGCATTGTACATGAAGAAAAAAAGCATGCCATATTTCGTGTATCGATACTCCATGAATGTTCATTTGAGCTAAGGAAAGAGTGTACCTCACTCAATCCTATTAGTGTACAACAGTCTTTATATGGTGCAATATTAGTGTCATCCATCAACAAAAAACATCTACGAACCAAAGACGTACCTTCATTACCTGGACCCATCAAAGCATTACACCACTCGACGATTGATTTTGCATCTGTCAACTTTGCACTGCCTTTATACTTTAACTCATCTCATGCTAATGCTCTTTTCACACATGCTCCTGCACCATCATGCTCCCCCTTTCCATGTTCGGCCTCACAAAAGTTCCACATATGTTGAACACTTGTAATGACACGCATCCTGCACAACCAGTAGAACATGCACGAGTTCTTGAACTGTGTTTCACAGTTATCAAACCATATTATATGTTGATCATATTCTATGCCCCTCTGAGCCAAACCACTATAGAACATCTGGAAGAAACCTTGCACGAACTCTAGAGAATGTGTGTGATCATCACCAATGTAAAAGTGGTGCTCCCTCAATACCTTCCTTTGCTCATCTATACTATCAGATGCATGAATGAATGCTATGTGCACAAATATCAAAACTTGTGTGGAGTTGTAATACTATGACTGCACCTCATGTTGTGGTTGTAGAGTGTAGTTCTTTGCAAATTCAACCATAGATACTATGCTTCCAACTAGAAAGGTGTCCTTGCATAGCTTGAACTCTGTGTCCGACCATTGGGCTCTATGGGTATGCATTGCATACTTAGATAGCATACTATCATGAAATGTGGTCATAAACTGGTACAATGGAATCTTCTCAATAACCAAATCACACCTTTTTGCTTGAGACCCATCTTTTGTAGCATATGCCATTGTTTTATACTTCCTGAAATCTACTAGTTTTTGTCCCACCTCATCTGTGCTTTCCATATGTTGACATACTGGCATACGCTGGAAGCCACCACAACGCTCGCATGAACCATCCATGCATGTTGTCGTATAGAATATCTGGCCATCCTCTATTTCACATAAATTTTTTGATAATAAATCTCTTGAAGATTTTGGTGGGGCTTCTATGCCACAATCCTACAAAACATCGTTAGTATGCAAATCTAAACATATAGAATGATAAACATCATAATGGTTAGAAAACTCAATATGTAGTCTAAAACAACAAGTAGTGCATGTGTGATTTATCTTGACATAAAAAGGTTTAAGCATTTCAAAAAATCTTTGAGAAATACTAATTTGAGGATAATTATTTTCAAATTTCAGAAAAAATTGGGTTTGAGTCATATCCAAAAAATGCTTTGGATGTGGCTCATGATTTTGACTACCGATTCTCCTTCTTACCACATCCCTTTGATTCAGACATGTCCTTGTGTTATTCTTCCAATACTCCTAAATTAGTGTTCTCAAGGCTTGGACAACTTCTTTATCTTTTTTTTTGACAGTCTCCCCGAGAATGCCCATAATTCATTTGTATCATTGCCCTCAATTCTTTGTCGCCTTTGAATGGCTCTTGATAAAGTTTTTCTACTAATTCCCTTTGTTCACTAGTCTTTTTAATTAGACGAGCTCTCTTTGTTTCACAGCTTACCAAAAGTCGATGTAATGACATGTCAGGTGACATTACTATCCTTTGAGCATGAGGTATTACCCACACTCTCATAAGTATCCATTAGATTCTTCACAATAGTGTCTTCACTCGATGCATTCCATGTTCTCAAACCAAGAATCTTCATGATGTTCCTATACATTACACCCCGCATCATTTCAACATATAGTTGACATCTTGCAGTCTCATTTAGCCTTTCAAAGAATTTTTCCCAAATCTTATCAGCATATCTTCTACAAGTGCGTCTTGAAATCTTACCTTCCATGTGGTGCAAAATATCATCATCAATATTAATCAAATACTTTTTCTTTCTACGCAAAATTCTAGGTGGTGTTCTCCTAGGTACATACATCTCAACATTAGGAATTTCATCAATATTTAATTGAGGTGGGCTAGATTGTGTACCTTTGATCGAGGGTGGAGAAGAAGACATACCTTGAGCTTCACATGGGGATGATGGCATACCTTCTTCATCCATTTAGAGTGATGATGTACTCTCAACTTGAGATGTGTTGGATGGTGTCCAACAATATTCACTTGGGGTACATGGTGTCCCTCCATATTCACTTTAAGTAGATGGTGTCTGTCTATATTCACTTGTGCTAGATGGTGTCCCTCCATATTCACTTGTGCTTAATGGTGTCCCTTCATATTCACTTGTCGTAGAGGGGTGTCTCCAACTACAGTATCTGAATCTATCTTACGATGATGCTTTTGAATTCGTGCCTATTGTGCTACCAATTCCCATTCTCTTTTTGACAATTGAGGTTCCTCTACAATCAGGTTGTTTTCATCAATCGTTTCCAATTTCTTATTTTCACGATATGCTGCCACCCGTACTCTCTCCTTTTCTTTCAATGTTTCCTTCTCTTCGTCTATTAGTTTCCTCTATCTTTTTCTTCGGCATGGCAAATAATTTTATCTGTACCATGGTAATGAGATGAATTTTAGTTCCTGATAAATGTATCCATTGAAGTTAATTGAAAAATATATGTAATTGAAGTCTTCATTTAAATAATACTTACAATCATTATGTACAAAAGTTAACCTAGCATGTAGACAAATGTGTATAAATTATGGAAGCATTAGGCTGGCCAGAGCACATTCCTAACTAAAAGTGAATAACCATGATGGTGATTCTAAAAACTAATGAGTGTAATGGAATTGTGAGTGTTTGATAAGTTTGTGGTGTAGGAGCACCTTGACAATCTATGCTTCCATTTTGAAATTTGATTCAATTTTGGGTATCTTCATGTTGTAAGAGGGTCATTAAAGACATTTTCCATGTACCAGTTATATGAGATTTCAAAGGTGGTTGTTTGTTAGTTATAGGAATGGGGGGGAGTTTTTTTTCATTAAAAAAGGTTTAAACAACCTCCATTGGCTCGAAGGGAGAATTTTTGTTCATTTTGAAATCCATTTTTTTTATTAAAAAATGCTCTTTTGCAGAAATTCACTGGTTTTTTTACACTTTCGTGCACTTGTACACATCTATACAGCCTCCCCTTGATAGAAAACTAATATAATATTTTAGTAACATGTCTTAACTCTCTAATGCATCAGTTTTGATGGCTTAACATTACGTTTGAAGGGAGCAATTGACAATTTTTTGAAACTGCTCATTTCAAGCCAATCAAGGGTTTGAGTAGGATTTAATTATGAAATGACCATCCCACCTACTGTTATGACTTTTCTCTTGATGGGATGGCATGTAAATTGTTATAGTAGGGTCTTTTATTGTTTAAAATTCCTTGGAATGAAACTAATGACAATAGGTTGGGGTTCTTAGCTCAAACAATCACTTTTCCATGAGAATTTGAGGAACCAAGGAGTGATTTTGAAAAAGTGTTTAAGGAGTGATCTATGTAATGAACTTTTGACCTTGTTCAAGGTATTTTGAAGATTTTTTATCCTTTGGAATGGTCTGGGAAGGCCCAGGTATAAGATTTTCTATAAACCCTCCCTCTTTGCATTGAAAAATGGAGGTTTTTGTATTGGAAGCCTAGTTGAGCGGGTAAGGTCCTACGAACTAGAAATTATATTGTTTTGAGACCTAATTAAAGACTTTTTTTGGGTTTGGAAGTCTGGTGTGAAGATCTAAGGTTAGTTCCTTTGTAAAATTGGCCTACTTGGAGGCCTAAAATAGTGAAAAGGTCAGTTGTCTTAAAGTTGTCCCAAAGGAGTCATGTGATGGGTTAAGGTATGTCTTGAAAATATGAAATGGATGTTACAATAATTCTTTTATTTTCCTGGTGTTTTAGAAATTCTTGGAGTTAAGGGCCCAAAATTGGTTTTGCACAATAATTAGATTCCAAGGGTGAAATGTGGGAAATAATGTTTTTGTTTGTTGTCCATCTTGGAGGAGTGTTGGGATTGGTCCATTATTCCTTTTTAATCTTCTTAGATGGCTCTTGAAGGCAAGTTGACATCTTCAATGGTTTTGGGTCCTCTAACTCTGCATCAAAAATGAGTATCACAGTTTGAAGTGTGTGCATGGTTTGGGAGATACATGTGATAGTTTGCAGATGCTTTGCTACTAGTAATGTGGACAGTGAACAAAGGAACTAAGTTTGTGTGTAAGGGAAGACTTCTGAAAGGTTTCATTTTTGTTGTACTAACTCAAACAAATATTTATTAAGCAAATAATGGTTTGGTTGTGCCTTAAGAATTATAGTCTGTGTTTGTAAATAATGGTGCCATTATGGAAGATTTAAGACAACTTTTGAATGACATAATCATTGGTTGATGTTATGAGGAATCTAGTTGATTGTAATCAGTTATTTTCAATATTTTCAAGGTGTTTTGAAGGTCCTTGAGGAATTGGGAACTCTTAATGCTAATTTGAGTATGCAAATAAAATCTTTTGTGAAGGTAAATATAATTGAATAAGTGTGTCAAGAAAGGTGTTGATTTCTTCCTTTGTACTGCATCAGTTTCTGTAGAGGTATTGGAAGGTGTTTGGACCCTTCGGAGGAATGGGAGAGGCTTGGAGTTGTCTTAAAGGATGAATTTTTGTGAATGGTTCTGAGTTTCTAATCACCTTTATGCTATGTTACAATCAATTTTATGATGGTTAATCTATTTTTTTGATTCTGAAAAAGAGTTGAAACCAAGTTCTAATTTTTTGATGAAAATATGATTGAGTTTGTTTGTTCATCTTCTTCAATTTAAGTTAGGGTCAGAAGTACCCTTGATGATTTGTGGATCCTGGTAGATGCTCTACATCAAGATTAAAATGGTAATTGGCAAGTGTATATAATTGTGTATATAATGGTAATTTAAAATGTGCATTGACAACCTAAGGTTATAATGACAAAAAAAATGAAAGAAAGCCATAATATAATTAAAGAAAATGTGTAAAGACTTCACATACCTTAAAAACCAGACTTTCAAATAGAGGAGTTCAACCCAATTATGTAGCCTTAGCTTCTTCTTTCTTCAAACTCCACAACAATTAGACTTGTTCAAAAGCTTGTTCCCTTCCACACTTAAATTGTATATCAGTTTTCAATGGAATTCAAACTTCAACTAATATTATATGTCTTTTAATGTGGAGACTCTGCTATTTCATGAAAAGGTGGTAAAAAGATCATGGAAAAGGTGATGGAATGTGAAAAACATGCTTGCACACTTCACAAAATCATCAAAAAGTTGCTTTTTGTCGGAGCATGCGCAGAACTAGGGGAATATGTAGATTGTGGGCCTTGAAATCATGGGTATATAGAGTTTTTTACCATTTTAGTGGAGTAAAAAATGTGCTCACATTATAACACACTCACGTTATAACACGAGCGCGTTATGTGAAATTTGGTTTTCTTAGTATATTTATGAGAGTGGGAGAAAGAGAGAGTGGGGGGGAGAGAGGGGGAGAGTGGGAGATAGAGAGGGAGGGAGAAGGGGGGAGGGGGGGAGAAAGAGAGAGTGGGGGGGAGAGAGGGGGAGAGTGGGAGATAGAGAGGGAGGGTGGCTGGGGAGTGGGAGAAGAGAGGGAGGGAGAGGGGAGAGTGCAGATAGAGAGGAGGGAGGAGGGGGAGAGGGGAGAAAGAGAGAGGGAGAGGAGGGAGTAGGGGAGAAGCAGAGAGTGGGAGACCGAGAGAGTGGTAGATAGAGAGGGAGGGAGAGAGGGTGAGAGTGGGAGAAAGATAAAGTAGGAGAGAGTTGGAGGGAAAGAGGGGGAGAGTGGGAGATAGAGAGGGAGGGAGAGAGGGAGAGAGTGGGAGAAGGGGAGAATCAGAGGAAAGGGGAGACCAGGAGGAGTGGCGAGAGTGATAGGAGGAGGAGATTGGGGTAAGATGGGGAGAAACAGCAGAGTGGGAGAGAGTGGGAGTGGGAGGCCAGAGGAAAGAGAGTGGGAGGGAGAGAGGGGGAGAGGGAGAGATAGGGAGAGGGAGGGGAGAGAGGGAGGAAACCCTAAAACCCCTCAACCCAAACCCTCAACTCCCCTCAAACCCTAATCCCTCAAACCCTGGGTACCCTCTTTTAATCCTCAACCCTCACTGCTCAACCCTAAATGCAACCCTATAATCCCTAACCCTATAAATTCTCTTAATCTTTTAAACTCCTCAACCCTTAAATCCCTAATCCAACTCCCATATCACTCTTTTTAATCCTTTTTAACTAACCTCCATCTTCAACCTAATCCTACCTCTTCTATACTCCTCTTAATACTAATCCCTCAACCCT
>CM021102.1:747207121-747239731 GCA_007115665.2 Sequoiadendron giganteum | reverse complement strand
ACACTCAATCCTCAATTCTCAACCCTCAACCCTTAATCCCTCAACCCTCAATCCTTAAAACCTAAACCCTCTACCCCTTACATTGGACCCTGAACCTAATCCTTCAACCATATACCCTCAAACCTATACCCTAAACCCTCTACCCTCAACCAAGTAAACCCTTAACCCTAAACCCTTAACCCCAAACCCTTCAACCCTAAATGCTTAAACCTTCTACCCTATACCCTCAACCAAATACCCTCTACCATCAAACCTATTCCCTCAACCCTCAAACCTTAAACCCTAATACCCTAGAAACCATCAACCCTGTAGGTCCTCCGCCCTAATACCTCAACCCTATACCCTTAACCCCTATCACTTTATCTCTATCTATGCATCTCACCTCTCCCTCCTTCCCTCCCTCCCACCCTCTCTAATTGTCTCTATCTATCGTCTCCCTCTTTCTACGTACCTCTCATTCAATCCATTTGTACCATCCTCTCTCACTCCCTCTATCAATCTCTCTTTATTTCCCTCCCACTCCATCCCACTCTCTCCCACTACCTCTCTCTCCCTCTCTCTCTCATGTCTCTTCCTCCCACCCCCTCTCTCTCTAAGGTATCTCGCTCTAGCAACCTACCTAGGTAACTCTCTCTTTGTCTCTCTCCCCTCCCTCTATCTATCCCTCCAACCCTACCTAGATAAGTCCCTCTCACTCCACTCCCCTTGTTTCTCTACCTCTATCAAGTCACTCCCTCTCACACCCTCTCCCTCTCTCAGGTCTCTCACCCACACTCCCTCTCTCTCACACTCCATCTCTCTCACACTCCCTCTCTCTCCCACTCCCTCCCTCTCACACTCCATCTCTCTCACACTACCTCTCACTACCTATCTCTCAAGTCTCTCCCTCTCACCCCCCTCACACTCTCAAGTCTCTCCCTCTCACCCCCCTCACACTCTCAAGTCTCTCCCTTTCGTACCCTACCTACATAACTCTCTCTTTCTCTATGTCTCTCTCTCTCCCCCCCTCTATCTCCCTCTCCCTCAATTCTCTCTCCCTCTCTCTCAATTCTCTCTCTCTCCCTCTCCCTCAATGCTTTCTCTCCCACCCCCCCTCTCTCTCTCTCCCTCCCTCTATCCCTCCAACCTTGCCTAGATAAGTCCCCCTCACTCCAACCCCTTCTCTCCCACTCCCTTTCTCTTAAACTCTCACTTCCATCCCCTCTCCATATCTTGCTTTGGGGATTCCTGAGCCTTAGGCTTGATATATTCCTTCGAATACCAACCCAAAGGCTTGGAGGGCATTCCCAACGACTAGAGACATTTTTTTTTAAAATCCACCATATTTCTCATAATCGAGTCCGTTCTCACCATCAATATTACATGTGGTTCAATATCGAAAAAATCAAACACATGGGTAATGTTGGTTTATCTCTTAGCTATCCAACGATGTAATTTTTTTCACTTTCTGAAAATGTTAAGTCGTTCATCCATAATTTATTTTATATAAATGTCTTTTCTTTGCCAAAAAGAAGTGTTTGGTATTTTTTTCGTTATAAATTAACCGTTCATCAATTTTTCAAATAAATTACATTTTTAGAAACTAGACTCCATTCTACAAAATTTAAATATTAAAAAAAAAACAAATCAATTAGTTTCCGAAGTTTGTAGGGGTAGCAAGGCCAAAATTCTATTTTCAAGATATGTCCACTTCGCAAATTAGTAAAAAGTCAAATATTCATTAAAAAATTATTAGAAAAATCATGCATTAACGACATACTGTTAGCTAACTTTTGACTGTTGCAATTTTTAAAATACTAAAAAAAAGTTCACCGTACGAGGGTCGTACAAGAGTTGCTATCTTATGTTTTTCTGATGAAAACAACACCAATTTGTGTACGTCCCTCATTTGAACCCCTTAATCTCAACCATTTTCAAAATAAATTAGTAGTTTAGAAAGTAGACTTAGAGCACTTGAATCCTTCTTTTTGTTCCATCTCAAAATTTTGAGTCTAAGTATCCTCAATTTCACATCCAAGGTCAGTATTTCCTGATTTCGGAAAAAAGTTGTCCACTTAAGTCCCCTTTTTGGGAACCATCATGGTGCACTTACCCCCATGCAATTTGACTACTTCCTTGAAAAACAATTCTACATGTAATGCATCTTTCATCTTCTTACAAGGTATGAAATGTGCCATTTTGGAAAATCTATCCACCACCACAAATATTTAATCATTACCTCTCTGTGTCTTCGGAAAACCAAGTACGAAATCCATGCTGATATCCTCCCAAGGTCTCTCCAGAACTGTCAAAGGTTTATACAATCCAACATTCTGACTACTCCCTTTTGCAGCTTGACAAACTCTGCAACTTTGCACAAATTTCCTAACATCCTTATGAATTTGTGGCCAAAATTAATTCTCACTTAGCAATGCTACTGTATTATCAATTCTAAAGTGTCTTGCCAATCCTCCACTACATTTTTCTTTCACCAAAATGTCCCTCATTGAACTTCGGGGTATACACAACTGATTCCCTCTAAAAAAACATATCCTCCTAAATGAAATAATCCAACCACTGAATCATATCCTCCAAGACTGGTTCTTTACAAGCTCTCCAAGGTTATACAAAATCTGGGTCTTCCTCATACGAGTTCTTTAATTCATCAAAGCCTAATGTCTCCACTCTCATTTCTTCTAGTAAATTCCTTCTCCTACTCAAAGAATTAACAGATCTATTTGACTTTCCACTCCTATGTTTCAAAACAAACGTATAACTTTGCAAGAATTCCACCCATCTCATGTGTCTCTAATTCAACTTACCTTTATTGTTCAAGTACTGTAAGGCTTGATGATCTGTATTCAATAAAAACTCCTTAGGAAACAAGTAATGTCTCCACTTCTTCAAGGCTTGAACTATAACATTTAAAACTCCTAGTCATACACTAAATACCTTCTCTTAGCATCATTCAATTTCTTGACGAAATAAGCTACTAGTCTTCCTTCTTGACTTAATACTGCTCCAATTGCATTTCCACTTGCATCATAGTCTACCTGAAATACCTTATTAAATTCTAGTAAAACCAACACAGGTTGCTCAATCACCTTATGTTTCAACAACTCAAAACTTTGGTCTTCTCCATATGTCCACTTAAAATCCTTCTTATCTTCTCTCATTGTTTCAGTCATAGGATTGTAAATAGAATTGAAATTCCTAATGAACTTTCGGTAGAAACTAGCCAATCCATGAAATGATCTTTCTTCTTTAATGCTTTCCAGTGTAGGCCATTCAATAATTAATCTTACCTTCTCAGGATCCATCTCTAATCTGTCAACAAATATCACAAATCCTAGATATACCAATTCTTTCTTCATGAAACTACACTTCTTAATGTTCATCAGCAACTTCTCTTCTCTCAACCTTTGCAAAACTTGTCTTATATGCAACAAATGTTCTTCTTTAGTCTTACTAAAAATCAATATGTCATCCAAATAGACAATCACAAACTTACCCAAGAATTTCTTTAGTACCTCATTCATCAACCTCATGAAAGTACTCGGTGCATTTTTTAGTCCAAAAGGCATCACCAACCACTCATACAATCCTTCATTTGTCTTGAATGTTGCCCTCCACTCATCCCCTTCTTTGATTCTGATCTGATGATATCCACTCTTCAAATCTACCTGTGTAAAGTATTTAGCTCCACTCAAACAATCCAAATTGTCATCCATCTAGGGAAAATAAAATCTATACTTCATTGTGATTTTGTTTATGGCTCTAGAGTCAGTACACATCCTCCATTCTCCACCCTTCTTAGGTGCTAGCACAATAGGTACTACACAAGGACTTAAGCTTTCTTCGATCAAACCCTTCCTCAATAGCTCTTGCACTTGTCTATTCAATTCTTCATTTTCTTTTAGTGTCACCTGGTGCAATTCTTTATTAGGAAAACTAGCTCCAAGAATCAGGTCCATGCAATGAATAATACTCCTCATAGGTGGAAATCTATTAGGTACATTCTCTAAAATGATAGCTTCATATTTTGCCAACAACTCCATTATCTCCTCTAGTTGTTCTTCTACATGCTTCAAGTCTTCAATATTCTTAGGAACTAGGGCATAGCACATGCTCTCATGTCTCAGTCCATCTAGAAATCTCCTTCCATCAACCAAACAAATTCTAGCATTCGTACAAACTCAACTTTAGGAACATCCTCCAATGGTAACAAATTTTTCTTCATCCCATTTGTAACAATGGTATATATGTTCTTCTTTCCATCATGAATAGATTTTATATCATACTACCAAGGCCTTCCCAACAAAATATGGCATAAATCCATAGCATGATATCACACAAAACTTCATCATGATAATTTCCAATCTTCAATTTCATCAAATATTGTTCACTTACCAGTATCTTATGCTCATCTTGAATCCAATGTGCTATTTGATAGGGCTTTGGGTGTTTCAATCTTTCCAGCTTCAATTTTCTCACCATTTCTTTAGAAACTAGGTTCTCAGAGCTTCCACTATCAATAATCACTCTACAACATTTACTAGCTGCCTTGCATCTGGTTCAGAACAAATTATTTATCTACAATTGTTCTTGCTCCATCTCACTTTGACACAATACTCTTTTGTTCACCAACACTTCTCCCTCTTTCAGTTTATTAGATGATCCAACATGATCCTCCTCAACAAAGGTTGTTCTTCTACTGTTCTATGTCTTCCTACTTGTCTCTCCCTGATTACATTCAAATGCTCTATGTCCTTCTCCACCACACTTAAAACAAGTTCCCCTGAATACTCTTTTCTCCTATCCTCTATCACCTTTTCTATAACCCTCATTCTCATAACCACCATATCCTCATCTTTGGTAAGATTTTCCATCATCTCTACAGTATGGATTATCATTCTTACTAACTTCCTTATCTTTATTCTAATTTACAAAATATCTTCTTCCTCCTCCAATAAAAATTCTTCCTCTCTGAAATCTTCCACCTCTTCCTCTTTTTCTCTGCTCATGTCTTTTATTCAGCTTCTCTTCTTCTTTTAGGGCACATTGATATGCCTCCTCCACACTCATCAACTTAATCAAACTGATCTCATTCTGTACAAACGACCTTAAAACATTCACATATCTGGTTAATTTCTCGGTCTCATCCTTTGAATGTTCAGATTTGATATTCAACTTGTAGAACTCCTAAGTATATTCTTTCACACTTGACTCCTTCTGCTTCAAAATCTGCAACTTTCAGAACAAACTGATATGATAGTCTCAAGGCATAAACTTTTTCTTTAACTTATTTACCATATAATCCCATGATTTTATCTTTCCTTTTCCTCTTCTTTTCCTATATTTCTACAAATTTTCCCACCAAAGGGATGCATGTCTTTTCAAATTTCTACAAGAAAATTTCACCTTCTTGTCTTCAATGATACCTTCAAAATCAAAATACTTCTCCATCTTCGTTACCCAATCAGGCAATTCATCTAAATCCAACTTACCATTAAAATCTAGTGGATTAAAATGTGGTTTAGTATTTACTCTAGTTAGGGATCTTATGAACCTCTCTTCTCCCTGATCAAGGCAAAGATTCTCTTCTCTTTCCCTTTCTTCTTGTTCTTCTACCTCTTCATCACTCACATCTTCAACTGGTCAACCTCTCCTCTTGGCCATTTCAACTACTTCTAATTTAGCAGCAATTCCTCTCAACATTTCCATTATAGTTGGGTATGCATTTCCATGCACTCCATTTCCTCTACCATTTCTTCTTCCCACCATCCTTACACAAGTCCTCTATAGATGCAGGTCAGATCCTCAGTCTTCCACCCCACAATAAATCTTTAATAGGACTTTGCAAACTCTAACTATCTCTCACGGAATGAACCTTGCTCCGATACCAATTTGGTGCAGTCACGATAGGAGGGTCTTTAGAGAGAACTATCTAGACCATGCAACAAGAGTTAAACAATAGAAGAAACACAAAACATGGAGGAAAATGAAGATTATAACATTTGTATTGTCATAAATTTTGATTACATATAGTTGACCACATCTAATCTTACAGATTCGATTCACAGACCTAATATAACATGCTCAAAATACAATATTCCTATATGCCCCTTAATGCGAGCTGAAATCTTACATATCGAATCTCCCATCTACTTAATCTACTTCCTAATGATCAGTTACAACAATTTATATTACATCTAGGGGCCTAGAATCATCCCCGTCGACCAAAGATCATTACAATCTCTGATGAAGAAAATGTAATGTGCATGGAATAGGTTGGCCTTAAATTTGAATTTCTCCTCAGTGGGTGCATATGATGAAGTGTGGACCTAAAATTAAGGTTAAGGACACTCCACTAAATAATTTGAAACACCTTGCAAGTGTCTACAAGTTATGGGAAAGATCCACAAGAGATCAAACTAGTCGTAAGGTTTGAAATTATTTTGGTGCCGGTTCCAGAAACTGTCACTTAATCTGAAAGCGATAACTTGCTAGAAAAATATCCAATCGAGCTGAAATCTTGAAACAAGGAAAATGAACATGTCCACGATGAAAACATAGATCCACAAGGTCTGGTGATAAAATATGAAGATATACCGAATTGACCAACTTGAACAGAACAAGAACAAAACTAAATGAAAATATTTTTGGTTGATGCAGGATTGCAAAGAACCAAGGATGCTCCTACATCAATAGGATAGTGTCACAATGAGGTCAAAATATTTGGTATGTCTAAGACTAGGAGATGCAAGATGATTATATTTTTTTGGATTTTTGAAGGTATAAATGGTGTCTAAGGACGATACCAAGATAAAGAGTCAAAGTGAAAATAGTCAAGATATCAATAGTGTCACAATGATCTAAATTTATGGTATTTCTAAGGTATGCAAGACTATGTCTAAGGATGATATGAAGATAAGGAGCCAAGATGACAATGATCAAGATGTCACTAAGATAATGTTAGTGAGGTCAATATCTTTGGTATGTAAGGCTAAGGTATCAAAAATGTAATGAAAATGTGAAGGATGATGGGTGGTGAAAATGGTAATATGACCTAAAATGATGACTAATATTATGACAACTAAGCACCTTATGGTAAGTCTAAGGTAAGGTCACTAATTAAACTAATATAGCCAAGGAGAAAAATCTGATTTTATCAAGACCTCAAGGATGGTAATGACTAAAATGATAAGTTGACAAAGGTGGTCTCAAACTAGCCTTGTGAGTTGAGGAGCCAACCTAAATGAAAAAGGACTAAAATGATGGTCAACTGCAAAAAATTCATATGTATTCTAACAAGGGAAAGAGGATTCCTTTACTAGGCTCCTAGGGTTTTTCAACCTAAGAGCACTTGAGTTACGAATAACACTCTTTCCTCTTTGTTGATATATGTAATGGGTAGGTTAATTCAAAAGGGGGTTCAGGATTTGATGATTGGTTTCTGCTAAGTGTGTGAAATGTGTGGCTAGAACTAAAAGTAAAATGAAACTACTCTAAATGTATGGAAATTTAAATGTAGTAAAACTAAACTAATGCAAAACTACTCTAGAATGACCTAAATGTATGATTTTGGAGATTAATAAAGAGGGATAGAAAGTGTGTACCTAGGGAAGTGATATGACACTTGAATGCTCTTGGGATCTCTTAGAAAGTGCCTGATTTGAGCAAAAGGATAGTTACACCAACTGGGGTGACCTTGTCCTCCAACCTAGAAATTCAACCAAAACAGGTTTTAGAGAAATGGGTACCCAAAAACATAGAAACCCTTTTCCAGGCCTCTCATAGGGACAAGGTCACCAATAGCGGTGACCTAGTCCTCTTGTAGCTTTCCAAGGAATCAAGCTTTGGTTTTGTGGATCATGCTTGATGTTTCCCTTTTCTGTAGCAACCCATGACAGGAACCCTTGAAAGTGACCCACAACTTGTCTTTTTGTCATTCCTAGGGTTTGAGACTGGTGTGACTTGAGGAGAATGTTGGTACTTCTTTCAACACCTTTTCCTTCAGCTAATCTACATCAAAAGACCTAAAAACACATGCAAAGACCAAAAATTGTTGGGGTTAGGAAATAGGGGTTTGCCTAAGTCAAACCCCTTTGTAGGTGATTAACCCAAATGAGATGAAAGCAAAGGAATGTAAGATTGAATGATAACACAATAGAAATGCTTACCAAACCTTTGTTGATGGTCTGCAACATGCATGAGCAGCTCCAATGGAGATAACCTGAAAACCTTAATGCTTGTATTCTTTCTTGTGAAGTCTTGATTGCTTGAGGATTGAGAGCAAGAGTAAAAGTGAGCTAGGAGAGTAAAAATGAACCAAGAGAGTAAAAATGAGGATGAAAACCCTTATTTGTACATGTGAAACCCAAATTTTCCCAAAATGCAACCTAATAAGCTGACCTTAGGGTTCAGAAGGAAATATTCTCATTGAATCTTATTTAAAAATTTAATTTTATGCTTAAAGGGACTAAGTCGCTCAAAGTGGCAACCTAGTCCTCCTAGGAAAATTTTGATGATTGTCGAGAATTAACTTATTTTTTATAAAGTTTATCATACTTGCCTCCTGAAACACAATTAGGTTGGGACTAATGATGCATTAAAAGGACAAATTAGCATATAAAAAGGGTTGATTGAGGGGTGATAAGCCTAGATAAGTGTGAAAATGCAACACAACACTTTACATCACTTTGTCTTAAGGCTTAGAAAGGTGCAACAATGTATTATTTAGGTGAATTATGTTGAAAGGGTCTTTGAAAAGTGAGGAAATTTGTTACAACACTTCACAACACCTTATTAAAACACCATTAGATTAGTGTTGAATTGCAAGCTTACAAGGCTGAATCAAGGTAATCAAGACCAAAATCCACTAAAAAAGGCCAAAATGAGTGAAAAGTGCCAAGGTATACACTTTTTGGTGACACATTTAGCCCCCACTTCAGTTAGAGTATGAACATACTTCAAACTCACACTAAAGTAGTTGAATCAAGTGTGTTGAGTGGGATCTAATGTACTCATGCTAGTAAGGTGAGATGACTTATTATCAAGAGGGATGATCAAGCCCACGGGATCAAGATCCCATGGCAAAGTAAACATAAGTGTGAAAGATAACACAAGGAGTGATGTGAAAGGGTGGAGAAAAGTTAGATCAAGCTTCAACCGTTTGTCCATCTAGTTGTGGATCAGATCTAGGCTATTTGTCTGAAACGAAGGATGTACTCATTCTAGGCCGAAAAGATTTCTGTTTATTCACTGGGTGAGAATGTTGAAAGGTGGTGAGAGACACATACACTCGGTTGGTATGCGCTCACACACACAAAGGTGGCTATGGGGAAAGTCATGCCACTAGTTGGGCTTCCCACTCAACCTTACCAAAGTTGTACTCCCTGAAAACTTTGATAAGGAGCCACAAGGACAAGAATGTAGTTCATGAGACAAGAAAAGCCTTGGATGCTTAGAACCCATGAAAAAGTGCAAGTTGGAACTACAGTCATGCAAGTTGTGTTATGCAAGGTGGCCATGTATGCACAAAATGCAAAAAGGGCAACATACAGAATGCAAAAGATGAAAAGTGAAAAAAAAATGAAAAATGAAAGGAGTCTTGTTTAGTTCATATGAGGTCTTTACCTTGGTGGAACATTATGTGTAATTTCTCCAAAAAGAGGACCGATCAAAGTATAGAAGATTCACAACTTAGGGGATGCAGTGCATCGCATCAAGCCACTAAGAGGAATGTAATATGCTAAGATAAGTCACACTTATGAAAAAAATTATACCCAATGTCATCCACAAAGTGAGAAAACACATCAAGTGAAGTGACAAGGATACACTAGGAAGCACGGGTAAAGAAAAACAAATGCAAATGCAGAAAATAAAAGTAAAATAGAATAGTGCCAATGTATGCCCCCACTTTAAAGGAATCGCTACACATCTAACTATGGGCAATTATTTTAAAGTAAAAGAAGGTATGAGGGGGTAAGTATGTCACATGCGAGCCAACTTAAGACATGTCGTCCACATCCCAAGATTTCTCTTGTATGTTCATGAGAGGTTAGCACCTAGTCAAAAGAGGCAATGACAAGTGTCATATGGGGGAAAATCCTACTCAACCCCATTGCCCCCACTTAGTGCAAGGAAAAGGTGAGCTGAGAATGGATAATGGTATGTTGCTCCTCACGAGGGATGCAAAACATACAATAGTGAGTATGCTATGATCCTACAACTATTAGATGGCAAGGATCAACAAATAATTTTATTTATGTGGGTAAGGGAACAAGGTTTCAACAAAGTTAACCTTGATGGTATACACTTTGTCATATATGTGGGTAATATCATGGTAACCTAGTTGGTGTGAAATGTTGTTCTGAGGTGGGGGAAATATGAAAGGATTCTTAGGAAGTCCAATAGTGAATGGGGATCTAATGGATACTTGTGTATGCATAACCTCGGTGGCCATAGGTTGATGTATTTCTAAGTAAGGGCAATTGAGGATCATCATTGTATTAGTTCCCAAGGAAGCCACTTGACTATTGCTTGAGAGGAGTGCAACCATGTTGTTGTTTTCTTCAACCATGATACCTTCCCAAATAGGAGATTTAGTAGGAGAATTACAAACAAGATATTCCTTTTAAATGGTTCTACATTATTGAATTCATCACAAATAAGGGAATGATCTATGGTTGAAGTGTCTTGTTCCATAAGATATGCATGGTTTTCATCAAGGGGATCTTGTAACACCATAACATCTTCTTCACTAATAAGAGAGATATTACGAGAGGGAAAATTAGATTGTTGTGATTATTGATGGTTGCATTCTTTTCCTCTAAGATGTCATTCTCTTGTGTCATATTATCTATCCTAAGAGGAGAGATATTTGGAAAGTGACAAAAAATAGGTTGATCACATGACAATATTAGAGTTGGTAAAGTAGTTTCATCACTCACAAGAGAGGCATTAAGGGAAGGATAACAAGGAATTAGATGGTTACCAATGATTGGACTGGTTTGTTCAAATAGACTCTTCCAAATGTGAGGAACATTGGGAAGGAGATATATAATGCTATAACTCTCAATCATTGGAGTGCTTGATACTAACCTAGCCTTAGTTATGAAAGCATTATCACAAATAGGGGAGGTGTTGGGAGAGGATTGAAAACCAGGTAAGGTAGTAACCATGATTTTAGCTTTGTGTGTTATAAGGTCTTGGCAATAGGGAGGAGGAGGAAGACAAGAAGGACCATCATGATCTTCAATAGTTGTGTCTTCTTTCATCAAGATACCTTCATCACCAATGGGAGAGATATCAAGAGAAGAACAATTATGAGTATCAAGATTATCGTTGTTGGTATCCTCATCGGTCAAAGATTTAGTGGATGAACTAGAAGAGATGAATTCATCAAGGGCTTCATCTAACATGTCTAATTAATCACTACTAAAGGGATTAATAAGGGTGTGAGTGGGTTCTTGTGATGTTGTTAAAGTTGTGTTTTCATTTTCTACAACATTTGATTTAAATGTTTGAGGAACTAATGTCGAAAATAAAAATTGTAAAATTCTACTTGCCATGAATATAAAAAGTGCTTATTGCTAATAAGTCGAATGTAATATAAGCTAGGAAAAACTACAATGAAATGTAAAGACATGGGATGAAATACAACTTTTTGATTTTAAACAATATAATTTACTCATTATACTAGAAATAAAATGTGGTGAATGCAAAATGAAAATTAAGCAATGCATGAAACGTATGAATTTAAGCTAGATTGAGTAAAATGCATGTAACAATAGACAACCCACTGATATAGATGGATAAACGTAGAAAATAGAAGCCTAAAAACAAGGTTTTTACCCCTGTGAATGATAGTTTCAGAGGCCTAAAGGGACAAGGTCGCCAAGAATGGCGACCTAGTCCTCCTGGTGATTTTTTTGAGATTTCTCTGATTTTTCCATTTGATTTTGATGGTGTCTGGGTTGTATGATGTAGACCTAAAATGAAAATGAATAATTTTGATGGGTTTGAATGATTTAACATGCAAAAAATGCAATCTAAATGCAATGTTCACTAATACAAAATTTTAAAACCCTAGAATGCAAATTTAACAATGCACAATGCAATACAAGCTAATTCTAGGACAGAAAAGGCCTATAAACCAGTAAGGAAGGGTATTTGAAGGTCGGTTTCATGGAAATGAATTGCCAAAAACTCATATGTAGTCTAACAAGGGAGAGAGGATCCCTTTACTAGGCTCCTAGGTTTTTTCACCCTAAGATCACTTGAGTTAGGAATAACGCTCTTTCCTCTTTGTTGATATGTGTAATGGGCAGGTTCATTCAAAAGGGGGAAGGATTTGATGATTGGTTTATGCTAAGTGTGTGAAATGTGTGGCTAGAACTGAAAGTAAACTGAAACTAATCTAAATGTATGCAAATGTAAATGGATTAAAACTAAACTAATTCAAAAATACTCTAGAATGACCTAAATGTATGATTTCTGGAAAGTAATAGAGAGGGACATAAAGTGTGTACCTAGGGAAGTGATGTGACAGTTGAATTCTCTTGAGATCTCTTGGAAAGTGATTGATCTAAGCAAAAGGACACTTACACCAACTGGGGTGACCTAGTCCTCCAACCTAGAAATTTTGCCAAAACAGGTTTCAGAGAAATGGGTACCAAAAAACACAGAAACCCTTTTCTAGGCCTAGCACAGGGACAAGGTCACCAATTGGGTGACCTAGTCCTCTTGTATCTTTCCAAGGAATCAAGCTTTGTTTTTGTGGGTCCCAATTGATGTTTCCCTTTTCTATAGCAGCTCGTGACAGGAACCCCTGAAAGTGACCCACAACTTGTCTTTTCGTCTTTCCTAGGGTTTGAGACTTGGATGTGACTTGAGGAAAATGTTGGTACTTCTTTCAACACTTTATCCTTCACCTAATTTGCATAAAAATATTTGTAAACACATGCAAAGACTAGAAATTGTTGGGTTTAGGAAATAGGGGTTTTCCTAAGTCAAACCCCTTTGTAGGTGATTAAACCCAAATGAGATGAAAGCAAAGGAATGTAAGATTGAATGATGACACAGTAGAAATTCTTACCAAACCTTTGTTGATGGTCTACAACATGCATGAGCAGCTCCAATGGAGATAACCTAAAAACCCTAATGCTTATATTCTTGCTTGTGGAGTCTTGATTTCTTGAGGATTGAGAGTAAGAGAGTAAAAGTGGGCTAGGAGAGTAAAAATGAACCAAGAGAGTAAAAATGAGGATAAAAACTCTTATTTGTACATGTGAAACCCTAATTTTCCTGAAATGCAACCTAATAGGCCAATCTTAGGGTTCAAGAGGCAAGATTCTCATTGAATCTTATTTAAAATTAAAATTTTATTCTTAAAGAGACTAGGTCGCCCAAAGTGGCGACCTAGTCCTCCTAGGAAAATTTTGATGATTGTCGGGAATTAACTTATGTTTTATAAAGTTTATCAAACTTGCCTCCTGAAACACACTTAGGTCGGGACTAATGATGCATTAAAAGGACAAATTATCATATAAAAAGGGTTGATTGAGGGGTGATAAGCCTAAATAAGTGTGAAAATGCAACACAACACTTTACAACACTCTATCTCAAGGCTTAGGAAGGTGCAAGAATGTATTAATTTATGTGAATTATGTTGAAAGGGTCTTAGAAAAGTGAGAAAATGTGTTACAACACTTCACAACACCTTAGTAAAACACTGTTAGATTAGTGTTGAATTGCAATCTTACAAGGTTGAATCAAGATAATCAAGACCAAAATCCACTGAAAAAGGCCAAAATGAGTGAAAAAGTGCCAAGGTATACACTTTTTGGTGACACATATGGAAATTAAGGTCAAGATAAATTTGATTTTTTAGCCTATTGACTGATCTAAAGTTTTATGAACTTCCAAAGCCAAATTTTCCAACAAGGTGTAGACAAACCAAGAGATGACCTAATGTTTGACCTATGGAAAATGCAAAGAATGCAAGGATATAGTAAAGGATGGACTGAAAATGATAGGTTTGGTGATTGCAAGTCTGTGATTAGAGGAAAATTTTATGCTCAAGAATTGATCAAAGAGTGGACTATCTCGGTTTTCCCTAAAAATATCAGTAGTGGGAAATTGTGTCATTCTGATTGATAGTTGCAGTATTTTTTGTAACAATTGTGGTCTTCTAGGTTTCTCAATTGTGGTTTTTTGAATAGAAGTTTTAGTGAATGATAGTCAGTTGCAAAAAATAGCTTTTTTTTTACCTAGGTTGAATATTTTGGACTTAATTGTGGATTTGATTTTAGTAAAGTCTGAATAGAAAAAATTATAAACAATTTGAAGACACTTGGCCTGGTCTAAAAGTGTCCAAAATTATGTTCGCAATGTGCGTGTTCTAGGGTTATCCAACTCAAATTTCCACATGTATAGTACATATCAAATACAATATCACAAATAAAAAAACACTTTTCTATCCCTAAGGTCAATGGCCAATGGCAATACTCTTAGAACCAGTCCATGAATCCTCTTTGATGCAAGGGAGGGACACCCATATAGGACACCCTTTTGGGGTATGTATCACCTCTTTCCTATGATAGTGGATGGGTAGGGGCCTCTTGCACTACAATGATGCCACAATCACCCTCTCCATGGGAAATAACAAGCCCAAAAGGCAAGTGACTTATACAGGCCAAGGATTTCCATGTCACTAAAGGGAGCCAAATGTTGGGCGTAAAAGTCTTAAGGGTGTGGTGCTACACCCTGGCACTAAGAATGTCGCCAAAAATTAATCAAAAGTTTAAAGGGTGGCTTCTAACTAGTTTGGATATTAGTGATAGCTTGGGGACATGGCACCTTACCAGCATCCAACAAGCCACTTAAGGCTTTACATTTTATGGTAGTACCCCATTCTGAAGGACATTGTATGGCTAAGGCTATATACCATGAGGACTAATACTTTCATAGCATCCTTTTATATACTTTCCCAAGGGAAAAATCGGTTGGATTCACCCTTGAGTTCTCTGTATGGATGTGTCTCTTAGGTATTCCCATATAAAGGTAAAATAAAAATGAGGCAAGTTTGTTTTTTTTATCCCTAAGATTGCACAAAGTGCAAGGAGAGAGCATACACAACACATTTTTTTCACACTCGCATGGTGATTATTAATCATGATCAATCGAAATGTGTCGAGGATAATGCAAGTGCTAAGAGAAGTTTTTGATTCTCAATATCACTAAAATGGTGTTAGAGAAGAGCATACACACCTCTACAACAAAATGTAAAACCACAAGACAAAGAAGACATTGATTTATTTTAAACCCTCAAAGCAATATGTGAAAGAAGACACATAATACAAAGTTGTTGTCAATTTTAAAACCAATGAGTGAATATGAAAGGCTAATTTTAAACCAAATGAGTGTAGTATGCAATTTTTTAAAAAAATTAGCCCAAATGAGTGAATATGCAAGTCAATTTTAACCAAATGAAAGTAGTTAACAAAATTACAAAATGAGACAAGACAACAAGCTAGAAAAATCAAATGAAAATGCCTCCTTTCAACTTGTGCCACATGCTACAAAGCATATATTAGTATCAAAAAAAACCTAATTTAACAAATGAAAAAAATATAGAATTGAGAAATCTTAAAAGAATTAAAGACTCTAGAAAATAGGAAATTACGTCGTTGTAACTAATAGTTGTTGCTCACTGGTTTTTATAGATGCAGCTCAAAAATTATTGATGGTGGCTTTCAAGATGGCAACTACATTGAACAGATTTGGTGGACCCCTCTATAGTTGCAATAAATCCCTTCATACTTGCAATAAATGAACCCTAGAGCTATAAAACACAACAAAAGTGACCGATTTTGACCAAAGTAGAAACCAAACTGATAGGAAATTAATGTTAACTATCAAAAATTGAAATCAAAAACTAGAATCAACCAAAAAATCTAGAAATGGATGCAAACTAATGATGTTATAATGTGTCAAACAGCTACGGTGATGTCTTAAGTATATGCATCATAGAAACCTGTAGCTACAAAACACAAAAGGGGCAAGCAATTTCATCCAAACCAAAGACTAATATGATACAAGACTAATTTTAGATGATGAAAACAAAAACCAGTAACCAAGAATAAACCATAAACCCCAAAATAAAAGTAATGCAAATTATATTCCTAATCCTGAAGTATTTGTGGCTTTCTAGATTTCAATTGCATCCACACTATATCCTAGAAGTTGCATCATTTTACTTGGCAGTTGCATCGCAAACTTAAAAAAATATTTTTTTAAAAAATTTCTACAAAATTTTGTTATCTTCACGTCGGGTTCAATGTAATCTAGGGTAAAATTTTAGGTTAATGTAAAATAAAATAAAAACTAACCCTAAACCAACAATAGAGCACAAATAAGCATAAAAACATGAAATACAAAGCAATAGCACCATAAAGTCTTCATGCAATCATTGCTTCACCTCCATTGCCCTTCTCCATTTTTCTTGAAAGGTACTTGATGCCCTCAAATTAGAGTATGCACTAGTAGCCTATGACTAGGCCTAGCAAAATATTGAATATAGTTGTCTCACACTAATAGAATGTACTTGCATTAGCTAAAGATATAGATAAGATGTAAGTGAGATGCAAATGAGATGTCCCTCTAGAAATGACAAGGGTAGGCTCTTTTATAGAAAATATAATTTTGAATGAACCTGGCTAGGAGTCAATGTCAATAAGATGTGTTGATCAATGGCCAAGAATGAAAGTTATAGTATGGAATAGGGTTAGGGATAAAATTAGGGCAATGATTTAAATGTTTGACTAAGATTGAATTATAAAATAACTCAATCAAGGGTGGAAATTGAAAGAGACATGAAGAGATAATATTGACACAAATAAAGAGGTTGGCATAGAAAAAGAGGCTATTGAAGAAAACTAAAAAATTACAAAATTATTTGATAGAGAGGGAAAATGAATAATTAAATAGTAAAAGCATTATTTAATTATAGAGGACATGTGACAGGTTGACTTTTTCATTAAATAACAATTTAATTCAAAAGTGGGAAGAAGATGAAAAATTAGTAGACAAGTAAATAAATAAAATTGACTTAATTTAATGACAGAAAAGACTAGTGAATAATTAAGTAATTAAAATAACTATTTAATTATAGTAGAAAATGATAAATAATTAAATAAATAGTATTTATTTAATTATGGAGGAAAAGGACATTAGTGACACAATTAAATAAATAAGACTTATTTAATTAATCAAAAGAAGAAATAAAAGATAGAAATAAATTAATTAAAATTATTTAATTAATAGAAGACTTATGAAATTAGACAATAATTAAATGATTAAAATTATTTAATTATCAGGGATGGAAGGGGAAAAATGGCACTAGCAAGTCTAGGAAAAAATTTAGTGTCTACACCTCTAATTATTGGACCTCCTAATTCACCTCATTATATGACCTCCAAAACCTCATGCACATATACTAAAATTTGTAAAAAAAATCACTAGTAATCATGTACAACTAGATGTGTTGAAGAAACCAAGTTATCACGTAATTGCTCACACACATAACCCTTGAAATAATAATCAAGAAAAACAAACACCAAAATCCATCCCATTACCTCAACTAGAACTTCCACCCTCACCTAGTCTTCCCCAGTGTAGTGGTAAAGAATATGATCTTGTTGAGAAACTTTGTAATACTCTAGCCAAGATCTCCCTTTGGGACTTAATTCAAACATCACCTACATACCATGGTATGCTCCAAGAGGCTTTGCAGAAGATTGATGTTTCAACTTCTATCAAACTGAATGATGTAGCATCCTTGTTTGTGTGTATGCAAGCAACAAATTTGAATGTTAGTGATTAATAGTAAAATTTCCATGCTTTATAGGAGACCACTTTTCTTCAACTAATCATTCAAGGATTTCCTAGGATCCCAAATTTGATTGACTATCAACCCAAAGGGTGAGTCAATTCTCAACAAGGAAAACCTAGGAGGGGGTTCTTTAAACTTTGAGGGGTTCACCACCAAGCAAAAGCTTGGAAAAGAAAACTTAACATTCAACTCACAAAACCTAGTAATGCAAGCCAAATGATGAGTGAAAATGATGAAATTATGTAACAGAAAGTTATGATGTGTGTAGTTGAGAAGTCTAGAAATGTGATGAGGATTCCAAAAGTGCAAAGAAGATGTCAAAATATGCTAGGGAGGACTAAGATTCCCTAATTGTCTTATTAGTCTCGTTATTGTTTTCAAGGGAAATGTGGAATCTTCAAATGTTGAAACTAGATCTGAAATAATATCTACAAACTTCTACTTGGAGGACTAAGATGCTCTTGCTACCGTCTTAGTTTCAATCTGAATTTTTGAAATCTCTGAATGTGATCCTGAGGCTTGATGTTTTCATTTCCTTCTTCTCTGGTCTCAAGTCCTAAAACTTCTGGATCTAGCCTATAGGTGAGTTTCCGTGAAGATGACAACTTTGCAATGAAAATTTCCAACTTTCCAACTTTTCACTTCAAATGATCTTCAAGTCTTCAATCTAAATCTGCAAACACAAACATGTAAGAGAAGAAAAACTTATTGATTGTTAGTGAAAGGGGGTTTTCCTTGGTCAAACCCTTTGGTGGTAATTAAACCTTTAAATAAAATAAAATGAAGGGAAATGATGAATGAAAAAAACACTATGTTGCAACTCACCAAACCCTAATAACAAGGTGTTACAAATATTCTAGAAATGGTTGCAATGGATGTGGTTCTTGACTCCTTCTTGAATGATGTAGAGATCTTGCATGAAACACTTGCATGAATCATAAACCCTATATCATAATTGTTAGCACAAAAACAAACATGATGCAACAATATCCCTGATATGATGCTTGAATCTTGATGATGGCTCCAAATGCTTGATGAATTGCTCTTGATCTCATAAAATTTCCTTAGGAATGAATACTCAAGTTGCTAGATATCTCTCATGAATGCTTAGATATGAAAATGAGTGAATTAACCTTGTATTTATACTTATCCATGCTTAATATCCTTAAATTACACCTAACAAGCTGACACATGAATTCATTAATTAAAGGAGGCTAAATCCCACCAAGATTTGAAATTAAATCCTGAAAATAAGATAAGCGGAACTAAGAAGCCCTAGGTGGCATCTTAATCCCGAGGCATGAAACTTGGGGCACAGACTCTAAAAAGGGCCCTATTTAAGGCACACATGAAATTAGGGTCCAAAGACCTTTGGGGGAGAAATATGGGTATGTGCAGGATCATGATGCACCAAAAAGTGGTGATATGTAAGCCATATGATGGTCCATGTGGCTGATGACTTTTTTTTTACCCAAAATTGATGAAACGAAAAGGGTTTTTAGAGGAGATTCTCAGATTTCCACCAATATAAATTATGTTTTACTTTGAATTTAATAAATAATTATTATTCATTTTCTATTAGAATTACGAATAAAGTCCTAATTGATAGGTTGATTGAAAAACATCTATAACTTTCAAATGGTATCACATTTTTTGAATCTGAAACATGTGTCACATTCTATGCTTTGCATACTATAGGACTAAAAAAGAAAAAAATGAATTTCATGAATTTTTGACCAAGTTAAGGTGGTTAGACAGACGAGCTTTTATTTTTATTTTTAGCTGTAATAAAAAAATCATAATCAATGATTTACTTGGAAAAAAATTATAAAAAAATATGCATCACATCGGGACATGAGTCCTCTACTTATGTCTAAAATCTTATAAAAAAATATTATCATTTTGTTGTGGTTAATGTGGTCAGACAGACACCTACTTCTTATTTTTACCCTGAAATTTAAATACTAGTGCATTGAAATTTCAAATTTTCACCAAATAGATTTTTTTTTTTAAATAAAGGTCTAGTAGTTTAGAAACTACATTCAATTTTCTACAAATTCTATTTTTACATTTTTTTGAAATAATATAGATAACTTATTCAAATTTTTACGTCAAGTTGTCTAACTCTGATTTTTTATCTTTTTATTGCCACTTAAGGGCCTGTTTTTTCCATGATGATCCTACACATACCCATATGTCTGAGGTGATATCTTAGTCCCAACCCAAAAATTGAGGACACTCAGCTAGAATCATTAAATTATCATTTATCCTTTGATGTTTGTCAGGATTAGCCATAAAAAGATGTAATTTATTAGGCTTGTGGATGTAAAATAGGACCAATTAAGACATAAATAAAGTAAGGTAGGCCCAAAAAATGTGAAAATGCAAGGGTATGCATTTTTCGTACACTACATTTAGCCCCCACTTTAGTGATAGGATGAACTTGCTTCAAACTCACACTAAAGTAGCCAACCACGCAATCAAGAGGTTTTCAAATGTAAAAATGTTAGTAAGATAGAATGAAAATAACCAAGAGGGTGGCCAAGCCCCCAGGATCAAGGTCCTATGAAAAACCAACATAGCCACAAAGGAACATGCATGTGGATGATATATGAAGCTATAACCGGATTGCAAACATTCACCATCAAAAAAAGGAAAAAGAAAAAAGAAAAAAAAAGCAACAGATCAAGCTTTGATTGGTCATCCAATGCATTGTGGACTGAGTCTAGGATGTTTGTCCAAAAAATGTTTAAAAGTGGAACACATTGTCCACTATGCAAACACAGTGCATGCTCAAAAAGGCTAGTGAAGCTATTTTTTCAGTAGCTGAGCCCCAAGAGGTCCATATCAAATTCATACCCCCCATGACTATGATAAGGACAAAAATGCTTGCTCACAAGGGCTAGTGAAGATATTTATTCACTAGGTGAGCCCCAGGAAACCATATCAAAGCCATACCTCCATGAATTTAATAAGGTACAAAAATAAAATGCACACTCACAAGGGCTAGTGAAGCTAGTTGTTCACTAGGTGAGCCACAAGAAACCATATTAAAGCCATACCTCCATGACTTTAATAAGGTACAAAGAGAAAATTCAGTACAATAAGAAAGAGGGATTTTTTGAAGGGATTTTGTTTATATTGTGCAAGGTCTCTTATTAGGGAACATTTTGCCTAATGTCTCCAAGAGATGATAAGTCAAAGAAATATCACGCTCTCAGAGGAAATCAAACACAATGAAACCACCAAGAAAAGGACACATTGCAAGAAAAAATAAAATTGCATAATGAAACATGAGTTTCATTGTATGCCCCAACTTTAAAGAGGTTGCTAACACAATTGTTGTGAGAAAATAATTTAAATTAGAAGAAAACATGAGAGCTTATTCAAAAATTCCTATGCCAAGTCATATGTTTCCAATAAGCTACGTCATGAGAAGGGAAGGGGTTGCCCCCAAAAGGTAGAACTCAGTACATCACATGTGAGCCAACTTAAGTCATGTCATACACATCCCAAGCTTGCTCTTACATATACATGGAAGGTGATCAACTAGATCTAGAAGAGACAACAACAAGTGACATACGAGGACAAGACTACCTAACCCCTTGCCCCCACTTAGTGCAAGACAAGGATGAGCCGAAATGATTGACGAGAAACATGCTCATGTAAAAATTAGTATCAGTTAGAGGATTTAGGTGCTCTAGAAATAAGTAAGAGCACCACATTCCTTAAGATGTTGAATTTTGTTACTCAAAACCTTTCATTCATTAGTAGAATGACCATTAACTCTATTATATGCACAAAATGAATGTTTGTAGTCAAATTTCTTTTGTGTTCTTGGAGAGAGAGATATCAAATGATCTTGGAGAAGTCTTGAAAATATACCCTCTTGGTCAATGGTAGATATTGCTTTATTTTGTGACAAAGATATCTCTTGCTTAGTACAAGGTGTCATACCTACACAAGACTCTTTAGATTACAAGATTTTTTTCTCTTCTTGAAAGGAAGATTTAAAATCTGTTGAATTTGAATCACAAGTGTTTTTCATGATGACATTGATGTTAAGTGAGGATTTCTTTGTTTCTTGCAAATGATAACAATCAAGACCACTAGTGTCTATTAGTTTAGGATGAACTAATGTTAAAGTCATCTTAGAAGGATGTTTTGTAATAGTTTTTGTATCAAGTGAAGGTTTGCTTATTTCTATCAAAGGACAATAACCAAGACCATGAGTTGTTTCTTGCATGTTAGGATCTATAGGGTTATGGATACCTTGTTCTCTAGCACCACATCCTTTTCCACTATATCCAAGTTGTTTCATAAGCCCATAAATTTTTCCATAAATCTTTTTTATTTCTTTTGGAGTTAGTGGTTATTGATAGTCTATCTCACTAAAAAAAATTGTATAATTTTCTTCTTCTAAAGTGGTTGAGATGGATGATTTCTACGGGTCATCCATATTTTGTGTTGACATTACTACGTTTTCTTTTCCCTTGTCATATTTTTTATTTATGATCTTATATTCTCCCATAAATGTTTGTTCGAAACTCAACAATCCCATATCATCTAGTGATATAATTTTGAAGGGTTTAGGGAATCTTTCTTGTTGTTGTTCTTGCATGGGTTCCACTTGTGTTGTTGGTGCCAATGTGTTTAAAGGATTCTATTTTTTTTTTCAGTGTTCAAACAATTGTTTGGTTCAGGGTTAGCTTCAACTGTGTGCACTTTGTTATTATTGACATACTTCATTTTATGATGAAGAGAGGAAGGCACCCCATTAATTGCATGAATCCATGGTCTTCCTAAAAGAAGATTATATGAGAGATCATGAGGCATAACATGGATCATTATTTCTAATGTGGCCTTTCCAACTTTAATAGGTAAAGTGATTACACCAAGCGGTTGTTTTCGCATGTTATAAAAGACATTAATAGATAAAGAGGCAGGTAGGATTTTTGATTTATCAACACCAAGCTTATCCAAAAGGTTTGCACTACACACATTTAAGGTTGAGCCATTGTCAACAATGGTTTATTTTATCCCTATTATATTGTATTGAGCTATTATCATGAAAGCATCATGTTTTTTCTACACTTCCCAAGGAGGGAGATCACTTTAGTGGAAAATAATGTCATCATTTATTCCTTGAATCAAGGCTTCTATGTCATTCAGGTTTGCACTAGAGGGAACCACAACTTGTTTCAAGCTTGTTTGAAACATAGTGTAATAATTAGGTGAATTATTAATGAGGTCCCATAGGGATATCTTAGGAAGAGTATTCTTTAGTTGTTCAACAAGATCATACTCATTCCCACTATGTGAAGGTAAACAAGGAGGATTGGGTAAGATATGATTAGGAAATGGAAGGGATGTTGGAGTTGTTTATCTTGGTTGGGGATTTTTCCTAGTTTTATATGTATGAGAAATGGTATTGTAACTCGGTTGCTACAAAAAATTGTTCTTAGGTGGTTCGAGAATAAGGATGGGTTTGTTTTGAACTTGTGGTTTTTGAGAGGGTGGATAAATGATAAATTTAGGCCTGGGAGAGTATTCCAAGAGGTATCCAATGAGCATAACCTCAAAAGACTTATCGTTATTTTCATGATCTCTTAGTGAAGAGGAGTCTAATGTTGCTTCATCATCTTCATCTAAGGAATTACTATTATCAATATTCTCATTTTCTTCCACCATGATATCTTCCTTAGGAGGGGAGTTTTTAGGATAACTACAAACTAGAAGTCTGTGACATTCAAAGTTTGGTTCTTCTAAGATGAATTCACCACAAGTAGGGGTATCCTAAATGGTTAAATTTTCTTTCCTATCAATGATGTCATTATCTTGTTCAAGAATTTTTTATTCATGACCTTCATTGTTGTATTTTCTAACACCAAGGTATCTTCCTCTTAACTAGGAGAGATACTAGGAGAAGAAAAAATGTAGCTATCATGATTATCTATAATTCCATTCCTTTGTCCTATAGTGTCTTCCAAAATAGGATAAGTAGGGGAAGGATCATGAAGGATTGTCATAGATCTTAAAGTTTTGATTATCCAACTCCAACATATCTTCACTTACGCTTTCATCACAAGAGGTGAAAATGTTGGGGGATGAATGTAGACTAGTTTAAGTTTTAATGGTCTCTTGTTGTGTTATGTGGCCATCATGATTACCCATGGTTGTTTCTTCTTGTTCATCAATGTCTTTCCTAATAATAGAGGTAGAAGAAGAGAAACAACTAGGATATTACCCATGGTTGTTATGTGGTCATCATGATTACCCATGGTTGTTTCTTCTTGTTCATCAATTTCTTTCCTAATAAGAGAGGTAGAAGAAGAGAAACAACAAGGATTCTCAAAACTCTCATTGATTGGTTCTTCTAAAACTGAAATATCCTCTTCACAAATAGGAGAGATATTAGGAGAATGAATATGGTCGTTAGGATTGTCCAAGGTTGTATTCTCTTTCACTAAAACACTCTCATAGGGAGGGGATATGGGATTTTTCTTAGCGTGCCTAGAAAGGTAAGATACTAACATTGTTTGAACAAAAATGAAAATCACTTCTAACCATCCTATGCAATGCTTTAAGAATGTAAACAATGCATATCCAAATATGAAAAATACTTTTATCCAATGTACACAAAACTTTAAGAATATAAACAATTTATATACAAAAATGAAAATTACATTTATCAAACTTATGCAAAGCTGTATGAATGTAAAAATTATATATGAAAAAGTGAAAAGTATTTTTATCCATATTATGCAAAGTTTTATGAATGTGACCATTTTAAGATTTTTAGACCTAAAAAAATTTAAGTTGTTGATTACACTATGTAATAGACTAGGAATGAGATGTTGTAAATTTCATTTTGAATGTTGACAATGAAGACAAATTAAGCTAGATTCATTAAATCTGATGAAACAACAAATCAGAAAACTAAAATAGGAAAGTAACTACAACAAATAGAAGCGTAAAAAAGTAGATTTAAACCCTAAAAGTGACAACTTCAAACTCCATAAGGACTAAGATGCTAGCAAGGGCGTCTTGGTTCTACTGATGAAATTTGAAGGTTCTAGAAATTGGAACAAAATGCAATCAACTCAGACATGACTCTAGGGTGAAAACTTAGAGAGGGACTAAGACGCTAGTAAGGTCGTTTTATTCCCAATAAAGGTTTTTTTCATAAAGATAGAAAAATATGGATTGATAATTGTGTTCCCAGGTTGCCTACTCAAGGACTTGATGATTAGAAATAGAAAAGTATGTCAATGAATGTAAGAAAAAGTAATTAATGCAAAGCAATTGAATGCAATTTTTTTCAATTTTAAATGCAATAAAAATGTTCCTAAATGCAATTAGGATGATGTTTTGGAATGCACAAGATAACTAAGAGGGGGGGTGAATTAGTTGTATCAAATTACTTTACTTATAAACTTAACCTTTTCACCTTAACTTCAATTTGTTATTAAGTGTAAACATGAAATACAAATAATAGAAAGAAAACACCAAAGACAGCAGATTTATGTGGATAACCCAATGAGGGAAAAACCACAGTGAGGATTAACTCACAATATAGTAGTAATGCAATACCGGATACAAAGGCTCACTGCCAGAGGGCTCACTACCCAAATACAAAGGCTCACTAGCCAGATTAAGGGCTCACTACCTTAAGAAGGACTTGTTGTCCAAAAAGGAGACTCACTACCTACAAAAAAATAAAAAGAGATAAATGAAGATCCACCACTAGGGTTCCACACATTCGCAACCTGATTAGAAGATTGTAAACACCTTATTTAGTATTGTTGCCTCAATTCGATCTTCCACTCCCTACTTTACACACTTATTTGCAAACTTCACTCCCTTGCTCATTTTGTGGATGATAGATGGATGGATATGAAATTATCCACAACTTGATTTGCTTTTATACCAACTTCAACCTTAGAAACATTCACCAAGGTCAGATATACAATTTCAAATTACAAATTCAAAATTAGGTCAGCTACTCAACATTCTCGCGGTAGATAAGAATGTGAGAGGACTAATTACATATTTAATTTAGGACCCAAAACAAATATTGGATCACACACACACTTTCTCAAATCGATGCAAAAACTTAATGTAACGTGTAAACACTAGGTTGGCCAAACCTAATGAAAACACCAATGATATTTGAAGTACACACATCTTCGGCAAGATAATCACACATAAATTACTTAACACACTTCACCAATAATTTTACCATCTCTGAGAACACCCCAGGTACATCTGCAACAACTACAACAAACTTCATAAGCAAAGAACTATTCACCAATCTAATCAGACCAACCAGAATAAATACAAGAGCTCTAGAGCAGGTCTTCCAGAGCATGAAACCATAAGAAAAAATTTCATAATAGAGAAACCATCAAAAAGAGTCATCTCTCAGATCCACAAGATCTTAAAACAAATATCAGAAGACTACAAAGCTAAAAAAATTCTCCTAGTCCACAAACAAATAGTTCTGGAAAAGGGTGATCCCACAATATTGGTTTACAATTTTTGGCCAAACTGGACAGTGAACTATTTTTTTCTAACTAAATCTTCACTTTTGGGCACCTATAGTGACTAAACCATGAGGAATTTGAAGATTATGCAAACTAGTGATTTGTGACATTTTTTTTGTAGATTCTAAGTATATTTTCTCAAAAAATTGGAATCAGATGCACTTCCTTTTCCATCTCCTTTGAAAACTAGTTTTTTTCAATAAATACCATTTTTAAGGAGTGATGCTCACCGTATACAACATAAATTTTTTTCCATGAAAGATAAAATTCTATTTTTTTCAAATTTAGATATGTAACTATGATATGTATTACTCTCATTTAGTCTCATACTATTTTATTGAATATTTTTTCCTTATTCAAGTTTCAAAGTCAAACCAATTACAATTCAGACATAGGCAGACTATATACAACATAACTTTTTTTGTATGTATCAAAATTCAATTTTATTTTTTGTTGGATCAAGGACTTCAATATCTAGTGCACTGATATTTTTCAATTTTTCTTTTGATAATCTACTATTTATCCACATGTGTAGAACAGGGAGCTTGATTTTTGATGAAAAACCTACATTCACAAGAAATAAACAATAAATATAATAATCAATTTAAATTTATTTAAAATTATACTTTTTAGGAAGATTATAATAAGGACTACACACTTACAAAAAATAAAGTTTAAATGAATTCATTTGATCCCCCAAAAGGAAAATCAAAAGTGGTTTTTTTATCAGCATTTTGATAGGTGTAAAGGAGACTCTATTATAGGTATGGTTTAAAACTAGTGAGGTTTTATCCAAGGGGGTTTGATCTAAGGTGGTTTGATCAAACCCCATTCAATTGGAATCCTTTAAATGGAACTTTTTAAGGGTTAAATCATTATATTTTTTACATATATGTGATTTCAACAAAAATCAAGATCTCCCAGAAATTGTAAACCAGTATTGTGGTAGCACCCAAAACCAGTTCACACACCGATGAACATATCTTCTACTCTTCATCAACTCAAAATTTGAAACTTAGAATATATGATCCATTGAATCTTATGAACACACCTACAAATCCTCATAGGAATAGGATCAACACATAAAAAATTTGGAGCACAATGTCGAAGCACAGTTAGAATAGATTCAACACTACTTTCATTATTTCTCAAATTTTCTCAAAAGCACTTGGCACATACACAACTCACTCAACTTGAACTGTCTTGAAATCAATGAAAAAATTAATTAGAACACTACCAAACACATCCATACTTGCAACATGATTAACATTGTACCTTTCAGTTTTTCAATGAGATGAGATGATGCAAGAAAGAAAAAATGAAACCTATATGCACTTTCACTAATGCAAATATGAGAAACCCTAGATGCACTTTCAGTAATGCAAGATGCAATGCAAGAATAAATGAAATATAGATCAAGGACCTTAATGAACTCCAAATCAGAAAATGAATGTTCTAAAATTTTGGGTTCACCAAAATGATTAATAGGAAAATGGATGCTTTGTAGGACACCATTTTTCTCCAACTAATCATTCAAGGATGTATTAGAATCCCAATTTGGATTGAATATCAACCCAAAGGGTGAGTCAATTCTCAACAAGACCTAGGAGGGGGTTCTTTAAACTATGAGGGGTTCACCACCAACCAAAATCTTGGAAAAGACAACTTAACATTCAACTCACAAAACCTAGTAATGCAAGCTAAATAATGAGTAAAAATGATGAAATTATGCAATAGAAAGTTATGATGTGTGTATCTGGGAAGTCTAAAAATGTGATGAGGATTCTAGAAATGCAAAGAAGCTATCAAAATGTGCTAGGGAGGAATAAGACACCCTTGGTGTCTTATTAGTCCCATTTCTATTTTTCAGGGCAGATGTGGAATCTTTGGATGTCAGAACCAGATCTGAAATAATCTCTACAAAATTGCACTTACAAGACTAAGATTCCCTTGCTACCAGCTTAGTCTCAATCTGAATTTCTAAAATATTTGAATGTGGTCTCGAGGCTTGATGTCTTCACTTCCTTCTTCTCTGGTCTCTAGTCTTGAAACTTCTGGATCTAGCTTGTAGGTGAGTTTTTGTGAAGATGACAACTTTGTAATGCCGCTTTACAACTTTGAAAGTTTGCAACTTTTCAGTTCAAATGATCTTCAAGTCTTCAACCTAAATCTACAAACACAAACATGGAAGAGAGGAAAAACTTGTTGATGGTTAGTAAATGGGGGTTTTTCTCAAGTGGTCAAACCCCTTGGTGGTAATTAAACCTTGAAATTGAATGAAATGGAGGGAAATTATGAATGAACAAAACACTATGTTTCAAGTCACCAAGCCCTTGTAACAAGGTGCTACAAATATTCTTGAAATGGCTGCAATGGATATGGTTCTTGACTCCTTGAATGATGTAGATCTTGCATGAAACACTTTCTTGAATCATAAACCCTACATCACAATTGTTAGCACAACAACAAACATGATGCAACAATATCCTTGATATGATGCTTGAATCTTGATTATGGATTCAAATGCTTGATGAATTTCTCTTGATCTCATAAACATTCCTTAGGAATGAATACTCAAGTTGCTAGATATCTCTCATGAATTCTTAGATATGAAAATGAGTGAGTGAACCTTGTATTTATACTTATCCATGCTTAATATCCCAAAATTACACCACAACAAGCTGACACATGAATTCATTTATTAAAGGAGGCCACATCCTGCCAAGATTTGAAATGAAATCCCAAAAATAAGCTAAGGGGGACTAAGGTGCCCTATGTGGCATCTTAGTCTCAAGGCATGAAACTTGGGGCACAAACTCTAAAAAGGGGCCCATTTAAGGCACATTTGAAATAAAGGTCCCAAGACCTTTGGGGGAGAAAGATTCCCTAGGTGGCATCTTTTTCCTGACCCAAAAATCAGGGACACTCAGCTAGAATCATTAAATTATCATTTATCCTTTGATGTTTGTCAGGATTAGCCATAAAAAGATGTAATTTATTAGGCTTATGGATGCAAAATAAGACCAATTAAGACATAAATAAAGATAAACAAAGCAAAGAGGGCCCAAAAAAGTGTGAAAAAGAAAGGGTATGCATTTTCCTACACTACAGTTACATTCCCTCAACATGAATTACCCTTGCTTGATGTCCAAGAAAATATGAAGCTTCAATTTTAATGGTGGTCATTAATATAGTTGGGGTTAGACATACACTTATTTATAATAGATTAGGTCTTAATTTTTGTAGCATTGATCCAGTAGATAAAATTGGTGTGGATAAGAATCTTATAGAACCTAATAATATTTCTATTAGTGGCTTTGACAATGTTTCTAGGCAACCATTAGGGATGATCACATTATCCATTAGGGTAAGACCTTTGATATTTCCTACCCTATCCATATCATGCCAAGACCAAGATTTCATACAATATTCTCCTAGGTATACTATGGATTAATTCCATGAAGGGAGTCCCATCTACTCTTTACAATCAGATGAAGTATGAATATAATAATAACACATACGATAAAAGGAGATATAGAAAATTATATAATTTGCAAGCCCAAGTTGATCATAACACTTCCAACTCTCTTAATACTTTGATCTCAAATTCAAAGGTAGAAACTATGCATGTTGGATATAATGATGATTATATTTCACCTATAATAAAAATCTTATACAATGATTTGGGTTCATTAGATTTTACACCCTCTTTTATTGGAGAGTACAAAATCTCATAATCTAAACCTAAAGAGTCTTGTGTTTCATTTGCTCAATATTGTTCTACATCAACAAATCCAAAAACATCACCCACAGATGGTGATGGGGGCTCTTTAGCTTTCATCCCTCATGTGTCAGTGATGCCTAACTTTAAAAAACTTAAAAATTATTTGCATTTTGGGTAAGTGCACCAATCTGTGACACAATTTTGGCTCTTAAGATGCCACTTTTTTTCTGAAATCAGAAAAATCTGATTTGCATGAGCAAATGAAGATTGTTACGTGCAAAATTTCAAGATGCGGCAAGAACAAAAGTTGAAGTGCTCCAAGTCTAGTTTCTAAGCTACTATATTTTTTGGAATTAATGAAGATTAAGGGTCTCAAAAAGGGGGGGGCAAAATAGGTCCTGTTTTTATCAAAAAAAATAGCATAGCGCCTGAGGGCTCCCCCCTTTTTAATTAATTTTTTTTAGAATTTCAAAAATCCCAATGCTGAGAAATTATCTAACATCGTGTAGTCTATCCTCATTCTTTTGGATAATTTTGTTAATGAATATATAATATTTTATGAATTTTCAAAGTGGACACATCCTAAAAAGCTAAAATTTGAGCGTGCTCCCCCCAATTATTTTGTAATTTTATCAAAATTTGATTTATTTTCTTTCATCATGTGTATAATGGAGTCTAGTTTCAAAAAATGTAATTTTTTTCATGTTTTGATGAACGAGTAAAAATCTATCCTAAACCTAGCACATGTTGGTTTTTGACCAAAAATGAAGGCATATACAATAGCAGCCATGGATCAAAACCTTAACTAAATCAAAATAAAAAAATAATTATATATTTAGATAGCTAAGAGAGAGGTTAATGCTATCACGGTTTTTTATAAACTTGCATTGAAAGACGTACAAATGAGATAGTGAGCACAAACAAAAATATGAAGAAATTTTGCACCCTATCAAAAAATCACGTCATTTTCATGAAATGGTTGTCCAAACCTTTGGGTCGGATGCCCAATGCAAAATCCAACCCATAGGGTTGGTATTTCCCAATGCTACTTATTTGGCATGTGCCAATGAAATGCATATTTGTAAACTCTTTGATTTTCGCTTTCTCTGTTAGGGAAACTATATACATGAAATAAGAATTTAAGTATAAGTTGACATTTATATATGGAAATTTACTTTCTTATACTTTAAGTTGTATTTCATGTATATATAGGTAGGATGTTTGAGAGTGGTTTCAGATCTCTTGGAGTTATAATGAAAATTCTAGTTTTTGAAAGATCTTAAAAATTTTAGACTTAGTCAAATTTCAGTAATCAGCATGTCAAATTTCAATAATGAGGAGGTCAAATTTTAGTACACAGGAGGTAAAATTTCATATTTTTCTCTCTATCTCACTCATTTTCATCTCTTATTCTCTAGACCTCTCTCTCTCTCACTATCTCCATCCCTTTATCTAACAATATCTTCCTTGAGCTTAAGAACTATGTCTCTACATGTCCATCTCTCTCTCCTTCCCTCTCCAATATCTATCTCCCTCCCTCCTTCCCTCTCTACATTTCTCTATCTCCCATCCTTCTCCTTTTATTTTTATATATCTCTCTCTAATCTCTATACCTACCTATCCCTCTCTCCCCCTCTCTCCCATTTTTCTCTCTCACTCTCTTCTTCCCTCTCTCTCTCCTCCCTCTCTACTCTCTATCTTGCCATTCTCTCTCCTTCCCTCTCTAGTTCTCTCTATCTCACTTCTCTCTCCTTCCCTCCCTCCCTCTCTAATTTTCTCTATCTCCCCCTCTCTCTCTCCCTCTCTCTTCCTTTCACCCACCTTTTCTCTCTACTTCTCCCTATCTAACCTATCCCTCTATACATCTTTCTCTCTCCTCCCTCCTTCCCTCTCAATCTCTCCACCTTCCTCCTTATCTTTGTACTTTTCAACTCCATCACACATCTCTATCACCTATCTCACTTCTCTCTTTCCCCTTCCCTCTCTACTCTCTTTCTCTCTATCTCACCCCTCTCTCCCTTCTTGTCCCTCCCTCCTCTCTCTTATCTCTCTCACCTCTCTCTCTCCATCCCTACCTCTTCCTCCCTCTCTCCTTCCCTCTATTTTTCTCTTTATCTCCTCCTCCCTCTCTCTACCTAGACCTCTCTCTATTTTTGTCTCACCTCTCTCTCCATCCCTACCTCTCCCTATATCTCTCCTTTCATATCTACTTCTCTCTACCTAGTTGTCCCTCTATACCTATTTCTCTCTCCCTCCTTGCCTCCTCTCTCAATATCTCCACCTTCTTTCCCTCTCTAATTCTCTCTCTATCACCTCTCTCCATCTCTCTCCTCCCTCTCTACTCTCTCTATCTCTCCCTCCCTCCCCCTCTCTATCTCTCCTCTCTCCCTCCTCTTTCTATCTCTCTTTACCTTCTCTCTACCTATATCTCTCTCCTTCTATCTATCTCAACTATCCATCTT
>CM021102.1:746438983-746516136 GCA_007115665.2 Sequoiadendron giganteum | reverse complement strand
CTCCCTCTCTCTCTCTATCAAGTCTCTCCATCCTACCCCCTCTCCCTCTGCCAGGTTTCTCTCTCTCTCTCTCACTCCTTTTATCTCTCTCCCTTCTACCCTTAACCCTCTACCCTCTACCCTCTATCTCTCTCCCACTCCCTCCCTCTCTCTCTCACTCCCTTTATCTCTCTCCACTATACCCTTAACCCTTAACCCTTAAACCCTAAACCCTTAAAAACTCTACCCTCTACCCTCTACCCTTTATCTCTCTCCAACTCCCTCCCCACTCTCTCTCTCAATTCTCTCCCTCCTACCCCCTCTCCCTCTCTCAGGTCTCTCTCTCACTCACTCCCTCTATCTATCTCCCCTCCATCCTTAGCCTAAGCCTTAACCTTATTCCTAAATGCTTAAGCCTCTGCCGTCTACCATTTACCCCTCTATCTATCTCCACCTCCCTCCCTCCCTCTCTCTCTCTCTCTCTCAAGTCTCTCCCTCCTACCCCCCCTCCTTAGAGGTCTCTCTCTCACTCACTCAATCCTTCTATCTCTCTCCCCTCTACCCTCTACCCTCTACCCTCTACCTTAACTCTTAACCCTCTACCCTCTATCTCTTTTCCACCCCATCCCTCTCTCTCTCTCTCACTAACTCCCTCTATCTATCTCCTTTACCATTACCTTTAAACCCTAAACCCTTAACCCTTAAACCCTTAAACACTCTATAATCTACCCTTAACTCTACCCTCTACTTCTCTTTATCTCCCCCCCTCTATCTACCTAGAAATCTCTTTGTTTTTGTCTCACCTCTCTCTCCATCCCTACCTCTTCCTCTATCTTTACTTTCATATCTACTTCTCTCTACCTATTTCTCTCTCCCTCCTTGCCTCCCCTCTCTCAATATCTCCACCTTCTTTCCCTCTCTACTTCTCTCTCTATCACCTCTCTCTCTCTCTCTCTGTCTCTCTCCTCTCTATCCTTAACCCTAAACACTTAAAACCCTCTACCCTCTACCCTCTATCTCTCTCCCTCTCCCTCTCCCTCTCTCTCTCTCTCAATTCTCTCCCTCCTACCCCCTCTCCCTCTCTCAAGTCTCTCTGAAACACTTCTACTCCTTTATATGTATCTCCCTCTCACCTTAGCCTCTCAAATTCTTAAACTCCCCTGCAATTCTCTACCCTCTCTCTCTCTCAATACTCTCCCTCCTACCCCCTCTCCCTCTCTTAGGTCTCTCTCTCTCTCATTCACTCCCTCTATCTATCTCCCCTCTAACCTTAACCATAAACCCGTAACCCTTAACCCTTAAACCCCCTACCCTCTACCCTTAGCCCTCTACCCTCTATATCTCTCCCACTCTCCCCCTCTCTCTCTCTCAAGACTCTCCCTCTCTTAGGTCTCTCTCTCACACACACTCACTCAGTCCCTCTATCTCTCTCCCCTCTACCCTTAACCCTAAACCCTTAACCCTTAAACCCTAAACCATTAAACCCTCTACCCTCTACCCTTAACCCTCCCTCCCTCCCTCTCTCTCCCACTCCCTCCCTCTCTCTCTCTTTCAAGTCTCCCCATCCTACCGTATCTCCCTCTCTCAGGTCTCTCTCTCACTCACTCAATCCATCTCTCTCCCCCATCTCCCTTAAACCATTACCCTCAACCGAATACCCTAAACCATCAACCTTATAGGTCCTCAAACCTATACCCTCAATTCTCAACCATATACCCTATACATTGGATCCTCAACCATAATCTATATTTTCCCCTCCCACCTCTTCTCTCCTTATCTCTATTTCACTTCTCCCTCCATCTCTCCCTCCATCCATCCCACCTTCTCTTCTCTAATCCCTCAACCCTTAAAACCTTAAACGCTCAACCCTATACCCTAAACCCTAAACCCTCAACCCTCAACCCTCAACCCTCAACCCTCAACCCTTAAATCCTAAACCCTTAAACCATCTATCCTCTACCCTCAACCCAATACCCTCAACCCTTAAACCCTTAAACCCAATTAAACTCTCTACTGTAATCCCTCAACCCTTAACCCTTAAACCCTCAACCTTCTACCTTCAATCCTCAACCCCTATACCTTTTACCCTATATGTTGGACCCTAAAACCTAATCCATCTACCCTCAACCTTAGAATCTTGACCCTCAACCCTTAATCCCTTAATCCTCAACCCTTAAATCCTAAACCCTAAACCCTTATACCCTCTACCTTATACATTAGACCCTCAACCCTAATCCTTCAACCATATACCCTTAAACCTATACCTTAAACCCTCTACCCTCAACCCTAAATCCTCAACCCTCAACCCTAAACCCTTAAACCTTCTACCCTCTACCCTCAAACCTCAACCCTCTACCCTCTACCCTCTACCCAATACCCTAAACCATCAATCCTATACCCTCAATTCTCAACCCTCTATCTTATACATTGGATCCTCAGCCCTCATATATCTCTATCCCTCTCTCCTCTTCTCTCCTTCTCTCTATCTCACTTCTCCCTCCATCTCTCCCTCCATCCTTCCCTCCCTCTCTACCCTAATCCCTCAACCTTATACCCTCAACCCTTAAACCCTTAAACCCAAGTAAAATATATGCCCTAATCCCTCAACCCTCAACCCTCTGCCCTATACATTAAACCATCAACCCTCAATTCTCAACCCTTGACCCTTAATCCCTCAATCCTAGGTAGGTAGGGAAACATAGGTGAGATATAAAGTGATGAAGGGAGAGGTAGGTAAACAAAGGGATAGGGGAGATAAATATAGGTAGAGAGGGAAGGATATGTAGAGAGAGGAGAGATAGAGAGAAGTAGACAGGGGAGGGAAGGAGAGAGAGAGAGAGAGAGAGAGAGAGAGAGAGAGAGAGAGAGAGAGAGAGAGAGAGAGAGAGAGAGAGATGTAGGGAGGAGACACGATTGAGATATAGAGTGATGGAGGGAGAGGTGGGTAAAGAGAGGGAGAGGGGAGATAAAGATAAATAGAGAGAATTAGAGAGTGGAGGTATGGTGGGAGAGGAAAGGAGGAGATAGAGGTGAGTGTGTGTGAGATGGAGAGAGAGTGAGAGGAGAGAAAATAAGGGGAGATAGAAAGAGATTAGAGAGGGAAGTGGGGAGAGATAGAGAGTAGAGAGGGAAGGATAGAGTAAGAGAGAAAGAGTTGTGAGGGAGAGAGTGGTAGGTAGTGGAGGGAGAGGTAGGTAGAGAGGGAAGGAGAGAGGGATGGATAGGAGGGAGAAAGGGAAGGAGGGAGAGTTAGATGGAGAGAGTGGTGAGATAGAGAGTAGAGAGGTAGGGAGAGAATGAGAAATAGAGATAAAGAGAGAGAGGGAGGCTAGAGGGAGGGAGAGGTAGAAAGGGATAAGTGAGACATAGAGAGGGAATGAGGGAAAGTGGGATAGAGAGAATGGTGATTTATAGAGGAGGGAGTGAGAGGGAAGGAGGGAAAGTGGGAGAGAGGGAATGGTTATTTAGAGAGGAGGGTGTGATAGGCAAGGATATAGATAATGGTGAGATAGAGAGGAGAGTGAGAGAGAAAGAGAGGGATGGAGAGATAGAGAGAGAGGTTGGTAGAGGAAGGGAGAGGAGAGATAGAGAGTTGAGAGAGAAAGAGGTAGGGAAGGAGGCATAAGTGAGATAGAGAGGGATGGAGAGAGAGAGTGATGGAGGGAGAGGTATCTATAGAGAGGTAAAGCGAGAGGAGAGATAAAGAGTACAAAGGGGAGGGAGAGGTAGGGATATAGAGGTGTGTGTGTGAGTGAGAGAGAGAATGGTGACATAGCTAAAAATATCAATTGAGAGAGAAAGAGGGGGAGGGAGGGAGGGACAATAGTGAGAGAGATTGGGAGGAGAGACAAAAAGAACTTGAGGGAGGGTGAGGTCGAGAGAGGGAGGGAGAGGAGAGATAGAGAGAAGTAGAGAGGGAAGGAGGGAGGGAGGGAGTGTTAGCGAGGGAGATAGAGGTTTGTGAGAGAGAGAGAGATATATAGAGAGTGGTGAGATAGAGAGGGAAGAGAGAGGGAGGGAGAGAGAATTATGAGATAGAGAGGAGAGAGTTAGAGAGAAAGCGGGGGAAGAGAGGGATAAAGAGTGAGAGAGAGCTGTAGGTAGAGGGAGGGAGAGGAGAGATAAAGAGTAGAGAGGGAAAGAGGTAGGGAGGGAGACATATGTGATGGAGGGAGAGGTAGCTAAGAGAGAGAGAGAGGAGATAAAGATAAGTAGAGAGGGAAGGAGATGTAGAGAGAGAAGAGATAGAGAGAAGTAGAGAGGGGAGGGAGGGATGTAGATGTAGGGAGGAGATAGAGGGGTGTGAGAGAGAGAGAGAGGGGAGAGAGAGAGAGGGAGGGAGAGAGAGGGAGGGAGTGGAGAGATAGAGAGTAGAGAGGAGAGATAAAGATGATACAACTTGTTGACTACTAAAATTTGACCTCCTGATTAGTGAAATTTGAATTGCTGATTACTGAAATTTGACTAAGTCTGAAATTTTTAAGATCTTCCAGAAACAAGAATTTGCATTATAATCCTAGAGATTTGAAACCACTCTCAAACATCCTACCTATATACATGTAATATAACTTAAAGTATAAGAAATTAAATGTCCACTTATACTTAAATGTTTATTCCATGTATATAGTTTCCCTAGAAGAGAAAGCGAAAATAAAAGAGTTTAGAAAAATGCATTCCAAAATTCATTGCAAAAAGAAAGATAACTCACACTTTTTGACTCATTTAAAAATTCAAGCCATTTGGCGCACACCAAATTTGGCGAGCGCAATATGGCCTATTACAAGTTTTTTTTGCAATTTGGCATCGAAATTGTGTCAGATTGGTGCACTTACCCTACTATGTCTTTCATCTTTTAACTTCCCCAAACCATATGATCCTCAAGTTGCTCCTATAGCTTGCTGCAACTTGAGATGGTTTCAAAGCCTAGACATGATACAAAATTCTTATTATTCACTCATTTATAATTGATAAGATAATTGCCTAACTTTTGAGTCCTTATTGACACACCCATTGCATTTTTAAGTGTGATTTCTAGCATTACATTGCTATATATAGTAGTAATTTCAAAGAAAAATACTTAGGTAAGTGTAAGAAGTTGAGTACACTTTTAGTTAAAGTATCATGAGGGAAAACAATTTTACAACAAATATGCACATGTTTCATTAAATGTGTACCTACTCATGAATAGAAACGCAATTATTTTTTTATGAAATTTTATTTTTTAATTTTTTTAGATAAAAGGAAAAAGACATGAAATACTATTAATAAAATTATTTTTTTGAAATTTTATAGGTTTAGTATAAAAACTTGCATAATAATTTGTCCTAGGGACCAAAACAAAATGCCCCATATACTAGGTACTTTACACATCAACGCCAAAATAGAATGAAAGCCTCATAATAGAAAGTGAAGGAAAGCCATAGAGATAATAGATTTTGTGCAAGAGATTAAGTGGAATCCTCATGCAACATCAAGGGAGGCATCAAAATATACTAACCATTTGAGGTCATTTATAGGCTCCAGATTGTTTACTTTCTTTAAGAAATTACTTCCCATGTGCACCAAAACTTTGTGTTGCACCAGTGACACCATGTAAAAAATTCCAAGGAATGGAAGCCATTCCACATCACTGCCCTCCTTGTGCATACTCTAGATATCTTGTGGCCTCGGGACACCAAATACATGCCTTGATGTAGTCAAGGTTTCCTCTAGCCCTCCAACATTATGCTTTTTAAATAAATTTGAAGCTAATTTCTGCACCATTTCCTTTTTCTCTCCTAAATCTAGTGGGGAAGCCATAAATCGTCATGTAATATTCATGTTTACCTTATATATTTTAGCATCCCTTAGGAAATCAATGCCAAGAATCATCTTAACCACTTTTAAGTCCCTACCTATGGGATGTTTCATTATCACCTTCAACCACTGATTTGTTATGGCTCCTACGAAGGCCATCTAGTGCCTCAAGCTTGTGAGGTGGATAGGAGTGTCCATTCTCAGCATGCACTCTAGACAACTATGAGAAGAATAGAAAGGGTATTACCCTTCTTCTTTAAATAGAATGAGCTCCCTCATCCTCCCATGCTTTAGGTGGGAGGAAATTATTTCCATACTCACTTCTTAGTAGGAGAGGTACTAAGACAAATTTAAAGAGATTTATTACCATTTTTTTGGACACATACCAACTCACCTTTGGAGTACTTCATAGCCACCTTTTTGTTAGTGAAAAATCCATAAAGCATCTGATGATCTCATGGGCCATGTGCCCAATTGCATCTAAATGATCGCCCATACTAAAATTTGCTAGTTAGTGATGTCATAAAGTTAATTAACATTGCTTTATTTTTTGGCTTGAAATATACTTGAAATCCCAAGATTGAGCCTTGGATCTATGATTACAATCTCGCATTAATAGTAACAGTAAAAATTGACTTTGGCAATATGGCTCACATTTTTTTATAAGAATTTCTGATTGAAATAAAAAATATTATAGATGACAATGTCTAGTTTTCAAATATGTAAATAATTTTAGTGTTGAATATTATTTTCTACTTATTAATTAAATTTTAAACAAAAAATCCCACAAACTTGAGATGACATTAATAATTTTTAATAAATTTTTATTTTGAGTTATTTTTTAAATTATGTCTAGCCAATCTATATATTATTATGATGCGGGAGCATCCAAGGTGTAAGAGAAATCTCACATTCCCAAAAAAAAATGTTGTTTATTTTGATTTTAGTTAGTTTTAGTGAATAATTTTTAAGGGCTAAAAATGGTAGGATTACTTACTATTTTTAGTAATATTGGAAAGCTAAAAATAGCAAATTTCTATTCTTAGTAAGTTAGCATTTGTACATGTATGGGCTTGAAATCTCACAAAGAGCTCTAGAGTGGTGAACTAAAGACAATGGTGAAAAAATCACTTCAATACCATTTGTCATTTGTGAGTGTAAGAGAGAGGGACTAACCACATTCAGGGCCCCAAGTCATGGAAGGCCAAGAGCAGAAGGCTACCCTAACTTACCTCACTCTAAAGGAATTTTTTAAATTAGGGATGAGAATGATAAGGACTATAAGATCCTGCAACCACTCTTCAAACACAAACTATCATATGGGCTAAGCGAGCTAGCGTTTTGGAGTCGGTTATGTACCTCAGAAAACTCTCTGTCTATGGATGACAATGTAATTCTATGATGTCAACGCGATGCATTGGCATCTCTTGGGCATGCTGGTGTCTGTACAACTAGAGAATAGTGGACACAATATAACTACCAAAAAGACCTACTAATAGCCTAGCTAGCTCAATCTATATGGTAAAAATAGAATGAGAAAGTACATATAAATTAGATACTAAAATAATAAAGTAAATAGACTAGATCTAAGGTGACAAAGATAATCTCACAAAGATGCTCATTCACCAGCTAGCTCCAAATGCACGTCTACCTATGCACAAGAATCAGGAAAAAAATTGGGGGGCTATATAGGGTTTTGCCTTAGTCAGACCCTTGTTTCAATTTTTCCACCTCCATGAACAACCAAGATAGAAACGATGGAGAAATATATGATAAAGGAGAAAATAAAGTAAAGAATACAATAAACACTACAAAATAGTGAAGTGATACTCAACGAAATCATAAAGGAGAGGAGTGAAAGAATTACCACCTCCACCAAGAGCACACTAGCCAATGATGGAGACAGAGAGCTTGAATAATCACCACAACCTCAACTGTTGTGAAGGGAGGTGATGCAAAACCTCAAGCCAGGGACTACAATGGCTTGTTCCAAATTTGCACTATGAAGTTGATAAGGTGTTGTTGCTGTTGCTATGGAGTGCCAAAGTGTTGCTTGAAGTGATGGAAGTGAAGTGAATTCTTATATATTGACAAAAGAGATGCCAAAAAGATTATTTGCATGAATAATAAATGTTTTTGAAGGTGAGGTGAGGAGAATAAGGCATTTTGAAGTCAATTGGTTGAGGAGGAACGTTACAATTTGTTCCCAATAGGAAGTGTAATGCCCCTGTCAATTTTAGACACAAGAATCTATCAAGGACATAGGTGCACCACACAGACGTCTTTGCACTGTGCGAGCATCCTCGAAAGTTATTCTTCTACCAACGTAAAAGGTGAATGCCAAGTGGCATGTAGGTATCTTGCTGATGTGGAATTTTACCTTTAGATTTGGTTTTCTAAGGTGAGGAAGTGTAAAAGGGGAATTTGTGTAAGTGGTGCAAATTCATGCCTATACATTTTACCCCCACTTTAGTGAGAATGAATACTGATGAGTTTTTTGGTAAAGTAGATCATAAAGGTAGTAGGGTTAGAAATGTATACCTGAACCATCTAGGAAGTAGACCATGATCTGGCGAGCTCAAAAGCTTAGGCTAGAACAAAAGACTCGAAAGTCTCATAGAACCATGAAGTTGTGGAATGAAAGCATCTTACAGGGCCGTGAACCTACAAGGAGGCAACCCCCAAGATATATCACATGAAGGAAGCCCTAAGAATTAAGTGCCTCACAGGCTGGTAAACCTGCAAGGAAGGTATCCTTCAAGATCTCTCACATGAAGAAAACTGAGGAAAACACCTTACAGACCTGTGGACCTGCAAGGAAGGTATACCCCAAGATCTCTCACATGAAGGAAACCAAGAAAAGTGCCCTACAGACCCACAAACTTGTAGGGGAGTGACCCCCAAGATCTCTCGCATGGAGGAAGCTCAAAGAAAGTGTCCTACAGGTCCGTAGACCTGCAAGAAGGTATCCCCAAAAATCTCTCACATGGAGGTAATCAAAGGAAGGGAACTCCATAGAGTCAAGAAGAGTCTTCATAGGTTCACATGCAAAGCAACATGCTTACCCACAAATAGAACACACCAAAAAGAGGCCACACAGGCAAGTAAGTGGATAGTCATGCAAACCATCGACAAGTTGGAAAAATTTCAAAGGGGTCCCTTGGGAACCCAACATGAATATTTCCACTCAAGGTACATACTATTTGAAAGTATAGGGAGGACTTTCTTTCTCAAATTGATTCATCATCAAGGAATCCTTTCGAAAGATGTTCACTTCATCAAGGAATTCGAAAGGAAGAAAAATGCCCCCTCGCAAGGGGAAGGTCAAAGTGGTTCCCACCTCGAAGGAAGGTTCTCAATTTATTTCCTTACAAACCCATGATGGAGAAAAAATGTTCCATAAGGGGTCCAAGTCACGAATACAATTTTGAAAATAAATTCTCATGAGGACTTTTGATAAAAGATTCATTGGCAATGAATGTGTTTTCTGAAAATTAAAGAATTATAGAGATGTTGTTGTCACACATAAGAGGGACAACTCAAGAAGAGAAGAGACAAAGATAAGAAAAGAGTGAAAGAGAAGAAATCACAAACAAAAGACACATGGGGATCTAGTTTCACGGGGTTAGATCTGCTCATGCATTTATAAATAATAGGAAATCGTGGTGCAAGGCGAAAGATCATCTATCCCCACCAGATCAAGAATAATGCACACAAAACAAAGTAAAAATAAAAAATTGGATCAACATGGAAGGGAAGCTTAAATTCCCCCAACACTTTGCATCGCCCCCAATTTGTCGAAATTCAAGTCACAAGCATGGAACAATGATGAAATAGATAGAAGAAGGTTTACAACACAAAAATCACTCTTGTATCCAAGCACCAAAAAGGGTGAGAAGGTTCATCCAAGAACACATAAAATAATCATGGGGGAACACATCACAATATACACACACACACATATCTAATCTAAAGATAAAGAAGGGGCCTTCCCCTAACACTAATCGACCAAGAGTTCATATGTTTCCCACTCTAGATCATCATAGGGGGAAGGAGGACGAGCCTATAATGGTGGAATCTTATGGGGAGGAGTTTACGATCCTCCTGCAACAAGGACTAAGGAAGAGGGCCCCGTATGGTCCCCTCCACTAAGCTCTTGTGGAGCTAGGGTCAATGACTTTGCAAAGATCACTAACAGGGTCATAACTTCATTCAGAGAGTTAAACATGCAATTTATTGGAGTGCTAGATGTTTTACCTCAATGGATGGGGAAGAATGCACCCAAGATTCACCACTAAGCTCACCAAATGATTTGTGAGCGGTTATGAACTCAGGGGAAGCTGACACTTGCTCCATCACTAGGAAAAAATAAGCTAATGCAGGACCACATTTTAGACAAGGTGGGCTCCTCTTATTTTCTCAATTGCTAGAGGGGCCATCCTCTACCTTCGACTTCGTCAGGGGATGTGAAATCCCCACAAATGAAGCAAGAGGTACAGGGTAAGAAGAGGAGGAGGAAGTTGCAGCGGATACACTAAAGTGTTTGGCATATTCATGGGCTTTGGAAAGAACGATATTTCCATAAGGGACATCAACAAAGGTGGCTTTGCTGAAGGAGCGATAAACACCTGCACCTTTTTGGGGTTAGGTGCACTCACAATAGGAGTCAAAGGCGAGACAAAACTAGGATGAAAAAAAGCAAGAGAAAGGAGAGGGGAAGACACAACAAGAGGCCCTAATATAGGTGTGGCCATCTTCTCATCCTTCTTCTACAAAGCATCCTGCTCAGCCATGAGAGCCTACTCAGCAGTAGTTTCTTGGACTCTTCGAGCTAGAGGATGAAGGCTGTGAAGGAACAAAAGGCTCCTACTTAGCCATGGGGGTGTGTACTACAACCATTTTTGATGAAGGAACAAACTCTAGAATCAGAGTAGGAGGGATAGCTTGAGAAGTAGCAGGGGGAGTCAGCTTGAGTGCTTCAGTAGCGAGCTTCTTCCTGTTTACTGCTTTAGGAGTAGAAGGGCTAGGAGGCCACAAAGGCTGAGACATAGAGGACTTCCCATGGGAACCTTTCTCCTACCATATAAAATGGGCCTAGGCTTTGTGGCTAGGACAAGAATTTTGAATGCAAGAATCTCAAGCTATTGCCAAATGGGCATGATATGATTCTCATGTAGATGTGGGAAAAAATTTGATGACACCACAACAAGGTGAGATGAAGCATCAGGCTAAACAATAGAAGAGGAAGGAGGGTCTCAGGACCACTTCTCTTCTTTTCTTTTACGCGCCTTGGTGGTGTTATTGTTAGCTTTTAAACACATCCTATGTGAAATGACATAAGGTGATGGAGGGTATTTCACTTTCGGCCTTAGGTTCTCTTTCTTATAATTTTGATATGTACAGTACAAGAGGTCCTTCCTAGGTGGGAGAGGACCAACGGGTGCAGGCCAAAAGTAATCTAAGGAGTAACTACCATGCACATCTGATGATCTAAAACTAGTGTCATGGATCACATGCACAAAATCTTCATGAATGGATTTCAAACATTTATGCACAACCAAGGGAACTATATTCATAGCTACTAGCTAGGGGATATCCAACTTCACTTTGAAGAGTTCATAGCTGAGGATAATGTCAAACAAAAGATTCACAAATTTAGGTCTAACAAGAATCAACAAGACAATATTTCCTAGAGGAGGTATGGAAAGGTTTTCGTGCATAAAGATGGTGCTCATAGGTGTATTATACTCATCTTTATGCAAAAAGTTGATTAGCATGATCTCCCCAGTTATTATATTCACTTGAGATGTCATATCAACAAGAATACCTACTATAATGTTTTTGTTGATTTGCACAGAAATGTAAAGAGGAGATGGTTCCCTATTAAATCCCATTGGTAGATCCTACGAGGTGAAGGTTATACTAGTACCACTTCTCAAAAGCTACACATAGGGGATAGGTTGGTGCAAGAAATAGATCATTTCGCACACTAGACAACACTTTCAAAGGGCCTTCCAAAGGTCACAAGACAACATGGTGACCCAATTACGTTTTTGTTACGCAACACTTTTGGAACCTTCCAACTATGCCTACTAGGGGTTGTAGGTTAGGTTGTAAGGAGAAGTCCTCACAACACTCATACTTACAACACTCCTACAATATGAGGAAAGTGGCTTTTAGTATCAAAAAATAGAACCAAAATGGTTCATGTTGGACTCACCAAAAATGTAAGAGAGGGGGACCAACCATGTTTAGGGCCCCAGGTCATGGAGGGCCAAGAGTGGAAGGCTTCCCTAACCTACCTCACTCTAAAGGAATGTTTCAAATGAGGGACAAGAATGATGAGGACTATAAGAACTTGCAACCACTCTTTCAAATCCGAACTATAATCTGGATTAGGTGAGCTATCTTTTTGCAGTCAGTTTTGTGCCTCAAACAACTCTCTGTCAAAGGATGACAACATATTTTTGGGACGTCATTTGGTGCGCTGGCATCTCTCAGGCGCGCTAGCCTCCATACAACCAAAAAATAGTGGACATAGTAAAACTACCAAAAAGACCTACTAGTAGCCTAGCTAGCTCAATCTAGATGGTAAAAAAAGAATGAGAAAGTGTACAAAGTAGATACTGGTAAATATACTAGAACTAAGGTGACAAAGATAATCTCATAAATATTCTCATTCGCTAACTAGCTCCAAATGCATGTCCACCTATTCACAAGAAAGAGGAAAAAATATTATGGGTTGTATAGGGATCTGCATCGGTCAAACCCCCGTTTCGGTGTTTCCACCTCCATAGACAACTGAGATAGAAATGATAGAGAAATATATGATAAAGGAGAAAAGAAAGTAGAGAACATAATAAACACTACAAAATAGTGAAGTGCTACTCAACCAAATCATAAAGGAGAGGATTGAAAATGTTACCACCTCCACCAAGAGCTCACTAGCCAATGATGGAGAAAGAGAGATTGAACAATCACCACAACCTCAACTGTGGTGAAGGGAGGTTTTGTGAAACCTCAAGCCCCTATTGCAATGGCTTGTTCCACACTTGCTCTATATTTGTTATTGTTCTTGAATGTTATTTTCTATGTAAGGTGTGTTCAAGGGTGAGTCTCCCCTCATCATATTATCTATATGATGAAAATTGATGTTACAATTATTTTAGGTCAAATTATGTTGGTTGTAGATAAAAGGTTCTTAAAAATTAATTTAGTCCCAATAAAAAATGAAGTAAAAAAACAATTAATAAAAAAATTATAAACATATATCCTAGAAGCCAGCTTCATCATCATATGCATCTTTTCACAAATGGATTTTAAAAAATACCTTCATTTACTACTTATTTTGTTGGCCATGCATGTACATGTTTTGAACTTTAACATATTTTTAAGTAAATGTCACTAATGTACATCCTATATAAAATTAAATTTTATCATGTTTGAAAACTAGAAATAAAATCTCACTCTTCACATTTTTACATGTTAATATTCTATGTGTAAGTGCTTTGTGTTTGTATCCCAACCAGACAAACTTTAATTTTCAAGAAAAATGTTTCCACATCCTAGCTAAAAACTTGACTCGACATGTTAAAATTGCCCATTTTATAGACACATGATCTTTTTTTTTAATTTTTAATAATACTATTTAAACAATAATAATAATATGTCAATAAAAACTTTGGTATCTTTTACACAAAATCTCTATTTTGTTAATTTACTAGTGAGATAGGAATGCTTTATTATTTTGGGAGCTATTGTGGATGCTCATTTTTCATGTATACTAAATTTATGATATGCTTTAAAGTTATGTTACAAATTCAAGTTTCGATCAACGAAGTTTCGGAGGTAACACACTTGCATACTCTTATATAATATTAGACTAATACTTTGTGTATTGTTGCTCATGTGCCACCTTAGCCACATTGGACTAATGGCTAGTCTCCGTAGCCACATTGAGATAATGGCTAGTCATTTTCTTCTCAACATGAATATGCCATTCTTGAATTGCATGACACTAGAAAGTACCCTCAACTATACTTTGTCATATCTTCTATTCATACAACTCTTGATGATCAAGAAAAAGAAAATGATAAAAGGCATCATCACAAGTTAAGAGCTTTTTTAGATGAATAAGGTGTCCCAAATAACTAGAACAACCCACCCTGCTCCCTCACAAGTATTACGTCACCTACATAATGCCATTGCTTTTATTTTGTTTATGGGCTCTCATATTAACTTTTGTAAATATGATACCATTCAAACTAAAATATTTTATAATATATTTTAACATAAAAGACACCATTTATCAAAAAAAAATTATAATAAAATAATGTTAAAAATAAAATACATAATGATAATAAATAGATATAATACTTTTGACTCTTTATCTCTCGTTAACTATATCCCTTAATCTAAGTATTAAACTGACTGTTCAACTTTGTAACAACGCCACACAATACTGTTTTTTCCCCAACAAACTTGATAGGATTCCCGACCCACCCATCAGTGTTGTTTTCTAATTTATTCTATTTCCACTTTTTCGCTTGGTTGCCTTCAAGGTTGGATGTTTTGCTTTATAAGAACAGTCTTGAGGTAATACGTCGAGTCATTTTAAATTCTTCCCACGTTTACTGTGTTGACTTTTAACGCTGAATGGTACTCCTTTGATATCACTACAACACGAACATCTGTGGAGTTTAATTTTTTCCTCTCCCTAGTGTTTCTTTGTTATTAAGGAACCAACGCCAACTCTGTAAGCAATTCTTTATTTTCGAAATCAGAATTACGCACCAGCAGTTATGCCGTCCGGAAAGTTAAATAGCTTTTCAGTGGGTAATCAAATATTTCTAAGCAGGTTGATTAGTCTTCACACCATTAAAACTCTAATTTAATAGCATCAACTATGGAATATTAATTTCTATATTATTCCAAAAGTTGTTCAAATTAATTTTGGCTTTGTAGGCCAAGTAGGTTGTGTTGAGTGCCTTTAGAACCTTCTCAATTATTGGATAAGTGTTCTATGTACTATGAGTAGAGTTCTATTTGATAGTTTTTCTAAAAATTAATATTAATGGTTTAATGCTTATTGTCTATGGAGAATTAATGTAATGATTATAGTGTATGCATTACCTAAATTCTTCATTTTTTTATTAATAGATTGATTCATATAATTAAAATCATGTTTTGTCTTTTTGTTAATGTGGAAGGGTTGGACCCTTCCCCTGTAATGGGAAGTTGCTAAACTAATGTTTGGTGGTTGTGAGGTTTCAATTTTACCTCACTTTGAAGTTGAAGAAAAAATTCTTATTTCTAAAAATTGGAAAATATTTGATCTTATGTTTGGTGACTCATCCCGTTAATGGTTCCTTAAGTAGATGACCCATTTTTCAATCCTATACAAAAAATTATCCTTGATAATGGTATATAATATATAATTTAACTTATTATTTCTAATTTTAATTCTCTTGCTTATATTTTGATCATAATATAAAATTACCAAACTCTTTTTATTATAAATCTTCTATTACATACTTTATTTTTTAAATTTTAAATATATCAATCATAAAAATGGTTATAATAAAATTTTGAGGTTCTTATTTAATAAAATAATTTAATGTATTTTATATATTTTTAAAATTTAAATATATCATAGTCATAAAAATGGTTATAATTAAATTTTGAGGTTCTTATTTAATAAAATAATTTAATGTATTTTATATATTTGTGTATGCTAGTTGTCTATTCCTTTCCACATTTTTAATGCTAAAATGTTTTTTTATTGAAATAGAAAAAACTAAATGCTAAATATATAAACTTTAAAAAAGAAATAGAAATGCACTTTAAGGGAAAAAACAAGTGGCATTGTTTGCATAAGCACATAAATTTTAAGTTTGTGAAGTTTAAAATTGATGTTCCATATATCTATGTATATATGTATGCATGTGTATATGTATGTATGTATATGTATATGCATATATGTATATATGTATGTGTATATATATATGTATATATACTAGCATACATATATTAATTAATAATATATATAAAAAACGCTAAAAGTTATCAATATTAACATTGTTCTTCTTAAATGTTACATATAAAATATTTTTTTAATTTTTTTTGATCTTATCCTCTTTTCAAAAATATAAAATTTTGACTGAATATGTATATGAAACGGTATTTTAGAAATATAAAATTTATGTTAAATTTAATCAATAGATTTATTGAATTCAATGACATTTTTGAAATACGAAATTTATTCAAAAACTTAACACAAAATATTCCTTGAATGCTTTCACTATATAACGCTTTCAACATAATATACACATATGTAAATACATATATCTATATATACATATACTTATACACACACATATATATATTGTTTATTTGATTTGTTTTGAATAATTTTTAATTTTTAACAAGAAAATATTTATGGTGCAGGTGTTCCCTATATGAATCTAATTGGCTAACATATATACATATATGTATGTATGTATGCATATTATTTATTTGTTTTGTCTTGAATAATTTGCAATGTTTAAGAAGAAAATAGTTGTGTTGAAGGTGTTTCCTGTTTGAACCTAATTGACCAAGTTTTATGATTGATAGTTCAAAACATGTTTGAATAATTTATACATCACTTTTATTAAAAAGAGGTAGAAAGTTCTATTTTATTAGCCAAATTTTATGTTTGACCATTATTCTAGGGTTAAGCTTTAGTAGTCAATGATGTTAGTCTTCAACTTTATTGAAAATAAAATTAACAACTTTTCGATAATATTCATATGTACATGCACAAAGAAATTGGTAAACATTCTCACAGTCAAAATAAAAGATGATAAATTTAACATCAAATATCATACTTTTAAATAATCATTACTACAATATCACAATTATTAACACTAAATCTGAATTGAATTTAATTTTAAAATAACCTATAAAATCCTTTAAGCTAAAAGATCTGATAAAGTCGCATAAATAAATTAAATTTATCAATTCAAAGTTTTATGAAAATAATCTATACTTATAACCTATTGTACTTGTTCAATAGATTCGATTTGAATATCCTTGATTGAGAATGAAATAGAATATATATTATGACCTGGTAAAATTCAAAATTTGTTTGGCGTGTTAGGCCGTGGAAAGTAATAAAAGAGAAAGTTTGGAGCACTATAATGTTTTCTATGCATTATTTACCGTGCCATATAGATGTTAGGAACATTGTGTTTTTTCATTTTCCTTTTCTTTTTCTTTCCTTACAAGATTCTAATATGAAGAAAACAGTCTGATGAATGGTCTCACATGCAAACATGAGATTGATGCCTCCTAGGTCAGTTAGGGTTTGAAATGTAGTTTCAATTATAGATATATTTTTCTATATCATCCCAAGAATAGTATACTGCATATCTTGTTCAGGTATGTGTCATCGTAGTGATGACATCAGACTTATGAACACTGCTATGTTCAATTATAAAAGCCCCTCAATCCTTCTCGAAAATACACAGATTTGCTTGTTTAGTCTACAGTCGACTATCGATTGGGTTGCTTACAATTTTCTCCGGAAAAATATGTCTCAGTTTCGAACAAGGAGATGGTCTTACTCATTTCTTTCATGTATTGCTTTGGGGTTATGTATGTGTGTTGTATATGGCCAGCTTAGCCCAACTTTTTACAGTACGTCATGTCCCAATCTGTTACCGACTGTTAAGTCTGCAGTGAAACAGGCTGTCGCCAAGGAGAAACGAATGGCGGCGTCGCTTCTGCGTCTTCACTTCCATGACTGTTTCGTTAATGCAAGAACTTCAAGCTATTTTCTCTTCATTATATTTTTTTATTGTAGCTCAATCGTAGGACTGTAAACTGTTCAGAGGATTGTTTCTAGAAATTTCTCAATCACAAAAAAAATCTTGAGAATGCTTTCAATGTTTCTGGTATATTTGAATCATAGATTTTGATTGCAATATCTTCCGTCTTCTAATTGTTTTTATTTTTACTGCCTTTGTCTGTCCTCTTATTTTAATGTTCTAGGACATACGCACCTTATTTTCTCAAGTTGAATTGAGAATTTCCGCCTTATTTTCTCATGTTGAATTGAAAATTTCCACCTTATTTTCTATTGCAAGAGCTTGCAGCACAAGATGTCTTTGTTTTTTTGAATTGCAAAATAAAATCTCTGTATTTCAAATGTTATAATATAAGAGCTCAATTGAATATATTGTATGTGTTGAAATTTTCTGATGGGCCTTTAAACTGAACGATTCGAAGTTTTAGTTCTTAATTTTGCCATCATGGTTTACTTTCCATTACTTTTATTCCTTCAATGTTTGTGCACGAGATTTTCCTGACTATGGAGCATTTCACGGTGATTTCCATATTTATTGTTAAATACATGCTGGTATTGCAGGGCTGCGACGGGTCTATCCTTTTGGATGACTCCTCGACTATAAAAGGAGAAAAGAAGGCACAGCCCAATATTAATTCAGCTAGAGGATTCCAGGTGATGGACACCATTAAGAACAAAGTAGAGGCAGTTTGCAGGGGAGTTGTGTCTTGTGCCGACATTTTGGTCATTGTTGCTCGTGATTCAGTCGTCGAAGTAATTCCCTATTCTTCGTCTAATGTGCTGAGAAATATTACTACACTGAGATAAGTTTATATAGTTAGTTATGCTGGAAATAACCTTTTTTAAATTTATTTGTAAGATGGGAGGACCAACATGGACAGTGCAGCTGGGAAGGAGAGACTCCAGAACTGCAAGCCTTAGAGCTGCAAATAGCAGTATTCCTCCTCCCACTTCAAATTTCAGCCGACTCGTCTCATCTTTTAGAGCGAAGGGTCTTTCTACTAATGATATGATTGTTCTTTCAGGTGATCTATGCTTGTCTTCTGATAATTGGTGTACCATAATTACTATCTTCAAACTATAGATCCTGATTTTTGTTTTTCCGACATTCTGTTTTCAGGTTCTCATACCATTGGTCAATCTCGGTGCACTTCTTTTAGAGATCGAATCTACAATGGATCGAATATTGACACTGCATTCTCCGCTTCTCTGAAATCAAAGTGCCCTAGGAGAGGTGGTGATAACAACATTTCGCCCTTGGATCTGGAGACTCCTAACACCTTTGACAACAACTACTACAAAAATCTCAGAGGGCAGAAAGGAGTTTTACACTCTGATCAGCAGCTTTTTAATAAAAGTTCTGCTAATTCTCTAATGATTCTCTACAGTACCAATCAGAACATCTTCTTCAAAGACTTCGCAGCTGCCATGGTGAAAATGGGAAACATCAGTCCTCTCACTGGTAGCAATGGAGAGATCCGAAAGAATTGCAGGAAACCCAATTGATAGCCACAACAAATGGATGTTTCATTTGGTAATAAATATTTATATGTTTTTATTTATATTATAGACTAGCTTTTTTTCTCTCTGCCTATCTGATAGACTATAATAAGTCCTAGACTACAATCACTGATTGCTAGTCATAAAACTAGCGCTTGCACAAGGATGTTATATCCGATGGCCGATAGATACTTATATGAATATGACTATGGATATATTGATGTAAGACAGCTTATTACAACCCCTACCGAGCCCCAAAATAGAAGTCTTATTTATCATTCGTAGTATTTGTATTAAGAAGCTATCATCTACTATTATGCTTATATATGGTGTGAGCAATCTATATTAACATTATAAAGAATCATTTAATTAAACAACATCAATATTCGTAAATTTTATTTGAATGTATTGTGTGTTAATTTTATTAATATGTTTTAAAGTAAATAAATTTAATGTCGATGGTATTGTGTCAGAATATCAAGGTAAGTTTATATCCTTAATAATATCATAATAAATTGTTGCAAACAATTAAATGATAATATAAGAAGACTCGAGATGGAGATCATGGCTCATATAAAGGAAAATGCTTATAAGTGTCATTTTTCTATTCATCACATAGTTTTAGTTATGTTTCTTGGCATATCACTCAAATGGAGTGATATTCTCAATTAGTATAGAGACTTAACTTCTGAGGTAAAAATATATTGATCTAATGCTCTCCACATCAGTAATAGTTATAGGTCTATTGGCATGGTGATATACATTTAATTTTTTTCTACAATGTTCCATTTTTGTAGTACTCATCCAATAGGACTATAAATATTGGTACTTAACCTCTATTAATTAACACCTATAATTTTTTCTTAGAAGAAGTTAGATTTAAGATAACTCAAGTCAACATAGCCCATGAGTCCAAAATATTGATATTGTTATTGAAATTATTCTTGGTATCCAAAAATATCCATAGTGAAAAATGAGATTAAAGATAAAGGGTAGTACAATAGGTCAAGTGATAGCCTAAAGTGTCTCCAAACAAAATAAAACAAAAGAAAGAATAAATACAATAATAAAACTCTAAACAAACTTAGTTGTAAATGAAATTTTTAATCCAAGTACTTTCATCTATGACAATATATTGCACTATATGTCTCCTTGGTTTTGATGCCTTATGTTTCCTACCACCACTATTTGAAAGTGTCATTTTGTGACAATCTTTAGTATATAATAAAGTGTATGATGTATTCTTTGAGCCACTAAGAGAGTTTATTCAGATTAAGGAGGTTATAGTTATAATGTTAGAAAAAGTATCTCTTTATATTTTCTCTTCTTTAAGTGAGGACATTTACACATGAAATCTTATCTAATGTATAATGAAAAGAATCTTTGATCAAAAATTTAAATAAAGTATCCAAATATTTCCTAGAGCCACTAAAGAGACACTAAATTATTGTACACATCTCAAAAAATGTGAATCTAAAAATAAATTTATCCTTTATATCGGTCTTCTAATAGCAATGTGGATGCATTCAATCTCCTCATGAAATATTATGATTTTTTTCAATCTTCAATTAGTTGGAGTTGAGCTACATTTGACCAAGGAGAAATCCAACTTCATGAAACCTATTGGTTATCTAAATTATTTCCGAAATCATAGACAATACACTTGAGACCTAAATCTAGGGACTTATGCGGGTTCATATAACAATGAAAGATTCATGATTAGTTATAGGTAATTATAGGCCAATTGCCAAGAGTGGGAAACTTTTCAACACTTTTAGTTCAAATCCTTAACAATTCAGCTTCTTGAGACTTAAATATGGTATTCTTAAATATATTTTACAACCAAATTCATGAGAAATGAAAAAAAAACTATGTAACATAATAAAACCACACCCTTTACATAAGCATATTCCAATATCTTATTACTAACTACCTCACAAAATACCTGATTATTCTTGTATACTAAGGACCTCAAAATTTTATTATACCCATGTTATGTATACAAATTCACATGGAAATCAGATTAATATTGTTAAATAAAATATCCTTTGTATGATTATAAACACACAACTTATGATTTATACTGGTTTGAACATGATATATTACCTACCAAGCTTCTTGTAAGGTCCTATTCACACTTGAGAATATTTTTAGGATATATTACCTAACTCATATCATATAGTTGAGAATATTTTTATGATATTAGTATGTCTCGGTGTTTCAACTAGGCTTTCATCCTTGTTTTTATAAAAAGAGTTTCCTCATTGTATATTATGCTAGTTTCAATTTTGTATCTAATGAATTCTTTGGATCATAACACTATTATTACTTCCTTCTTGTGTATAAAGTTATTTCAATTGAAGGTGATCCTTAGACTACTATGGTTTTGATCAATAAATCTTACATGGTGTAAAGGAACAACATATGTAACTCCATTTTTTTAGAGAGTTTTAGCCAAGAGATTTCAAAAATTGAAATCCTAGTGCCAAATGGATCTCACAGATGAGATCAAAAGGCCTAATAACCTATAAATACATATAAGACTCGATAAAATTTGGTTTGAATAAAATTTGGTGCTTTTTTTAGTTTTCCTAAATCTATATGATTGTAAAGATCCATGTGATTTTCTAAATTTTTATAGCAATTATATCATAAATCACTATATTTATGTAGTACATATACTACTAAAATCATTAATAGTATTTATTATTATTTTATAATTAAAAATTATTTTTAGTCATGCATGCATGATTTATTTGTATGCTCTTGTAGACATGCAAAATTGACATCATGCATTCCTCGTATTTTCATATTTGCCCATCAATTAAATAAATCAAGTTTATTTGATTAATCTCCTAAGTTATCTCTTTAATTAAATAAATCAAGTTTATTTAATTAATCTCCTAAAGTCATCCATTTAAATTAAATAAATTCATCTTTACTTGATTTAACACTAACATCATCATATTTGATTAAATAAAATAAATCTTTATTTAATTAAATCTAAAATCATTTTCTTCTCATTTTGATTTATTTTAATCCTAAAATCTAAGTCAAAAGTCAAAATCACCCAATCTCCTATTAAATTAATCAAATCCTGATTAATTTAATCCTAAACCTCTTTTCTCTAGATTTTGCAACTTGTGCACATAAATCAATTTAATTCATTTATTAATTCCTCATTTTCATTCAAAAAGGGCATCACGATGGAATATTCTTCAATTTTAATTTTCCCTCCCACATGTCTTGTCCTCCAACATAGCATTAAATCCTCTTACATTGTCTCTTACATGTCTCCCACTTGGCATTTAAGACTCGTTCTTCTCCCTCCAACAAGTCATCTTTTGAATTTCAAATCTCCCCCTCTTTGGCACAATGACCAAAATGTGCACAACCCTCATCCTCTCACATTTTGACAAGTGACATCTTTTCATTGGCTCATGAATGATCCCACATTCATCCAAATCCTTCAATATTTCAACCTTGAATCTATAAATGCAAAGCATTTCTACTCCAAATGAACAACTTGCTACACAACTGGATCCACAATCTCATGCATTTGCATTATCAACACTTGCATCTTGGCATTATTGCTTATCAGGGGGTGGCAAAGGGCATACTTTCTACATCATAAGGAGCACCACTCCCACTATGGGATAGGGTTTGATCATGTTTTTTATATGCTTTCATTTAGTTATTTTTGTTCTACTTATCTTGTTTGCATATTTTAACATGATTAAGTATTTCATAGGAATCTTGGATTTGCTTATTTTGAATTGACTAACTAAGCTAATCATGGTAATTATTTGAAGTATGCAGATTTAAGGTTCACATAATGATGCTAGAAGGAGGGCCACTTTGCTTTCATTTTTCAAATTTGTTTAGTCAACTAGTCTCAAAATCGAGAGGCTTTTATTTTGCTAAATTTGTGTGAGTGTTTGACTGATGTCTTAGATTCACAGGTTGAAACTATCACTTTTTTTCTTTATATTTATTAGCTACTAGATTTTAAAAATCTAGATACCATAGCATATCATTTCAGTCTTAAAGCCTGGATGTTGACCTATGATTGATCAAATGTCGTCTTCTTGAGAGAGTCTAATTTATTGCAATGGTGGTCACCATAGTTTTCTAGCTTTATGCTCATTGTGAAAATTACCTCATACAGTTTTTAATGCTCTGGTTTGGACCTTTAATATTTATTTGTATTTCATTCGATTTCTTAGACATTTTACTTATTAGGTGTGGGTATTTTGGATGAAAGTAGAACGGATCTCATAAATCCTGTTAAATTGGTGTAACTCGAGATAACAATAATAAGAGAAATATTGCAAAGGTTGTTTCTAGTTCCATAAATTATTGTGCTTACTCTAACTCTTCTTTGGTAACTTGTAGAATATTTCATCATTCATTCATACATATGCCTTCTGTGTAAAGATTTGGAAACCACAAATGCAAACACAAAACACAGAGCTGCTGCTCTATTTTCCAGTCAAGCTAGAAATGCCCAAATCTCAAATGCGGAAAACAAATGGAGGAGATATGCAACTTTCATTAACTATTAATCAACTGGAAATGAGAAAATAGAAAACAAACTAAGAATAATAAGCTATTACAAGTTTTGGGAGCAATCAGAAGCTACTCAACCAAACTGGTAATGATCAGGAGCAATCACTGCTCTTACAAAATAACTAATATTTGTTTCTGTTCTAGAGTTGTTGGGAGCATAGAGAGAATGTTCTCTTCACAGTTTGCTGCTGTAGTATTTTTCCTCTAACTTCTTCTCTCAACTTTTCCCAACTCTTTTCTCCAACTGACTTCTGCCAACTAACAGAATAATCTGCCTTACAATTCATTTTGTCCGGGACAAACATTCCCCCCTAAATTTCAAAATCACCTACCTCAATAAATTCTGAATTCAAAATCAGCAACCTTAATCAATTCTGGAGCTGTCAGGAGCTACAGGGAGGATCCCCAAAACTGGCAAAGATAAAAATTGCTCCTGATAGGTAGATGTGGGAACAGTTGGCTCAGGGGCAATTAATATTTCCAACACTCCCCCTTTGTCCTGAGCCGACAAAACAACAAGATCAAATCTAATCTAGATCAACAATGCCCAATCTGCTCCTTAGGCGCACAAAACTGTCAATGCTTAAAGGCTTGGTGAATATGTCTGCTAGCTGCTGATCAGACCTGTAAAACTTCATTTTAATTTCACCATTTTCAACCAATTCATGAATGAAATGATACTTGATTTCAATGTGCTTCCTTATTCCATGAAACACGAGATTTTTTGTCAAAGCTATCGATGAAACATTGTCACAATAGATCACTATTCCATCTTCTTGTTCTGCTTTCAAATCTACCAAGATTCTTCTCAGCCAAATAGTCTGACATGCTGCTACATTTGCTGCTATATACTCAGCTTCAGTTGTTGATAGGGAAACAACATGTTGCTTCTTAGAAGCCCAAGAGGTAGCACCCGAACCCAAATGAAATATATAGGCCAAAGTGCTCTTCCTATCATCCAAACTTCCTACCCAATCACTGTCAGTGTAACCAACCAGCCCATATTCTTTTGCTGCTGTGTACAACACACCATATCCTTTGGTACCATTCACATACCTTAGGATTCTCTTACCCACTTGCCAATGGGTGTCTCTTGGAGTCTCCATGAATCTAGAAATTAGACTCACTCCATGCATTATATCCGGCCTAGTTGCTATCAAATACAACAAGCTTCCAACCAAGCTTTTGTACATGGTCAGATCCACATTGCTGCTGCAATCTTCTTTGCTCAACTTAAGACCTACGGCTGTTGGTGTTGGGGCAGACTTGCTCTCAAGCATTCTAAACCTCTTCAAGATATCATTTTCATACTTCTCTTGAGAGATAAAAATACAATCATGCATTTATTTTACTTCTATGCCTAGAAAATAACTCAAGAGACTTAAATCTGTCATTTCAAATTATCTTTTCATGGCCTCTTTAAAATCAACAATGAAGAAATCATCATCCCTAGTAAAAACTAAATCATCTACATACAAGACATCAATTAAAATATTACCATTTGTTGCCTTGATGTAGAGAGTGGCTCACCATCACTTTTGTTAAAGCCATTGCTCATCAAATATGAGTCAATCCTACTGTACCATGCCCGTGGAGCTTGCTTCATCCCATAAAGAGCCTTCTTCAGCCTATACACCTTGTGTTCTTGGCCTGGAACTTCATATCCAAAAGGCTGCTCCACATAAACCTCTTCTTTCAATACTCCATTAAGAAAGGCAAACTTCACATCCATTTGAAATACCTTCCATTTGTGTTGATCAGCAATAGCTATGACTATCCTCATAGTCTCCATCCTAGCAACAGGGGCAAATGTCTCATCATTGTCTCTTCCAAACTGCTATTTGTACCCCTTAACAACTAATCTTGCCTTGTGCCGGTCTATTCTTCCTTTGGCATTGCTTTTGGTCTTATAGACCCATTTTACTCCAATAGCTTGCTTTTTTGGAGGCAAGTCAATCAGCTCCCATGTATTGTTTTTTTCTAATGCATCTATTTCCTCATCCATGGCTTCACACCATTTTTCCTCTTTCACAACCTCTTCAAAATAAATTGGATCATTGTGAGAAAATAGTGCAAAATTCAAACTCTCATCAAATTCATCATCATACCTTTCATTTTGGTAGATCTCCCTTCTCTTGGTCTTTCTTGGCATTAGGGAGGCGAGAGTGGGGTCTGAATTTTTAGTGTTGTTGCTGTTTTGCTGAACAGGTTGAAACTAGAGCATTCAGGAGTTGTCAGGAGCTCGTCGGGAACTGTCAGGAGTTCGTCCAAAATTGTCAAGAGCTCGTCAGGAGCTGTCAGGAGCTCGTCCAAAATTTTCAAGAGCTCGTAAAGAGCTGTCAGGAGCCGAATTTATGGCTATCTGTGGCTGGTTCTTTTTTTGTCTATTCTGATCAGGAGCAATTAGGAGTTGTCGGGAGCCATCATTTTCTGCTGCTGCAAATTTTTTTTGATTTTCATCTTCATCTTCATCTTCTTCATCAATCTGAGCTATCGGGAGCTGTCAGAATTTGTCGTGCCATCCCATGACTGATCTTTTAGAAACTCCACATCTCTACTAATAATAATTTTCTTGGTGATTGGATTGTACAACCTATAGGCTTTGGACTCTTCACTGTAGCCCGTGAAAATACACTTTTCACCCTTGTCATCCAATTTTTGCCTTTTTTCTTTAGGCACGTATGCATAAGCCACACATCCAAACACTCTCAAGTGTTCAACTATCCATCTTCTTTTTGTCCATGCCTCTTAAGGTATCTTGTCACAGACTACCTTAGTTGGGCTTCTATTAATCAAATGCACGGCTGTTGCAACAACCTCTCCCCAATATTATGTAGGGAGTCTGTTGGCTTTAAGCATGCTTCTTGCCATCTCCATGATGGTCCTATTTTTCCTTTCAGCCACTCCATTTTGCTGTGGAGTGTAGCTAGTTGTAAGCTCCTTCTTTATGTCATTCTGCCAGCAAAAATTCACAAAACAATTGGAGGTATACTCTCCTCCTCTATCTAACCTTGGGACTTTAATAAAACGTCCACTCTCTTTTTCAGCCTGGGCTTTAAACAATAAAAACTTACTAAATGCATCAGACTTGTGCTGCAAAAAATAAAACCATGTCTTATAGCTGTAATCATCAATAAAGGTCATAAAAAATCTGCTATGGCCAATGGAAGTGATTTGCATAGGGCCTACCAAATCCATGTGCACCAACTCCAATGGTGCTCTTGCCCTTGTAGAGTTGCCCGATTGAAAAGGCTGCCTATGTTGCTTACCCAAGATGCAAGTCTCACATCTAACATTAGGCTCTACTATCCTTGGCAAACCGTCAACCATCATGCTTTTGGACAAAAGATTTAAACCAGCATAGCCTAAATGTCCATACCTGAGATGCCATAGCTTGGAGGGGTCTGCAATGGTACTCTTGAGGGCTGCAAGTTGTACTGTTGTACATTCTTCATCCATGAGAGGTACTGCAACAGACTGAGATGAGAAGCACGTCTCAATCTTCAATGGAAACATCCAGTTCTTTGTCATTTGTATTGTTGCAAACACCTTTGTTCTCTCATTCTTGTCATAAATGACACATTTTCCCTTCTCCATCAGCACTTTGTATCCATTCTGGATTAGCTGTCCTACACTCATGAGGTTATGCTTTAACCCCGGTGCAAAGAACACATTTTGAACCTCCTTCTCTTCACCTTGCTTGGTGTGGATCATGATAGATCCTTTTCCCTTCACAGGAACTACACCATTGTTTCCCATTCTAATTTCTGATGTAACATTTTTGTCAATGAAAGAGAAAAGACTTTCATTTCCACTCATGTGGTTGCTGCAACCACTGTCCAAATACAAGACCTCAGGGCTGCCTTCTTCACCAACATTGCACATGATGAAGGCTGTGGACTGATTGCCTTCAGCCACATTTGAATCAACAACATTTGCATTTTGTCTTTGCTGATTACAATGCTTCTTCCAACACTCACTAGCATAGTGTCCAAACTTGTGACAGTAGTAGCACTCAATGTTGCTCTTGTCACTTCTCCCACTCGAACTGCTATTCCTTGTACCTCTTCAGGAGTTGTTTTGAGAGTTGCTTGCTCCCTCTTGGCTACTTGCTCGTCCTGAGCTTTCTCCACCAACATTTCCTTGGCTGGATCTGGCTCTACCTCTTCGGGATCCATTTCTACCTCTCCCTCTACCTCTTGCATTCAACTGAGCTTTGAAAGCTTGCTCATGGGAGGTAGTAGTAGACCTTTTTAAATGCTACTCATGGGTATGGAGAGAACCCATTAACTCATCTACTGTCAAAGTAAAAAGGTCTGTCAATGCTTCAATAGCAATGACAAGAGGATCATATCTCATGGGAAGACATTAAAAAAGTTTTTCAACAATCTTTAGCTCCTCTATTACATCTCCATTTTCTCTCAGCTTGTTCAACAAACCAGAGAACCTTGTTTGAAAGTCTGCAACAGACTCACTTTCTTTCATCTCAATAACTTCGAACTCTCTTTGAAGTAGCTGGAGCTTCACACCTCTAACTTTATCAGTCCCTTTGTAACTAGTTTGAAGGATCTCCCAAGCTTCTTTTGCATACTCAGTTGTTGCTATTCTGGGAAAAATGGCCTCTATAAAGGCTGCTTTGATCATACTCAAAGATTTTGCATCCTTCTTCCTCTGCTCTTTCAGCTGGGTCTTCTGGTTGTTTGTGAGAGCTGCAAATGTAGCTGGGTCAGTGATATCCACGAACCCATTTATGAGAAAATCCCACAAATCATTTGCCACCATGATGGTCTTCATCTTCTTGGCGCAAATGTCATAGTTCTATCCATTAAAGGACGGTGGTTGCTGCCAACTCCTTGCTTCATCTCCAGCCATGTCTCCTACAACAAAAAACTCAACACCCAGAAAATACAAATGCCCAAACTCACAAGGAAATGGGGCCTATGGCTTTGATACCATGTAAAGATTTGGAAACCACAAATGCAAACACAAAACACAGAGTTGCTGCTCTATTTTCCAGTCAAGCTAGAAATGCCCAAATCTCAAATGCGAAAAACAAATGGAGGAGACATGCAACTTTCATTAACTATTAATCAACTAGAAATGAGAAAACAAAAAACAAACTAAGAACAATAAACTATTACAACTTTTGGGAGCAATCAGAAGCTGCTCAACCAAACTGGTAATGATCAGGAGCAATCAATGCTCTTACAAAATAACTAATAGTTGTTGCTATTCTAGAGTTGCTAGGAGCACAGAGAGAATGTTCTCTTCACAGTCTGCTGCTGCAATCTTTTTCCTCTGACTTATTCTCTCAACTTTTTCCCACTCTTTTGTCCAACTGACAGAATAATCTACCTTACAATTCATTTTGTCCAAGAAAAACATTCCCCTCTAAATTTTGAAATCACCTACCTTAATAAATTATGAATTCAAAATCAACAACCTTAATCAATTTTGGAGCTATTAGGAGCTGCAAGGAGGATCCCCAAAACTGGCAAAGATAAAAACTACTCCTGACAGGTAGGTGTGGGAATGGCTGGCTCAGGGGCAATTAATATTTCCAACATCTTGCATTTAGGTAGTAATGTGTTGCACTGGGGCTAAGATTTGATGAAATCCCATTGGACTTTGTGTGCCATCCACAAGATATGAGGATTTTATCAGCATAAGAGCCTTTGATTGATGCAGTAGGTAGGACTGTCAAATATGGGCTACTGAGTGCATTAAAAATCAAGCTTGGCTGCTCTCCTTTGCTGGCGCACCATCTCTGGAGTCGAGCCTATCGCACCAAGTAACTATTATTGTAACTAACTTTCTAATTTTTTTGTACTAACATAGGTTATGTTGTATTGAAATGTTTTCTTTTAAAGCTAGACCAGTCCACTTTGTTTCATTTAAATAGCTCATGTGTAAGGTTGTGGATAACCTGTTTACAGCTAGAAACATAAATTGTTAATAAATCAAATAGAGTTCATTACTTTAACAGTTCAAATGAACATGAATGTAAAAGACGCTACAAAATGACCAAATTCTCTTGCTCAAAATATCTCAATTCCTGACTTGTCATGTGCTCGAATGCACATTTATTGCTTGGTTAGTCATTGGTCAGTCACTCAAGTCTTTTCACATTTTCTCTCATTAAATATCATTGTTTCTCTTTTAACATTATTCTTTTTCATTAATCTGGCCACACAACTAATTTGTGCTCTATTCATCTTCCTTGAAAAGAATTGATTTGTGCTCACTAAGTGGAGAGAATATATTTTCTCTCTCTAACATTCTGAAAATCATCCAACATATTCCCTTATGGATAAGGAGCAATCTTTGTGCTATGATCTAAACTAGCACTATTGTTGGTAGCAATTGATGACTTAGGAATTTTTGTGGCCTTGCTTTTAGTAGACCCCAAGCGGATGCCATACAAATCAGGTATAGGGATGTTAGTGACAAGACATTCATTGATAGATGCACTTTTTCATATCTCCTAAAAACCACAAAATGTCATCATTATTCAATAAAGCGAGCCTGAAAAATCTGAGCACAATGGTGTTCAAGTTTTCTTATATAAATAAAAACATGACAGTCCATGGGGCATATAACTGATGCGACTTATAAAAATTGAGACTTCACTTGTCTGGTGGCATATGATGAGGGATATTTAGGGGATGCCCTTGTTATGGTTAGAGATGGCTTCTCTTTTGGTGGGAGAAAGTATTTAGATATGCCAAGCAGGGCCGATGAATGATTCCAACAAGGGAAGCTAATGGCGTGTGACCTTTTGGATATGAATGAAGGTGTTGTGCGCATCATACAAGGATGGATTAAATTCATCATTTATGGAAAGTGTTTATGGTTGGTTGGATGATACTATCAATATCATTGGAACTGATTAAAGTGCAAAAATTTGAATTTAGAGCTTGGGTGCATCAAATCATTTTGGCTAAAATTTATTCAACGGGAACTTGATTCTTGTTTGAACACGAGAAGAAGAAAAAAAAATAATTAGAAGCAGATGATGCCAATATGAGAGAAAGATCTCTGCACAATGCCCACCACATAAAAATTGCGCAGCTTGTGGTTAAGACCTCCTGGATCTATGCACAACCAGGTCAAGCAAACAAAAATATTGCATGTAGTAGCATGTTTCATGAGTTAACATGGGATATTGTTGGGTAAAGACTACATTTTCCTTTTGCTTGATATTTGCAAGCGAAACACAACTTGCACTTCATTCCTCTTTGTGTTGCATTTAGCTCCACTATGTATTTTGCATTTATGCCAGTTTATATTACTATAAATCATTATGTTTGATAGTGGTATTATTGCATATGACAATGATCTATACATTATAATTTTTGTGTTTGATAGTGGTGTGATTATGATTGACAGGGATATCTTTGTGTTTGACAGTAGTTACAACTTTTCAAATTAGAGAAGTGAGGTCAATAAACAATTCATTGTGCAAGGCATGAATGACACACTTTCCCAAATCAATCAAATCTTTCAAAGAAGTGAAAAATATTTCTATCTATTCAAATACTGATTGATGCAGTAGATAAAAAAAATAAAAAATTCTTTTGTCTCTATTCAAGTAAAATCATTACGCCCCCTATCTTGTCCAAAGATTTGGAGAAATATGAAATATAGTTAGTTATGTTTTTTTTTAAATGATATAGGAGAGCTATTATTATTGATTGAGCATCATAAAAACTATCTTTCAACATAATTCCTTCTAATGTGAATTAACGAATAATTGTTGCATGATTCAATACCGATCTCTCATTAATCTTGTTGTCTTTCTTATTAAAATTAATGTTTCTCATTAATCTGGGGTTTTTGCTGCTTACATTTCAAATTCAATATATATTGGCTATGTAACTAAATGAGTACTTTCTAAGGCTTTATGACTTGAGGATGCATGAGATCCAAGCAAACTTTATTGTGGACTGAAGTTAAACATTGCCTATCAAATTCTTGAAGGAATCAACCATAACATCTATATCATCATCCACACCAAAGAATAACTTTCTGTTTATTCAATTATTGATTCTTTGTGAATACGTTTATTGTGTGAAATTATATTCATAATATCATTGATATCTTGAAATATCATACTTCTTATTTGTAATAACTTTGTATTTTTTATAGGTTGACATTGGAATCGAGCATTGAAATGGAGTAAAATCAAGCAGATTCGAGGACAACAAAGTGGACATTAAGCTTGAAATTGAAAAAAACATTTTTAAATTATTAAGCCTTCCATTTTCTACTCTCATTTTTTGTTTTAAACCAACTCAATTTTTTTGAGGTTTAAAGTTAATCACTGATTGATTTTTTTTTCAAAAATTGGTTAAAATTGAACCTTAGAAACATACTAAATTTCAATTTGGGTTCTAAAAATTTGACAAACAATTCTCACATTTTGATTTTGGGGCTTTAAAAATAACTCAAATTTTTCCTTTGGAAATTAAAATGAACATGTGCACTTGGTGTTTTGTAATTTTTTTCACAAAGTAATATCATCAAAAAGACGTATGCGCTTCTCTTATGCCTCATGATGATCTTGAGAATAATTTTTTTTTTTGTGATATTAATTTGTCAAAAGGATTGCCTCCACATTTCAATTTAGTTTTAAAATTTGAACAAAACATGCGAGTGTGAAGAAAAGACATTGTGTGTGCTCTCACCTAAATGCATTAGGTGGTCAAACTACAAATGCACTCCTTCACTATTATCCAACTTTAGAGACCCTGCCTTGGTGGGAAAAAGTACTCACCCCAAGGGAACAACTCAAATCGGTAATGAGCTAAATGCCAAGCTATTCCCAACTGGTATACAAATTTGAATGGTGAGGAAAGTTCATCATTACAGGAGCTCCTACGGACAAGAAGGTGATATTCTTTATATGGGTTGATCTTGCCTCTCGTGTGGCCTTCTAAATGGGTACCCTGATTATGAACCAATTTGTGTAGAGGCAAAAATACTAATCTATTTTTTGGTGCAAAAGGTCATGTCCTTTGAAGCCACCCCACATATACATACGATTCTATTGCAGAGATGAAAAGTATGCCATGGGAGATTCATGGGTACTAATGCTTGGCTGACCTGAGAAGCGAGTGCACTATAATGGGGAGCCTATGTGGTCAAACATCTAATAGTCCACACTGAATATGCGTAGCTAGATTTATCCAAGTGGGATCCCAATAAATATTGTCTCTTCATCCTAGGATTGTACATGTTTTTGGAATCGAAAACACATTGCTTTGATCGAAAACATTTGAAAACAAACATTCACAAGATTTTCAAAATTTCAAACCCTTTAGGGGAAGCAAATACCCTTGAATAAATTCACATGCTATTGCTTTTCCTTGGGATTCATATCCTTAGAGGCTTTTAGGCATTTGGATTTCATCTCAGTTTTCTTACTAAAGTAAACAATAGGTAACCTTTGCCTTGATTTCCACATAATGGACTTTGTGGGATGAAATAAAATTAGGACATTGAACATTAAATTTGAAAAAAACTAAGCAAGAAGTGATTGTGGTAAAAATAAAGTTATTAATCAAGATTAACCCCACACATGTGCTTGAAATCTTCTATCTTATGGTTTTCCATGTGAACATTGATCTTTTGGTTTGAAATACTCTTAGGGAAAGGAATGTTCTTCAATATCTTGGCCTAGTAAACAAGTCCTCTTAGTTTCATCTAGGATCAAGTCAAACACTTCACCCATCTCAAACATCAATCGAATCCCATCTCACCAACAAACTCTTGGAAAATTTGAAAGCATCATTCTTGGTAGACTTCTAGGAAAAATCAAAATCATCTTGTTTGGTTAAATATGTGTAGATGAATCCTTCTTTGCATATTTGATCAAATTATCAAATCCTTGTGAACAAATTTACCTCTTGATAAAATCCAACATCTTGGGGTCTAGGAGTTCATCATCTTGTTTGACTTAACATACTTAGTCAAATTATCCTCTTGTGTACGAGTTTACTCTAGGATAACACAACTTCCTAGGATTTACAAGTTCATTATCCAAAATCATCTTGTTTGACTTAACACACTTAGTCAAATTATCCTCTCGTGTATGAGTTTACTCTAGGATAACACAACTTCCTAGAGTTTACAAGTTCATTATCTAAAATCACCTTGTTTGACTTAACATACTTAGTCAAATTATCCTCTTATGTACAAGTTGACTCTAGGAAAATAAAACCTCCTAGAGTTTACAAGTTCATTATCCAAATCAATCAATCAAAATCAAATCAAATCAAGTCCTAATGTCTAGCATTCATCCAAATTTCCTAAAAGTTTAAACACCCATATCATTCACCCCTTCCATCCTTCATCTCATAATTGGTCCTAAACCCCTCAAAGGTCAACAAGTTCAAAACACAAGAAAAACATGGAGTTTAAACTTGACTCATACATCATGAGTAATCCAAGTAAACCAAACTATCCAAGTCTCGCAATGCCAATTGATTATCGAAAATCACATTTATGCATGGCATCATTATCTCCTCCAAACCTCAATAGTACAACGAATGTGAGTATGCCCAATCTAAGTTGTGGACCACCTTTCCCTATGATAGATTGAAATAAACTTCAAAACCTACAAATCTATCAACCAAACAGTCAATGCATGAGTCTTATTCCAAACAACATTTTCCCACCAAATCCATACATGCCAAATATAAGTTTTCCAAACATGAACATTTCAAATCCACACTTGGTGAACTTTGGGATAGATATGCGTTCAAATCCCCCCAATGTTGTTCAAAATCCAAGCAATATATTAACAAATCCATATGTTGATTCAAGTCAAGGTAACCCCATACAAAATCAAAGTTACCTAAATCAAGGCAATATGATTCTGAACCACAACAATGTTCAAATTCAACCTATAATGAAAAATCTAAACATCACACCAAATCAAAACATTGTCCAGAGTCAATCCATCTGTAATCCCATGAAAAACCACCAGTACACTATCCCATTATGCTTGGTCAACAACTAGGTCAATGATTTCAAGAATGTCAAGATCAAATTTTGTGAAATAAAATTGATACACTCAAGAAACTATTTGATTGATATCACCAAGAGACATCTCCACCCCAAAATCAATGCACTCTTCCATTGGTTCAACCATTTCATCAAAGCATTGAGTTATCTCCCCAACCACATCAAGAACAATATATCCAATGTAAAGAGGTTGGATATCAAAAAAATCAACAACAAACCCAATCACTCCATCTCGAAGATCAGTCATCGCATCTCACAGATCAATCACAACTACCCATCAATGAGAACCTTGAAGATGTCTCCTTCTCCTTTAACAATCAAATCAACATACACCAAGAGCCACTTTTAAATCATGATCAAAATTCAACAACAATACCCAACAATGATCCAATTCAAGAAATGTTAACGTCATTTGACCCTATTGTTGAAAACATTGATAATATTTCCACCATAATTGTTGAAAATGATGAACAAGATTTCTCCATTAATGTGCACCTTGAAGATGTTTCCACCTTATCCACTGATCAAATCAGTGTACATCAAGAGCCATTTTTTAGTCATGATCAAGACCCCTCCTAAAAAGATCTATTTCAAGGAGTGTTGATGTTATTTGATCCTATTGATATAATCCAAGATCCATCCACCAATGATTGTGTTGGAAATTTCTCTACAACACCTAATGAGTTAGAGGACATATCTCAAGAATTTATTCCAAAGAATGATCAACATCTATCACCAAGGTCTAGCAATGGTCCTTCCCAAGACATATTGATATTCTTTGAACTCATGGTTATCGATAGTGAATGAACCTACAACTTGACACTTGATCCAGATCCACTCAAAGATCAAGATGACATTGAGCCACTACCCATGCCTAATAATGATGTCTAAGAACCTGCTATAAGCAATCCATCTTTTGAAATTGACCTATGTCAATAACTTGATCTAAAGCATGTCGAAATCAATTCTAAAATTAATCAAGATCAAGAATTTGTATCTCCAAGACAATACAATGATCTAATGGGCACTCTCCTATCTATACAAAATGTTGCAAATGATGATCATATCCATATAGCACATACCCCTTCGTCTACCTATGAGATGCTTCATTTGGATGGACACGTAGATGATCTTCATTCAAAACAAGAGTACCATACTCTTGATATAAATACCAAGGAACAAGAGTCTCCTAATCTTAACATTTATACACATGATAAAGGTATCGAAAAGTCTAGAGACATACCAAAAGTGGATCTTGAAGAAGGCTTCTATAAAAGTGGTGAATCAGAAACATCTTGTAAAGACATATCAGAAATAGATCATGAAGAAGGATCCTGCAACAGTCATGAATCATAAACATCTTGTGAAATGAATCATGAGGAAGACTTTTATGTGGATAGTGAATCATCAACACCTCTTGAAGAAGCATTACAATCTGATATCTCACAAGATCAGGCCAAAGATATCAATCAGGAATTTATCCCACATATGGAGGATCCTATCACTTATAAACTTGGGATCACTTATCTTTTTTAGGGAAAGCTATCTCATCAATGAAGAAACTATCACCTTTGAAGATCCATGATAGAGCGGAGAAGGATTAGCACCCTACTTACAAGATAAATCATATCCTATTGCAAATAAAATGTTTCAAAAAATGAATTATCAAGGAAGAGGATTAGGCCTACATGAATAGGGTATCTTAGAACCATTACAAACTATTGGAAATCCTAAGTATCAAGGTCTTGGTTATGCGACCATTAAGGGATCTAAACATATCAATGATACCTCTATAAAACTGGGGGAAACTTCGTCTCAAGAAAACACCAACATAGGGACCATGAAGAATCCTTATGATGAAACCAATGCCAATGCTACAATCCACCATGTCATGAATCTTCACCCAACCATCACCCCATCCATGAATTGGGACCAAAATCAAAAGAAATAGTTGAATCAAAGCACAAAGAACATTATCGAAGAAAAAGAAGTTAAGAATAACGAAAGACAAATCAAATACAAGTGGATACCAAAGAATACAAAGAATGATTATCCCTATCAAACTCCATTAGTCAAAGAAACTATGGGGAAAAATAAAAAAGGGAAAAGTATCCATCCAAGATGTCCACAATGACATAAGCAATATTCTCAAGCAATGCACAAAGTATATCGAACTGTTGGTCATAATTCCATGCACACTCTCGTATCCATCCATAATTGCTCATCTTCCTAAGTTTGGAGAGTCAAAGGTTCCAAACTGACAACCAATCCATCTTTTATTCCTAAACACACTCCATCCACACCATGAATGATATCCAATTCTCACATTGACCATGTGTTGGAAACAACCCTTCATCATAAGGATTCAGAAGGCACTCTATCATGATATGCGCACAAAAACAAAATTAACTCCAATATCAGCAAAGCAGATCAAAAATCTCAAAAGTTTCTTTCAAGTGCATGTATCTTGGAAAAGAAGCTTCTTCAAGCATAATATCAATAACACATTATGATAGAAACATCAACGTAAGAAGTACCAAGTGATTCAAAATGAGCTTAAAATCTTTTAGCAAAAAATCCAAAAAAATATAAAAGTCCAAAAAAAAAATCAAGAAAAGGATTGAAAATAGTAAAAAAAAAATCATCCTCTAGTGAAAACCACTTAATTGGTGCTTTGGATAGGTACCATGATGACAACCTAGAAAACATGTGTCATGTCTAGAATCGAGCATCTGCGTGCACCAGTTCAGTTGGAAGCATCTAATCCCATCTATAATAAAGCCAACATTCCATCCATCTTTAATCCATTCATCCAGGAACCATTTATCCCATCCATCTTCATCTATCTACATCCATCTTTCAAATTATGTTGATTTTGTTGAAATTCTGGTGCACACTTTACGCTTGCTTGTGGTAAACATCTTGACATGGGTCATTTTCATTGATCCTATCTTACCAAATGTTATATGAGCCTTGAAACATTATACAAATGGGAATCCTTTGTGCAAACACCTTATCTTATTGCAAGATGATCCATTTTCATCCACCCATGAAATTCCTTGCATTTCTAGACACTGGGGGTAGATATTTACATCTTGCTTTAGGGATAAATCTTGATATATATCCTCCGACTTATGTAGTGATCTGAACATTAGCAAACTTGAGCCAAAATCCAAATAACTAGCCCATGGCATATTTTGATGAGACGATGTTCCTCATCAAGCTTTATCTTTCATCGAACATCAATCTAAACAATCAATATCAGTCACATCTAATGTGTACATCAACGTCACATCAAATCATCAAAACAATTTTGTTCCAAATCAAGCTTCAAAATTCTGATCAATTTGTAGATGCCAAAATCTGTAAGAGAGACTTAAACTATTCCATGTTGTTAGCATAAGTTAGTTTAAATCAACAAACTCAACATCCCTATGAAATATTAAATCATGTTAAACAATGCAAGTAATGAGAACAAGACAAGCTAAACAAAAGCATATGCAAAAAAATGAATCATACCTATTCCATATTGGATTGGTGCACCTTTGATATGTAAAGGAGCCCTTTCCCAATCCTTGATAAACCTGAAAATTATGATAACAAAAAGATGCAAAATGATGATGATATGCCTATAGTAAGAATGCTCAAATTGTAGATGGAAATGAAGGAGAACAACCTTGAATTTATAGAAGAATTGAGAGAAGAAGAGGAAAAGTTGAGGAATGTGGGACTAATCCTCAACCAATAGATTCATGCCACTTGTCAATATGTGAGAGGAGAAAGCTTGAGAACATTTTGGTCTTTGTGCAAGATAAATGCAATTAGGTGAGTTTTGAAATTTGAAAATAACATTAAATGCATATGGTTGAGAGTTTTTGGGGGGAAATTTGTTTGGAAAAAAAAGTCAAACAAATGGAGTTAATGAGGGCATATTCCTTGGGAATATGATTTGTGAGGAAAATAAATGATTTAATGTGCAAGTGGGAAAAGCTAGAGGATTCGATTAATTAAGCTAATGATTAGGTGATTGTGACATTCAACTTAGTTTTTTGGATTTATTTAAATTGAATGAAAAGATAAAGAATATTTAGAGATTTAATTAAACATTTGGATTTCTTTAATCAAATGGAGGAACTTTGGGAGATTAATTAAATAATTTGATTTATTTAATTAAGTGTCATAACCTTACGAGATAAATTAAATAAACTTGATTTATTTAATTGATGGGAATATGATTAAATATGATTAATTTATAATGTCAATTTTGCATGTCTACATGTCGTGACTAGGTGATGATGAGATTTGATTGGATGATAAGCTATTGATACTCCAAGTTGACCAACTTGCTGACTTAGTGACGACTTGAGACTTTGACAATTAAGTGTTCACTTTTGAATCTGCTAGACTTGCTTCTAACTGACTCACCAAAGGATGAAGATGGTGATTGATTTATTATGAAAGATGATTATTGTAGGTGAAAGCGAGATGAGACTGATGCACCATTTTTATTTTTTTTCAGATATTTGGATGTTTTTGATGTTTTGAAATTTTTTGAGGCCATTTTTGGAATTTTGAGATGTTTTACAAATGTTTTTGGTATTTTGGAGATTTAACCAAGAGACTAACTTAAAGACCTATCCTAGGGTTCTCGAGAGCTGATCAACAGATTAACCTTGCCTACATTATACACGTAGAGTCCACGTAGTTCAACTGCCAACTGACTTGACTCAATGATGAAATATATGGGCAAACAGATTGTCATTTCTATTGTGACGGATGCCTAAAGGACTGACCTAAAATGTCTTGGGGGATGATCAGAGATCAACATTGCCTACGTACAAGCTCAAAGACGACATAGTTTGGTTGGATGACTCTATTTTTTATTTTTTTAAATTTTTGACATGTTTGGATTTTTACATGATTTGGATGTTTTTGGATTGTTGATTTTTTTATGTTTTTGGATTTTGATTGATTTTTTGAATGTTTTTGGATTTTAATTGATTTTTGGATTTTTTGAAGGATTTTTTGAATGCTTTTGGATTTTTGATGTTAAGGAAGATCACATGAATATACATGAATCCGATCTAATGTAGGTATAGGAACATGCCCCCAGCATGATGTGATAGACTACTTTGATACAGGCAGGACAAACTGACCTTGGGAATATGCCAAGTAGTACTAGGGTGGAACACATATGAACACAAAATCAAGCTATGGTACGGATGAGAACGAATGGTGGAAGGATAGATGGAATGTAATGGATAAGTGAGTCATGAAGATCCTGGTGGATGGAGAGTAATTTATTTATTCTTAGTGCCTATTTACTAGGTTTTCACCAAGGTACTTGTCCAAAGCGCCACCAAAGTGGTTTTTGCTAGAGGACAATTTTTTTTCTCTTTACTTTTTTCAATTCTTTTTCTGATTTTTTTGGATTTTTGGATTTTTTTGTTGTCACCAAGATACCTTTTTACCAAGTTTTCATTAAGGTGACCATTTTTTCAAGATATTTTTTGAGTTTTTTGTATTTTTTGGTTCTATACCTTGAAATATTTTAGGCATAAAACTTTTTGAGCTGGGAGTTGTTCATGGGCTCCTACAGAGGCTCACCTTCTAGTGTTGATAACTAATATGCCCCTAAATTATAGCTTGCCATGATGACAAAAGGTCCCAACCAGTTGGGCTCAAATTTTCCTTTTCTTTCTAGGTTCGACACATTCTTCTAGTTCTCCTTTAGTACAAGTTCGTCGACTTGGTGGTTCACCTCCTAGTATTCTTGTTATAACTCCACCTGAGTTGGTGTTGATACACCTATAGATGGTTCAGGGCATCCATACACCATTGATCTAGTAACTCTAGCTCATTCAGTCATGAGACCCTGTATTCTTCATTTGTGATGAGGTTTTGCAATGATATTCTCAGGGATGGGAGCTCGACCTCAATGGGTAAGATGGCTTCTCATCCATGGACTAGGGAGAATGAGGTGGCACCTGTTGGTGTCTAAATGCTAGTTTGATAGGCCCATAAGGCAAGATTTAGCTACAAATGCTAGTCATGACCAACGTCATTGACTATCTTCTTAAGGATTTTCAAGATGGTTTTGTTGGTAGCTTCTGCTTGGCCATTTCCTTGGGGATAGTATGGAGTGGAAAAATGATGTTGGCTATTGAATTTTTCACATAAATCATGAACATCCTAGTTTTTGAAAGGTGTCCCATTATCTGAGATAATGGCTTTGGGGACACTATATCGGCAAATGAGGTAGTTCAGCATGAACTTGGAGATTTTCTTTCCTATTATGTAGGTCATGGGAATGGCTTTGACCCACTTTGTAAAGTACTATGTGGCAGTGATGATGAGTTTGTGGCCATTGGCTGAGGTGGGTGTGATTTTTTTGATGAGATCGATCCCCCATTGTGAAAAGGGCCAAGGTGTGATAACAGGGTGGAGTTCCTGAGCTGTTGCATGGATGAGGTCCCCATGCTGCTAACACTGCAAACATCTTCTAGCAAAGTCATGTGCGTCTCTCTCCATTGTTGGTCAGTAATATTTGGTTCTTAGCAACTTCTTAGCCAAGGTCATACCACTTGAGTGCGATCCACAAATGTCATTGTGTACCTCAGTTAAGAAGTTATCATCTACTATTATGCTTATATATGGTGCTAGAAATCTACACATTTTTTATTGTATCAACTAATACTAACATTATAAAGAATCATTCAACTTTACACATAATATGTGGTAATTAAACAATAACAATATTCATAAATTTTATTTAATGTATTTTTTGTTAAACTTTATTTATATGATTTAAAGTAAATAAATTTAATGTCATGGGATTGTGTCAGAATATCAAGGTAAGTTTATATCTTTATTAATATCATAATAAATTGCTGCAAACAAGTAAATGTAAATATAAGAAGACTCGAGATGGAGATCATGATTCATATAAAGGACAATGCTTATAAGTATCATTTTTCTATTCATCACATAGTTTTAGTTATCTAAATCTCCACATATCACTCAAATGGGGTGATATTCTCAATTAGTATAGAGACTTAACTTCTAGGGTAACAATATATTGATATAATGCTCTCCACATGAGTAATAGTTATATGTCTATTGGCATGGTGATATACATTTAATTTTTTTTTACAATTTTCTATTTTTTGTAGTGCTCATCCAATAGAACTATAAATATTGGTACCTAACCTCTATTCATTTACATCTATAATTTTTTTTGACAAGTTAGATTTAAGATAATTCAAGTCAACATAGCCCATGAGTCCAAAATATTGATATTGAAATTATTCTTAGTATCAACAAATATCCATAGCGAGAAATGAGACTGAAGATAAATGTTAGTCCATAGTACAATAGGTCAAGTCATAGCCTAAAGTGTCTCCAAACAAAATAAAACAAAAGAAAGAATAAATAAAAATAATAAAACTGTAAACAAACTTAGTTGTAAATGGAATTTTTAATCCAAGTACTTTTATCTATGACAATATGTTGCACTATATGTCTCCTTGGCTTTGATGCCTTACATTTCCTACCACCGCTATTTGAAAGTGTCACTTTGTGACAATATTTAGTATATAATAAAGTATAGGATTTATTTTTGAGCTACTAAGAGAGTTTATTTGAATGAAGGAGGTTATAGTTCTAATGTTAGAAAAAGTATATCCCTTTATATTTTCTCTTCTTTAAGTGATGACATTTACACATGAAATCTTATCTAATGTGTAATGAAAAAGATCTTTGATCTCAATTTAAATAGAGTGTCCAAATATTTCTTAGAGCTGCTAAAGAGACACTAAATTATTGCACACATGTAAAAACAATGTGCATCTAAAAATAAATTTATCATTTATATTGGTCTCTTAATAGCAATGTGGATGCATTCAATCCCCTCATAAAATTGAAATGAAATAAAAATAGGTGTGTCCCTAGGGTTTCCCAAAATGGAAAACTGGTCCTATCTTTTCTCAATTAATTCAGAAATGAGATCCCCACCAAGAATTGACTAACTACCTTTAGGAGAATCAATTTTATGTAGGGATCTTTAGTTTTCCCTTTTTTGCTAGGATGAGGGTCTAGGTCAAATGGCACTTTGGGAAGAAAGATTGAAAATAGAAAAAAAACTCCAAATTGACTTCTACAAAGTCTATTTGATAGATTTAATATAAAACAGAAGGAAACAAAAAAATTTATGGAGAATATTAAGGTAATAAATGTTGTGCACTATCAAATGTTATTGTTTTTGTAACCCTAATAGGAACTCATTTTCCCTAGGGCAAATGGGTCTTGGTAGGATTTTCTAAAAAACTCTAGATTTGAGATTGAAGCCTAAGATATGTAATTCCTTCTTGTAACTTGATATCCCCACTCTTGGATCCAGATCTATCAAAAATATGGAAATAAATTTGATGCTTGTTGGTGGATAGGGGTTTGCTTCGGTCAAACCCCAAGTTTGGTAATTAAACCTTTATGGTAAATAGAAATCTGAAACATGAAATGTGTGTGTGATCCTAACCTTAAAGAGTGTGTAAGATTAATATTTCTAATAATTCCAAGAAACCCTACTCAATTGTGTTAGAATTGGATTCTAAATGAGCATAAACAATGATGAAGACATACTTTGGGAGACCTCAAATCCCATTAATAAGTCATGAAACTAATTATACCTCTCTTTAAGCTAAAAATAGAATGATCATAGAAGATGAAATCACGTAGGAAAAAAATTGTTAGGTTAGGCTAAATCTCATAGTTCTTCTTCCAAAACCTCGAATCCATCATGATTCTCCATAGGCATCTACCAACAATTCTTCAATAATGCTTGATCTTTGATCACAAAATGAGCTTGAAGACCTAAAACAAATAATAGAATGCTACTCTAAGACTCCATTTTTGCTTATGCCTTGCTCTTGAATGCTTGATCTCATGTAAAACTCTTTTCTTTCTCTTTTCTTGCTTACTTCTATAGTGAAAAATGAATGTAAACCTCAAATTTATAGGCTTCCTTCCTAATTTTCCAATTATCAGATCTCAAAAGATGACATGTGAAATTTGAATTTGAAACCTTGAAATGCCACCCAAAACATATCAAAAGATGAGTTTAGGGATCTTAATGAGAACCTATTCACCCTATGACGAATGTGTCTTGACCTAACTCATCAAGAATTTTAGAATGTCAAGGCATTAATGTGATCCATAGCATTTATTCAATGCAAGTTTTGGTGTCAGGAATGAAATAAAATTAAGTTAATAGGCCTTATGATCATGAGCAAGGGGTATTAGGGGCCTATTAATGAGATTTTAAAATACATGTATGAAAAGGTCACCAAAATAGGTCCAAATAAGTGTGAAATTGTACTTTCTCCTAGAAAGGGGTACAATTTTCTACACTACATTTAACTACCACTTTACCAGCCATATGACACTACGTGCATATGTAGGCTAAAGGAATTCAAATCAATAAACTTAATAAAAAGGATACTCATATTAATTCATTAGGGAGAATGAAGTCCCCACTGTAGTCATCTAGAAAACCACAATGTTAGCAACTGCATCCTACAAAACAAGTTTGTTAGTCATTCAAAATTTATCTTATCGAACTTTTAAAGAGAATTGAATGTGAGAGTAGATGTATGGCCCCCTAATTTACCTTGGCATAGAGTGATCTAGGATGTCAGACAAATGAGCTTACAAGCCTCCCAGACTAGATGTTGTTCACAATGAATTAGTACAATGCATAATTCAACACACTATGAGTGGGTTATGTTATGCTTTTTATTTGTTTTCATGCATTTACAATAATTTTTCATTTATTTTTAGGACCCTATAAAAGATTGTCGCAAAGCATCCATCTTTCTCGCAAAGTGTCCATTACTTGCGCAAAGTGTCCCACCTTGGCACAAAGTGTCCCACCTTGGTGCAAAGTGTCTCACCTTGGTGCAAAGTATGCCAACTTGGCACAAAGTGTCCCACTTTCACACAAACTATTTAGAATTATCTAAAGTGTCCAAGACCCCTCGTCCAAAAATGGCATAAGTGTCCAAATTGGTTGTAAAGCATCCTAGAGAAACTTTAGTATTATTTAATTGATAAATTTAGGATTTATTTCATGTATTTTGTTATTATAGATTCCTCCTCGATCCTAACAGTATCTTAGGGGGAGACAATTATGTTTCCTTCGAGTTTCCATCACATAGATTTCAGAGGAGGAGATTAGCATTTTATAAGACAAAGGATTATTTTGGGTATACCTCATGCCACATATGAGGTATCATGATGCTATGTTGATGGCACTAGTAGAGTGGTGGGATGCAGATATGTGTACCTTTCACCTTCCTATGGGTGAGATGATTGTTACCCTTGAGGAAATCCACCACATCCTATGGTTACCTATCTGAGGCAAGGTAGTACACTCGACGGAGGAGCGGTCATATAGGGAGATGCAGGATGAAATTATATATTGTTTATAGTGGTCCATTTGATGGTCCTCCAGCATCCGTGCATTGAGCTTAGATGGATACGACATGCATAGACAACATTATTTTGATGGATCATGATTGTCACTATAGTTCTTGCACTAGTACAAGATAGATGAGGCACCCACTTAGATGGCAGATTAGTTCACATAATTTGAGACATGGAGGACCATAGGACTATCTATGCTTGGGGTCATAATATGATGGATCATTTATACTATGATCTGGGATGGTTTGTATACCAAGAGATAGATAGTATAGTACATTGTATTCTCTTGTAGGTTTGGTGCTTCGAGCACATCGCATGTACTAGACCCACTAGATTTCCTACCATAGCGGCCATGGGCTACCCACGAGCCTACAACTATGAACTGAGGCAGGCATGGTAGGAGGGATATTTTATTCACTAGTGGATTATATTTGATTGGTTAGATGAGGGTGATATCTCATGGAGACTGTATCTCAAGATACCGTAGTGGATGAATGATAGACACAAGCTAGTTAGGTAGCAGTGGGACTGATTTTTTTTAGGGAGACATGATTACATACCGAGACCCTTCTACTATGATCATGTCATGAACCAATTCATACATATTTAGTTACCACCATGGGATTGACCTAGGTACCTATGATCAAGACGGAGGGTCCCTAGACCTTGAGACACTCGTCATATTATGATTGAGGATGTTTACATTAGTGGTTCAAAGGATGAGGACCATGACACACCCTCAATCTTTGATGTTGATGATGTAGGCACCACACGAGTCTATGACCAATGGTGGATTGGATCATGAATAACCCATGTCTTTCCCATGCACTACCCTATAGACCATGTCAGATCTCTTATAGGTTGTAGAGAGGATAGGGATGATGAGCATGTTGATAGAGATAAAAATGATGATGAAACTATGCTTGAGATATTTCTAGATTTAGAAGCAGATGAGGAGACTCAATCGATGAGTGATGACATGAATGATACAAAGGAGGGTCCAATTTCCCCTGAGAGGAGAGATGCATCTCATATTAGGGTCACTAGAGCACATACCATAGCAACATCAAAGATCCACACTCACGAGTGTGGGGAGGCTAGAAGTAGTGGGCCATCCACACTTCCTAAATAGAGGGGGATGGTCATTGTATGACTATACCCAAATTGGTAGACTAGAGATCCAGGTGATGATGTGATATTTATATTTTTGTTATGCTATTTAACTTTGTGTACATGATATATATGTGTCATGATGTGTACTGCTATCTTTTATGATTTCCATCTTGCAAGATCCATGTGAGAGGGGTGTGAGCTCTATCAATGTGTGACTATAGAGATGATGCCTTCATTGTGTATGGATGATGATATACCCTCAGAGTACGTGTCTCCACCTTCTGCAAGGAAACATGTAAATCTCTTTGAGTCATTTGTGAGATTGAAGACAATGTATGAGAGTGTGTCCATACATGTTGACCTAGCTACAGGATAGCTTTTTGCACTACAGACAACATTGGAAAATTTTGAGCCTCCCAAGTTCCATCGGATAGTGGGACAGAGTCTTCCCTCTGAGTAGAGATCTTGAGGCTGGAGAGAGATATGGCTAGGCTATAAGGAAAGAGGGATCACATAAAGCAAGAGTGCGTTGAAGCACTCATACGAGAGGTAAACACGAGAGGAGAGGTATGGGGCCTAGAGGTAGCCATGAGGTACCTGAGTAGGACATGATCACATTCGACCATCTCACAATAGATGCAAGCACTAGGCATCGAGGGGTCTAGTAGTCATAGGCCCTATTAGCATTATATTCATTGATATAAGTACTTGAACCTTTAAAGATATATATGATATATGAGTATTGGTGTTTATGTTTTTATGATCTTATTTTGAGTTAAGAATTGATGTGATTTTTTAAATATCCTTTGTAATAATTTTTAATACCAAAATGAAACAATGAAAGTAGGGGGCTCTCTATCTCTTAGGAGATAGGATTCTTACTTCACACTCTTGTTTCACTCAAGGAAACCCTAGAGATCTCAATCTAAATGTAGACAGAGGAAAGAGATATTGAAATAGGGTTGTGCTAGGGTATGATTAATGACTAAAGAGGGGTTCACCATAAAAATAGGGCTTGGAAAGACTAGTAACATGTAAGATGTAATTATGAAACCTAGTGATGTGCAAAGCTTTAAAAAATGACCTAGAAATGAATGCAAAATAAAATAGAAAACTTGAGCAATCAAAATGGTGTAGCTAGGAATCTGAATATGCTTGGAATAAGCTCTAAAATCCTAAAAAATGTAGACTTTAGGGAACACTAGGACTCATATGCCAAGCTGAGCGTATTAGTCCCAAACTAGGGTTTCTGGGTTGAAATAAGAATTTGATAGTGTTGACCCAAGATCTTCAGAAATCTAGAAAATTGTGTGTACTAGGACGTTATGCCACTTGTAGCATATCAGTCCCATTCTTATTTTTTGGAAATTCAAAGTCTAGATCTGCTCTTCAATCTCTACTCTCTCTTCCTAGTCCTTGATTTTTGGATCTAAACCTATAAGAAGACCTATAAAACAAAATATAGTGTTGATTTTCTTATGGGGGGTTTTCCTTGGTAAAACCCCTACTTCGATAATTAAACCTTAATAAAAATGATGGATCTTGAATGTAAATATGAACATAGACCCTAACCTTAAGTATATCTAAGATCATGAAATCTTAAATGCAGTACAACCCTATTCTAATGTGCTAGAATGGGATGCATGAATGAAACATGAAGATTAATGACTCACTTTGGGAGATTCCTAATCATCCTAATAAGTTAGGATAAAGCATTTACCTTGCTTAGGCTGAAACTAGAGTGATGATGGAGGATGGAATAACTTAGGAAACAAGTCATTAGGCTTAGCTTGATGGCTAGTTGCATCTCCCCAACCTGGACTCCATCATGATTCACCATAGGAAACCATAATCAATCTTTGAAAATGATAGATCTTGGATTAAAGTGAGCTTGAAGACCTGTAAAAACATAATTATGTTGCTCCAAGACTTCAACCTTTCTTGCTCTTGAAAACTTGAATGCTCTCGTGAAAGAATGTTTGAGTGCCTATGAATGCTTAGATCTTGAATTGCGTTCTCTAGATGAAAATCGTGACTTAGAAGCTTGTTTATATAGGAATTACACCTAATTTACCATTTATTAGATCTCAAATGCCGAAACAACCAAAATTTTGAATTAAAAACTTGAATTTCTTGTTGAAACCCTAAAAATGGGCCACATGGGACTCATATGCCACTTGTGGCATATGGGTCCCACCTAGGGGTCCTCATATGCCCAAGGTGGCATATGAGTCCCACCCTAGTTTTTTGAGGTGGTCCAATGATGGGTTGTTATAGAATTTAATACTTTTGTTGATTTTGATGAGATTTTAGTTGAAATAAGCCTTGAGATCCAAAATAAAGGGTCTTAGGGGCCTATTAATAATGATTTAAAGGGGTAATGAATGCGAGGGTACCAAATTAGGTCCAAGTTAGGTAAGAAATTGTATCATCTCCAAGAAGGGAGTATAATTTCCGTTGCCACATTTAACCCACACTTTAGCGCCCATATGACTATATATATATGTAAGCTAAAGGACTGTGAACAATAAACACTATTTCATAAAAGGATACTCATATGGATTTATTTATGAGCATGGGAGAATGAAACCCCCACTATAGCTATCTGCAAAAACACAATGTTATGAACCACATCCTACAACATAGATTCATTAGTTGTTAAAAAATCCTCTTATCAAATTTGAGGGTAGATGTATGCCCCCCTTGATTCCACTTGCTTTAAGGAGGTAGAATCGAGGTAGCAGTATAACCAAATTGAACTAGATAAGTAATATCATAGGCTATTTTCAAGTACCATACCACATAATTGTAGACATATGATGAGGACAGGTGTGGAATCATGAATCGAATGCAACAAATGACATCGAAAAAAGAGTTCTCTAGCCCCCAGTATGCTAGTTTGAATGAAAAGAAGTTTTAACCCTAATATGAAAAAGACCTAATTTAAACATATATAAGAGTAAAAAGTGAAGTAATTTATAATAATTTTTTCTTTTTACCTTCTTGAGCTATTTAACTTTGTTGGAGAGTGAGTGAAAATGTCAAGGGTTCGAGAGTATGTGCCTCCAAGACTTGAGAGCTTGTAGGAGGGGTAGCTCGAGGTGACCTTCAACATTAGGTGAGTGGATTATTCTCCACCTTAGCTTCATTTTTACACATGTATGAACTATGTTTTACACATTTCTAGATAGATTTAGGGCCCTAGAAGAAAAATTTGCAAAGCATCCCTTTTTTTCGCAATATCCCCTTTTTTCACAAAGTGTTCCCTTTCTTCGCAAAGTGTCCCACTTTTTCGGAAAGTGTACCACTTCTTCACAAAGTATCCCACTTTTTCGCAAAGTGTCTTGTTTCTTTGCGAAGTGTCCCAAATAGGCAATAAAGTGTCTAGATACCTTAGAAAAGTATCCTAGCGAAACTTTAGCACATTTCTTGACTATTGATGTATAGATTTAATATTTTAGAATACCTATAGGACATATTTTTTTCTTTTTGTTAGATTCCACCTTGGTCACAATAGCGTCTCGATGATAGACAATTCTATTGCTTACAAGACCTTGCCTCAACATTATCAACGGCATATACTCAGATTTTATAGACTACTAGATTATACTATGAACACCTCATGCCTCCCATGAGGTACCATGATGCTATGATTATGGCAATTTTGAAGAGATGGGATGTCGATACTTGCACATTTCACCTACCCACCCAGGAAATGATGATCACATTGAAGGATGTGCATCACATCCTTTGATTTCTTGTTCAAGGTGAGACTATGTGCTTTACAGGGGATTGTTCATACATGTAGATGCAAGTAGATATAGGATATTTCCTAGGAGGACTAGTTTGAGATGAGATCATAGGGCCACGTATTGAGCTAGTGTGGCTACTCTATGCATGATCACCAATCTTGAGACAGATCATGATTTTCATAGTGGCACTAGTAATCATCCCTAATGGCCAGGGAGCACACCTCAATTGAGGTCTTGTTCACATGATCAAACATATGGATTATCATAAGACTGTATATGTCTGGGGCCCCAACATCCTTGCACATTTATATTATGATCTAGGGAGATTCACGTATCTCAAGGTGGATAGTATGATACATTGTACACTGCTATAGGTGTGGTGTTTAGAGCATATTGCATGCACTAGACCAACATGGTTTCCATCTATATCTACCCTCGAATACCCACGCACATTATATTATCCACTGATGTAGTCATGGTAGTATGGGGATTTATATTTTTGGAGAGTTCAATTTGATCGAGTAGATCAAGAGGAGGTTCTTTTGAGACCATACCAGTTGATACCATAGTGGTCAGATGACACTTGGTAGCTGAGGAGGATGCAGAGGGATAGGTTTTTGTACGGGAGGCATGATTATATAGTAAGACCATTTTACTATGATCTAGTCATACGATAGTTTGGTCAAATATAGGTACCACCAGTAGCACACCCTTTTTACAAGAGATTAGTGTGGAGTGCTCGGAGGCCAGGAGATAAGTTAGGTGACTAACAATGGATGATGTTAGATCTAGTGATTTAGAGGATGTAGATCTTGACATGCTCCCATTCTTTGACACTAATGATGTCAATACTACTGATACATATGAGGAGTGGTGGGTAGCAACACGGCCATCTCCTTTATTCTTGATGGATCAACCTATATGTTTTACGAGACCACTTCTGGATCAGAGGAATGAGGAGGATGATATAGGTGAGGATATATGGCTCAAGGCATCAAATATAATTACACATGAGATAAATAAGGACTATGACGAGGAGGTAGATCTATACTATGGGGGAGAGGAGGACAAGGAGGAGGAGCATGAGTGAGGATAGTGAAACGAAATATGAGGGTTCAGTTGCCCATGAGTGGAGAGATCCAGCTCCCACCCAACTTACCAGAGCATGGTCGATAGCCATGGAACACACCAACACTTATGAGCATGGAGAGGTTTTCACATCCTTCATGCCTCCTACATAGGATGAGGTTGTCTTTACACAATCGGCTGAGGATATAGGTGATGAAATTATATTTATTTTTATGCTTAAAATTATGTTTATGCTTACGCTTTTGATTTATATATATAGACCATGATGTGTATTGATGATTTTTATTATTTCTATCTTATAGGGTCTATGATATATTTACAAGATCTCTACCGATAGGTAATTGTAGAGATAGAGCCTCCTTTAGTCTTCGATCAAGTTGTTGGTATAGACTATGTGCCTCCACCAATCACGAAGTAGGACCCTGAGCTATTTGAGCCTTATGTCAGATTGAGGGAAGTGTATGAGGGTGCTACTAGGCATGTTGATCAATTTGAGGCTGCATATGAGGAGATTCAGTCATCTTGAAGTCCAACAAAGGTCGAGATACTTCATGCAGAGGTAGCGAGGCTACAGGCAGACAAAGACCGCATAAAGTGAGAGTGCCTAGAGGCCATCAAACAATATACTATGGTTGTTGGATGAGGACAGGGCCTGCAATATGCATTGGATGCTCTTATTAGTTCACAATCTCATCCCATACTACTATCTCTTGACAAACTATCTCTAGACAAATGCAATCACTAGATCCCACTAGAGCATTGCATATTTGATGACATGTACTATAAAAATTTGTTATATATATATATGATCATTTGTATTTGACTTTTTATGCTTATGTGTTTGAGTTAGATGGAAATGTGATTTATCAAATAATATTTGTAAGAATATTTAATAAATGTCTCCATGATCTAACATGTTTTATGTGATCTAATTAAAACTATCCTAGTTTCTTTTAGATACAACATTATGATTAAGTATGTTATTCTAAATTAAATGCACCTATGATATAATTGAGAACATTAAACACATATAAGGATCTAATCTAACACAACACACAAGATGGACTTGAATAGTATAAAACCTAAAGTAAGCACCTAAAAATTAATTTAAATAGACACACAAGTAATTGTTTGTCAAGAATGAAGCAATGTGAGAGAATATACAATACCATCTACTAACTCTAACACCATTGCTTTATTATTCAAACTATTCAAGAAGATTAGATATAGTATTGGTGCAAACAACATTAATAGGTTCTTCAAATAGGTGTACCATCCAGTTTTCTTAACGCACATATGCTCCAAACACATAAATTTCATTAATTTTGTAAGGTCCTAGCCAATTAGGGCTAAACTTTCCTTTTTCAGCTAGGACAATGTTGACATTACATTGATTCTCACATAACACCAAATCACTTTTATTGAATAACCGAAGGATGACACTATCATTTTAACTATGTTGCTTTCTTCTAGAGTAAGCTTGAAGGTGCTCAAGAGAATTAATACACTATTCATCAAACATTTCAAGCTGATGTAATCATTGTTCTTTATAATTATTTTCATCAATAAGCACTTGAAGAGTGATTCTTAATGTAGAAATCTCAACTCCAAGGGCATTATTACCTTAGTGCCATAAACACAGTTATAAGGGGTAGTCCTAGTGGATAGTCTAAAATTATTATGATAGGCCCATAATGCATATGTTAGTTATGTACGTGCCAATCCTTATTATGTTTGTTTATCATTTTATTTAAGATTTGTTCAAGGGTTTTATTAGTTGATTCGGCTTGACTGTTAGATTGCTGGCAGTAGGGTGTTGAAAATTGATGTTGGATGTTAAATGTCTCTAAGAACTTCTTCATGTCTTTATTCGTAAATGGTGTTCCATTTTATGAAACTAACGTGGAAGGGAGTCCAAAGCGAGCAATAATGTGTTCCAATATAAAACAACATATTATATCGATAGTTGTTGAATGAAGGGGAATAGCTTCTACCCATTTTTTGAAATAGTTTGTTGTAGTGATTATGAATGTATACCTGGTGGAGGAAGGTGGTGAGGTTTTTCCAATAAGATCCAAACTTCATAGTAAAAAGGGCCAAATAGGGACTTGAGCATAAATTTTAGAGGTAGGAGCATGAATATAATTTATATGTTCTTGACATTTGTATAATTTCTTAACGTATGCAAAGAAATATTATTCCATATGTCTCCAATAGTATCCTATGCAGGTTAGTTTTTGGAGTAATGTTCTTCCTCTAAAATGAACTCCACAAGAACTTGCATGAGCTTGTTCAAATGCGATGGGGATTTCAGATTGTTTAAGACATCTAAGTAAGAGACCATCAAAGGATCTCCGATACAACACATCAAAATGAATTATATATTTATATGCAAGCTTCCAAAGGCGAGCCCAAGTGTTCTTAGTTGTCGACTCGGGAAAGGTACCATCTTTTAAATAATTAAATATTGGTGTGTACCATTCACTAGAGATTTCTATGGTGGCTAATAATACTTCTATTTTATCTTCTATTGATGGTTTCATAATTGTAGGCATGCATAATAAATGTGAAATATTTTCAAGGGTCTCGAGGTGATATAAGGGAAGTTGCACTCACCATTGCATACACATGTTGATTATCTTTTCGTGGGATGTTGTCAATGGTGTACAAATCATTTTTGTTAACAAAGTTATTGTGAGATCCTTTTATTTTGATAATTTATCATTTTTCACTTAATACATCCTATTTATTTGTTTAATGACTAATTGTGAATCACCGAATATCTTAATGTCTCGATCTCCCATAATTAAGGTGGTGCACAACCCAACAATTAATGCTTCATACTCTACGGAGTTGTTTGTGCATAGGAATCTTAAGTGATAAGACAAGGGGATAGGACCTCCTATGGGAAGGGTTATTATATCCCCAACATTGGAGCTAGTTCTACACTTAGATCTGTCAAAATATAACTCCCATGTATTAGTTTCAATCGCCAACACATTATCATCAAGGAATGAATCATTATTAGGTATTTACTAAAGGAGAAGGAGCATCAACTAATTGGTTAGTCAAGGGTTGTCCTTTAACTGCTTTTTGTGAAACAAACTTAAGGTCAAAATAAGTTAACAACATAACCCACTTAGCTAATCACCTTGATAAATCTATTTTAGTGAATAAAATTCTTTAAAGGATCGGATTTCATCATCACATATATTGTAACATTTAATTGGTAATGTCTCAATTTACTTGTAACGAATACAAGAGGCAAACATTTTTTATCTATCATTGTGTATCATTTCTCATAATCAGTTAGAGTTCAGATAATATAATAAACATGATGTTCTTTACCACTTTCATCTTGTTGAGCCAACAATGCTGTGAGAGCATGGGTCGATGTTGTTGTATGAAGGATAAATGGTTTGTCTTGCATAGCAGGCTGTAAAATAGGTGGAGTAGCAAGATAATCTTTCAAACTATCAAAAGATTTTTTACAACCCTCATTCCAATTAAACTGAACCTCTTTCTTAAGGAGATGTGTGAAAGGTAACATTTTATCTACTAAAGATGAGCTACAAAGTGACAGATAGCCTGAATTCTTCCTTGTAAAGTATGCAATTGAGAAATGTCTCTAGGAGGTGGCATGCTAACTATAGCATCAATTTTCTTTGTGTCCACATTGATGCCTCTTTGAAATATGATAAAACCTTAAAAAAATCCATTATCTATGCCAAAGACACACTTTTTAGGATTCAATTGCACATATTTCCACATCTGTTCAAAGATTTTTTGAAGGATATTCACATTATCTTGTCGAGTTAAATATTTGGCTTGAATATCATTAACATAATCTTTCAAAATCTTATGTATGAAAATATCAATGTCATAGCTCATTGATATGCTGCACCTGCATTCTTTAATCCAAATGGCATCAATACCCAACAGAATGTTCCCCAAGCTATATTGTAAATGTTGTTTTGTATTGATCTTGAGGGTTGATAAAGATTTGATTGTATCAAGAGAACCCATCCATGAATGATAGAAAAGAATGTCCCACAATTGATTCCACTATCATGTCAATATTAGGAAGAGGAAATTCATCTTTTAGAGATGTTTTATTCAAATTGTAGAATTCTATACAAATCCTAATATGATTATCTAGTTTTGTGACTGTGACAATGTTCGAGATCCAAGGAGAATAATCTATAGGATGTATAAAACCAACTTCAAGTCGATTTTTAATCTTTCCCTTAAATAGTAAGGCTATCTTAGGATTCATCTTTCACATCTTTTGTCTTATTGGTTTAGCATTTTGAACAAGGACTATGTTGTGCATCACTATCTTAGCATCAATTCCTGACATATTTGAATAGGTCCAAGAAATTTTTTTGAGAAAGCCATGAAGTAAAGTTACATGATCTTCTTGTTCATCTTCATCAATGCACTTTCCTATCTTTATCACTTTCTCCTTATTGTTAATATCCATTGGTATGTCGATTGTATCTATGAAAAGAAGTGAGGTTTGTTTCGGAAAATTCAGAGTTGTATTCTTCGTTGTCCCTATCAATCTCATTACTTTCCTTTTCTCTGTATTTTTTCTTAAAAATAATCATAGCACATGTAACCCATTTATTTCTAGGAGTATATGGTTTATCATAAACTCCTAACATTTCATCATAGCACATGTAACCCATTTATTCTTAGGAGTATATGGTTTATTTTTAGGAGTATATGGTTTCATCATCTTCGAAGTATTCCCATGATGGTTCACAAGTCATATCAAACAATTCAAGATGCTTCAAGGTGAAACTTGTTATAGTATTACATGTGATTGAATTAATGTTCAACGAGGGTCTTTTTTTTCCATTATCTTAGAAGGACAATATCCCAAACCACTTTTTTTTCTTGTGTTAGGTTCTATAGGAATACAGATGCCTTGTTCTTTTTTTCCACATCCTTTTCCATTATAGCCAAGTTATTTCATAAGCTCATAACCTCTAACATAAATTATCTCCATTTCTTTCTAGTTTTGGTGGTTGTTGATAGTATATCTCATCAATTTTTTTCAAGTATAACTTGTATCATCTTCAAGGGGAGATGGGATAGATTTTTGTGATTTTTCTTTCAAGTTATGTGTTGAAATCACCATTGGTTTCTTTTGTTTTTTATCTTCTTTTCTTGTGATTATGTATTCTCCCATAAACGAAGGTGTGAACTCTAAGGAACCCCAATCATCTTCCAATAACTTTGATACCATGTCCATCTCTTATTTTTCTTCTTCCATATGTTCTATGTTTGATTTTGGAATTAATGTTTTTAGAGGACTTGTCATTCCTTTTTCAACTTGTAAGAAACTTTCAAGATCGAGGTCTGTTTCAATTTGATATACTTTATTATTATAGACATACTTCATTATACGATGAAGAGTTGAAGGTACTTCATGAATCTCATGAATCAAAGGTCACCCTAAAAGAAGATTGTATAAAATATTATCAAGCATGAGATGAATAGGATTTTTCAAGGTAGCCTTTCCAACTATAATAGGCAAAGTAATCACACCAAGCAATTACTTTCCTACATTGTAAAATCCTCGAATCGATAAGGATTCAAGTTGAATTCTTGATTTTTCCATGCCAAGTTTATCCAAAAGGGTCACAATACACACATTAAGGGTAGAGCCATTTTCAACAAGGGTTATTTTTATTCCTAACCTATTATATATAGGTATTATCATGAAGGCATCATTTTTATTTCTCATTTCCAAAGGAGGTAGCTCATGCTGATAAAAAATAATGTCTACATTAAATACATTCATTCCTTGTATTAGAGCTACCACATCATTTGCATCAATACCAGATGGAACCACTAATTTTTGAAAGATGGTTTGAAGCATAGTGTGATAATTAGGTGAATTCTAAATTAGGTCCCATAGGGATATATTTGCAAGAATATTCTTAAGCTGTTCAACAATATCATACTCCTTTCCACTATTCAAAGGAAAATGAGGAGCGATAGGCAAGATAGGGTTAGGCATAGGTAAACATGTTGTAGTTGGTTGTTTTGGTTGTGGATTATTTCTAGTGTTATATGTATGAGAAATGGTATTATAACTTGATTTTTTCAAAACATTATTCTTAGGTGGTTCAAGGGTGAAAATGGGTTTGTTTTGAGTTTAAGATTTGTGTCAACATGGGTAAAGGATAAGTTGAGGTTGAATCATGTTAACTTCTCTTGGTTTTGGTTTGTCGTAACAAGCCTTAGTGGATAAAACTTGTGAGATGAAATCCTCAAGGGATTCATCTATCATTTCAAATTCATCACTATTAAAAGGCTTGAGGATTAGGTTAACTTGGAAAAAGAGATTTGACACACTCAAATAACCATGCTTTCTCCAAGTAGTTCATCATTTTATAGGTGATTTTGGTTTTTGTTTTCTAGTGAATTCCAAATGTAATATAAGCTCATCAAACTATGAAATAATGATGAAAATGAAAAGTATAGTAATCTAATTATATCTACAATTAAAATTTATCTAGATTAAGCTAGATTGAATGAAATAAATGAAAGATAAAATCTATAAACTGAAACAAAAAACTAACAAAAACAAAGTTTTTAATGTTGGAAAATGTAGTTTCAAACTTGACACAGGACTAAATCACCTAGAGAGGTATACGAGTCCTAATTAGGGTTTTTTTAGAGTTTTGAATGTTGAATAACAGTCACCAAAAAATACCCAAAAATTAGGAAAAATCACTTGTATTGGGACTAAATCAACCAAAGGGCTATATGAGTCCCAAATTAGGTTTTTTAAAAGATTTTAGAAATTTTGTGTTAATGTTATGCTTTCTAGTTTGGATGATGTCTAGACTAAGTGCAATTGTAGATTTTAGATGATATTCGATGATACAAGATGCAAAATTGCAACCTATGTGCACTTTCACTAATGTAAGATTTAGAAACCCTAGATGCAATTTAACTAATGCAAATCCTAATGCAATGTTAATGAAATCTAGATCTAGGATTATGATGCATTCTGAATAAAAAATAAGGCGTTCTAAATGCAGGTTCACCAAAATGAAACAACAGAAATAGGGGCTCTCTATCTTTTAGGAGATAGGATTCCTACTTCACACTCTTTTTTCAGTCAAGAAAACCCTAGAGATCTCAATTAAAATGTAGAAAGGGGGAAAGAGATATTGATATAGGGTTGTCCTAGGGTACGATTAATGACTAAAGAGGGTTAACCACCAAGCTAGGGCTTGGAAAGACTAGTAACATGCAAGAGTTAATTATGAAACCTAGTGATGTGTAAAGCTTCAACAAATGACCTAGAAATGAATGCAAAATAGAGTAGAAAAATTAATAAATTAGAATGGTGCACCTAAGAATTTGAATATGCTCTGAATAAGCTTTGAAATCTTGAAAATGTGAACTTTATGGCACATGGGGACTCATACACTAGGCTGGGTGTATTAGTCCCAGATGAGGGTTTATGGGCTGAAACAAGAATCTTGCAGTGTTGATCAAGGATCTTCAAAAATCTTGAAAATTTCATGTACTGGGACTCATACACTACTTGTGGTGTACTAGTCTCATTTTTATATTTCATAAAATCATAGTCTAGATCTGCTCTCCAATCTCTGCTCTCTCTTCCCAACTTGATTTCTAGATTTGAACTTATAAGAAGACCTACAAAACAAAATATAGTGTTGATTTTCTTATGGGGGGTTTGCCTTAGTCAAACCCCTAGTTTGGTAATTAAACCTTGATAAAAATAATGGATCTTGAATGTAAATATGAACATAAACCATAATGTTAAAAGTGTACCTAAGATTAGGAAATCTGAAATGCAATTTAACCCTATTCTAATGTGCTAGAATAAGATGCATGAATGAAAGACAAAGATGAATGAATCACTTTGGGAGATTCCTAATCACCCTAATAAGTCATGATAATGCATGTTCCTTCCTTAGGCTGAAAGTAGATTGATAATGGAGGATGGAATCACTTAGGAAACAAGTCATTAGGCTTGGCTTGATGGCTAGATGCATCTCCCCAACCTAGAATCCATCATGATTCACAATAGGAAACCATAATCAATCTTTGGCGATGCTAGATCTTGAATGAAAGTGATCTTGAAGACCTACAAAAACACAATTATGCTACTCCAAGACTTCAACCTTGCTTTCTCTTGAAAACTTGAATGCTCTTGTGAAAGAATGCTTGAGTGCTTGTGAATGCTTAAATTTTGATTTTCTTTTTGTACATGAAAATAATAACTTAGAAGCTTAATTATATAGGCATTGCACCTAATTTACCATTTATTAGATATCAAATGCTAACATAAACCAAAATTTTGAATTAAAAACTTCAACTTACTACTCAAAACCTAAAATGGACTAGGGACTCATATGCCTAAGGTGGCGTATGAGTCCCACCCTAGTTTTTTGAGGTGGGCCAATGATGGGTTGCTAGAAAATTTAATAATTTTTTTAGGATTTTAGCTGAAATAAGCCTTGAGATCTAAAATAAAGGGTCTTAGGGGCCTATAAATGATTTTTTAAAGGGGTCATGAATGCAAGGGTACCAAAATAGGTCAAAATTAGGTAAGAAATTGTACCATCTCCAAGATGGGAGTACATTTTTTGTTGCCACAATGTCTCCATGATTCAGTGTTTATGTGATCTAACTAAAACATTTTCAATTTATATTAGATACTACATTGTGATGAAGTATGTTAGATGTTAAATTAAATGCACCTATGATCTAATAACATTAAATGCATATAAGGATCTAAATCAACGTAACACATAATATTTTCTTTTGATTAGTATGGAAACTGAAGCAATAATTCAAACCAATTGAACAATCACTTTAGACTCTAAGAAACACTAATATCATTTATCAAAGAATCAAGAAATGTGAGATAAATAGAATACCATCTACCTAATCTAACAAAACTACTTTAACACACTATTCAAAAGAGAGGATGTTATGCATAATATTAACACAAATGCATGGCATTGATAGGTTATTTTAGAGGTGTACCATCAATTTCTGTTATTGTGTAGGCACTCGGCCCATAGTTTTCTTTAATTACAGAAGGTCCTAACCAATTAGGGCTGAATTTTCCTTTTTCATTCGAAAGAGAATTTATATTACACTCATTTTCATATGACACCAAGTCACCTTTTTAAACATGCGAGGTATGACATGATCATTATAAGTACACTACATTCACCTAGAATAAGCTTAGAGATGCTTGTGAGCGTTAATATGTTGTTCATCAAGCATTTCAAGCTGACACAATCATTGATTTTTATATGTATTATCTTCAATAAGTCCTCTAAGATAAATTCATAGTGAGGGAATCTCTAACTCGAAGAGAATTATTGCTTTGACACTATAAACAAGGTTATAGGGAGTGTTTCTTGTAGATGTTCTAATACTTATATGTTAGGTCCACAATGCATAAGTTAGTTGAGTATGTGAATCTTTGTTATGTTTACTTACTATTTTCCATATAATTTTCTCAAGAGTTTTGTTAGTTGATTCCACTTGACTTTTTGATTGTGGGTAATATGGTGTTGAAAAATAATGTTGAATATGAAAGTTTTCCAAGAATTCCTTCATGTCATTGTTGGGCGGGTGCATGGAAATGGGTAGCCATTCCATGGACACCCTTTAAAAAAAATAATTTTTGGACATAATGTGAGCGCGTTATAACGCGCTCGCGTTATGTCGTCGGTTAAACCTAGGTAAGGTCCGGTGAATAAAAACTGCAAAGAGATAATGTGAGCGCGTTATAATGTGCTCACATTATCGACTGTTAAAAGTAAAAAAAGAAATGAAAATCTCTCATTTTCATTTTGACTATTTTTTTTGTGCACCCGCGGCCAAAAACACCAAAATAGTGCGCTCGCGTTCGGGGAGAAGAATTTCTTCACCAAGCATCCAAATTTCTTCACAACGATGGCACCATGATGATAAGGAGCTATAAGAGGTAAGGATTCTATGCTTTTTATTTTGAATTTTTTAGTTTTAGGTTGAATTTGTTATTTTTAGGTTGAATCTGATATCTATTTGTTTGAAATTTTAGGAGATCCAAATCAACCTGTAAACTCTCAAAATCCTCAATAGGAGAACCAACCAAATCTCAAGAGAAAAATCAACCACAAAAGCAACCTCCTCCACCAATCACTCAACCCCCTCCTGGCACTCAACAAAATTTAATGAGTGAAATTAAAAATAACAAAAAACAAATTGAGGATTTGATCAATAGGTTGAGTGATCCAAATGGTTCAACCACAGAAAGAATGACCCTAGAAAATTCCTTGAAAGATATGTTAACAAACGTAGATTCAATTAGCGAATAAATAACTGGATGGGAAGATAGGAGGCAGGTGGCTAGGGAGTATTATACAAATAAACAATCATACAAGGATGTGAAAGATTTAAAAATAACAAAAGGTGATTTGTGCTCATTATTCACCGACCCACACACAAATCAAAATCTTACCCTCAATGCAAAGAGGTTTCCTATCCATTGGTGCCACCACCAACAAATGAAGGAGCGATTTTATGATAGGTGGTACATGGTCTTCTATTACCCACCGTGCAACAATTGCGAGGTCCCGCAATATTTCCTTAGGAAACTATACAGTGAGTTCATATTGAACAAAATCCCAAATTATTTTGATATGAGGGATTTCTAGGGGAGAGGTGGGGGGTCAGCTCAGGATAGACCTGGTGCATAGTCGGATCCTACATGGCAAGGTAGATGAGCTCTCGCTAGGCCGCCTCATGAGCACATTGTTATGCCTTCCATTGTGAAGGAAAGTACTGACGTAGAGACATTGCAGGCAATCAGCACTTTGACCTAGAGTGTCATCCATCATACTAGCCCTAATCTACAGTGCCATCCAGGGGAGTCTTCTAGTGGTGGTCTTTGAACACATGTGTGTCAATCTTGCAGAGGTACTTGTTCACATGACCCCACCAACCCTCAGGAGACTGGTACGCAGGATCCGTCTGTAGCTATGGAGATAGAGAGGGCAGCTGACATTTTGCATGAGGCATATGGCATTGATAGTCAGGTAAAAGTTATTGCATGTGTTCATTGAATTTAATTTATTAAATTTTGATTTTGAAATGCAAGATTAACTAAAAATGTTTTATGATTTTAATAAAATTGCAGGGTCATAGTGTTGAGACTGGATACATCGGCCCCCCACCAACCTATTTTTGCAGTACACCTATCGCTAGGGTATGTAACTAGTAAACAATTATAAGTTTATTGCATATTAATGGAATTGTTTTACGAATGGTAATTTAATATGCAATTTTGGATGTTGAACAGACTAATATTGGAGGTTTTGATGGAACACTTCCCAGTGGCGATGGATTTACTCAAACCTTCATGCAGGTAATAGAATAAAGATTTTAACTAATGAATCAAGTACTTAATAGATTTGTGTAGTTTATACATGCACATCGTTGATTATGTTGAATAATTTATTGTTTTATTTTCAGTTGTTGTGAGACGATACACCTCTGAATGTGACAAGGGCAATGGATATTCGTGTGACATCTACTATACAATCCTCGATGGCTCTGACAGAAGAGGTATGAGGCAAATTAGTAAATTTTAATTTACATTTGTTTTTATAGATGTTAGTTAGTCAGAAATCAAACCATTATTGATTCACGTAGTTTTTGTCTATTTGTATGGTTTATACAGGGCTTGAGCATGCCTGAGCATGGGCGTGAGGATATTTCCCTCGTGGAGAGAGATCGTGAGATGGCTGTAAGTGATTATTTTGTCAAATATATCATTTTTATAATGTAATTTCTATATATTCATGTCTTTACTTCTTATTGTAACAGTTAAAACTTCACCATGAACTAAACCCTAGGAGGAGTAGCAGGAGCACTCCACGAGCGCAGCAAAAATGAGTGACAGACCTATCGCCATCCGAGCAAAAAGGAAAGGGAAAGATTTTATTTCCTAGGCATGGAGAGCAATGACTTTTGATTCCATAGTCTTTTATTGTATGCCTGCATGGCAGTTTTGTACATATTTTTTATTGGACATATTTGACATTGTATGCCTAGATGGCATTCTCGTAAGCCTATATGGCTATTTTGTACATATATTTCATACTTATATCGACATATATTTATGTATGCCTACATGGCTATTTGGTTAATACAAATATCTTTTTTCGATGCTTGTCCATATTTGCATTTTAAATTGATGGTTCAATAGATATGAGTTATGTATATTCAAGTGTATACTTTACAACTTACGTGTATACTTTGTGACTTACATGCATTCGAGTGTATACTTTGTGGCTTACATGTTTTCATGCATATACCTTGTATTCATGCATATACTTTGTTTTAATTTGTGTATACTATGTATTTGTTTGTATACTTTTTGAGGCTTACGTGTTTATGAGTACTTGTAGTTCCCTTATTGACATTACATGTTTGACTTATTCACATGTATAATTATTAATTGGTTAGCCGTAGCATTGATCTATGTCATCCTCAATGCATGATCCTTGAGATGGAGTAAGTACACCCTCAAGGTCAAAAGGAGTTTCACATGCATTCTTCGTAGGCTCATTTTGGTAGTGAAACCAAAAACCTCTTGCATCATTGAAATGAAAAAAAAAATCCTTTATAGCAGGTCTGAAGCCATTATCATTCTCCATTAGTTCTTCATGTATCCACTCCCCATTAATGGTTGTCTCATGACCTTCATGAAACCAAGCACTTATCTCATTTGTGATAGAAGAAATGTATGAAGATTTATCTTCCTCCTTATGAACCATTCATTATCATGAGAGATGGGTTCTTGTGAACCACTACTAATGAATCATGGGTCAATGAGTTTGACTTGTAAAACTACACGATTGAATCCTGATAGCAATATCACAATATTTATATATCTAAATACTGCCATTGAATCCTGAATACTGCCATCTTACCCACACAAGATTCTGGAAGATGCTTCCCACCCTTCTCTTAGTGGTTGCTCTCATTACACCTTCTACCTAGCTTCATCTTGGTGTAGACAATACGAAGACCCCAACTTGAGATCTTCACACATGCAAGAACAACTGCGTCCTTCCTGGAGCTTGGATGGATCAACTTGCAACCAAGAACCCATGCTACTTCCTGGTGTAGATTGCCTTCTACACGCTCAGAACCTTCTACCTCTGATACCATTCTATTGCAGAGGAAACAACACAAGACAGTGGCTCATCCACCCTTCTCACTCCTTAACCTACTGATCACTACTGATCACTACTAATCAAGACATGTTCTTAAGCCTCTAATTCTATCTGCCACCTTTCCATTGTTCAAATCCCAAGTCACACATTGCTCAAACACAATGGTCGAGCGATGTAATGGTTTCTTTGAAAACCATGATACATTTAAAACCATACAAGAATTTCACACTCAGTTATATTACGTATATTCCCTGTCAACTAAAACAATTTTTCCCATTCCATTCGGGACTGTCATAAAGAAACCCGAAAACAAGACATCCATGACATTCAAAACAATAGTGAATCCTTCAAAACTAATTTGCATTCACAATTTGCAAAACAATAAACTAGGAAAGATAGAGAGAACGACACAACTGGAAATGGAAACTCCTCTTTAATGAATTCCAGATATTAACACTTCAAAAACATACATGCTTTCAGCCAGAGAGCCCGATTTCTTCTCCCTCTTGTTTACTCTCTTTTTTGTTTTCCCGTAGTTGCACTCTCTATTTCCTCTATCTCCCCGTATTCGGTTACATGTTGTCTCTTTATAGAGATTCTAGGGTAGTTAGACAAATTGTTCATCTACTCGATATTCCCATTTGGTTACAACTATCATTTAATCCTTTTGATGAATATATCATTGCAATTTTAAACACTTAACCATTTCTTAACATGGTCCCACGAAATTCTAAATGACTAAAACATTACAAAATTATGAAGCTTGTCATAAATTTCAAGAGTCGAGGTGTCCCCGCACCAGTATCCTAGTTGTCCCTTTGTTGATTTATCTCCTCACTAATCCATCTTATTGGATTCTTTCACCTTTTACCCATCGCTTTCTTGAAAAACTCAATTTTAGGCCTTGTAGCCTTCTGCCGCAATTTGGCTTCCTAGAACCCGTTTTCTTGACTTTTCTCACAATCAGTCTTAACAACCCCCAAATGTTTTTGTAAATTATTTCTTTTGATCATCAAGGCTCCAATATTTATGAAGCCTTAGGTCCTACAAGTTTTTGTACATATGATTGTCCTCAAACCCCCTATTTTCAAGGGTTCCTATGGTTTTTGGCTCTTTCTCCTTCTTTGAGCGCTTCAACGACCTCCTCAGCTCTCCTCCTAGCACACACATGACTGAGATACATGTTCCTACACTCCAATACTCTTTATTGGCACAAACCAATCCATTTAGCAACTCTCCTTGCTGTTGTCCTCTCCAAGCTACAAGCCAGAATGCACTTGCACTCACCTAGTGCTTGATGATTTCATCACCTCCTTGCAAAACAAGACCCCTTAACCTATATGTACACTATTTACATAGTCCCCAACTTGATTCCAAGTGGCAATGAGAGGAAATCCACGAGAAGTCAAGTGGGACTCATTATTCACAAAACTAGCCTGAACCGGCAATGAGACCAAGAAAACCAAAAACTTGCAAAAAGATAACCAGTCAGTCTAGATGACTAATCTAATGCTACACAAGATAATTAAGTGACACAAATGGAAGACTCAAAGCATTATATAAGTCCCTTCAATCCATTCTTGACTGGATGAAGGCTCAAACACAGAAATTCAATGAAAACTTGCTCTCTTCTAATCACAAAAATGTACTCTCCAAGTCTCAATTCGTGAAAAAAATCCTCCAACCTAGGTATTAGGGTTTTTATGACCTTATATACCTTTCTCCCATGTTCTAGGACCCTTCGGTCGGGCTTAGAGCATCATTAATGTCATTTTCCAACTTTTAGGATAAATAGCCAAGGCAACATTGCTCAAAATGCTCACAGTGTCCAAGACTTACCCAAACTGGAAGCCCCTAACAAACCTATTTCCAATTCACTCATCAAAAAAACTCTTGGGACTTTATATCATAGTCCTTATTACCTATTTCATCCTAATATGATAGTAGCCACTTTTCAAATGAATCTTGGAGTAGTACCTAGCACCCCCCTAAACAGTCCATTAAGTCTTCTATCCTAGGAATAGGAAACCTATATCTAATGGTTATCCTATTTATGGCCCTAGAATTAGTACACATTCTCCACTTATCTCCCTTCTTAGGTGCCAACAGCACTGGAAAAACACATGGGCTTATGCTTTTCCTGATCAACCCTTGGTCCAAAAGTTCTTGAAATTGCCTTGGAATCTCCTTGTTCTGCTCTAGTGTCATTTTGTATGTAGCCTTGTTAGGCAATGTTGCTCTTGGTACAAAGTCAATTTGATGACTGATTGCCCTCTTAGGTGGTAGTGTAGTTGGTGTACCTTCACAAATGATATCCTTGAACTGATCCAACAGTTGCTTCACCTCTGTTGTCATAGGTAGCCAACTAGGTGACTCCTCCTCCTTTGGCTTCAACATGATTGCATAGACAACTCCTTCTTCCTCCTTCATGTCCCTTAGGAATTCCTTTCCACTCATCAAAAGTACACTGGATTCTGCCTTTTCCACTATCCTTCTTGGGGAAAAAACTTCATGGTTAAGCGCTTGAGCTGGAGTATACTAGAATGGGTGACCTCCCGGGAAGGCCTAGTGCCTCACCTCTGTGAGTATCACTTAGATGCAATGATTGCTAAGTGTACCATTCAATATCATTTTAAATTTGTTTCTTTGAACAACTTACAAATTTAAAACTTAAGACTCCTCCAACCTAAGGGATCGATCTAGTGGAACATAGCTCAGAGTGATTCCATGTGTTTCGGTGCAAAAGAGGACCATGACTAGCATAAACATACCTATTTGGACATGTTGGAATAGTTCGCTTGGTCACAAAAGTTGCAGAATGAAAGTTGCACCACTCTGCAACTTTGCACTACTTGCATTTGATGTTTTTTCCATCAAGTGAAAATCCACCACCACTGGAAAACCACTCCAAGATAGCCAAAACCGAGAGAGGTTTTTGTAGACAGGCTCAAAGCAATCCTATAGGATCAAATGAAAAGTTTCTAAGCATCACGGTATCCAAGTAATAGCATGCTGAAGTTTGCAGCTATTTTGCACTTTGGACCCTTAAGGGATCGATCTGGTGGAACATAGCTCGGAGCGATTCCACATGTTTCAGTGCAAAAGAGACCATGCCTACTGTAAAAATACCTATTCAGATGTGTTGGAATAGTCCACTTGCTCACACGAGTTGTAGAGCGAAAGTTGCACCACTTTGCAACTTTGCACAGCCTGAATTTGACACGTTTTCCATCAATTGAAAATCCGCCGCCACGAGAAAACCACTTCAAGATAGCCAAAATCGAGAGAGGTTTTTCTAGAGGGGTTGAATGCCTTTCTTTAGGATTAGACGAGAATTTTCTAAGCATCACGGTATCCAAGTAATAGTATGCTGAAGTTTGCAGCTATTTTGCACTTTGGACCCTTAAAGGATCGATCCGGTGGAACATAGCTCGAAGCGATTCCACGTGTTTCAGTGTGAAAGAGGACCATGCCTATTGTAAAAATACCTATTCGGACATTTTGGAATAGTCTACTTGCTCACATGAGTTGCAGAGCAAAAGTTGCACCACTTTGCAACTTTGCACAACTTGAATTTGACACATTTTCCATCAAGTGAAAATCCGCCGCCACGAGCAAACCACTCCAAGATAGCCAAAATTGAGAGAGGTTTTTCTAGAGGGGTCCACCGCCTTTCTGTAGGATTAGACGAGAAGTTTCTAAGCATCATGGTATCCAAGTAATAGCATGCTGAAGTTTGCAGCTATTTTGCACTTTGGACCCTTAAGGGATCGATCTGGTGGAACATAGCTCGGAGCGATTCCATGTGTTTCAGTGTGAAAGAGGACCATGCCTACCATAAAAATACCTATTTAGATGTGTTGGAATAGTCTACTTTCTCGCACGAGTTGCAGAGCAAAATTTGCACCACTTTGCAACTTTGCATAGCTTGAATTTGACACATTTTCCATCAAGTGAAAATCTGCCGCCAAGAGAAAACCACTCCAAGATAGCCAAAATTGAGAGAGGTTTTTCTGGAGGGGTCCAACCCCTTTCTGTAGGATTAGAAGAGAATTTTCTAAGCATCACAGTATCCAAGTAATAGCATACTGAAGTTTGCAGCTATTTTGCACTTTGGACCCTTGAGGGATCGATCCAGTGGAACATAGCTCAGAGTGATTCCACATGTTTCAGTGTCAAAAAGGACCATGCCTACCGTAAACATACCTATTCGGATGTGTTGGAATAGTTTTCTGGCTCACACGAGTTGCAGAGCGAAAGTTGAACCACTTTGCAACTTTGCACAGCTTGAATTTGACACGTTTTCCATCAAGTGAAAATCCACCGCCAAGAAAAAACCACTCCAAGATAGCCAAAATCGAGATATTTTTTTCTAGAGGGGTCGAACACCTTTTTGTAGGATCAGATGAGAAGTTTCTAAGAATCATGGTATCCAAGTAATAGCATGCTGAAGTTTGCAGCTATTTTGCACTTTGGACCCTTAAGGGATGGATTCGGTGGAACATAGCTCGGAGCAATTCCACGTGTTTCGGTGTGAAAGAGGACCATTCCTACCATAAACATACCTATTCGGATGTTTTTGGAACAGTTCGCTTGCTTACACGAGTTGCAAAAAAATGTTGCACCACTTTGCAACTTTGCACAGCTTGAATTTGACACGTTTTCCATCAAGTGAAAATTTGTCGTCACGAGAAAACCACTTCAAGATAGCCAAAATCGAGAGAGGTTTTTCTAGAGGGGTCCAATGCATTTTTGTAGGATCAAACGAGAAGTTTCTAAGCATCACGGTATCCAAGTAATAGCATGCTGAAGTTTGTAGCTATTTTGCACTTTGGACCCTTAAGGGATCGATCTGGTGGAACATAGCTCAGAGCGATTCCACGTGTTTTTGTGCAAAAGAGGACCATGCCTACCATAAACATACCTATTAGGATGTGTTGGAACAGTTCACTTGCTCACATGAGTTGCAAAAAAATGTTTACAAATTGTTTACATGACCTTTATATGACCTTTTTCACATTGTTTATATTTCAAAATTCAAAGTTTGCAAATTTTCCTACTCAAGGCATTTATAGAATAAGGTGCTACTACACCAAAAATGAACTTCAACCTTACAATATTTGAGTATATCTCAATATGTAATTGAATCTTATTACAATGCCTCTTGCACTTCGTTCTCTCATATCTTTTACAATGTCACTAATACATTCAAGATTCTTTTTAAATGTCTACATCATAGGTGCTCATCATGAGGTTAACTTCAAATGAGTAACTTGAGATTCCCTCGCTAAGCTTCACATGATCTCTTATAATGGCTTGAAATCAAAATTAAGATTTGTCAAAATCATCAAAATAAGTATGTTGCATTGCTTTTTTCGCTGAGATTTTTGATAATGGCTCTTAAATCAGCATTTTCTGCAATGAAAGATCAATCAACCCTTAGTAGTTTACTTACAAATATGCAAAGTAAAAGAGAAAAATAAAGAGCATGCAAAATGGAAATGAAATAAAAATAGATGGAAGGCACTTATATATGTTGCATGCAGGCATCAAAATAAGGATGTTGCATTGCTTTTCTGGTTGACATTCTCTTTGGTGGCTCATATATCAACATTTTTTGCAAGGGGACACCAATCACTATAAAAGAAGATGATAGCATTGGCATCAAACAAATTAATGTGCATACAAGTATAAATTAATAAGAACCAATGTGCATATACTTACAAATTAATCCAACGAACCACCTGGGTCTACTCTAATCTTTATTGTGTCAAGTATTGCCTCATGGTCAGACTCATGGGCCTTCCATAACATCTTGTTCAAAGGTCTACCCCCATATTTGGTCAAGTGAACATTGGATTCCATGACAAGGTTCGAGTAATGAAAAATCTTACTATGCATGTCAAAGTCCTGAAATAGCCAATGTTTAACACTTGAATGTGGGTACCTTCTAAGCCATGTTCCAGTAACCACAACTAAGCCTGTAGGGTATTCGATGTTTTCTCCATCTATAAGTGGGGCCTCCAATTTATTTTTGGTCTCAACACAATGACACAAGTAATAGTCTGTTCCCTCTTCATTGTCTTCATTTGCAATAACTGCATAAACATGCCCTGCATTGATATGTGCAAAAAATCTCTTGGAATTTGTCAACATTACAAATATAGTACAAAGTAAGGTCTAATGATATGGAATTTCAACAACTAAGAAAGTAGATATATCACCTCATTGAACTAGATCTGATATGTGGTCAAAATCGACCGATTATTCTATCTGTGTCAATTCCAATGTCGTCGGAGGGTGATATGTGTGAAGTGGGCTAAGATAACTTATGAACCATTTGTCAACCCACTCCCCTGACTCACAATCATTCCAATCTTGCATTGTACATGAAGAACAAAAGCATGCCATCTTTCATGTATCGATACTCCATGAACATATATTTGAGCTAAGGAAAGAGTGTACCTCACTCAATCCTATTAGTGTACAACAGTCTTCATATGGTGCAATGTTAGTATCATCCATCAACCAAAAAAATCTATGAACTAAAGACGTAGCTTCATTACCTGGACCCATCAAAGAATTACACCACTCGACAATTGATTTTGCATCTATCAACTTTGCACTGTCTTTATACTTTAACTCTTCTCGTGCTAATGCTCTTTTCATGCATGCTCCTATACCATCATGCTCCCCCTTTCCATGTCCAGCCTCACAAAATTTCCACATATGTTGAACACCTGTAATGACATGCATCCTGCACAACCAGTAGAACATGTGTGAGTTCTTGAACTATTCTACACAGTTATCAGACCATATTATATGTTGATCGTATTCTATGCCCCTTTGAGCCAAACCACTGTAGAACATCTAGAAGCAACCTTGCACGAACTCTGCAGAATGTGTGCGATCATGACTAATGTAAAAGTGGTACTCCCTCATTACCTTCCTTTGCTCATTTGTACTATCAGATGCATGAATGAATGTTATGTGCACAAATATCAAAACTTGTGTAGAGTTGTAATATTGTGACTGCACCTCATGTTTTGGTTGTAGAGTGTAGTTCTTTGCAAAGTCAACCACTGATACTATGCTTCCAACTGGAAAGGTTTCCTTGCATAGCTTGAACTGCATGTCCAACCATTGGGCTCTATGGGTATGCATTGCATACTCAGACAGTATACTATCACGAAATGTGGTCATAAATTTGTACACTGGAATTTTCTCAATAACCAAATCATGCCTTTTTGCTTGAGACCCATCTTTTGTAGCATATGCCACTGTTTTATACTTCCCGAACTCTACTAGTTTTTGTCCCACCTCATCTGTGCTTTCCATATGTTGACATACTGGCATATGCTGGAAGCCACTGCAATGCTCGCATGAACCATCCAAGCATGTTGTCCTATAGAATATTTGGCCATCCTCTATTTGACATAAAAATTTTGATAAGAACTCTCTTGAAGATTTTGGTGGGGCTTCTATGCCACAATCCTGTAAAACATCGTTAGTATGCAAACCTAAATATAAAGAATGATAAACATCATAATGGTTAGAAAATTCAATATGTAGTCTACAACAACAAGTAGTGCGGGTGTGATTTATCTTGACATAAAAAGGTTTAAGCAATTCAAAATATCTTTGAGAAATACTAATTTGAGGATAATCATTTTCAAATTTGCAAAAAAATTGGGTTTGAGTCATATCCAAAAAATGCTTTGGATGTGGCTCACGATTCCGACTACTGATTCTCCTTCTTACCACATCCCTTTGATTTGGAGATGGCCTTGTGTTATTCTTCCAATACTCTTCAATTAGTGTTCTCAAGGCTTTGACAACTTCTTTATCTTTTCATGACAGTCTCCTCGAGAATGCCCATAATTCATTTGTATCATTGCCCTCAATTCTTTGCCACCTTTGAATGGCCATTGATAAAGTTTTTCTACTAATTCCTATTTTTTCACTATTCTTTCTAATTAGGCGATCTCTCTTTGTTTGACAACTTACCAGAATTGATGTAATCACACGTTGGGTGACATTACTATCCTTTCAGTGTGAAGTCTTACCCACACTCTCATAAGCATCCATTAGATTCTTCACAATAGTGTCTTCACTCGATTCATTCGATGTTCTCAACCCAAGAGTCTTCATGATGTTCCTTTACTTTACACCCCGCATCATTTCAACAAATAGTTGACATCTTGTAGTCTCATTTATCCTTTCAAAGAATCTTTCCCAAATCTTATCAGCATATCTTCTACAAATGCGTGTTGAAATCTTACCTTCCATGTGCTGCAAAATCTCATCATCAATATTAATCAAATACTTTGGTTTTCTGCGCAAAATTCTTGGTGGTGTTCTCCTAGGTACATACATCTCAACATTAGGAATTTCATCAATATTTAATTGAGGTGGGCCAGATTGCATACCTTCGATCTAGGGTGGAGAAGAAGACATACCTTGAGGTTCAGATGGGAATGATGGCATACCTTCTTCGTCAATTTCAAGTGATGATGTACTCTCAACTTGAGATGTGTTGGATGGTGTCCAACAATATTCACTTGCGGTAAATGGTGTCCCTCCATATTCACTTGCAGTAGATGGTGTTCATCCATATTCACTTGTGCTAGATGGTGTCCCTCCATATTCGCTTGTGCTTAATAGTGTCCCTTCATATTCACTTGTCGTAGAGGGTGTGTCTCCATCTACAGTATCTAAATCTGTCTTACGATGATGCTTTCGAATTCATGCCTTTTTTGCTACCAATTCCCATTCTCTTTTTGACAGTTGAGGTTCCTCTACAATCGGGTTGTTCTCATCAATCGTTTCCAATTTCTTCTTTTCTTTCAAGGTTTCGTTCTCTTCATCTGTTAGTTTCCTCTTTGTCTTTTTCTTCGGCATGGCGGATAATTTTATCTATACCATGGTAATGAGATGAATATTAGTTCCTAAAAAATGTATCCATTCAAGATAATTGAAAAATATATGTCATTGAAGGCTTCATTTAAATAATACTTACAATCATCTTGTACAAAAGTAGTCTTTTATTGTTGATGTTTCTAGCCAACCACCAAGGGAATAAGGACTATGATGTAAAGTCCCAATAGTTTTTTTGATGTGTGAGTTAAGGCAAACTTAGGGTAGTCTAGAGCCTTGAATTTTGGAGAAGCCTGAATGATGAAATTAGGCAAATTAGTCCATGTAGACTTGGCAATTTGTCCTAAAAGTGGGAAAAGGGCATTAATGATGCTCTAAGCCCGACCCAAGGGTCCTAGCACATGGGAGAAAGGTATATAAGGTCATAAAAACCCTAATTGAGCATGTGGGAAAGCTATTGTATGATTTCGAGTTTTGGAAGGGGAAATTGTGAGTTGGAAGAGTGCAAATTTCATTGAATTTCTATTTTTGTGCCTTCATCCAATCAAGAATGGATTGAAAGGACCTGTCTAATGCTTTGAGTCTTTCAATTGTGTCACTTAATTACTGTTTGAAGCATTATATTATCCATTTAGTTCAATTGCTTTTTGTTTTGCAAGTTTTTAGAGTTTTTGGTCTCGTAGCTGGTTCATGCCAGTTTTTGGAAATAATGATCCCCACTTGAATTCTCGTGGCAAGGCTACCATGGAAACTTGGAATCAAGTAGGGGAATGTTTTTACAGTTTACATATGGTGTGTGGTGTCTTGGTTTGCAGGGGAGATGGTGAATTCATCAAGAACTAGGTGAGTGCAAGTGCATTTTGGCTAGTGGCTTGGAGAGGACAGCAGTAAAGAAAGTTGCTAAATGGACTAGTTTGTGCCAATCAAGAGCAAGAGAGTGTGGGAAGATGTATTATAGACATGTGTGTGCAAGGAGGAGAGCTGAGGAGGTCATTGAAGCCCTCAAAGTTGGAAAAAGGAGCCAGAACCCTAGAAACCCTCGAAAATAGGGGGTATGAGGACAATCCTATGTACGAATGCCAAAGGGACTAAAAACCTAGTAAATATTGAAGCATATGGTACCACTAGAAATAATCTATAAAAATATTTTGGGGTTTTTAAAACCATTTTGAGAAAAGCCAAGAAAACGGGTTCTAGGAGGCTCAATTGGGCAAAAGGCTACAAGGCCTAAAATTGGGTTTTTCAAGAAAGCGATGGGTACAAGGTGAAAGAATCCTATGAGATGGATTAGTGAGGAGTCAAATCAACAAGGGCATAGTGAGAATACCCTTTCATAGCCCCTTGAGTGGTTAGGATACTTTGGGTTAGTGTGGAGCCCAGGGAAGCTTAGTGGTGAATTGAGAGCAATGGTGAAAAAATTGAAATTGGTGGAGAGTCTTATGAGGTGAGAGGGGTTTACGAGGGATCCCTAAGTAGGGTAGAGAGGAATATCCTAGGAAGACCAAAGAATAGGTCTTGGGAAGAGAAATATTTCTCTTCAAAGATAAGACTCCCCATCAATTGTTGAAGGACTGGTCTATGTAATGAACTTTTGACCTTGTGCAGGGTATTTTGGAGATGTTTGATACTTTGGAATGGTCTGGGAATGGTCTTAAAGGATGAATTTTGGTGAATGGTTCTGAATTTCTATAATTGGCAAGTGTAAAATGGTAATTGGCAAGTGTAAATAATTGTGTATATAATTTGCTAATTTAAAATGTGCATTGACAACCTAAGGTTATAATGACAAACAAAAATGAAAGAAAGCCATAATAGAATGAAAGAAAATTTGTAAAGACTTCACATACCTTAAAAACCAGACATTCAAATGGAGGAATTCAACCCAATTATGTAGCCTTAGCTTCTTCTTTCTTAAAACTCCACAACAATTTGACTTGTTCAAAAGCTTGTTCCCTTTCACACTTCAATTGTATATCAGTTGTCAATGGAATTCAAACTTCAATTGATATTATATGTCTTTCAACGTTGAGACTCTGCTATTTCATGCAAAGGTGGTAAAAAGATCATGGAAAAGGTGATGGAAAGTGAAAAATATGCTTGCACACTTCACAACATCATCAAATATATATTTTTTGTCAGAGCACGCGCAAAACTAGGGGAATATGCAGACTGTGGGCCTTCAAATTACGGGCATATTGATTTTTTTACCGTTTTAGTAAACTACAAAACGCGCTCGCGTTATAACATGCACACATTATAATGCGAGCACATTATGTTAAATTAAGTTTTCTTAGTGTATTTTTGATAGTATAGGGGTTTCTGAGAGAGTGGGAGGGAGAGAGGGGGAGAGTGGAAGATAGAGAGGGATGGAGAAGGGGAGAGTGGGAGAAAGAGAGAGGGAGAGAGTAGGAGATAGAGTGGGAGATACAGAGGGAGGGAGAGAGGGGGAGAGTGGGAGAGAGTGGGAGAAGGGGAGAAGTGGAGAGTGGGAGATAGAGAAAGAGGGAGAGAGGGAGAGAGTGGGAGAGTGGGGGAGAGAGAGTGGGAGAGTGGAGGAGAGTGGGAGAGAGTGGAGGTAAGTGTATAGGGCTAAGTGTATAGGGCATAAGGATTAGGGTTTAGAATAATGGGTATAGGGCTAAGTGTATAGGGTATAGGGATTAAGGTTTAAAATAATGGGTATAGGGTTGAGGGTATTGGGTTTTAGATTGAGGTTTAGGGTTTAGGGTTTAGGGTTTAGGGGTATGGGTTGGGGGATGATGTTCAGGGCTTAGGTTATAAGGTTGAGGGTATAGGGTATAAGGATGAGGGTTGAAGGTGTAGGGTTGAGGTATAGTGTTCAAGGTTGGGGGTGTAGGGTTAACTATATAGAGTATAGGGATTAGGGTTTAGAATATTCAGTATAGGGTTGAGGGTATTGGGTTTAGGGTTGAGGGTTTAGAGTACAAGGTTTAATGTAGGATTTAGAGTTTGATTATAGGGTTAAGGGTTCAAGGATAATGTTTAGGGTTTAGGGTTTAGGAATAATGTTAAACATAAAACCCTACAATCTCAAGTCTTAACCCTATACCTTATACCCTTAACCCTACAACCTAAAACCTAATCCCTATACCTAATACACTTAACATCATACCCTTAACCTTGAACATTATACCTCAACCCTCAACCCTTAAACTTCTACATAAATCCTAAAACCTAAACCATCAACCCTAAACCTAGTATCCTCAACCCATTACCCTCAACTATATACCCAATATCCTAAACCATAATCCATATACCCTATACACTTAACTTTATACCCTCAACCCTAAACACTATCCCTCAACCCTCAACCCTCAACCCTATACCTTAAACCCTAAACCCTCATCCATCATCCCTATACCATATACCCTCAACTTTATACCTAATATCCTAAACCCTAAACCTTATTCCCTATACAATTAACCCGATAACCTCAACCCTATACCTTAAACAATAAACCTTACACTCTCAACCCTCATAGGGGGAGAGAGAAATAGGGGGAGGAAGGGATTGGGGAGAGAGAGAGAGAGAGGTTGGGAGGGAAAGAGGAGAAAAAGATTAGAGAGGGAAGGAGAGGTAGAGATAAATGAGAGATAAAGAGTAGATAAGGAAGTATAGATGGAGGGAGAGGTATGGAGGGAGAGAGAGGGAGGTGAAAGAGAGGTGAGATAGAGAGAAATAAAGAGAGTTTGGTAGGGAGTCAATTTCACCGAATTCCCAAGCTAGTGGGCCCACTAGCTTGCCAATTCAGTGAAATTGGCAATGTAGTGGCCTATTTAAAAAAATGGGTACAAGAAATGCGGTCTCCCGATGATGTAAATCACTAGGAGACCCCATTTCTTGGACCCATTTTTTCAAATACGA
>CM021102.1:746045287-746438883 GCA_007115665.2 Sequoiadendron giganteum | reverse complement strand
CCCTCAACCCTCAACCCTCAACCCTTAAACCCTAATCCCTCAACCCCTATACCCTTAATTCTCAACCCTTAAACCCTAATCCCACAATCCCTATACCCTATTAATCCCTCAACCCTATCAATCCCTCAACCCTCAACCCTTAAACCCTAATCCCTCAACTCCTATACCCTCTTAATCCCTCAACCCTTAAACCCTAATCCCTAAACCCTTAAACCCTAATCCCTCAACCCCTATACCCTCATAATCCGTCAACCCTCAATCCTCAACCATCAACGCTTAAACCCTAATCCCTCAACCCCTATACCCTCTTAATCCCTCAACCCCTCAAACCCTAATCCTTCAACCCTTAAACCCTAATCCCTCAATCCCTATACCCTCTTAATCCTTGAACCCTCAACTCTCAACCCTTAAACCTTAATCCCTCAACCACTATACCCTCTTAATCCCTCAACCCTCAACCCCTAAACCCTAATCCTCAACCCTTAAACCCTAATACCTCAACCCCTATACCTTCTTAATCCCTCAACCCTCAACCCTCAACCCTTAAACCCTAATCCCTCAACCCCTATACCCTCTTAATCCTTGAACCCTCAACCCTCAGCCATTAAAGCCTAATCCCTCAACCCCTATACCCTATTAATCCCTCAACCCTCAACCCTCAACCCTCAACCCTCAACCCTTAAACTTTAATCCCTCAACCCCTATACCCTCTGAATCACTCAACCCTCAACCCTTAAACCCTAATCCCTCAACTCCTATAACCTCTACTCTATAACCTATTAATCCCTCATCCCTAAACCCTAAACCCTTAAACCCTAACCCATAAACTCTCTACCCTCTATCGCCAATCCTATACCCTCTACCCTCAACCCTAATCCCCCAACCCTCAAACCCATTTAGTAAACTCTCTACCCTAATCCCTCAACCCTCTTGACCCTTAAAACCTCAACTCTTAAACCCTTAAACACTCAACCCTAAACCCTCGACCCTCAACCCTAACCCCTTAAACCCTAAACTGTTAAACCCTTTACCCTCTACCCTCTAACCTCTACCATCAACCCAATTACTTCTACTCCTAATCCTCAACCCTATAACTCTACCTATATATGTGGGCCCTCAACCCTAATCCATTGACCTTATACCTTAAACCCTCAATCTTCAACCCTCAACCCTTTTCAACCCTCAACCCTTAAACCCTCTACCCTTTACCCTATACATTAAACACTCAACCCTCAACCCTCAATCCTTAAACCCTAAACCCTCTACCCCTTACATTGGACCTTGAACCTAATCCTTCAAACATATACCCTCAAAACTATACCCTAAACCCTCTACCCTCAACCAAGTAAACCCTTAACCCTAAACCCTTAACCCCAAACCCTTCAACCCTAAACGCTTAAACCTAAAACCTTCTACCCTATACCCTCAAGCAAATACCCTCTACCATCAAACCTATTCCATCAACCCTCAAACCTTAAACCCTACTACCCTAGAAACCATCAACCCTATAGGTCCTCCATCCTAATCCCTCAACCCCTATCACTTTCTCTCTATCTATACATCTCACCTCTCCCTCCCTCCCTCCCTTCCACCCTCCCACCCACCCTCTCTAATTGTCTCTATCTACCATCTCCCTCTTTCTACGTACCTCTCGTTCAATCAATCCCTACCACCCTCTCTCACTCCCTCTCTCTCACACTCCCTCTTACTACCTATCTCTCAAGTCTCTCCCTCTCACCCCCCTCACACTCTCAAGTCTCTCCCTTTCCCACCCTACCTACATAACCCTCTCTTTCTCTTTCTCTCTCTCTCTCTCTCCCTCTCCCTCAATTCTCTCTCTCCCACCCACTCTCTCTCTTCTCTCTCTCCTCCCACCACCCCTCTCTCTCTCTCCTCCCTCTATCCCTCCCACCCTACCTAGCTAAGTCCCCCTCAATCCAACCCCTTCTCTCCCACTCCCTCTCTCTTAAACTCTCACTTCACCCCCTCTCCATCTCTCTAGACTCTCTCTAAACTCTCCCTTCGTCTAAAGACATACATAAATGCATACATACAAGCATAATACATTTGTACATATAACATTACATCCATACAAGCATACATACATACATGTACATAAAAATATATCAACATACATAAATATATTAGTATTTAACATAAAGTAAGAAATAACGCGAGCGTGTTTTAACGCGTGCATGTTATGGCTCAGTAGACATGTTCCCCGTAGAAGCAAAAACCATGTAAAGTGAGAAATAACGTGCACGTGTTATAACCCGAGCACATTATAACGTGCTCAGGTTATATCTTGCTTTGAGAATTACCAAACTTTAAGCTTGGTATTGCCTTGGAATTCCAACCCAAAGGTTTGGAGGGCATTCCCAATGACCAGAGATGTGTTTTTAAGAAATCCACCATATTTCTCATAATCGAGTTCGTGCTCACTATCAGGATTGCACGTGGTTCAATATCAAAAAAATCGAGCACATAGGTAATGTTGGGTTATCTCTTAGCTATCCAACGATGTAATTTTTTTCACGTTCTGAAAATGTTAAGTCTTTCATCCATAATTTATTTTATCTGTATGTCTTTTTTTTGCCAAAAAGTAGTGTTTGGTATTTTTTTCGTTATAAATTAACTGTTCATCAATTTTTCAAATAAATTACTTTTTTAGAAACTAGACTCCATTCTACAAAATTAAAATTTAAAAAAAAAAACAAATCAATTAGTTTCCAAAATTTGTAGGGGTAGCATGGCCAAAATTCTATTTTCAGGATATGTCCACTTCGCAAATTCATAAAAAATCAAATATTCATTAAAAAATCATCAGAAAAATCGTGCATCAACTACATACTACTAGCTAACTTCTGACCATTGTGATTTTAAAAATACTAAAAAAAGTTCACCGTACGAGGGTCGTACAAGAGTTGCTATATTATGTTTTTCTGACAAAAACAACACCAATTTGTGTACATCCCTCGTTTGAACCCCTTAATCTCAATCATTTTCAAAATAAATTAGTAGTTTAGAAAGTAGACTTGAAGCACTTGAATCCTTCTTTTTGTTCCATCTCAAAATTTTGAGTCTAAGTATCCTCAATTTCACATCCAAGGTCAGTATTTCCCAATTTCAGGAAAAAGCTGTCCACTTAAGTCCCCTTTTTGGGAACCATCTTGGTGCACTTACCCTGTTATTAAATGAAGTTCCATTATCTAAAATCAATACAGAAGGAAGATCAAAGAAAGCAATAATATGTTTCAATATTAAATGACATTGCATTAGCTGTCGTGGAACAAAGAGGAATAGCTTCTACCCATTTTGTAAAATAATTAGTTGCGGTAATTATAAATGTATGTATAGGGAAGCGGGTGGTGATATTTTTCTAATGAGATCCGAGCGCCAAACTGAGAATGGAAAAATAGGAACTCGAGCATGAAGCTTGGAGGCAGGAGCAAGAATCAAATTTTTGTGTTCTTGACATTTATGAGGGTGATCCCACAATACTGGTTTACAATTTTCGGGCAAACTGGACATTGAATTGATTTTTTTAACTAAATCTTCACTTTCGGGCTCCTATAGCGGTTAAACCATGAGGAATTTAAAGATGATGCAAAATAGTGATTTGTGATTTTTTTTCTATAGATTCTAAATATCTTTTTTTCAAAAAAATTGGAATTAGATTGCAATTTGTTTTTCATCTCCTTCGAAAACTAGTTTTTATCAGTAAACAACATTTAATTTGAGTGATGCTCACCATATACAACATAAAAATTTTTGTATGAAGGATAAAATTCTATTTTTTAAAAATTTAGATTTGTAACTACGATATCTAACTAGGTCATTTGGTTTTGTAGTGCTTTATTAAATTTTTTTTCCGTAATCAAGTTTTGAAGTCAAACCAATTACAATTCAGACATAGGCGGACTATATACAACATAACTTTTTTTGTATGTATCAAAATTCAATTTTTATTTTTTAATGGATCAAGGAAATCAATACCCAGCTTGAACCTATTTTAAATTTTATTTTTTTGATAATCTTCTACTTTTCCACATGTGCAGAACAAAGAGCTTGATTTTCAGTGAAAAACCTACATTCACAAGAAATAAAAAATAAATATAATAATCAAATTAAATTTAATTAAAATTATACTTTTTTGGAAGCTTATAATAAGGACTACATACTTACAAAAAATAAATTTAAAATGAATTCATTTGATCCTCCAAAAAGTAAATCAAAAGTGGTTTTTTATCAGCATTTTGATAGGTGTAAAGGAGACTCCGTTATAGGTATGGTTTAAAAATAGTTGGGTTCTGTAATGCCCCGCCAAGTAACCCTAAAGGAAGTTGTAATTAATGATTAAAGTGAACCAATTTTTTTTTTTTTTTTAAAGTGCAATTAACATACACATTCACTTACTAATTAACAACAACCTTTAAGGCTACAAGATTGGGATTACTTAAACCCTCACAAACATCATACATAAACCATAGCATTAATACTTTATGAAATAAGCATCATACAACAAGGATACCCCATAACATAATAAGATAAACATCCAAGATACAATCTCATATTCATTTACATAATCCAATAGTTACATCACTCATTCCTAGAATGAGGCAATAGTACATAAGGTTACAATTACATAATTCCACCTCATAAACATAAGAGGGATAAAATAACTTGTACAATCTAATATAGCACAATTCAAGAATAACTTAAGAACTGCAAGCTGTCCAACTGGAACTGAAGATCAATGGGGACCCAATTGTTTTGGTGCATGTTCCACCCAACCAAGTGGTACCCGAAGGCCCACCCCCCATGCTAGGAGATAGTAACAAAGTAACATGGAAAAATATCTACAACCTCTAACCAAAGGCAGACTCAACCAAACAAAAGTACAATACAAATACGACTCTCACATCACTAACATAGGTCACATTGCTTCTAGACATAAAATAGATCAAGTATGTTTAGAGAACCATACTCATAACATAAAATACCAACAAAAAAATAGTTGTCCAAGATAGAGTTTCATCGCACAGCTCATAATACACACCGTGAAGAAGAAATCTCAGATTCACAGGGCGCTCGCAAGCGAGTGATGCGAATCCGTCCCCTTCACCAATACACTCAATAAAACTGACACTTTCACAATACATCGAATATTATCATATGCACTAACATGTTATATCAACTAACATCATCATTACACCAATTAAAACATGTAACATAAATCATCAGATAACTCAAGTCACATAATAAAGAATAGCCTATCGCTCAATAAATAGCGATCAAATACACACACAAGATAAAGTATCTAAATATCCAGAAGTATAAATCAACGCCAAACAAGGACACACTATCCAGTCCATAAAGCAAAACATAGGGGTGTTACAGGTTCTATCCAAGGGGGCTTGGTAAAAGGTGGTTTGATCAAACTCTCTTCAATTGGAATCCTTTAAATGGAATTTTTCAAGGCTTAAATCATTATATTTTCTAAAAATATGTGATTTCCGCAAAAATTAGGATCTCCCAGAAAGTGTAAACCACTATTGTGGCAACATCGATGACATTTCTTAGCGTAGTCTAAAAAATAATCTTGTTCCATTTGTCTCCAGTATTATCCTATAAAAACTAATTTCTGAACTAACGATATTCCTCCAAAGCGACCTCGATAAGCACCTACATGAGCTTCATCAAATGCTATAGGGATTTTAGATTGTTTAAGACATATAAGTAAAAGACCATTAAATGATCTTTTGTATAATACATTCGCTAGGATTATGTACTTATATAAAATCTTTTGAATAAAAGCTCGAGTGTTCTTAGTTGTAGGTCGATGAAAAGTACATTTGGACTATAAATATGAAATCAGTAAAAGGATCTTTAGGATACATAAGGGAAGTGACACTTTCCATTGCATGTGCATGCCAATTATCCTTTCGTAATATATTGTCAATTTTATATAATTCATATTTATCTAATAATGTCATCATGAGGCCTTTGTACCTAATGAGATTATCATGTTTTTCTTGATATGAACCATTTATTTTTTTAATGAATAATAGGGAATCACCAAATATAGAGATATGTTGGACACCTAATGCTAACGTTACATGTATACCAGTGATTAAAGCTTAATACAAGTTGTACTTTTATTTGTACAAAGGATGTTTAAATGGAAAGATACAGGAATAGGCTTACTTGAAGGATGAATTTGTATAACCCTCACCCCGAAGCTAGTTCAACACTTAGAACTATCAAAGTATAAATCTGATGTTTCTTTTTCTTTTTGAATAGTCAACACATTCTCATCAAGCAATTAGTCTATATTAGGTACAAAACTAAGGGAGAGGGAGTGTCAGCTAATTGGTCGGTCAAGGCTTATCTTTGATTGCCTTTTGAGAGACAAATTTAAGATCAAACTTGGCTAACAACATAACCCACTTAACTAAGCATCCTAAGAAATTAGTTCTAGCATAAAGGTGTTTTAAAGGATCTAATTTCATCATCACATGAATTTCCATGTTTAATAAGTAATGTCTCAATTCGCAAGTAGCAAATACGAGATCCAAACATTGTTTTTCTATCATTATATATATCATGTCTCATAATCAATCAGGGTTCGACTAATGTAATAAATGATATTTTCTCTACCACTATCATCTTATTAAGCCAACAATGTTTTGAGAGTATGGGCTGATGTTGTTGTATAAAGGATAAACAGTTTGTCTTACATACACGGTTGTAAAACATGTGGAGTAACAAGATAATATTTCAAACTCTCAAAGGCCTGTTTACAATCCTCATTCCACTTAAATTGAACCTCTTTCTTAAGGATTTTTTTAAATGGTAATGTTTGGTCTGCTATGGATGCTACAAAATGATGGATAGCTTGAATTCTTCCTTGTAAACTACATAGTTGAGAATTTTTTTAGGAGACCTGGCATGTTAATGATAGCATCAATTTTCTTCGTGTCCACCTCAATGCCGATATGAGATACTATAAAACCTAAAAAAAATCTACTATACACTTTTCAGATTCAATCTCAAGTTATATTTTTGTATTCTTTCAAAGATTTTACAAAGAATATTTGTATTGTCTTACCAAGTTAAATACTTAGCTAGAATATCATCAACATAATCTTCCAAACTCTTGTGTATGTAATCATGAAATATTAATGTCATAGCTCTTTGATATGTTGCACCCACATTCCTTAATCCAAAGGGCATAACCACCCATCAAAATGTTCCCCAAGTGATAGTAAATGGTGTCTTGTATTGATCTTGAGGATTGATAAAGATTTGACTTATCCAAAAAATACGTCCATGAACGACAACAAAGCATGTTCTCCAGTCGAATCTACTATCATGTAAATATTAGGAAGGGGAAAATCATCCTTAAGGGATGCTATATTCAAATCATGAAAGTTTGCACACATCCTAATACAATTATCAGATTTTGTGACTACGAAAATATTTGATATCCAAGGAGAATAATCGATAGATTGTATAAAAATAGCTTCAAGAAGTTTTTCAATTTCAGCCTGAACTAGTAAAGCTAACTTAGGATTCATCTTTTGTATATTCTATCTTACTAGTTTAGCATCTTCTTCAAGAAGTATTTTGTGCATCACTATCTTAGCATCGATATGTGGCATATTTGAATAAGTCCAACAAAAATGTTCATGAAATTCCTATTATAATGTTGTGTGATATTTTTGTTCATCTTCATCAAGGCACTTTCCTATTTGAATCACTCTTTCTTCATTAGTATGTTGATTGTATCTCCCAAAGGAAGTGCATTTTGTCTCAAAATTTTAGAATTGTGTTCTTCCTTATCATAGTCAACCTCAACTTATTTTTCTTCATCCACTTGTTTAACACAAACCATGAAACAAGTAACTTGTTTTCTCTTAGGGGGAGGAAATGACTTATCATAAAAACCTAATATTTCTTTCAAAGCTTCATCATCTTCAAAGTATTCCAATGATTCTTTGAATGTTGTATCAATTCATGATGAGAGTTGTCTTAGGGGAGTTACACATGACGGTTTTGATGTTGAGTGAGGGTCTTTGTGTTGCTTTCGTTATCTTACAAGGAAAATATCCAAGATCACTTTTTGTTTCTTGTGTGTTAGAATCTATAGCAATGAAAATGCCTTGTTCTTTTCTTCCACATCCTTTTCCATTGTAACTAAGTTGTTTCAAGAGCTCATAACCTCTTCCATAAATTTTCTCCATCTCTTTTGGATTCAGTGGTTGTTCATATTCTATCTCATAAAATTTTGTTGTCCAACTTATGTCTTCTTCTAGAGTGGATGAAGTAGATGCTTCTAAGGTTTCTTTCAAAAAAATTATTGACATTACCATTGGCTCTTTTTTCTTTTCAATTTCTTTCGTTGTAATTTTATATTTTCCCATGAATGTTGGTGTGAAATCAAAGGAACCCCTATCATCTTCTAATAATTTAGTGACTTCACCATTTTTCTTACCTTGTTCTTCTTCCTTCATGATTTCCACTTTTGCAGTTGGTATCAATATTTTTATAGGACTTTGTTTATCTTTCTTGACATGCAAACAAATTTCAGGTTGAGGCTCGTCCTTGAATATGTAAACTATTTTTTATAGACCTACTTCATAACATAGTTAAGGGTTCAAGGCATGAAATTAATTTCATAAATCCATGGTCTCCCCAAGAGGAGATTGTAAGAAAGATCATGAGGAATAACATGGAACGAAGTTTGTAATGTTACCTTCCTAACTTGAATAGGTAATGGGATGACTCCAAGTGGTTGTTTTCCTATGTCATAAAACCCATGAGTGGAAAATAATCAGTGAAAATATTACTTTAAGATCCATATCAATCTTTTCCAAAAGCCTCACACTACACATATTAAGGGTCGAACCATTTTCAATGAGGGTTATCTTTATCTTAGTTTTATTAACAAGAGCTATTATCATGAAGGCTTCATGTCATTTTTGAACTTCCAAGGAGGGTAACTCTCTTTGCTGAAAAAAATATCTAAATTAATTGTATTCATTCCTTGAATTAGTGCTACCACATCATTTCAATTTGTATTAGGAGGAACCATAGCTTTTTGCAAGGCTATTTGAAGCATACTATGGTAATTTTTTGAAGCTTGAATAAGATCCCATAGGGATATCTTAGCAAGAGCTTTCTTAAGTTGTTCAACAAGATCGTACTCCTTTCCACTATGTGAAGGTAAAAAAGGAGCACTAGGAAAGATTGGTTGATGCAAATATAATGAAACAAGAGTGGTTTGTTGTTTCCTATTGTTCCTTGTAGTGTATGTGTGAGAAATAATATTGAAACATGTTTATTGTGAAACATTTTCATTGTCAAGTAAAGGCTTAATTTTAGGTGGTTCTAGGATGAGAACAGGTTTTTTTGAACTCGAGGTTGTTGTGAGGGAGGGTAAATGATAAGTTGAGGTTTGATTGCATTAACGTCTCTATGTTTTGATTTGTCATAACAAGCCTTAGTGGATGAACCTTGCAAGATGAATTCCTCAAGGGATTCATCAAACATATCAATGTTATCACTACCAAAGGGCTTGAGGGATATGTTAACTTGGAAAAAAATATTTGACATAATAAAAAGACTATGCTTTCTCCAAGGGTCTTGTTTGTTTCTTTTGATGTTTTAGGTTTTTTTAATTTTTTAATGATTACAAAATGTAAAATAATATTTATAATGATAAAATAATGTAGGAAATGAAATAAAAATGTAGAAATAAAATACTAATTTTAATTGAAATATACAAGAAATGCTTTTCCCAATGTTACAATATCTAACTAAATGAACAACAATTTCAATGCACAAGAAAATTGTTTCAGGAAATTAATTCGCAGGTCTAGTAATAGAAGTAGAAATGCAAATTAGAGACCAAAAAACAATTATAAATTTGTTAAAGATTCTTGTACAGGGACTCATCCACCCTAGGGAAAATGGGTCCAGGATTAGGGTTTTTAAAATTTGATTTTTGTACTTCTGACTTGATTCTATGTGTTTTCTTTTTCTGATATGTAATAAAAAATTTTGTAATAGATTTTTGAGATTTTAGGCCTCTAAATGCAAGTTTTACTAAGGTTAAATGAAGAAAAATGTGACTAAATTTAATGTGCAATATGAATCTAAATGATCAAATGATGATTTCAATGTCAATACTATGCAAAATAAACTTAGATCTAATGATTATTTTTTATTTGTAGTGATTTTAAGCAATGCAAACATGCAAATTTAATCCTAAATACAATGTTAACTAATACAAGATTAGAGAAACCTAAATGTAATACAAATAATGAAAACCTAATGTAATCTATTGCAAAACTAAGATCTAGGGTTTAAAGGACTCCAATTTTCAAAATTTTGTTTTACAAGGTTAGGTTCGCCAAAATGAAATGAATGAAAAATAGGCGTGTCCCTAGGTTTTCCCAAAATGGAAAAGTGGATTCAAAGATGGAAAAGGGATCTTATCTTTCCTTAATTCATTAGGAAATGAGATCCCTACCAAGAATTAACTAACTACCCTTAAGAGAATCAATTCTATGGAGGGGTCTTCAAATTTTCCTTTCTTATTAGGATGACTCGGTCTAGGTCAAATGGCACTTTGGGCAGAAATATTTAAATTAGAAAAACAACTCCAAATTGACTTTTACAAAGTGCATTTGGGATATTTAACGTAAAACACAAGGAACCAACAAAATTTCTAGAGAATCTGAAGGTAATAAATGTTGTGCACCTACCAAAAGTTATTGTTTTTGTAACCCTAACAAGGACTCATTCACCCTAGGGTGAATGGCTCCTGGTAGGATTTTTTGAAAAACTTTGAATCTGAGATTGAAGCCTGAGATCTACTATTCCTTCATGTAACTTGATATCCCCACCCTTGGATCCGGATTTGTCAAAAACCTACAAAACAAATTTGATGTTTACTGGTGGATAGGGGTTTGCCTCAGTCAAACACCAAGTTTGGTAATTAAACCTTGATGATAAATAGAAATTTGAAACATGAAATGTGTGTGTGATCCTAACCTTAAGTGTGTCTAAGATTAATATTTCTAATAATGCCAAGAAACCCTACTCAATTGTGTTAGAATAGTATTCTAAATTAACATAAATAGTGATGGAGACCTACTTTAGGAGACCTCAAATCCCCTTAATAAGTCATGAAAATAATTATACGTCTCTTTAGGATGAAAATAAAATGATCATAGAAGATGGAATTACTTAGGAAACAAGTCATTAGGTTAGGTTGAATATCATAGTGCTTCTCCCAAAACCTAGAATCCATCATGATTCTCCATAGGCATCTACCATTAATACTTCAATAATGCTTGATCTTTGAAAGTGATACCTTTAAGAAACCACCCTCAAAAAAAGATAGTAAATCTTGGAAAATATTTCATTTTTTAGGAAAATATATTAATTTTATTGGCAATTTTTTACATCACTAAAATTTTATAGAAAATTTTGGCGAATGTTGAAAAGTAATAGGAAAATGCATTAATTATGATGGTGAATCTATCAAATCTAAAACTAACTCTCATGGTAAAGTACGGGCCCAAGGGTGGGAATTATTGGTGGGTTTAAGGGGTAGACTATAATATTTACTCTCCACCATTGTTTTAAATATAATATAATGGACCGCATTATATTCTACAAGGTAAAATGTACCCATGATCTATAATTCTCATGGGGCTCGAAATTGATTTTAGATCATTAATATAGTAACCCTCATTATACTTTGTGAGGTAAAATGTACCCACAATATTTAATGCTCACAAGACCCAAAATTGTGGGCCTTATGAGCATTACAAATTGTGGGTACATTTTACCTTGTGGAATACAAGGGTTGTTAGATAATATTATATATCAATAGTGGAAACTAATGATTAGAAATATGCTCCTAAAGCAACTAATAATTATTGTATAATATTAGCGAATTAATATAGAGTTCTACTATAAAATTTAGGTGAATCTAATCTAATCATGTATCAAATATTGTGGCAATTTTTTGAGATAAATTTTTTAATAAATTTTTTTTTGGCGATTTAAATAAGACTATAATAAAATTTTACAAAAATGTGGCAAATAAAGTCACGTTATAGATCAAACTATTAGCCAAATTTGGGTTCCAAAATTTCAACTATTAGCTAACTGGAAAATATTAGCCACTAAAAAAATCATTGATATTTGATGAAAAAATGAGCTTCAAGACCTAAAATAAAATAATAGAATGCTACTCCAAGACTTCACTTTTTCTTACCCCTTGCTCTTGAATTCTTGATCTCATGTGAAACTCTTTTCTTGCTCTTGTCTTGCTTACTTCTCTAGTGAAAAATGAATGTAAAACTTAGATTTACGTCTTCCTTCCTAGTTTTCCAATTATTAGACCTCGAAAGACGACATGTGAAATTTGAATTTGAAACCTTGAAATGCCACCCAAAACATATCAAAATCAGAGTTTAGGGCTCTTAATGGGGACCCATTTTCCCTATGGTGAATGGGTCATGACCTAAATCATCAAGACTCCTAGAATGTCAGGGCATTAATTTAATCCCTAGCATTTGTTCAATGTTGGTTGTGGTGTCAAGAATTAAATAAAATTAAGTTAAATAGGCCTTCGGATTAATGATAAAGGGGTACTAGGGGCCTATAAATGGGATTTTAAAATGAAATTATGAAAAGGTAACCAAAATATGTCTAAATAAGTGTGAAATTGTAATTTCTCCTAGAAAGGGGGTACAATTTTATACACTAGATAATATTATGATTTTTTTCAATCTTTAATTAGTTGGAGTTGAGCCACATTTGACCATGGAGAACTCCAACTACATGAATCCTATTGGTGATCTAAATTACTTCCCAAATCCTAGACAATGCACTTGAGACCTAAATCTAGGGACTTATGTGTGTTCATATAACAAGGAAGGACTCATGATTAGATTGTAGGTAATTATTGGAAAATTGACAAGAGTGATTTTTTTTAACACTTTTAGTTCAAATACTTAACAATTTATCTCTTTGGTACTTAAACATAGCATTCTTAAATATATTTTATATCCAAATTCATAGAAATGAAAGACAAAGTAGGTAACATAATAAAACCACACCCTTTACATAAGGATATCTTAAATATCTTATTACTATCTACCCCATTAAATAACTTACTATTCTTGTATACCAAGGACCCTTAAAAAATATGATTATACCCATGTTATGTATGTAGATTTAAATGGAAATCATATTTATACTATTAAAGACAATATCATTTATAAGATTATAAACACATAACTTATGAAATATTTGTTTGAACATGATATATTACCTAAAATGTTTCTTGTTAGGTCTTATTCACACTTACATTATTAATCCTTCTTATGTTCTTTACACTACAACTCATATCATAGAGGAGAAATTTTTTATGATATTAGTATGTCTTGGTGTTTCAACTAGGGTTTTGTCCTTATTTTTATAAAAAGAGTTTACTCATTGTATATTATGCTAGTTTCAATTTTATATCTAATGAATTCTTTGGCTCATATAACACTATTATTACCTCTTTCTTGTGTACAAATTTGTTTTGATTATATGTGATCCTTAGACTAATATGGTGTTGATCAACAACTCTTACATGGTGTAAAAGCACAACATATGTAATTCTATTTTTTTAGAGATTTTTAGCCAAGAGATTTCAAACAATGAAATCCTAGTGCCAAATGGATAAGATAGATGAGATCAAAAGGCCTAATAACCTATAAATACATATAATACTCGATAAAATTTGGTGCTTTTTAAAATTTTCCTAAATCTATTATCAAAATCTATATGATTGTATAGCTCTTATATCATAAATCACTATGTTTACATAGCACATATACGACTACAATCATTAATAGTAATTTTTTATTATTTTGTAATTAAAAATTAATTTTTAGTCATGCATGTATGATTTATTTGTATACTCCCATTTGTTGTAGGTATATTATGAAGGGATAAGGTAATGTTGAACCACAATCCTACTTGTGATTAGGGAAAGGTTTCAAATGCAAGGGAGTGTTTGAATCTCCTAGTCATATAAGATAGGAGCCCGTGGTCACCCCTAGATGAAAATAGATTAAGACTTTGGACTACACCATGAGAAACACCACCATAATCCATTTTTAACACAATTGCTAGCTCCTAGATCTTAAGTTTTGGCCCCATGATTGTCGTTCCACCAAAAGATCGACCTATTAATACCCGATACAATTGCTAGAGTTAATGGATCCATGGGAGGCAGTTAGTCCATGTCATGAATCTGGAGGGGAGTGCTAACCATCTGCCAAAAAAATCCCCCTTAGGATTACCCAAGGGGATTCGAACTCAGAACCTTTGGCTCTGATACCAATTGTTGGCCCCACGATTGTGCTTGCACCAAAAGATCAACCTATTAATGCCTAATACAACTACTAGAGTTAATGGATCCACAGAAGGCGATTAGTCCATGTCACGAATCTTCAGGGGAGTGCTGACCATTTACAAACACTAAGCACCTAGTAATGTGAGGGACCACCATTTATTTTAAAAAAATTAATAGGCCAAGCTAAAGGAGTATTTTTCTAGGAGGAATAAATTAGGAATACAATATTGAAATTTTCCACAAACTAAGAGGTGTGAAAAAGATGGTTCCAAGAACTATGCATACATCCAATATGATTTTTTAGATTTATATCTAAGTACTCATTAATTTAGTCTAAAGTTAACCATTTATAGTTTTGAGTTGTACTTTCAATATTTTAAAAAATATGGGGCCATTGTTTATGTTGAAAGGTTTTCAATTTACCATATTATGATCTCTAATATAAATATGATGAGTCTATTATCGTAAAATGATTATTTTATAAATTCGTTATTTCATAATCACCTTCAACAAGGGGGACTATAAGTCTTGGTGATATTTTATGGGTATGTGTAGGATCATGATGGGCCAAAAAGTGGCAATGTGTAAGTGATATGATGGCCCATGTGGCTGATGACTTTTTTTTTACCCAAAATTGATGAAATAAAAAGGGTTTTTAAAGGAGATTATTAGCTTTCCACCAATATAAATTATGATTTACTTTGAATTTAATAAATAATTATGATTCATTTTCCATTTGAATTACGACTACCTGATTAATAGGTTGATTGAAAAACATCTATAGCTTTCAAACGGTATCACATTTTTTGAATCTGAAACATGCATCACATTCTATGCTTCACATACTACAGGACTAAAAGAAATGAATTTCATGAAGTTTTGATGAAGATAAGGTGGTTAGACATACAATTTTTTTCTTTTAAAAGTTGTAATAAAAAAATTATAGTTAATTATTTACTCGGAAAAAAATTACAAAAAAATATACATCACATTGGGACACGGGTCCTCTACTTATATCTAAAATATTATAAAAAAATATTATCATTTTACTGTGGTTGGGGTGGTCAGACAGACACCTACTTCTTATTTTTTCCCTAAAATTTAAGTACTACTACATTGAAATTTTAAATTTTCACCAAATATATTTAAAAATAAATAAACCTAGTAGTTTAGAAACTACATTCAATTTTCTACAAATTTTATTCTTACATATTTTTGAAATAATGTAGATAACTTATTCAAATATTTACGTCAAGTCGTCTAACTCTGATTTTTTGAATTTTCATCGCCACTTAAGGGCCTATTTTTTCCATGATGATCCTGCACATACCCTCATCCTAAGAATATCAGGTGAATTCATATATTTCTCCATCTCTATGAATATGACCTTGAACTAGGTCCAAGGGTTTAGAAGTAAGAATGAGATATCAAGAATTATAGTGTCTATAAATTGATTTCTAACTAATATTACTTTTGACACTCTGTTCTATTTCATATATTAAGTTCCAACACACTCTTTGGACTATAATTTAGGTGATATTTGGAGAAACACACCCATTTCCATTCCAAAATAATCTTATTGTAGAGAAGGGGGATTCGCTGCTCATGAGTCTCTTTTTTCCCCAAAGAATCCTAGGGAACATACTACCCTAAACTACCTCAAACTTAGATTAATCAAACTAGAAGGCTGAATGAAGAAATTGCAAAGAATTTAATACTAGGAATGATTTTCAGACAAAATACTTTAGAGATCAAAAGGGTATGATTAGGAGATCCTAGTCACAAAAGCGGTAGCTCTTGAGAAAAGGATGACAAAACATGGTCAGGATGCCAACATAGCAGGCTATAGTCCTAGAGGGGCACTAGCATCGTATGCAGACAAAGAGCTAAACCCTTGGACATAAATGCAACAATCCTACTAATGTTCTCAAATCAAAGGTTTTTCTAACTAAATAGATTAATAGAAAATAGAAAATGCTAGAAAATACTATTAAGTTGAGTGAAAGATTGACTTACAAAAGGTCTTGCATTTGAGATCTTCCTCAATGATTCACTTGGACAATCCACACACAAGGAAAATGATGAGATATGTTGGGGCTATTTCAGGGCTTGCCATAGTCAAACCTCCATTTTGGTGTCCCCACCTCCATGGACATCCAAATAGATAGAAAAGTGGATAAAGTAAAAAATGCAAAGTGATAAAGGAAATCCCCACTCAAGGAGGAGATCCTGTATTAAAATTTAGTAAATGAACAAATTATATATTCACAAGTAGACAAGAATCAAGAGAGCGTTACCAACAATCTATAACCCCCTCCTAAATACACAAATGCATTGTTGAATTTTTGAAAGATATCTTTGGCTATTGGAGGGACCTTGGTTTGATAGGGATTTATTTTGGAAGAAAAATCAAGAAGAGTAGAAGTAGAGAATAGAATGAGATTGAAAGATTGAAGTGTCAGAATGAGAGAGAACCCCCCAAAATGAGAGAAAAGAGAGTTTTTTTATTGCATGAGGCAGGAGGAGCCATTACACTCATAATTTTTATTGCAAGGACACATGTCATAAGTCAAGATTATGAGTTTCTCATTTGAAACTTCGAGAAACCGCATGGATGCTAGTGTGCCACGTAGATGTCCACACATTGCATAGGCGTCTAACTAAGCATTATTTGAGAAATGAGGTGGAAGAGTGTTGTTGCTTCATCATTGGTCCTCGTGGCATCAAAATCATGAAATTCCAACCCATAAGGTTCTTTTCATAAATGAAATTAGAATAATAAATGCAAGGCCAAATGTGTGAATGTGAAAATTACCCCTAGGGTACAATTTTAAGATATTAAAATTATTATGGATAGTATTTTTCTCCTTGATGATAGTGGTAAGATACCATTTGATGATGATACAAAAGAGAAACTTGATGATTTATTAGGTATTGATAATTATGTTGATATTGATGTTTCTCTTAATCCTTCTTGTCCTTCTATTGATACATCCATGGATTCTTTGGATTTTATGACTTCTAATATATGTTTAGAGGCTTCATCTTCTTTATATTTGAGTCAATATCCTGAGGCTAAATATTTGACATTCTCGATGTAGAAATATAAAAACATCCATGTCTTGACCCTATCATATATCCTAATTATTCCCAATTTTCCCTAAACCCTAATACATTTTCCCCTGAGTCCTAACCCATTTTCCCGAGTCCTTATTCTTATTTCATGTCCCCTTTTCAAACATGATTTAAATATTTTTATTAATTAAATCTCCCATAACCACCTATAAATAAATAGAGGAAATTAAAAAAATATTTTATTTCTTATAACCCATCTCAAAACAAACTACCTATCTCACCAGAATTCAAAAATCATTAACTTATCTCAAATATCATCCACTTTTGATCTTATAACCACCCAACCAACTCAATTCTATCCATCCATCTATCTTTTGATTTAAACTATTAATCTTCATCCTACCATGCTTATAAATCTACCCTCTAATGAGCCATTTTGAGAAGGACCCTAAATATCATAATGGCATGTTGTTAGTCCATGAAGTAACCACAATCATATTATTTTGATCATATCAATGGTTCAAGTTATTGGTAATTTTTTTTATTTTGGATTTGGATATATTTTTTTAATTAGGGGTTTTATTGATTTTGAATAGGGTTGTGTTAGTAGTTTGAATCCATTTTTATTCATATTTTTATGCATACACCAATATTGGTGGATTCATCTCTCAATGTTCATATTTAGAAATATTGTATGGACACATCATTATGGGATGACTAGTATATAAGTGGTTGACATACATTTAGATCATATAATATCATGTTGGTGTTCTTTTGAGTCATTATCTATAGTAGTTACATCATAATATTTTAGATTTGATACATTAGGATGAGTACTTGATAGATATTATTGGAGTCACCAAAAAAGTAACCCTTCTACTTTTTTTGAGTTTTTTGAGCCCTCCTTGTGGTTTTGGCTTAATTTTGTAATTGTTGGGTATTGTGGTTATGTTGCTGATATGTGGTTATCATTGATGTCAACACTATTAGCATTAATGTCCTTAAGGCTATATATGTCAAGGATATTGAGAAAATTGTAATAAATATGGTGAAGGTTGTCTATGAAGCAGTGAAGTTCAGTGTGTTGGAAAGTTTAGTACGTTGGTGATCAGAAGTTGTGGATTAAAGGGTTTGTTAGTGAGCCTATCTAGTTTATTCTTTGAAAGTTTTAGAGGTGTGCATGAATATTTGAGCAATTTATGAGTTTTTGTGTTCCTACAGTTATTCTATTACTATAGCTGGTGTTCCTAGAAAAAGATAATGTGATTCTAGTAATTTGAGTTGTTGCATATGCTCCTATAGTGTTTGCTAATGTTTCTAGATCATGCTCTATCAGTGTTGCACATCTGCATTGATCATTTTGCTTGTGATATGATATTTTCTCTTGCATGTTCATGTTTTTCATGTTCATAGACGATAGGGTGTTTGAAGCATGTTGTGGATCTTCGAGGGAAAATATTTGAAGGTGTTTTGTGTTCAAGGATGTTTTTTTGGGTTTCTATTATGTTGTGGTCGACTTGGTTTGTGTGCATTAAGAATTGATTATGAATTGAGCTGAAAATTTGTATTCATTTTATTATTTTGTTGAAGCTGACATGAAGCAATGTAATTACTTGTTGCCGATATATATATAAGTGAATGTTTATCTCATTTGAGACATGTGTGATGTGAAGTGTGCAAGTGCTATGTGCTAATAAAGATCAGATCATTTGAAAGAATAGAAGAGTGTGAAGAAGAGTGAAGAAGTGTGAAGAATTGTTCATGTGCTTAACCAAAACTATAATCAAGCATTAGCAAATGCTACTTTCTCAATTCAAATTATTTAGATGGTTTTAATCTATTTTTTTTTGTAAGAAAGTACATCTTCATTTTGTATTTGAGTAGTTAGCTCTAGGTAGTGTGCTTGAATGCACATGCATTCCTCATTTATTCTTCTTATACTTCTAATAGAGTATAAACTTGTGGATTAAACTCCACCGTGGTTTTTCCCCTAACAGGGTTTCCATGCAAAAATCCTTGTGTTATGTGTGTTTCTGATGTGTTGTTAATTTGTGCTTTCCTAGTTATTAATCAGATATGAGAATAAGGGTTAATAAGTTTAATAATTTTTAAATTTTGTGATACCTAATTCAGCCCCCTCTTAGTTGTTTTCCCTTGTGTTGCCAACAATTGGTATCAGAGCTAAGTTCCTTAGAAGAAGTCTAACAAATTGAGGTGATCTAGGATGGCGACATATAAGAAGGATAGTCTGAGATTTGATGGAACAAACTATTCTCTATGGAAGACTTGAATGGAGTGTCATCTAAGATGCATTGGTGAGTCCTACTAGAACATTACGTGCACTAGGTATGTTATTCCTCAAAATGGTCCTTCTACTACTACTACTAAGATTAGGGGTGTTGAATGCAATATCAGGGCTAAGGAAGCATTGTTGAGTGCTTTGACTGATTCTAAGATGATGAATGTTATGGAGATGAAGACTACTTATGAGATCTAGAGAAAGTTGGAAAATTTGTATGAAGGTGATGCTAATGTGAAGATTTCTAAGTTGTAGAGTCTGAAAGGGAAATATGAATTGTTGAAAATGGGTGATGATGAAAATGTTACTACTTTCATGCAAAGAGTGAATGAACCTGTGTGTGGTTCAGATGTGCTGGTGGATAGTTGGATGAATAAGAGATTATTGTGAAAGTGCTTAGATCCTTGCCTCCTACATTCAAAGTGAAAGCTAAAACTATTGATGAGCTCAAGCTTGTGACAAATGTAACCAGAGAAATGTTGATTGGTAAACTTACTACTTTTGAGTTGAGTGAATTCAATGATGCCATTGCTAAGATAGAATTTTCATTCAAAGCTACTACCTCTAGAAGAGATAAGAAGAGATATCATCCAAGTGAAATTTCTACTAGAAAGGTATCTAGGTATGAAGAATAATTGAGATAGATTGAAGAAGAATAAAGAGAACTGAATGAGCTTGAAGCACTTATTGTCAAGAGAGAAGCCAGAGGAGAAGGTAAGTATAAAGGGAAATTTCCTATTAAATTATTTTCTTGCAATAAGATAGGTCATTTTGCATCAAGGCATCTAGAAAGAGTTCCTAATTCAAGACCTTACAAGCCTAAATTTCAAAATGAGTGTTATTTTTCTATTGTTGAAGATGTGACAGATGATGAATCTAATAAAGGGAATGGAAGTGAAGATGAGTCTGTGTTTATTTATGTCAAGGAAATTAATCCTCTATCTACTGAATCTTCTAGTTATACAAATGTTTATAAACCCCTAGCTGCTCGAGTTGAAGAGAAGGATGAATGGGTAATTGAAAGTGGATGTTCACATCACATGGTAGGTGATAAAAGAAAAATTGTAAGTTTGGAAAATTATGATGGTGGTTTTGTAAGATTTGGTGATAGCATTGGTGGTATATTCTATGGCAGAGGATGTATTTCTTTTGATGATGAGCATAACACTGATGATGTTCTTTATTTTGAAGGTTTGAAGCATAATATTTTAAGTTTTGGAAAAATGGTTGATAGGGGATACAATCTTCAATTCAAGGATGGAAAGTGTAGAATATTGGGAAGTTCTAGAAATGTGATTCCTTCAAGTACAAAAACAAAAGGTAATATTTTTCACCTGAATGCTACTAGTAAAAGTTGTCTAATTGCTCAAGTTGATGAAAGTTGGTTATGGAATAGAAGAATGTCTCATGTAAACTTTGACAATATTGTCAAGATAAGTTCTACTTAGGCAGTGAGAGATCTTCCTAAGTTGGTAAAGCCTACTAATATCTAGTGAGTTTAATTCTTTCTATGAAATGCATGGGATAAAGAGACAATTATTTGCACTGCAAACCCCTCAAAAAAATGGAGTTGTGGAAAGGAAAAACAAGACAATACTAGATGTTGCTAAAACTATGATGTTGGGAGGAAATGTCCCTCATATCTATTCAAGAGAGGTTGTGAGTACTATTTTTTATATCATTAACTGGGTACAAATCAAAGGTGATACTAGTAAGACTACATTTGAGCTATGGTTTGGTCATAATCCTACTATTAGATATTTCAAAATATTTGGGAGTAAATGCTATATCAAAAGAGATGAAGATATAGGAAATTTTGATGCTAGCAGTGATGAAGGAATCTTTCTTTCTTATTCTATTAAGAGTAAGGCCTACCGGTGCTACAACAAGAGATTGAAGAAAATGGTTGAAAGTGGAAATTTTAAGGTGATGAAGACATTGCTAGACCATCGAGAACCTATGGATATTATTTTGTTGATCAAAATGCTAGTACAAACAAAGGTTAGAATTCAAATCAATTTCAAATCAATTTGGTGAATCCAGAGGATCAAGAGAAAGGAGAAACTAGTGAAAGTGCAAAAGAGAGATCACAAGAGCCAAAAATTCAAGAGCATTCTAAGATTCCAAGGTATGTGAGATTAAATCATTTAGAAAAATAGATTATAGGTGATAAGAACAAAGGTGTTCAGACTAGGAGAAGAGTTGTTGAAGAATATTGTTTGATATCAAAATTGAGCCAAGTAATATCAATGAAGCATGCAAAGATGAACATTGGATTGAAGCAATGAAAGAAGAGTTACAAAAAATTGAGAAGAATGAAACATGGACTCTTGTTCCTATACATAAGGACAAAAATGTAATTGGAACTAAATGGGTCTTTAGAAACAAGCTGAATGAACAAGGTGAAGTTATCAGAAACAAAGAAAGACTAGTATGTAAAGGATACTCTCAGATGGAGGGAATTGACTTTGAATAAATTTTTTCTCTTGTTTCTAGAATTGAAGCTGTGAGACTGTTTCTTGCTTATGCTACTTATAAAAACTACAAGGTTTATCAGATGGATGTTGAGTCAACTTTTCTAAATGGTGAACTGAATGAAGAGGTGTATGTTGAACAACTTGATGGATTTCAATTGACTGATTAGAGAGACATGGTTTGTCAGTTGAAGAAACAGTTTTATGGACTAGAGCAAGCCCCAAGAGCTTGGTATGCCAGATTGGACAAGTATTTGCTGAAGCTTGGATTTAACGAAGGTACTAGTGATAGTAATTTGTATTTCAAGATTGATGATGATAAAGATTTGATTATGGAAGTCTTTATTAATGATATTACTTTTGAAGGAGATGATGGTTTGTGCATAAAGTTTGCTGATGAGATGCAAAATGATTTTGATATTTCAATGATTGGAGAGATGAAATTATTTTTGGGATTGCAAATTAATTAGTTAGATAAAGGGATCTTTATATCTCAGTCCAAGTATGTGAGAGAACTACTAAAGAATTTTTGTATGGAAGATTCAAAGCTGGTCAGTACACCCATGGTGACCCGATGTAAGTTGACAATAGATGAGGATTCTCAGAAGGAAAATTAGACTAGATACAAATCAATGATTGGTGGATTACTTTATTTCACTCAAAATAGACCCGATATCATGAATGTTGTATGTATCATTGCAAGACTTCAAGCCGATCCTAAGGAATCTCATGTGACTTTTGAGAAGAGAATTTCTAGATACTTGAAGGGAATAGTTGACTTTGTTCTATGGTATCCTAGAGATGATGATCTTACTTTGAGTGCCTTTACTGATGTTGATTGGATAGGAGATGCGAATGACAGGAAAAGTACTAGTGGTGGTGCATTTTTCTTGGGAAATAAGTTGATTTCATGGCTAAGTAAAAAGAAGAATGCCATTTCTTTATCTACTACAAAGGAAGAATACATTGTTGCTACTAAAAATTATACTCAAGTAGTGTGGATGAAGCAGATGTTGATAGATATCAAAGTTGTGTATGATGAACCTATTGCTATATTCTGTGATAATTCAAGTGCAACTAACCTTTCTAAGAATTTGGTGCTACATTCAAAGACCAAGCATATATCTATCAAATATCACTTTTTGAGAGACAAGGTGAGTGATAAGGAAGTCAAATTGGAGTATGTGCCTACTAAGGAACAAATTGCAGACATCTTTACTAAGTTGTTGCCTAAGGATACTTTTGAGTATCTCATAGGAAACCTAGGGTTGATTACCCATCCTAATCAGAACTAAGATGCAAGTCTTTGCATCAATCCGTGCATTCATATTCATATCTTATTTCGGATTGATGTTATGGTGGCTGATACTCAGGGGGAGTAGTCAGATGTTTTAGATATGTGATTCAGAGTGTATTTACCTTTTCCATTGATGTCAAATGGGGAGAAGAGTAATCTGAAAAAATTTTGAAGAAGAAAGGGGGAGAAGAGTAATGTGAAAAAGTATGAGAAGGGGAGAAGAGAAATGAGAGAAGAGTCAGAACCTAAGAGGGAGTAAGTGTTGGAGTTTTTTGCATTGATGGTGTTTTTCACATCATGTGTTTCCATCAATGCAACAGGGGGAGATTATTGGATTTTGTGGTTGTCATTTATGTCAACACTATTAGAATTGATGTCCTTAAGGATGTATATGTTGAGGATATTGAGAAAATTGTAATGAATATGTTGAAGGTTGTCTATGAACCAGTGAAGTTTAGTCTATTGGAAAGTTCAGTATGTTGGTTATCAAAAGTTGCGGATTAAAGGATTTTTTGGTTAGCCTATCTAGTTTATTCTCAAAAAGTTTTAGAGGTGCATATGAAGATTTGAGAAAGTTATGAGTTTCTATGTTCCTATAGTTATTCTGTTACTGTATCTGGTGTTCCTGAAAAAAGATAATGTGATTCTGGTAATCTGAGTTGTTGTGTATGCTCCTGTGGTGGTTGTTGATGTTTCTATATTGTTCTCTATCAGTGCTTCATGTCCGCATTGATCGTTGTGCTCACGATCTAAGATTTTCTCTTGCGTGTTCATGTTTTTCATGTTCATAACCGACAACGTGTTTGAAGCGTGTTGTGGATCTTCGAGGAAAAATATTTGAAGGTGTTTTGTGTTCGAGGATGTTGTTTTGGGTATCTATTATGTTGTGGTTGACTTTCTTTGGTGCACATTAAGAATATAATATGAATTGAGCCAAAAATTTGTTTTCATTTTATTATTTTTTTGAAGCCTACATGAAGCGATGTAATTACTTGTTGTGGATATATATATAAGCAAATGTTTATCTCATTTGAGATGTGTGATGCAAAGTGTGCAAGTGCTATGTGTGAATAAAGATCAAATCATTCAAAAGTAGAGAAGAGTGTGAAGAAGAGTGAAGAAGCGTGAAGAAGTGTTTATGTGCTTAACCAAAACTGTAATTAAGCATTAGTAGTTTTTACTTTCTCAGTTTAAATTCTTTAGATGGTTTTAATTTAAATTTTTCTATAAGACAATGTGTCTTCCTTTTGTATTTGAGTAGTGAGCTCTAGGAAATGTGCCTGAATGCAAGTGCATTCCTCATTTATTCTTCTTATACTTCTAATAGGGTATAAAATTATGGATTAACCTCCATCATGGTTTTTCCCCTAACAGGGTTTCCATGCAAAAATCTTGGTGTTATGTGTGTTTTTGATGTGTTGTTGATTTGTGATTTCATAGTTATTAATTAGATCTGAGAATAAGGGTTAATAAGTTTAATAAGTTTGAAATTTTGTGACAACTGATTCACGCCCCCTCTCAATTGTCTTCCCTTGTGTTGCCAGTAGTAATTTGGATAACACATTCACACTAGGTCTTGGGCGCTTGTGAACTAATGGAATTTAATGGTTCCCTGCAAAAGTGTTTTGAAGTGTTGTAACATGCTTTCACACTTTTATAGGGTTTTATCAAATAACTAAGCATAAAAAACATAATCAAACTTAATTTTACCTTATTTGGAGTGTTGTAACACACTTTCACATTTCTCTAGGATTTTCATTAAGAATTGGGATTTCTTATGCTTTAATTGGCCCTATTTTGCATCCACAAGCCTCATTTATTGCATCTTTTAGAGAATAATCCTAACATTAATCAGTAACCAATCATAATCTAGGTGTTTCTGGTTTCTAGGGCCCAAATTTAGGGATCTCGGGCTCATTCACCACCTTGGGCGAATGGGTCCCACCTGCATCTTTTGGCCTTGAAGCAGGTTTTACACCTTTCTAAGCACTTTTTAAAATATTCCCAAAAATTAGGCCTGGGTGGATTCATTCGCCACCTTCGGTGAATGAGTCCTATATGGCCCAAATTCAAATTTAATTCAAATTTTTGGTGGGATTTTATTCTCCTAGATGTGATGTCGGCTTGTAGTGTTGTAATATCGAGAATTCTTGCATAATTGAGTATAAATATAAGGTTCTTTCACTCATATTCAACAACTAACATTCAAGCATTCACAAGATAATTCAAAGGAATTGAAGGGCAGATTATCAACCATTCTAGAGAATTCTTGAAGTGTCAATCATCATGTCAAATATTGCTTGCATCATGTTGTTTTAGAGCTAACAATTGTGATGTAGGGTTTTTTGATTCAAGAAAGTGTTTCATTCAAATATCTATCAACATCAAGCAAGAATCCAAATCTACATCCATTAGAGCCATTACTTACATGTATACAACAGCTTATTGCTAGGTTTTTGTGAGTTGCAACATTGTTATTGGTTCATTCATCATTCTCCATTCATATTTTATTTCATTTCAAGTTTTAATTACCAAAAAGGGGTTTGACCAAGGTAAACCTTTACTCCTTAACCCCACAACATTTTCCCCTCTTCTTATGTGTGATTTGTAGGGCTAGGTTGTATATTTGTCAAGGAGAAAAGTTGTCAAATCTCTAAAGTTATCAAAAATTTCATCAATTCTAGGAGAAGCTTGGAGAAGACCTACAGGTGGAAATTTGCAGTTTCAGATCTAAAAACTAGTCAAAAAGAGTAGAATAGAATGAGAGGAATGGAATTAGGTCCTAAACTTCCAAAAAAATAAAAAGTTGACTGATTTTCCACAAGTGTTGAATGAGTCCCACTGTACAAGCCTAACACAAATTTTCACATATTTGGATACCCTTTTGGTTGAAACTTGTATCTACTAATTTTTCCAAAAACTAGACTGATTCACCCAGATTAGTGAATGAGTCTCAATCAACATCAACAATAAATTTTCTAAAATTCCAAATCTCCATTCTTCCTTCTTCAGTCTTCCAAGTGCACACTTTCAATTTTATAGTTTTATGTTACATTTTGTTCATCTTTCTAAGTCATTTAAGGTTAGTTTTCATTCGATTAGGGTTTGGAATTTTAAATTGCATTACATTGTCTTTTCCAAGTCTAAACTTGGTGGTGAATCCCTCATTAGATCATCTTCAGTCCCTAGGTCAACCTATTGTGAGATTTCAATATCCTTTACATTGAGATATCTAGGGTTATCCTTGTGTGGAATCTCTAAGAAAGTGGGTGTGAATACATCATTCAATCATCATCATTCCTCCCCATTATCATTGGTTCTATTTTGGTGAACCTACATTTAGGACATCATAATTCTGATTTGGAGTGCATCTTCATTCTAGATTTAGTTTGCATTAACATTGCATTAAGGTTTGCATTGGTTAATTAGTGTTTCAATTGTTGCATTAGTGAAAAGCTCATTGATATTACATTATTACATTTAATTTCATTAAAAATCAATCAAATTTTGCATTTACATCTTAAGCATGGCTCAAAAAATGCAAAAATCATAAAATTCAATTTAAAAATTCTAATTAAAAAAAAAAAAAACATCACTAGGACTCATTCACCACCTTGGGTGAATCAGTCCCTCTACACATTTTTCACTACACTTTATGGCATTTAAACTTCATTTTCTGAGTTTCTATTTTCTATTTCTGCATTTCTGTTTCACTTCCCAAAAGTTTAGTTATAAGTGTTTCATTGTTCTTAGTTTACATTGTATTTGCATCCACCCTACATTTAGTAGCCTTTGTATGATTATTTGGTGTCCTATTGCTAATACTATAGTGAGATAAATTTTGAGACTCATGTCATCCCATGATAGAACAATCGTTGTGGATCTTGGGTTGTCTAGATCTTCCACTCCTAGTATTGACACTAGTACACTAGGCATGGACAACACCTTTAGCAACTCTTTTCCTTCAAGTAGTGTGATGCAAGTTGAAACAAGGAATGATAGTATCCCATAGGAAAAAATAATTCAAATTCATGAGGATTTAGTAAAATTTCAACATCAAATAAGCCTTGAATACATTTCAACTACTGTAATTCCTACTATAGAAAACATTCACCACACACTTGAAAGTGAAGATGGCCTTGACCTTGTGAAAAACATAGTGCAAATATTTGGGAAAAATCTTCCCTCAACCACTATTTGTTCTTTTCCAACAAGCAATGTTACAAGTCAAGGAGGAACTCAAATTCCTCCTCTCACAACAACAACCTCAATACCTACCTACAATCCTCACAACAAGAATTCAATAAGTTAGTAATGTGATTCCTTCCCTAGTATTCTTGCTACCATCCCTAGTTCCTATGTGGCATCACAAGTTATATCTCCTACCTTACCACCTATAAGAATTCCATTCACTTGTCCTACAAACACATACACTCCATCACCACTTTCACTTCCATCTCATAACACAAGTAATGACCCTCTCATAACGAAACGTTTCCAAACTGTTTCTTCCCTTCAAAAGAAAATATCCACCATAAACCAAAATCAAAATGGCCCCTACATATCATCTCAAAAGCAGTCCATTGTCCTTGGAGATATTATGAAAACCAATTCCTTAAGGTGTAGATGTTCATAGATTCAAGAAATATGGAGGGAAGGGATATCTTTCAAACCATGTTAATGCATACACTACCTTATGTAGTGACTTTGTCCTTGATAAACTATTGGCAAAAGTCTTTCCTACGTCCTTGAAGGATACCACCTTCGAGTGGTTCTCTTATTTACCAAAAAACTCAATTAGTTCATTCAATGAACTTGTTGAGTCATTTGTAAAACATTTCCAAGTGCATATGACTCCCAAGATGACCTTGGCCGATTTGATGAGATGCAAGCAAAAAGAAGAAAAAAAGATAATTGCTTTTATCTCACGCTATCAATCACTTTATTCCCAAATCAATGTTAAGGTCCCCGACCCACACCTTCAAAATATGTTCATAGAAAATTTGAAAACTAAGATTCAATACAAACTTACCATGATGAAATTCCCATCCTTCATGCACTTGTGCATTGCCCTCTGCGATTATCAAAATTTTGTTAGTAGTCGAGATACAAATTCCACTTCTAGCCGAATCGAGACATCTGAACCTGCAAACCAAAACAATTCACAACCTTTTAGAAAAAAAAAAAAGGGTTTCTTCAATTCAACCCTCCTCAACAAACAACTCAAAATGTCAATAACCAAGTAGTTGTTGTCAAATCCATGGTTCCCTTTAATTATGGAGATTTTAAAAAGATAATTCACTCCCCTACCCGATACCCTTCACAATACCATATCCCAAATTCTAGAAAAAAAAATGATTGCCTTTCCTCCCATCAAAACACCCAACCTTAATAAGCATTTACCTCTGAGCTTTAGATCAAATTCTTTTTGTCATTATCACCGACAAAATGGACATAACACAAAAAATTGTAAGCATCTTAAACATCTCATGCAAGACCTCATTGATTTCATCCGTCTTTTTATTGGAGGTGTTAGTGATCAAGGAAACAAGTCCATTACCCCTTCAAACCAAAACCTGTAGATTTTCACCAACCCAATGCCCAAGCATAATATTTCATTTTTCAAAGCTAGTGAAACTACAAAGAATAATGTGATGAATGTCGATATGGATGATGAAAACAATGATCCTATTCTAAATAATGCTCTCAATGTTAATCCTATAAATAAAATGGTAGGGGATGTGATAGATGTCATCCCTCGTAAGGGTCGATCTAAGAATTCTCTTGACATTGCTTTCTCCTCTAAGGATATACTTAAACATTTACCCTATGGTCCTCTTTACATAATTGGTTGTATCTATGATAAGCCCACTAATGGGATAGTAATAGATCCTTCCTGTGGAGAGAATGTGATCACCGAGGAAATTTTACTTTTACATGAACTCTATCAAGATATATATGATATATCGAAAGCATGTACCAAGACAAAAAATTGTTTTTATTTCCCTACAATAGGATCAGTCACCTTACCATTGCAAATAGGACAAAAGATATTAGATGTCACATTATCCATCATCCCGTAGTCGGACCAATTTCATGTGAAGCTAGGCCACCCATGGCTTCGCTCCATGAAATTCATCCCTTAGGTTGTACATAAATGTTTAAATTTTCCCTTTGAAAATGAAGTATTCATTGTTCACCATAGTGTCTTTAACCATTTTTCATCCAAAGGAAAATTTTCCTTAGATTCCTTTTGGCCTGAGCTCATGGAACCTATAAAACCTTGAGAAGACTTATTTTTCTTGTCTTATCAAAAGTTCAAGGAAAAAAAGATAGCAGATCTCTCCCTTCGAACCTACCATCCTAGATGAAACCATGCTCTAACCTACAGAAGACCAACCTAAAACATTACCTTCACCCACATCCTACAAACGACCAATAAAAAATGAAACCAACCCTGCTACACCTCCCTTAATAAAACAAGTTTATAAAGTCAAAGAGAAGAACAATGGATTCTTTTGTTCTTCCCTCACAAGAAGAAAAGAAGCCCATGGTTGATCAACCCACTCTTACAAAAGTGAAAATTGAAAACAAAAATAAAAGAAATAGAGGTGCTCTAGAGTGTAGCTATAGACGTCATGCCCTTGATTACAAGTTACACAAAAAAGTAAACAAAGAAAATGAAGATCCAAACTTGACAGAAGAAATGCATGATGACCCTCCTCCCCAACCAAAACAAGACAATCCTCTGCAACCTCCACAACAAGAGTTGAACCCTTCCATGGACATTACCCTTTGACCTCCTTTTGTTATTAACTTAGATGATGATGAAGAGGTTGCTAAAATTGATGAAGAGGTTCATAATGAATTGAATACATTGTTTTCCTCTTCCATGAGCTTAAACGACAAATATCCTACAAAGAGTGTTGAACTTAGTGCTTCTCCTAGTTTGGAACTTGCTCTTGTCCCTTTGGCTAGTTTCCCACCTTTGATATATAATGAACATGATTAGGAGGCAAATGAATTTCTCATAGGTTGACTCACATTTGACTTACTAGTCTCTTGCCTTATTTATTTTTAATTTTCTTTCATGTGATTACATGTGCGTGATGTGATCCCCCATTTTTTTAATTCTATCTCTTTGTGAAATTCCTCTATTTGTACCTTCATTCTTCTCTATTTTGTGCATGTCTTTCACTTTTTTCTCTATCTCTTTTGCTTTTGCCTTGTGTTTTCCTTTTCGGGATAATGCAAGGCATCAAGACATTCATGTCTCTTCCATGTCGACCCAAAAGGGTTTCTTTTTCCTTCACCTTTTCTCTTTTTCATTTTTCTTGTGTTTTCCTTTTGGGGATGATGCAAGGCATTGAGACACCCTATGTCTCTTCCATGTTGACCCGAAAGGTTTTTATTTTTTTCACTCTCTCTGTGTCATTCTTCTAGTTCTATGTGTATTTGAGGGATGATGACAGTTTTGAGCTCTCTAATATCATTGCATCAAAGAACATACTAAACCCAAATTCATAGATCCCTTATGTGTTTGATGTTTTTATTTTGGGGGAAACCCCTCTCTTTTCTTTTTCTCTTGCATGATGCAAATTTACTTGGAAACATATGACTTAGCATAAGAGTTTCCAAGTTGGCTCTCATGTCTTCCTTCTTGTTTGCATTGTTCATTTGATACTTTATAGTAATTTCTGACAACATGGTCTTTAGCAATTTCTTTAAAGTGGGGGCATACATTTGCATTATTCTTTTGCATTTTCTTGGTTGTTAGTGGAACCTTCTTACTTCATATGATGTGTTTTTTGCTTTGTGGATGAAATTGGGTGTAATATCGCTCAAGAGTGTGATCTCTCATAGCATATTATATTTCTCTTGGTGGCTTGTTGTGATTCGCTGCATCCCCTAAGTTGTGAATGTTCTATTCTTTGATTGGTCCTCTCTTGGAGACATTAGGAACAATGTTTCCTAAGTTAAGACCTCGCATGAACTAAGCAAGACTCCTTTGAACATTTCTTTTTTTCATTTTTCATTTGTTGTTAAATAGCCACCTTGTATAACACAACTTGCATGCTTGTAGAGCCATCTTGTTTGTTCATGAGCTCCAATCATACAAAGTTTTTCTTGTCTCATGAAGCTCAAAAATTATTTTTGTGGTGCCTTATTAAAGTTATCAAGAGGTATAACTTTGGTATTGTCTGAGCAGGAATCCCTGAATGAGGCATGAATTTCCACATAGCCACTTGTGTGTGTGTCAGTGCATACCAGCCATGAGTGTTGATGGGAAAGGTCCTTGATGTCACAACTTGCATCATTTAGTAAATTAATTATCGAACTGGGTGTGTCTCAAAGATATATGCGATAAGGTGGCTGTCAAAAATTTTTGTGGGGTTTTACACTATAGTTACTTTTGGTGTCAGTTTGACTCCTTCGGGAGCTTTCAGGAGCTCTCAAGAGCTCTTCAAGATCTCTGCAGGAGCTCTCAGGAGCTAAATTGCAATGACTAATTCCTAAGAATATCTTATTTCCTAATTTAAAGTTTTGTTGACTTACTTCTTACTTCATTTTGACTTGATTGAGACTAATTCATGGAAAAGACTAACATTTACTCTAATCCTTAATCTAAAATGCAAAATCCAAATTAATTTTATTTTGCTTGAAAATAAATCTATCTTAAGGTCTGTTAGAAAATAAATGCCATTTTAAAGAACATAAATAATTTCCAAGGAAATGAAAATTAATCTAGAAAACATAAATACTAATCTCCATGAGTAGATTCCAAACAAATTTCAATTCCATCTTTCCATAAGTTTCCATCACTGGTTCTAATTAAGTTTAACATATAACTACCAAACTTAATTCCTAAAAATAGTATCTAAATCTTATTTAACTCAATAAACCCTACAATGAATCTAAAAAACCATTATAAACATGATGAACTAAACCTGAAAGTGATTTAAACATAATGGCTGAAAAAAAATTCAAATAGAATTAACTATCCAGATTTAACAACTACACTTCAGATTTAATATCAATGGACAAAATAACATAAACTCAGTAAAATACCAAACACAATATCAATCCCTTTGGTTGAGCGGGCCTTGCTCTTCCTATGATAAGATCTTTAACATAGTGATTCGAGTTAACTTCTTATCTTCATTCAAATTGATCAAAAGTAGGACGCAGAATAAAGTATTGCAACCGTAACAAGATTATAATCAAAATTATCTCCCCTCCATCTAATGCTAAATGATGGATATTTATAAGAATATCTTTATTGAATTCAAAACATGGCATTAACTACCAAGATTCAAGGTGCCTAAACTAGAGATTTGAATAAAACTAAAGCATAACTAAAATAGGACTGAGAATAGATAGAGAGAAATATGCCAGATCAGTGTTGGGACTAGAAGTTCCTAAACTGACTAAAAGAAGCTGATTTAGACTTTGGTGATTCATCATCCAACTAGGCCGATCAATGGTGTGATTGACTTCATGCAGTTAAATAGGGCGTTTAACTTTATCTTGAACTAAGTCATCAGTCATTGGTCTTTATCCTTGAATAAGATCCTTAAGAATAGGATACCAATTATGACAGTAAAAGATTAAAACTGCATAGTTAATTCATCATTATTACCATATAAGGAACACATTTAATATAAAGCATTACCTCAAATATATCTACCAATTTAGCCAAACATAAAGAAAAGTAAATGTATTAGTCTATAGTCTACCTCCAGTCATATTAATTAACAAAAATAACAATTATTTTCAAACATAAATGATTAATTAGAAGTATCTCTTGGCTGCTCATTATTCTTCCCAACTTTTTTTGAACCATGTCCTCATGGTTCTTTTTCAAGAATTATGGGTGATCCCATAATACAGGTTTACAATTTTTGGGCAAACTGAACACTAAACTCATTTTTTTTAACCGAATCTTCATTTTTGGGCTCCTATAGCGACTAGACCATGATGAATTTGAAGATGATGCAAACTAGTGCTTTGTGAAGTTTTGTCTATAGATTCTAAATATAATTTTTTCAAAAAATTTGGAATCAAATTGCACCTTTTTCTCATCTCCTTATAAAACTAGTTTTTATCAATAAACAACATTTTTAAGGAGTGATGCTCATTGTATACAACATAATTTTTTTTGTATGAAGAATAAAATTCTATTTTTGTTTTTTGAATTTAGATTTGTAACTACAATATCTAACCAATTCATTTGGTTTCATAGTGTTTTATTAAATATTTTTTCCTTATTCCAGTTTCAAAGTCAAACCAATTACAATTTAGACATAGGCAGACTGTATACAACATAAGCTTTTCTGTATGTATCAAAATTCAAATATTTTTAATGGATCAAGGACATCGTTACCTAGCTTGAACATATTTTTCAAAATTTTATTTTGATAATCTACTATTTTTCCACATGTACAGAAAAAAGAGCCTGATTTTTGGTGAAAATCCTACATTCACAAGAAATACAAAATAAATATAATGGTTGGGTGCATGGAAATGGGTAGCCAATTTGTGGCCACATTTTTATTTTTTTGAAAATTCATCACGTGAGTGTGTTATAACACGAGTGCATTATAACACGCTTGTGTTATGGCTTGTTGTGTCAAGCCTAAGGCTCAGCAACAAGAAGCCCATAACGTGAGAGCATTATAACACACTCGTGTTATGACATGTTAAAAGAAAGAAAAAAAGAGTTAAAGTCATTCATTTTCATTTCGATTGTGTTGTTTCTTCTATCTGCAGCCAAAACCCCCATTTTTCATGCTCACATTCTATGAGGAGACATTTTGCAAAAATCTTCACCAATGATTGCTATTTCTTTGCAATGATGATGAGAAGGTGTGAGAGGTAACGATTGTTTGCTTTTTGTTTTGAATTTGTTAGTTTTAGGTTATATTTGATATATATTTGTTTGAATTTTTAGGAGATACAAATCAACCTGCAAACCCTCAAAATCCTCAACAAGAAGAGCAACCAAATCCTCAAGAAAAAAATCAACAACAACAACCTCCTCCACCAATCACTCAACCCCCTCCTAGCACTCAACAAAATTTAATGAGTGAAATTGAGAACAAAAATAAGAAAATTGAGGATTTAATCAGTAGGTTGAGTGATCCAAATGGTTCAACCATAGAAATAATGACCTTAGCAAGTTCATTGAAAGATATGTTAACAAATATAGATTCAATTAACAAACAAATAATTGGATGGCAAGATAGGAGGTAGGAAACTAGGGATTATTATGCGAATAAACTATCATATAAAGATGTAAAGGATTAAAAAATTACAAAAGGTGATTTGTGCTCATTATTCACTAACCCACACACAACTGAAAATCTTACCCTGAATGCTAAAAGGATTCCTATTAATTGGTGCCACCACCAACAGATTAGGAACCAATTTTATGATAGGTGGTACATTGTCTTTGATTACCCACCATGCAACATCTGCGGAGTCCCATAATATTTCCTTAGGAAACTATACAGTGAGTGCATATTGAAAACAATCCCAAATAATTTTGATATGAGGGATTTCCAGGGGAGAGGTGGGGGGTCAGCTTAGGATAGACCCTATACACAACTGGATCCTGTGCGGCAAGGGAGATGAGCTCTCACTAGGTGCCTCATGAGAATGTTGTTATGCCTTTCATCATGAAGGAGAGTGTCAACCTAGAGACATTGCATGTGATCAACACTTTGACCCAAAGTGTCATCCATCATACTAGCCCTATTCTACAATGCCATCCAGGGGAGTCTTCGAGTGGTGGCCTTCAAACCCATGTGTGTCAATCTTGCGGGGTGACTTGTTCATATGACCCCATCGATATTCAGGAGGTTGCTACATAGGATCCATCTAAAACTATGGAGATGGAAAGGGCAGCTGACATTTTGCATGAGGGGTATGGCATTGATAATTAGGTAAAAGTTAGCATGTTCATTGAATTTAATTTATTAAATTTTGATTTTGAAATGCAATATTAACTAATTTTTTTTTATGATTTTAATAAAATTGCAGGGTCATAGCGTTGAGACTAGATACACCAGCCCCCCACCTACTTATTTCTGTAGTACACCTATCATTGGGGTTTGTAACTTGTAAACAATTATAAATTTATTACATGTTAATAACATTGTTTTACGAATGGTATTTTAATATGTGATTTTGGATGTTGAATAGGCCAATATTGGAGGTTTCAAGGGAACACCTCCTAGTGCTAGTGGATTTACTCAAACCTACACAAAGGTAATAGAATAAAGAGTTTAACTAATGAATTGTACTTAATAGATTTGTGTAGTTTATATGCACATCGTTGATTATGTTGAATAATTTGTTGTTTTATTTTTAGATGTTGCAAGATGAAACACCTTCGAATGTGATGAGGGCAATGCAGATCAGTGTTTCATTTGCTATACAATCCTTGATGGCTCTGACAGGGGAGGTATGAGGAAAATTAGTAAATTTCAATTTACATTCATTGTTATAGATGTTAGTTAGTGAAAAATCAAACCATTATTGATTCGTAGTTTAATTTCTATTTGGATGGTTTATATAGGGTTTGATCATGCCTGAGCATGGGCATGTGAATATTTCCCTCATGGAGAGAGATCATGAGATTGTGGTAAGTGATCATTTTGTCAAATATATCATTTCTTATAATCTAATTTCTATATATTCATGTCTTTACTTCTTATTGTAACAGTTAAAACTTCACCATGAGCTAAACAGTAGGAGGAGTAGTAGGAGCACTCCTCGAGCATAGTACAAATGAGTGATGGACCTATCTCCATCTAATAAACAAGCAAAGGGAAATAATTTATTTCTAGAGCATGGAGAGCAATGACTTTTGATTCCAGAGCCCTTTGTTGTATGCCTACATGACAGTTTTGTACTGGACATATTTGAAATTGTTTGCCTATATGGCATTCTTGTAATCCTATATGGCTATTTTGTACATATATTCCATACTTATATCAACATATATTGATGCATGCCTACATGGCTATTTGGTTAATAAAAATATTTTTTTATCGATGGTGTCCATATTTGCATTCTAAATTTATGGTTCAATAGATATGAGTTATGTGTATTCAAGTGTATACTTTGTGACTCACATGTTTTCATGTGTATACCTTGTATTCGTGCATATAATTTGTATTAATTTGTGTACATACTATGTATTCGTGTGTATACTTCAAGGCTTATGTGTTTTTGAGTACTTGTGTTTCCCTTATTCACATGTAGATGCTTGACTTATTCACGTGTATACTTATTAATTGGTTAGCCCTAGCATTGATCATTGTTGCCCTTCATGGTTTGTCTTGAATATTAATTGATTGATGCTAAACAACTTTATCTAAAAGAAAAAACCATGTTTTCAATTGGTATTCCATGAAATAATTCATATAAATATTTCAATATGTTCTTGATGGATCACCATATAAACACGTCGAAAGATTTATATGTCAAATTTTTGCAATATTATTTCTTGTATACGAAATGGACTCGAGAGAAAACAAGTTATAATTTATAATACAAATAAGAAATAGACTCAATGTTGTCCTAGACCCTCGAATAGGTCTATTTAAAAAAGCAACGTGCTCTCAATCACTCTTCCAACTACAAATCACCAATGGGCAGCATTTACCAATTTGTAAATCCACAAAATCCACAATTTTTAGGGCATGATTGGCCCTCTAACCCCACTATCCTCTAAACCCTCACTTTTCTCAAATTTCACAAGGGTTTATTGAAAAACCCAAATCCAGATGTCATACAACCTCAAAACCTCTTCCAACACTCTTCATTCTACCTACATAAACATAATTGACCACCAAATTATGTTGCCCATTGACTTTACCCACTTTTACTCCCTCAAACCTCTCTTTTTCATTCAAAACCCCTCTATTCCCAATTAGGGCATCATGCCATAACATACTTTTGACCTCCCTTGTCCTTGTAGACCATTTGAACACATCAAACCCCACAACCTCACCCTATTTTCAACCTATTCTAACGTATTCTCCAGTAATTTCTTCTTTTCACCTCATCTAGCTTTGCTTTTAAGGCCTAAATTTTGAATTTTGAATAGGGGCAATAGTAGTAATCTCTTCAAATGCCTTTACCAATGTTATTTTCTTATTTGTACTTACATAATTGACTCAAAACTAAAAGCAAGATTATAGAATGGGCTATCATGGCCTTATTTGACATTATAATGACTAAAACCATTGAACTAGACCTTCTTCATCAAATGGAGGAACAAGGTGCTTTGCACCAATGATCATATGCTTTTTTGTGTGAAATACTCAGACTTCTCAATTTTTGTGTGTATGTTTCTCTTTTCCATTGTTTTGCATGCCATCATAAGGGATCAAGCCGGTTCAATGCAGTTTAGATAAATTTTGTGTGTTTGGGTGCAAAAGAGGACCATGCCTAGCATAAACCTACTTGGTGGGATGCGTTGGAGTAGTTATTTTGGTCACATGAATTGCAAAATGAAAGTTGCACCACTTTGCAACTTTACACTGCTTCCATTTGACACTTTTTCCATCAAGTGAAAACTAGACATCACAAGAAAATGACTTTGAGATAACAAAAACTAATAGAGGCTATTGTAGAGGGGACCAACGCGATCCAATAAGTTTAGATGGAGAGTTCGTAAGTGTAACGGTTTTTGAGTAATAACCTATCAAAGTTTGATTCCCTTTTGCACTTTGGACCCTTAAGGGATCGATCCTGTTGAATGTAGCTCAGAGCGATTCCGTGTGTTTCATTGTGAAAGTGGATAATTAATAGCATAAACATACCTATTCAGATGCATTAGAACAGTCCGTTTGGTCACACAAGTTGTAGAACGAAAGTTGCACCACTTTACAACTTTGCATTGCTTGCATTCGACACTTTTTCCATCAAGTGAAAATCCACTACAACGGGAAAACCACTCCAAGATAGCCAAAACTGAGAGAGGTTTTTGTAGAGAGGTCCAACATGATCCTCTAGGATTAGACATGAAGTTTGTAAGAATCATGGTATCTAAGTAACAACATGTTGAATTTTGTAGCCATTTTGCACTTTGGACGCTTAAGGGATTGATCCAGTGGAACCTAGCTTAGAGCGATTCCACATGTTTGGGAGTGAAAGAGGACCATGCATAGCATAAAAATACCTATTTAGATGTGTTGGAATAGTCCACTTGGTCACACGAGTTGCAAAAAAAAAGTTGCACCACTTTGCAACTTTGTACTGCTTGCATTGGACACTTTTTCCATCAAGTGAAAATCCGCCACCATGAGAAAAACACTTTGAGATAGTTAAAACTGAGAGAGGTTTATGTAGAGGGGCCCAATGTAGTATTTTGGGATTAGATGAGAATTTTCTAAGTGTTATGGTATCTGAGTAACAATGTGCTGAAGTTTGTAGCCATTTAACACTTTGGAATCTTAAGGGATCGATATGATTGAACATACCTCGAAGCGATTCTGCATGCTTGGGTGAGAAAGAGGACCATTATTAGCTTAAAAATACCTATTTTTATGCATTGGAATAGTCTGCTTGGCCACACGAGTTCCAGAATGAAAGTTGCACAACTTTGCAACTTTGCACTTCTTGCATTTGACGCTTTTTCCATCAAGTGAAAATTCATCACCATGGGAAAACCACTCTGAGATAGCCAAAACCAAGAGAGGTTTTTGTAAAGGGTCCCAAAATTATCTTGTAGGATTAGATGAGAAGTTTATAAGAATCATGGTATCCGAGTAATAGCATATTAAAATTTGCAATCATTTTGCACTTTGGACCCTTAAGGGATCGATCTGGTTGAACGTACCTCAGAGGGATTATGTGTGTTTGAGTGTGAAAGAGGACCATGCATAGCATAAAAATACCTATTAGGATGCATTGGAAAAGTTCTCTTGGTCACACGAGTTGCAGAATGAAAGTTGCACTAGTTTGCAACTTTGCACTGCTTGCATTTGATGCTTTTTCCATCAAGTGAAAATCCGCTGCCACAGGAAAACCACTTCGAGATAGCCAAAACCAAGAGAGGTTTTTGTAGAGGGGCTCAACATGATCTTTTAGGATTAGACAATAATTTTCTAAGCATCATGGCATCTGAGTAACAACATGCTGAAGTTTGTAGCCATCTAGCACTTTGGACTCTTAAGGGATTGATCTAGTTGAATGTAGCTCAGAGCGATTCCACATGTTTGGGTGTGAAAGAGAACCATGCCTAATGAAAAAATATGTATTCAGATGTGTTGGAACAGTCTACTTGGTCACACGAGTTGTAGAATGAAAGATGCACGACTTTGCAACTTTGCACTTCTTACATTTGACACTTTTTCCATCAAGTGAAAATTTGCCGCCATAGGAAAACCACTCCAAGATAGCCAAAATCGAGAGAGGTTTTTGTAGATGGTCCCAACATGATCCTATAGGATTAGACGAGAAGTTTCTAAGTGAAATGGAATAATTTTTATGGGGTTTTTGTTGCTACCCCTATAGATTTTGATGGAAAGGGCATAAAAAATGAGGTTTCACCCTAGTGTTTGATAAAATATTTCAGGTAGATGTTGGGTGATTGTATTTTGAGTTTTTGCAAGTGATTTTAAGAAGGTCTGAGGAATTGGCATGTTCTAGTAAGGTGTTGAACCATTCCTTTCAATAAACCCTCCTCATACTAGCATAAAATAAGGGTTTTGTGGTTTGGCATGGTGGAGTGGATTTCTCCTGAGAAAAATTATGGATTTGAGGGTTTGGATACATGATAATTGCTGCCCTAACAAATTCAGGGGGTTGTTGAATGTTTAAAGGTATTTTCCTTTGTAAATTAGGCCTAGTTAGCCTAATGAGGACAACTAAGAAGGTCATTTTTGATGCACATTTTCCAAGATAGTCACTATTGATTTTGAAGTATGTGTTGTAACTCAATAATAGCTATCTAGATTAATCATTTTTTTGTGAAGTCATTTGAGAAATTTTCCTCAAAATACCACTTGGAGCCACACTTTTCACTTGGAAATTCATAATAAATAGATTCAAATGAAAGTTACTTCACTATTCTACCTTAAACAACAAGATTCAAGGCCTTAAACTACTGTACAGGCTGTACAAGTTAATGAACAACTAGAAAAACTCATAAAATCGCTAAAATAGGGACTTTATTGATTGTAAATATTCAAGAATACAATAGATCTTTGTTTTTCTTGACCTTACATGCTTTATATCACTTCTCTAATGACCTAATTAACTCTTTGAGACTTTGAATACATTGCATATGACCTTCACGTGACCTTTTTCACATTGTTTACATTTCAAAATTCAAATTTTGCAAATTTTCCTATTGAAGACATTTAGAGAACAAGGTGTTACTGCACCAAACATGAACTCCAAAATTATAGTATTTGAGTAAATCTCATTACAAGTAAATCTCAATACAATTGATTAGGTACTTCATTCTCATGGATCTTTTACAATGTCACTCATACATTCAAGATTCTCTTTAAATTTTGGCATCATAGGTGCTCATTATGTGGTTAACTTCAATTGAGTAACTTGAAATTCCCTCGCTAAGCTTCACACACTCTTTTATAATGGCTTGAAATCATGATTGAGATTTTTCAAGATCATCAAAATAAGGATGGTGCATTACTTTTATGGCTAACATTCTCTTAGATGGATCATATATCTACATTTTTTGTAAGGGGACACCAATCAATGTTTAGTAGGTTACTTACAAATAGGAAAAGTAAAATAATACGATAACATTAGCATCAAAAAAATTAATGTTCATACAAGTATAAATTAATAAGAACCAATGTGCATATACTTACAAATTAATCCAACGAACCATTCGGGTTTTCTCTACTCTTTATTGTGTCAAGTATTGCCTCAGGGTCAGACTCATGGACCTTGCACAAGGTCTTGCTCAAATTTCTACCCCCATATTTGGTTAAACGAACATTGGATGCCACAACAAGGTTCGAGTAATGAAGAATCTTATGATGTGTGTCAAAGTCTTGAAACAACCAATGTTTAACACTCGAATGCGGGTACCTTCTAAGTCACATTCCAGTAACCACAACTAAAGACTATAGGGTATTCAATGTTTTCTCCATCTATAATTGGGGTCTCCAATTTCCTTTTAGTCTCAAGACAATGACACAAGTAATATTTTGTTCCCTCTTCATTGTCTTCATCTATAATAAATACATAAACATGCCTTGCATTGATATGTGCAACAAATCTCTCAAAATTAGTCAACATTACGAATACACTACAAAGTAAGATAACAATATGGAATTTCAACAACTAAGCAAGTAGATATATCACCTAGTTGAACTAGATCTGATACATGGTCAAAGTTGACCGATGATTCCATCTGTGTCAGTTCTAATGCCGTCGGAGGGTGATATGTGTGAAGTGGGCTAAGATAACTTGTCAACCATTTTTCAACCCACTCCCCTACCTCACAATCATTCCAGGCTTACATTGTACATGACGAAAAAAAGCCAACCATCTTTCATGTATCGATACTCCTTGAACTTGCATTTGAGCTAAGGAAAGAGTGTATTTCACTCAATCCTATTAGTGTACAATAGTCCTCATATGGTGCAATATTAGTATCATCCATCAACCAAAAAAATATACGAACTAAAGACATACCTTCATTACTTGGACCTATCGAAGCATTACACCACTCGACAATTGATTTTGCATCTGTCAACTTTGAATTTTCTTTATACTTTAACTCTTCTCATGCTAATGCTCATTTCACGCATGCTCTTGCACCATCGTTCTCCCCCTTTCCATACCTAGCCTCACAAAAGTTCCACATATTTTTAACACTTGTAATGACATGCATCCTGCAGAACTAGTAGAACATGCGTGAGTTCTTGAATTGTGCTGCATAGTTATCTAACCATATCATGTGCCGATCATACGCTATGTGCCTCTAAGCCAAACCACTATATAAAATCTAGAAACAACCTTGCATGAACTCTAAAGAATGTTTGTGATCATCACTAATGTAAAAGTGGTACTCCCTCAATACCTTCCTTTGGTCATTTGTACTATTAGATGCATGAATGAACGCTATGTGCACAAATATCGAAACCTATATGGATTTCTAATACTGTGACTGCATCTCACGATGTGGTTGTAGAGTGTAGTTCTCCACAAATTCAACCACTGATACTATGTTTCTCACTAGAAAGGTGTCCTTGCATATCTTGAATTGTGTTTCCAACCATCGAGCTCTATGGGTATCCATTGCATACTCAGATAGTATATTGTCATGAAACATGGATATAAACTGGTACCTTGGAATCTTCTAAATAACTAAATCACATGTTTTTTCTTGAGACCCATCTTTTGCAACATATGTCGTTGTTTTATACTTCTCGAACTCTACTAGTTTATGTCCCACCTCATCTTTGCTTTCCATATGTTGACATACTGGCATACGCTAGAAGCCACCACAACACTCACATGAACCATCCAAGCATGTTGTCCTGTAGAATATCTGGCCATCCTCTAGTTCACATAATTTTTTTAATAAGAACTCTCTTGAAGATTTTGGTGGGGCTTCTATGCCACAATCCTGTAAAACATCGTTAGTATGCAAATCTAAACATATAGAATGATAAACATCACAATGGTTATAGAATTCAAGATGTAGTCTACAACAACAAGTAGTGCATGTGTTATTTATCTTGACATAAAAATGTTTAAGCATTTCAAAAAATATTTGAGAAATACTAATGCGAGGATAATCATTTTCAAATTTACAAAAAAATTGGGTTTGAGTCATATCCAAAAAATGCTTTGGATGTGCCTCACGATTCCAACATCCGATTCTCCTTCTTACCACATTCCTTTGATTCAGAGATGGCCTTGTGTTATTCTTCCAATACTCTTCAATTAGTGTTATCAACTCTTCAACAAATTCTTTATATTTTCATGACAGTCTCCCTGAGAATTCCCATAATTCATTTGAATCGGTGCCCTCAATTCTTTGCTACCTTTGAATGGCTCTTGATAAATTTTTTCTACTAATTCCCCTTTGTTCACTCGTCTTTCTAATGAGATGAGATCTCTTTGTTTGATAGCTTACCAAAGTTGATGTAATGACATGTCGGGTGACATTACTATCCTTTGAGTGTGAGGTCTTACCCACACTCTCATAAGAATCCATTTGATGTTCTCAACCCAAGAGTCTTCATGATGTTCCAATAATTTACACCCCACATCATTTCAACAAATAGTTGACATCTTGCAGTCTCATTTAGCCTTTCAAAGAAGAATTTCCAAATCTTATCAACATATCTTCTACAAGTGCATGTTGAAATCTTACCTTCCATGTGCTGCAAAATCTCATCATCAATATTAATCAACTACTTTTTCTTTCTACACAAAATTCTAGGTGGTGTTCTCCTAGGTACATATATCTCAACATTAGGAATTTCATCAATATTTAATTGAGGTGGGCTAGATTGCGTACCTTCGATCGAGGGTGGAGAAGAAGACATACCTTGAGGTTCACGTGGGGATGATGGCATACCTTCTTTGTAAAATCCTAGTGATGATGTAATCTCAACTTAAGATGTGTTGGATGGTGTCCAACAATATTCACTTGTGGTAGATGGTGTCCCTCCATATTCACTTGCGGTATATGGTGTCCTTCCATATTCGCTTGTGCTTAATGGTGTCCCTTCATACTCACTTGCCATAGAGGGTGTGTCTCCAAATACGATATCCGAATCTGTCTTATCACGATGCTTTCACATTCGTGCCTTTTGTGCTCCCAATCCCTTTTCTCTTTGTGATGGTTGAGGTTCCTCTTCAATTGGCTTTTTTTCATCAATCGTTTCCAATTTCTTCTTTTCATGATATGCTGCCACTCGAACTCTCTCCTTTTCTTTGAAGGTTTCATTCTCTTCGTCTATTAGTTTCCTCTTTGTCTTTTTATTTGGCATGGAGGATAATTTTATCTATAGCATGGTAATGAGATGAATATTAGTTACTAAAAAATGTATCCATTCAAGTTAATCAAAATATATGTCATTTAAGGCTTCATAAAGAATACTTAGAATCATCTTGTACAAGAGTTAACCTAGAATAGACAAAGGTCACATGATTTTTTTCAATCTAGAATGCCTTAAAGAAATGTGGTAATGTGGCATGCCATGATTTCAAGATAGGCTCAAAATGGAAGCATGGAAAAGCATACAAAATTTCAACTTATGTCATATATGTATGTATACAAAATGTGGAAGCATACATGCTGTAGGAGCACCAATATTGAATGAAATTTGTCAATTCAAGAAGTTGTTGTCTAGGCTTTAGGAGAACATTGATGCAAAGACTGATTTAGAATATTTTAAGGAATTTCATAAATAAATAGGTGAGGGAATGTTGTTTGTGTGCAGGGGAGGTCTAAAAGGGTGTTGGGCATGAAGCCCTAGAGTGAAATTTTGAGTTTTCCATGAGATTTCAAGTGGTTTTGATATGCTAAAGTGTGTTTTGTATTGGGGAAGAATGGTTTCTTATTGAATTGAGTTTTTTCAGACCATTTTAGACCTGTTTTAAGTATTCATAAGATTGTGTGAGGGTTGGATGAGTGTTTTTCAATAAACCACTAGTTTCTTGGGTAAAAAGGAGGGTTTTTGGTGCATGTGAAGATGGGTAAAAGAAAGGTTCTTGTTGTTTTTGATTCTAATATCTTGATCTATGTTAAATAAGGTCTATGAGACCACTCTTAATATTTATTTAGTTCTTTTGAGTCATTCTAGGTGTTTAGGGGGGAGATTTGGCTTGACATTTGCAAAAAATTGCATTTTTGGCAAAGTTGTCAAGAGATAAGTTAGGTAAGAAGTTATAAAATTAGTTAGATACATTGGGGGAGTTGCGTTTGAAGGGAAAAAAGATAAATATCATGTAAATTCTTGAATTGATGCTTCTCTTCAAGATTTGAATAAAATAAAATAAAGGAATTCTTTGATTTTTGTGATTTTCCTATGTTTTCCTGTGTTCTTTCTCTGTGTACGGACCCATACAGGGGTGTGATGACTTGAAGGTTTGGGAGATAATTTATGCATTAATTTATCTTCAATTGAATCAGATTTTGTGTCTTAATACCATTTTAGAAGAGAGTTTTAGTTGTTTCTCCAAGTCTGCCCTATTTTGACAGTGTAACGGTTTGAGGCTATAATGTATTGATTTTCACCAATCCACCCACTGTAATGGATCTATAACTCAATGGATTGGTGTGTATCATAATAAGGTAGATTCCAAATGTGTTTTGGAGTTTGGAAGAGCATGGTTTTGGTTGGTGGAGTGATGCACTAGGTTGGGCAGAGCACATTTCTATGTGAAAGTGAATAACCATGATGGTGATTTTGAAAACTAATGAGTGTAATGGCACTGTGAGTGTTTGATAAGTTTTTGCAGAGGTATTGGAAGGTGTTTGGATCCTTGAGAGGATTGGGAGGGGCTTGGAGTTGTGAAATCCTTGAAAACCCTCATTTTTGCTTATGTTTTGGAGGGCTTCTTGGGATAGTAGGGTAATGACCTTATGTGGGAAAAGTAATCACAAGATTGGTTTTTTGGTATCATGAAAATTGAATTTTCTTGGTGTTTGAGTAGAAACCTCAGCTTTAAAAGGTACTTCCTTTGCAAATTTGGGCTAATTAGGAACCCTTTTATTATGTAGGCTTATTGGAAGTCAAACATAGTCCAAAGAAGTCACCCTTGGTTTTGATGTATGTTGTGTGGCCCTAAAAAGGGTATCTTAATCAACAATTTATTTTCCAAGTGTTTTGGGAAGTTCTTGAGAAAAGTGCCTAGAACCGGGTTTGGAATACTGCTAGGGGAAGCATGCTCAAAGAGTGAATTTTGGTGAGATATTTGGAATCTATTTTGTAGGTTGATCTAAGATAATTTATTTGTCATTTGGAGTAGGTATCCATCCCTCTTTGCATCACTTTTGTTATTTGGCACTTTGGTGAGTGATTTTATGAAAACAAATGGTGGAATCCTTGGTTTCACAACATATAGACTTTTTCCCTATTAACTTTGGTTTTTTGGAAAAGGATTGAAGATAAGTTCCTTTGTAAAAGAGGCCTAATTTGAGGCCTAGTTGGTCTATAAATCTAATTTTTATGAAGTTGTAACAAATAATCCTATTGTGGATTGTATGAATTGTTAATTGTGAATTGTTGTTGTTGGTTGATTTTGTGTTGAGTTGTGTTAGAGGACCTCCCTTGATTGCATCAATACACAAGGTAAGTCAATTCTAGGCTTTGTAGTTTGATGGAGTATGTTATTTTTGGGTTGTGTAAGATATGTGAAAGTTTTTTTGTGTAGGGGAAAACAAGAATCCATTGTCTGGTTGTTGTCCTCTCAAGAAATACAAAAGTTGACTCGTGCAAAATGATGTTATGACTGGAAGAATTAAAGAGCCTGATGGATCAATGGTTTGTGAATTTGTATTTGGTTTATTTCAATCAATAACATGCTGATTATAGTTTCTTGGATGTCTGGATAAGGTTGGTAGTTACCTTCCATGATTTGTTGTTATTTTGCCATGTAAGTTGTAGCATTAAGTTCTTTAATTAGTGAATCATGAACGAATTGAATGGTTATGAGTCTCTAGTTAGGTTTATGCTATGTTACAATCAATTTTATGATGGTTAATCTATTTTTGAGTCTAACAAAGAGTTGAAGCCAAGTTCTAATGTTTTGTGGAAATATGAAATCAAGTGAAATTGAAGGATTTTGATGAAAAGATGACTGAGTTTGTTGGTTGATCTTCTTCAATTTAAGTTAGGGTTAGAAGTACCCTTGATGATTTTTGGATCCTAATAGATTCTCTACATCAAGTTTAAAAATGTAATTGGAAAGTGTATATAATTGTGTAATTTAAAATGTGCATTGACAACCTAAAGGTTATAATGACAAATAAACAATGATGAACATGGAATATGCAAAATAACAAAAATGAAAGCAAGCCATAATAGAATAAAATAAAATGTGTAAAGACTTCACATACCTAAAAAACTATACTTTCAAATAGAGGAGTTCAACCCAATTATGTAGCCTTAGCTCCTTCTTTCTTCAAACTCCACAACAATTTGACTTTTTCAAAAGCTTGTTCCCCTCCAAACTTCAATTGTATATCAACTTTCAATGTAATTCAAACATGATTTGATATTATATGTCTTTCAATGTGAAAAATTTTCTATTTCATGCAAAGGTGGTAGAAAGATCATGAAAAAGGTGGTGGAATGTGAAAAACATGCTTGCACACTTCACATCATCAAAAAGCTACTTTTTATTGGAGCACGCACAAAACAAGGAGAATATGCAAAATGTGGGCCTTGAGATCATGGGTGTATTGATTTTTTTACCATTTTTAGTGGAAGACAAAATGTCCTCACGTTATAATGAGAGAACATTATTTCTTGCTAAAACAGTAATATCTCCACTTCTTCAAAATGTGTTTGCCTTATATGAAATATGGATTTTTTAATAGATTTCTTTTCTCCCTCTTTGTCTATACCCTTATAGTAGAGGAGATAGAGGTGAATGTGTGTGTGTGTGTGTGTTTGTGAGAGAGAGAGAGAGAGAGAGGTAGAGGGAGGTAGGGTTGAGGGTCTTAGGGTTTTAGGGTTTAAGGGGTCAAGGCTAAGGGTAGAGGGTGTATGGTTGAGAGAAAGAGAGTGGGAGAAAGAGAGAGTGGGAGAGAGGGAGAAAGAGAAATTGGGAGAGAGAGAGAGAGGGAGAGAGAGATATGGAGAGAGGGAGATAGAGAGGGAGGGAGAGAGTGGGAGAGTGGGAGAAAGAGAGAGTGGGAGAAGAGTGGGAGAGAGATAGAGTGGGAGGAGATAGAGGGGAGAGAGAGGGAGGAGAGAGAGGGAGGGAGAGGGAGTGGGAGAGAAAAGAGAGAGAGGGAGGAGAGGGAGAGGGGGAGAAAGAGATATTGGGAGAGATGGAGATAGAGAGGGAGGGAGAGAGGGGGAGAGTGGGAGAAAGAGAGAGTGGGAGAGAAAGAGGGAGAGAGGGAGGGGGAGAGGGAGGGGGAAGAAAGAGTGGAGAGAGGGAGAGTGGGAGAAAGGGAGAGTTGGAGAGGGAGAGTGGGAGAGAGATAGAGGGTTAAGAGATAGAGGGAGAGATATGGACAGAAAGAGGGAGAGAGAGGGAGAGAGGGAGGGAGAGGGAGAGGGGGAGAAAGAGATAGTGGGAGATATGTAGATAGAGAGGGAGGGAGAGAGGGGGAGAGTGGGAGAGAGGGGTAGAGTGGGAGAGGGGGAGAGTTGGAGAAAGAGAGAGTGGGATATATGGAGAGTGGGAGGGAGAGGGAGAGTGGGAGAGAGATAGAGGGTAGAGGGTTAAGAGTTAAGGGTTTAAGGGTTAAGGTTTTAAAGGGTTAAGGGTGAAGGGTTTAAGGGTTAAGGGTTTAAAGGGTTAATGGTTAAGGATATATGGGAGAGAGATAGTAGAGAGATAAGATTTAGAGAGAGTGGGAGAGAGGGAGAGAGAGATAGAGGGTAGAGGGTTAAGAGTTAAGGATTTAAGGGTTAAGGGTTTAAAGGGTTAAGGGTTAAGGGTTTAAAGGTTTAAGGGTTAAGGGTTTAGGGATTAAGGGTTTAAAGGGTTAAGGGTTAAGGATAGAGGGAGAGAGAGAGAGAGAGAGACTAGGAGAGAGATAGATGGTAGAGGGTTAAGAGTTAAGGGTTTAAGGGTTAAGGGTTAAGGGTTTAAGGGTTAAGGGTTTAAAGGGTTAAGGATTAAGGATAGAGGGCAGAGAGAGAGGGACTGGGAGATAGATAGATGGTAGAGGGTTAAGAGTTAAGGGTTTAAGGGATAAGGGTTTAAAGGGTTAAGGGTTTAAGGTTTTAAGGGTTTAAATGGTTAAGGGTTAAGGATAGAGGGGATAGAGATAAGAGTGAGAGAGAGTGGGAGAGAGGGATAGAGATAGGGATAGGGAGAAAGAGGGAGAGAGAGGGAGAGTGGGAGGGAGAGGGAGAGTGGCAGAAAGAGAGAGTGGGAGTGATTTAACAATGAGAGAGAGACATAAGAGAGGGAGAGGGGGTAGGAAGGAATGATTAAACCCTAATCCCTCAACCCTCAACCCTCAACCCTCAACCCTCAACCCTCAACCCTTAAACCCTAATCGCTCAACCCCTATACCCTCTTAATCCCTCTACCCTCAACCCTCAACCCTTAAACCCTAATCCCTCAACCCCTATACCCTCTTAATCCCTGAACCCTAAACCTTGAACCCTTAAACCCTAATCCCTTAACCCCTATACCCTCTTAATCCCTCAAACCTCAACCCCTAAACACTAATCCCTCAACCCCTATACCCTCTTAATCCCTCAACCGTCAACCCTTAAAGCCTAATCCCTCAATTACTATAACCTCTTAATCCCTCATCCCTCAACCCTCAACCCTTAAACTCTAATCCCTCGACCCTTATAACTTCTTAATCCCTCAACCCTTAAACCCTAATCCCTCAACCCTGCCTCTTAATCCCTCAGCCCTCAGACCTTAAGCCCTAATCCCCTCAACCCTATGCGGCTCTTAATCCCTCAACTGCAACCCTTAAGTCTCAATCCCTCAACACCTATAACTATGATGTACAACCCTCATTGTAAATTTAATCCCTCTGCCCTATAGCCTCTTAATCCCTCAACCCTCAACCCTCAACCCTTAAACCCTAATCCCTCAACACCTATAACCTCTTAATCCCTCAACCCTCAACCCTCAACCTTTAAACCCTAATCCATCAACCCCTATACCATCTTAATCCCTCAACCCTAAACCCTTAAACCCTAATCCCTCAACCCCTATGCCCTCTTAATCCCTCAACCCTCAACCCTTAAACCCTAATCCCTCCTTCCCTATGCCCTCTTAATCCCCTCAGCCTTAAGCCCTATTACCTCCTTCTGCCTCTACCCTGACTGGACCCTCAACCCTAATCCCCTAACCCTATACCGTTAGCCTTGAAACCACAACCCTTAAACCCTCTACCCTCTACCCTCTACCCTCTTAATCCCTCAACCCTTAAACCCTAACCCTTAAACCCTCTACCCTCTACCCTCAATCCTCTACCCTCTACCCTCAACTCTGATCCCCCAACCCTTAAAGCCTTAAACCCACTTAGTAAACTCTCTACCCTAATCCCTCAACCATCTTGACCCTTAATCCCTCAACCCTTAAACACTAATCCCTCAACCCCTATACCCTTTATCCTATACATTGGACCCTCAACCCTAATCCCCCAACCTTATACCCCAAATCCTCTACCCTCAACCCTAAACCATCAACCCTTAAACCCTCAACCCTCTACCATATGCCCTATATATCCTTAAACACTCAACCCTAAACCCTTAAACCCTCTACCCTCTACCCTCTACCCTCAACCCTAATACCTCAACCCTTAAACCCACTTAGTAAACTCTCTACCCTAATCCCTCAACCCCTATACCCTCTACCATTTACATTGGACCCTCAAACCTAATCCCCCCAACCCTATACCCTCAATCATCCACCCTCAAACCTCAACCCTTAAACCCTCTACCCTCTACCCTATACATTAAACACCCAACCCTCAATTCTCAACCCTCAACCCTTAATCCCTCAATCTCAAACCATAAACCCTCAACCTCGATACCCTCTACCCTATACATTGGACTCTTAACCCCAATCCTTCGACCATATGTACCCACAACCCTAATCCATCAACCCTATACCCTCAACCCAACACCCTAATCGCTCAACCCTATAGGTCATCAACCCTATACCCTCTATTCTCAAACCTCTACCCTATACATTGGATCCTCAACCCTCATATATCTATGCCCCTCCCTCATATTCTCTCCTCTCTATCCATCCATTCCTCCCTCTATACCCTAATCCATCAACCCTTAAATCCTTAAACACTCAACCCTAAACCCTAAACCCTCAACCCTCAACCCTTAAATCCTAAATGCTTAAACCCTCTACCCTCTACCCTCAACCTTCAACCCAATATCCTCTACCCTAATACATAATCCCTCAACCCTTACACCCTTAAATCCAAGAAAACTCTCTACCCTAATCTATAAAACCTCAGCCCTTAATCCCTCAACCTTTAAACCCTCAACCCTCTACCCCCAACTCTTAAACCCTAATCCCTCAATATCTATAACCTCTACCCTATACATTGGACCCTCAACCCTAACCCATCGACCCTATACCCTCAACCCTTAACCCTCAACCTTAAACCCTCAATCCTCAACCCTCAACCCTCAACCCTTAAACCCTTAAACCCTCTACCCACTACCCTCTACCCTATACATTAAACTGTCAACCCTCAATTCTCAACCCTCAACCCTCAATCCTTTAAACCTAAACCCTCAACCCCTATACCCTCTACCATTTACATTGGAACCTGAACCTAATCCTTCAACCATATACCCTCAAATGTATACCCTAAACCCTCTACCCTCAACCCTAAACCCTTAACCCTAAACCCTTCAACCATAAACCTTTCAACCTTCTACCCTATACCCTTAACCCTAAACCCTTCAACCATAAACCCTTAAACCTTCTACCCTATACCCTCAATCCAATACCCTCTACCATTTACCCTATTCCCTCAACCCTCAACCTTCAACCCTTAAACCCTAATACCCTAGAAACCATCAACCCTATAGGTCCTCCCCCCTAATCCCTTAACCATATACCCTCAACCCCTATCAATTTCTCTCTATCTATACATCTCACCTCTCCCTCCCCCCTCCTTCTCTCCTACCCTCTCTAATTTTCTCTACCCACCATCTCCCTCTTTCTATGTACCTCTCTTTCAATCAATCCCTACCACCCTCTCTTGCTCCCTCTATCCATCTCTCTCTATCCCTCCCACTCTCTCGCACTCTCTCTCTCCCCCTCTCTCTCCCTCTCTCTCCCTCTCTCTCCCACCCCCTTTCTCTCTCAGGTCTCTCCCTCCGACAACCTACCTAGGTAACTCTCTCTCTATCTCTCTCCCCTTTCTCTATCTATCCCTCCCAACCTACCTAGATAAGTCCCTCTTTCTCTACCTCTATTAGGTCACTCCCTCCCACACCCTCTCCATCTCTTAGGTCTCTCACTCACACTCCCTCTCTCTCCCACTCCCTCTCTCTCACACTCCCTCTCACTGCCTATCTCTCAATTCTCTCCCTCTCAGCCCCCCTCACACTCTCAAGTCTCTCCCTTTGGCACCCTACCTACATAACTCTCTTTTCTCTTTGTCTCTCTCCCTCTCCCTATCTCTCTCTCTCCCCTCAATTATCTCTCTCCCACCCCCTCTCTCTCCCTCACTCTATCCCTCCCAGCCTACCTAGCTAAGTCCCTCTCACTCCAACCCCTTCTCTCCCACTCCCTCTCTCTTAAACTCTCACTTCCACCCCCTCTCCCTCTCTCCAAAATCTCTCTTTCTCTCTTAAAATTCTCCCTCCCTCTAAATACATACATAAATACATACATACTTACTTACATACAAGCATAATACATATGTACATACAATCCTAAATCCATACAAGCATACATATAGGAATACGTAAAATAAACATTCATTGATACAAACAAGAATATGTACATACATACAAGCATGCATACATACATACATACATGACATACAAGCATACATGTACATACAAACATACAAATATATTAGCATACATTCAATAGATTGGCATTTAATATAAAGGACATAATGCGAGCCCATTATAATGCACTCACGTTATGTCTTGGTTGACATGTTTCCCATAGAATAAAAAAACCATGTCAAAACTGAGATATAATGTGAGCATGTTATAATGCACTCACGTTATATCTTGAATTAGAAATCTCCAAGCCTTAGGATTGGTATTTGCCTTGGAATAACAACCCAAAGGCTTGGAGGGAATTCCCAACGACCAGAGACGTGTTTTCGCAAATTATACAATATTTCACATAATCGAGTTTGTGCTCACTATTAGGATTGCACGTGGTTAAATATCAAACAAATCGAACATCTAGGTAATGTTATGTTATCACTTAGCTATCCAACGATGTAATTTTTTTCACTTTCTAACAATGTTAAGCCTTTCATCCATAATTTCTTTTGTTTGTATGTATCTTTTTTGGCAAAAAGCAGTGTTTGGTTTTTTTTCGTTATAAATTAACCACTCATTGAAATTTCAAATAAATTACATTGTTAGAAACTAGACTTCATTCTACAAAAAATTAAAAAAATATATCAATTATTTTCCAAAATTTGTAGGGGTAGCACAACCAATTTTTTTTTTTTCAAGAAGTGTCCACTTCAAAAATTAGTAAAAAATTAAATATTCATTAAACAATTATGAGAAAAATTGTGCATCAACTACATACTGTTAGCTAACTTCTGACCATTGTGATTTTAAAAATACTTAAAAAAAGTTTACTGTACGAGGGTCATACAAGAGTTGCTATGTTATGTTTTTTTGACAAAAACAACACCAATTTGTGTACGTCCCTCTTTTGAACCCCTTAATCTCAACCATTTTAAAAATAAATTAGTAGTTTAGAAAGTAGACTCAGAGAACTTTGATCCTTATTTTTGTTCCATCTCAAAATTTTGAGTGTAACTATCCTTAATTTCACTTCCAAGGTCAGTATTTCTTGATTTCAGAAAAAAAGTTGTCTAGTTAAGTCCCCTTTTTGGGAACCATCTTGGTGCACTTACCCTAATAATCAAATTAAATTTAATTAAAATTATACTTTTTTGGAAACTTATAATAAGGACTACATACTTACAAAAAATAAATTTTAAATGAACTCATTTGATCCCCCAAAAGGTAAATCAAAAGTGGTTTTTTATCAGCATTTTGATAGGTGTAAAGGAGAGTCCATTATAGGTATGGTTTAAAACTAGCGGGAGAAAATCAAGGGGGCTTGGTCTAAGGTGGTTTTATCAAACCCTCTTCAATTGGAATCCTTTAAATGGAAATTTTCAAGACTTAAATCATTATATTTTCTATAAATATGTGATTTTAGCAAAATTTAGGATCTCTCAGAAAGTGTAAACCACTATTGTGGCAACACCCTTATGGTGGTTTCCTTGTCCTTGTTGACCGCTTCCATCCAAATGCAATAGTCAAACACCCCTTCCCTGTATTGTTGCAGTAATATTCTATTGAGTGCAAAGACATGGTTTTCTCTTAGGTTCTCAAACTAGGGTCTTATCACCTCCTCTAGAATATTGGGTGATGCTTTGAGCTTTGGAGTGGGCATGATGATAAGTGGCATTCTAAACCGCATACCAACCTAGAATTATTGCTTCTATTCAATCAAGTTGATCACAAGTCAAACTATTATCAACCTCCATCTGAGGTTGTTTGGGCTTATAGACTCTCTTCTCCTTAATGACTCAGGAGTGGTATTATATCTTTCCTCACATGATTCAATTTCTAATGGAGGAAGTTTCCCTTCTACATTCTAGAAATTAGATATTTTATTCAAAAAAATTGAAACATAAAGACGATTGATGTGATTTTTCCTTACCACTGATCTTACCATTTTGATATATTTCTCTGCATGAGGCATTTCAAGCCTCATTTGTAAACCATACTTCCTTTAATCCTCTTTGTATTTTCCCATCCTATTTGACCATTCAATTTGATTATGCATTAAGGAGACAAGGGACCAGATTTGTAGCTCACCAACATAAACATTTAAAAAAGAATCATCATTATCTCCTATTAAAAACCCGTGCTGAAAAAAATCACACATCTGGGTTTGAATATTAGGGTGGCTATGGAAATAGTCTTGCAGAAAATCTTTATCATTGTGATAATCAAGACTTCTGCTTAAAGTTAATTGATTGAGTTTCCATTGCAAAAACTTCTCCTTGAGAAATAAAGCATATATTTTTTATGGTCTTCTCATTGAAAGCATTGAAGAACTTATCTCAATGGATTTCTCAAGTATTCCTTCAACTTTATTTTTCTCTTCCTCTAATTCCTATACTTTCTTTTTCAGTTGTTCATTTTGAAGCTTGAATTTCATGGTTGCCAAAGAGAGATATCCAAGTTGAGTCCTTTGTGGAACATCTGGTGGAATATCATATGGTATGGGAGGTAGAGCAAGGTAATGTGGTGGGGTCGTGGAAGTGGAATATTCTTGAGAATAAAATCTCATAGACTATTGTTTTAATTTCTCTTCTTTTGATTGCAATTCCTCTTTCAATTTTGTGTATTCCTCTGCACTTGCTAAGGCTTGTGCATTGGCTTGTTTTAAAGCCTCCTCAGTATGATTCAACTACTCTTTGCACCTTGCTTCTTTTTGTTCAATTTATTTATTTATTTCTTGAGTTTCTTTGAGGGCTTGTTGTAATTTTGCCTCTCTTCTTTTCAAATTTTCTTCAAGAAATTAAACATTCTTCCTTTCTTGCTCTAATTCAGCTTCTATTCTAGAAATCTTCATTGATCTCAATAATTCTTCTATTTCCATTTCTTCCTCATTCAATTTTTCCTAAGACTCTTCTTCTTCAATCAATGGCTCTTTACCCTTTCTTCTCTCCACAGTTAGAGAAGGTGAAGGTGATTTTCCAGCCTCTTCCTCAAATTCCTCTAAGGCTTCTCTTTCTTCTAACTACGCCTCCTTTAAGGCTTCTTTTCCTTCTGACTATGCTTTGGATTCTCCAACAATTTCATCCACTTAGGTGTTCTCTCATGTGATGGAATTGGACCTGTATGAGGGCTAGGAGGTTGCTCATGGGATGTGACTAGGGTGTGTGTTTCATCATGGGCTATAAAGGTTTCTTCAGGGCCTTTAGTGATAGGGGTTTGAAATGTAGGTATCTCTTCAGGAGTGGACATAATTGTCTCAACATGGCTAGGGATTTCTTCATTTAAGTCTTGCTTCCTCTTTTTGGAGGTACTATAGGTTACCCTAGAGGATTCTTTTAGTTTTCTTTTACTTGTTTTCTATTCTCCCTTGGAAGATTCACCTTTTCCTATTTGTGACCTTTTTGTTGCGAGCCCCTTTGTGGGTTTCCTTTTTTGCTTTTCTATGGATGCGGACAAAAATTCTAGACAACCCTATTTTGCAAACTCTTCTTTTAAGAAATGATGCTTAATTATCAGATGAATAACCCTTGGTATTTTATGGAAGACTATCCTCTAGAATTTGGTCTGGAAATCATGGAAGCAATTTGTTGAAAAAAAAATGATGGTAGATTTATTCTAGTAGAGGGTTTTGTTTTTCCATACCTCAAATGTATCAATAGCTACATTCTTGGTCCTTATATAGTGTTGTATTGTCCTTCCCAGGTGAGGAATTTCATCACCCATGTCACCACCATTCTCCAAGGCTCATCCAAGCTAGTCCTCTATGTTCTCCTTTATGTATCATAATTTCAGGTTTCATTTCTACTTCTTGGTGAAATGCCATCACCAATTCATCAAACTCTACTTATCCTTTGTTATTTGGTTTTCCCTTAGCTGGAATTCTCAAAATTTCAATTACGATTTTCAGAGTGACTTTAATGATTTCTCCCCTTACTCTAGTGACATTTACATGAAAATTTCTCACAAATTCCTCTACAATTTCTTACTAAAAAACCTTCATCTTTCATTATAAAATCCAACCATCTAGCTTCCCTCAGCAATCTCTTGGTCTCAAAGTCAAGAGTGGAATTTTTAGGCTCAACATTATATTTGTTTCCCATGCTTTTTGTTCAACAATGGCATACTTAGATAGAGTTTTTTGATTAATTTCCAGAATGATCTTTTTCTTTTCCTTTTTAGAAAGAAAAAATCTAAAAAGGACATGACATGTCATTAATTGCTTGCATTTAATTCCTTTACTACCTCTGGCAGTTCACACACAATGATTTTACGGCCTCATTTCTATTTGCAAAATCGGTGACACTCCTTACACATGTTAGATTAAATTTGAAAATATCTTGATAGGACAGGAAAATCTAAGCATGACCCACAATCATTAATGATGTCACTTCAATGTCATATCACACTTATACTAATTCCTCCACCATTTTTTGGAATGATTAACAACCTTTTATTATCTTTAATAACAACAATATGGTGGATATTTCTAAAGTTATAATTATTTACCTATTTTACATTAGTTTAACTACCTTAGAAACTAATATTCATATTAAATGTGTGCCTTATTTATTTCAAGCCTTTGAGATCTTTAGGAGCCTTCAAGAGCTCTTTAGGAGCTCTCAAGATTTTTGGAACTTCACAAGTCTTCAAGAGCTATCGAGCCAAAAAAAATCTTCAGTCTTCAATCTTCAAGATTTTCAGGAGCTTTTGGGATCTCTTTAGAAGCCTTCAGGATCTTTCAAGAGTTAACTCAGATATACCACCATTGCTGGTTTTTAGTCATTTTTTTTTTTTGAAAGCAAACCGCCATTTACTAGTTTTCAATTTACTTTCTTTTTTGCAAGGTAAACCACCGTTTGATGGTTTTCAATTTACCTTGTTTATTCATGCCTTCCACAAAGGTTAAAATATCTTCTCTCATGGAAGAGATGTCTTCCATGAGAAAATGTTCAATTTTGTGTTGTAGATCATCCAAAAATTCCTCCTTTGTTTCTGGCTTATGATATGTTTTCAATCGATGACCGTTAACTAGCATAACTCTCTTTTCCCCATCAATCAGTACCAATTAGACAACTCCATTTTGAAATACCTGATCTATCTCATAGGGTCCTAACCATATTGTATGGAATTTCCCTTTAAATTCTTCAAATCTAGAGTAAAATAACAATGCCCAATCTCCTTCCTTGAACTGTCTAGACACAATATGCTTATTGTGCCATTCCTTCCTTTGCTTCTAAATCACCTCCATATGCTAAAGTGCCTCCATTCTCATTTCATCAAGTCTGTTGAGCTACAAAATTCTATGTTTCTCAGATTCAAGTAAGTCAATTCCAATTTCTACTACTATTTTCAATGTTCTTAATTCAAATTCTATTGGCATGACTGGTTTTTCTCCATACATAAATTCATATGGAGATATCCAAATTTTGTTTTCCATATAGTATTATAGGCACATACTACATTATCTAACCTCTCTTTCTAGTTTTTTTTCCTCAATGAAATAGTTTTTGTCAGGATATTCTTCAATTCTCGGTAAGTGACCTCCACTTGTCCATTTGCCTAAGGATGATATGGTGAAGATTTTCTATGGGTCATTTGATATTTCTGCAAAAAGGCTTCCATCATTTTAGATACAAACTGTGGTCCTTGGTTTGAAACAATTTCTCTCGGTGCACCAAATTTCCAAAGAATTTGCTTTTATAGAAAATCTGCCACTTTGTCTTTTCTTGATGAAGGCAATGCTTTCACCTCAGCCCATTCTTATGCATAATTTGTACAAACAAGTATATAATTCTTTCCCTTATAAGGTGGATCAATAGGTCACACAAAATTGATTCCCCTTTTTTCAAATGGTTCCAGAGCTATTTGTGGCTGAAGTGGCATCTCCATTGTTGAGGTAGGTCTCCCCATCCATTGACATTCATCATAGTGCTTAAGATAGAATGAGACATCCTTTATTATTGATGGCCAAAAGTAACTAGCTCCTAAGATCTTGTGAACTATTCTCACTACCGAATAGTGTCCTCCTTTTAGCTCATGATAATAGGCATGTACTACATCATGGGCATCTAACTTAGCTACGCATCTGTGTAAAACATGGTCAAGGAACATTTTAAATAAAAGAGCATTAGTCCACTAAAATCTAGAATTTTCACAAATTAACCTCATTTTTTGTTTATGTCTGAAGTGACCTAGGCACTTCCCTGTTACAAGGTAATTTTCCAAATCAGTGAACCATGGTGGATGAATTGACATTGAAAATAAATTTTCATTTGGAAATGTATCATCCACTGGTTTTGGATTATCTTGCAAAACAATTCTGGAAAGGAAGTCAACTACAACATTATCCTTTCTAGGCTTATCTATGATAGTCACATCAAACTCCTACAACAATAGTAACCATCTAATAATGTGTCCACCTACTATAGCCTTGTTCATCAAATATCTAATTGCAGCATGGTTTGTATCTATGTAAACTTTGTAACCTGTAATATAATGTCTAACTTTGCTAATTGCATATACTGCAACTAAAAAATATTTTTCTATTGTATAATTTCTTTTAGCAGGATTTAGAGTTTTACTAACATAATAAATTGCATGCATGGCGTCATTGTCATCTTGTTGTCCTAATACTGCACCAATAGCTAAATTGGATGCATAAGTATGTATGTGAAATGGGATTCCCCAAACATGTCCTTTGATGATTGGAGAAGTTGTTAAAGAAATTTTAATTGTATCAAATGAATTTTGACAATCATCTATCCATACAAACTCCTCTTCTTTTTTTAGCAATGTAAACAAAGGCCCAACAATCTTATTGAACCCAAGTTATATTAATCTTCAATAATACCCACTATGCCTAAGGAAGCTGCAAATACCTGTTTGGTTCCTAGGGGTCTCAATGTTTTGAATGATTTGAACTTTTTCAGGATTGACCTTTATCCCCTCTTTTGAAATGTGATGTCTAAGAACAATACCTTTTGTCATCATAATAGAAATTTTTTCATGATTGAGGAATAACCTATGATCTTTACACCTTTGTAAAACCTTATCTAAGTTTTGAAGTTCCTCCTGAAACATTTTTTCATGCACCGTAATGTCATTCATATAAACATTAACACACAAAGTGCTGAAATCTATAAATATAGCAAGAACCACTCATTGAAATGTGGTTGGTGCATCACATAGTCCAAATGATAATATTGTATATGCATATGTACCCTAAGGGTAGGTAAAGGTAGTTTTATCTTGGTCTTCAAGAGCTACTTTAATTTTATTATATCCACTAAATCCAACACAAAAAGAGAAGTAGTTGTTGCCTACTAAGTTATCAAGTACTTGGTCGATGAATGAAAATGGGAAATGGTCTTTCTTTGTGGCCTTATTCAATTCTCGATAATATATGCACACACACGATTTACCATTTTTATTTGGAACTATAACTAGTGGAGAAACTCACTAACTATCAAAGATTGGGTAAATAAACCCTACTTTGAGCAGCTTCTCTATTTCTTGTTTAACAATGTCACAAAGAACAAGATTGATTTTCCTTTGTCCTTTTCTGGTCTTACATCTTTTGTGTAAATGTGATGACTACAATTTGAAGGACGAATTCCTCTCATATTAGTATACTCCCAAGCAAATGCTTTAGTGTGTTTTTCTAAAGTCTTCATCAATTATTTTTCTTGCATTGGGGATAAAGATGAATTATTATTGAGAGGTTTGTCTCCAAATACCATAATCTCTTTAGCATCTATTTTGGAATCAATGGATTTTTAAACAAGTGTATTAAGAGGACAAGAGTGTTGTTCAAGTAATTTTGTTTGACTATTTCCTTTCTCAACTTTTGAAGTAAACTCTTGTTCTTCACATTCTTGAGCATGTTCAACCAAAGTAACCATGTCTAACTCCACAATACCATCGCCTTTTGATTCTATATCTTCATCCACCCAAAGTTGAGTGTTTGGTTGAATTGATGGTTGAGCTGGAAGATAGAGTGACAATTATTTTGCTTCTTACCATTTGAGATAATCATACTTCCAGATCTACAATCAATTAAGGTAGCAATAGTAGCCAACCATGGTCTACATAAGATGATTGGATAACCAAAATCTTTCTTTTTGGCTTTAAGAACCAAAAAGTCAACTGGATAATCCCATGTGTCAATGATGATCATGATCTCTTCTATGATACCTTTTGGTCTAGTACTAGACTGGTTAGCCAATTGTAAGATAGTTGTTGTTGGTTAAATATTTTTCTTTCCTAACATTGCAATAGTATCTGATGTGACAACATTTATGTCAGCTCCCAAATCAATTAGGAAATTGGATATTTCTACCTCATTAATACTCAAGGTTATTATAGGATTGCCAGGATGATTATATTTTTGAGGAAGCAATCTTCCTGATAACACATCGGTGAGTTTTGTCCCTAGCTGTATTGTGGGAGGTAGTTTCTTCTTTCTCCTTGGAGTTTTAATGCAAAGGGATTTTACCAATTGATTTATCTCTGGTATGTCCTTAATCGCTTGCAACAATGGTATTTTGTTAGTGTAATATATTATTTATTACACTAGCATAGGTTAACTTAGGTCATATTAGTCCTAGGTTGCATTTAATCTTTTAATAATGTTGTTAGGGTTTTCTTGTTGTCACATGTTGTTAGATCAAGACACATGGCAACATCTTAATGCATCTTGTATCGCACCCTTTCCTATATAAGGAGGGTTATTATATCATTTGTAACATACTTTTTACCTCATCATTTGAGAGGTCTTAATATCAAGCAAGCTCATTCTTGCATATCCTCCTGTGGAAGGTTTATCATTGTTTTTGCCAGTGTTCCTGGTTGTTAATCTTATTTAAAATTTCTAACATGGTATCAGAGCCCTTCCTACAAGACCCTTCCTGAATCTGAGGATTGAGCTATGGTTGTAAGATCTTCTTTGAGGTTGTCTCCATATTAGGGTATTCTTGGAAGGTTAGTTATGGTGTGTGTTGGAGGAAATCTAAGCTCATATCTGAGTCCAGGGCTATCGAAAAAGTCAGAATCGACTTTTGTTTCGCCAAAATCTGACATTTTATGCCAAAGTTATGAGGGTTTGAAGTTTTGAAAGATTTGAAGATTGCAGACCTTCAGGAGATTTTCACCTCAAATCAACCTCACCATTAGATCTAGAGAGCTCGAGAGATGAAAATCAACATATAACATGCCTATATTCAGTGTCAACTATTCGTGAGGCAAAAAAAATTTCCCTCACCGGCCGTACAACCCACCCAGGGCCGGGTACGATCGTGTAGAATAAAAAATTATTTTAATTTTTTATGGTCTGCAATTTTCCATCGGCTCTTATTTTTGGGCATTTTGCAAAACTTTATTTGGGGTTTGTTTTTTTAAATCTGCGGACTGTGGTACCTTTGTACCATACTGTCACATCCGACAGTTTCGGTAGATCCTATCCTCCCACCAGCTACCTCATCCCCCTCTGGCTACTTCTGCATTTCTCCTGGCCATCGTCCAGCCCGTCCCATCCACCGATTGCACCTGACACCACTATCCGCTCCGTCCCATCCACTGAAATTTGTCGGCCTTCCTTTCACCGACGGGCTCCCATCGGCCCATTCTCCGCCGACTGTTTCGCCGACCGCCTCCGGTGTTTACTCCCATCCCTAGCTGCTAGATTTCTCCTACCGGTGTTTGCCCCAGCCTCCACTGAGCACCCTCCACTTCCGACTGTGCCCTCATACGCTGAGCCCCTAGGTCCATCAGAAACCAAGGGGTCCACTCTATCCGAGCGGAGAAACCCTTGCCTGGCCGCTCTACCTAGGTTGCTCAGCCCCGCCACTGCTCCTAGGAGAGGAGCCCCTTTTGCCACCTTTATGCCTTGCGGTCATATCAGCAATCGACGGCCGAAATGTTTTAAAGCCCAGGTGCTTATTTTTTGCACCAGTTTAGTCTGCAGGCCCTAATAGGGCAGATTTTTTCAAATCGCCATAACTTTTCACCAAGGTATCAAAACTCAGCAAACAAGATATCGTCAGAAAGGTAATTCAGTGCTATTTCCAATGGTGACATCCATTCTAGGAAATTTTGCATCCAGAAAATTCTATAGTCAACTGAAGTCAACCCTTCATTTTGGACATAAAGGCTCATATCTTCGCAACCATTTATCAAAATTCAATGATTCCAGCGGCATCAGGAAGGTGATTCAGAGCTCTTTTCATCCATCTAGTCACTTTTATCAGTTTTAGCTCTAGGTACTCTTGCATTGGTTTTGTTCAATTTGGTGCATTTGTTCAATAACTTGGATATCTTGAAGCTTGGGAAAAGGCTTTTTGTATTGGGTGGTATCGCTTCAGTTGCATATCACTTTGGAAGTTTCTATTTGTTGCTGAAGGTCATTGTCTTTGTACTTTTGGAGAAATTTGTTTGTCCATTATGGGGCTTGCATATTATCCTTCTTCTCCATCAGAGACTATTGGTATCCCTTCACATTCAGTGATTCCTTGTCCAGAGTCATTGATTGAGGCTTCCATCATCATCTTCATTCATCAGGACACATTCCATTTTCCAAACATGACATCACAGGATGGCTTTGCTTCAGGGATTGCTAACTTGGCCACTTGTACAGGTTTCGAGGACATTCTTGAGGGAATATCACTCCTCTATTGAGATCCCACTTTGGAGAGTTCTCTTGAGTCTCCACATTTCATTGTCTCAACCTTAACTAGGAATCTTGAGACTATCTTAGGGGCACTTGGTTTCTCTTCAGAGATTTCATATATGAGACTTCCTCCATCTTCATCAGAGTTTCTTCTGCATCTACCATTGGATTGGCTTTAGTCTTCTCTCAGTGGTTCTGAGGACACTTCATTATGGGGGGGCAATCAAGTCTCCATCTATTCCTTCAATGAAAGGACCATCACATTGCAGTCTTTGGATTTTGTTCAGCATATGTTTCCACATCGTCCTAATTTGTCACCTTCTACATTGATTGGGTATGTACCTGAGTGGGTTGTGGCATCTTCATCTTCATCAGGCAAGGAGACACATGAGTAGTTTTAAAGACATCATCAACATTCATATATATCCATCCTTCCTTCAATTCCTATCCGGAATGGGAAGCATCTTTGTACTTACACCTGGTTTTGTTTCTTCTGAAAGGGAGACAAGTTGTTTGTCGACATTGGATCATGTTTTTTCTACATACACTTACCTTTTTTGCAGGTGATCACATATTTTGGGGAGGCTATATTGTCTCTCTATTTCCCTCCTATGGGGGGGGGCCATTGATTGTATTGTATCCATGTGATGGCTGTTGTCCTTGGGGGGGATGATGTTGAGTCCTCCAATTATCACCTTTCTACATTTCATCTCCTTTTTTCGGAGAGGGGTTTTCTTCCCACTGGGTTTTCCCCTTTTCTCCATTTAGTGGGAGATTAGTTGCATTTTCATCCTATGTACATGGGTACCTAATATGGCCATCAACTGGGACCCATCATCATCATCATGCATAATCATTGTATTTTCATTTCCTCCCTAAGTTGCACTTATGGGGGGGTGTTAGTGTAATATATTATTTATTACACTAGCATAAGTTAACTTAGGTCATATTAGTCCTAGGTTGCATTTAATCTTTTAATAATGTTGTTAGGGTTTTCTTGTTGTCACATTTTGTTAGATCAAGACACATGGCAACATCTTAATGCATCTTGTATCTCACCCTTTCCTATATAAGGAGGGTTATTATATCATTTGTAACATACTTTTTACCTCATCATTTGAGAGGTCTTAATATCAAGCAAGCTCATTCTTGCATATCCTCCTATGGAAGGTTTATCAGGTCTTCCTGGTTGTTAATCTTATTCAAGATTTCTAACAATTTCAATGTTTATTTTCTTCCACTCATGAAGGAGCTAAGAATCAATAACATTCATGTAACTAGGTTGAGAGATTTCAGGAGTAAGTTTTTTGTTCTTCGATATCTTTGGGCATAGTGCTTGTTCGACTTGTTGCTCCTCTTCAAATTTTTGTGTTTCTACTAAATTTTTGATTTCTTCCCCTCCTTGAGATTTTTCTATTGGTTTAGATTAAATAGTTCAATCTCTCAATTGAATGTCATTAGCATCAATTACATTCAAATTAGGGGGATTTGCATCATTGTAGGTGTTCCTTGGATTTGCAAATAGTTGAGTAGGAAGTTGAGGCTAATTCACCTAGTCATTAGGGGGTTTAGGAGCATTTATCATAGGAGTTGTTTGTCCCAGGGACGTTTTTTCCCCTAATTTTTCCATGGTTGGAAGTGCATTTGATTTTGTTGCCATGATGGCTGATTTGACTGCCATTGCGGCTATTGATTAGCTTTCCATGGTGACTGGTCTTATTGAGGATTCATCCATTTAGGTTGTCCCCAATATGTAGGAGGTGGTTGTGGTGGATATGGGGGAATCCATTGGTTTTGGTTTTGCCAAGGATTTTGATTCCAGCTAGATGTTGGACCATATTATCTTTGGTTAGCATTATACCCTATGTTTTGTGGTCTTTGGCCAACATAATTTAGCTCTTCCTCTACCTCGGGAGGTTTCTTCATATGGCTCTTAATCCCAACCAAAATATTACAAGAACTTTTTGAGTGTGGTTTCTCACAAATCTCTTAGATATCAACTTGATTCAATGGAAATTCTCTTAAAATATGTTTACCCCTACACTTGGAATAATAAATGGACATTGGTTCAGTGGTAATCTTATCTCCTTGCATGTTGAGATGAAGAAGTAGATCAGTTTTCATGTTTTTTAATTCCTCCATTACTTTTGACACATGAATAGTGCAGGTCTTGTTTCTTCTAGAGTTTTGAGTTGCTACCCTAGTTCTAGAGTAGTTTCTACATATTTCAACAATTTCATCCAAGGAAAGTGTATTAATGTCTCCTTTCCCCATAAGATTCAAGGACTGTCTTGATTCATTATCAATTCCTCGTAGAAAAAATATTTTACTAATTTAACCATCCAACCCATTCTTACACCTCTCGTGCATAAACTGAAATCTATCAGCGTAGTCTTCCAAAATTTCATCTTCCAATTGCCTTATTCAAAACAATTCTTCTTTTATATCCCTTACTCAACAGTAATCCTAGTATTTATCTAGGAACTCAATTTCCAATCGCTGCCAAGTTGCAATTGTTCCAACACCTAAACCCATGAACCATCTTAAATCTGACTCTTTTAAGGTAGACAAAAATAACTTTAACTTTTGGTTATCATTTGTATAATCATAGGTATGGCATAAGAATTTGAATTCAAAAAGGAATTGATCAGGATCCTCAAAATTTTTTCCCCTAAAAGTAGGCAAAACTGAGGGTGATTTTTTTTTCATTGGAGGCTCATCAAGATGCCTTTCTAGAACAATAGGATAAGAAAAATTCCTATTTGTAGGTGGCTGTACCAGTTGATCACCCATTCTTTCTACCTGAAATGGATTTCTATTCTCTCCTTGATTTTCTTCTTCTTCTTCAAAATTAGTATCTTCTTCTTGATCAAAATCAAGGTATTCTTCTTGATCGACATGAAGGTGTTGTGGAAGAAATCTCCCTCGATGGTCTCAATTTTGTCACATTCATAATTTGTGTCTATCTTCCTTATCAACACTAAGTTTTTAAACTTAATAGACATATCTTTAGTCCCTGACAACAATGCCAAAAATAATGGGCAAGTTCGTTGATGTCACAAATTCCATCATTTAGTTAATTAATTATTGAGCCTGGTGTGTCTCAGAGCTATATGCGATAAGGATGGTTGTCACAGATTTTTGGGGGGTTTTGCATTGTGAAAAGTGGCTTTTGGTGTTGGTTTGAATTCTTTAGGAGCTTTGAGGAGCTCTCAAGAGCTCTTCAGGATCTCTTTGGGAGCTCTCAGGAGTTGAACTACAACAACTAATTCCTAAGGATTAATTCTATTTATGTCCTAGTTTAAATTTCTATTGACTTACTTGTGACTTCATTTTGACTTGATTGAGACTGATTCATGGAAAAGACTAACATTTACTCTAATCCTTAATCTAAAATGTAAAATCCAAATTAATTCTATTTTGCTTCAAAAGAAATCTATCTTAAGGTCTGCTAGAAAATAAATACTGTTTTAAAGAATAGAAATCATTTGCAAGGAAATGACAATTAATATAGAAAACATAAATACTAATTTCCATGAGTAGATTCCAAACAAATTTTAGTTCCATCTTTCCATAGGTTTCCATCATTGGTTATAATTAAGTTTAACATATAACTACCAAACTCAATTCCTACAAACAATATCTAAATCTGATTTAACTCAATAAACCTTACAATGAATCTAACAAACCATTATAAACATGATGAACTAAACCTTAAAGTGATTTACACACAATTGCTGAAAAATGATTGAAACAAAATTAACTATCCAGATTTAACATCTACACTTCAGATTTAATATCAATGGAAAAAATAACATAAAATCAATAAAATACCAAACAAAAGATCAATCCCTTTGGTTGAGCGGGCCCTGCTCTTCCTCTGGTAAGATCTTTAACACAATGATTTGAGTTAACTTATTATCTTCATTCAAATTGATCAAAAGTAGGACATAGAACAAAGTATTGCAACCATTAATAGATTCTAATCAAAATTATCTCTCCTTCCTCTAATGCTAAAGGATGGATATTTATAAGAATATCCTTATTAAACTCAAAAAATGGCATTAAATACCAAGATTCAAGGTGCCTAAACTAGAGATTTGAATAAAACTAAAGAATAACTAAAACAAGACTGAGAATAGACAGAGAGAAATATGCTAGATTGGCGCTGGGACTAGAAGTTCCTAAATTGACTAAAAGAAGTTGATTTAGACTTTGGTGATTCATCATCTACCTAGGCCAATCAATGGCATCCTTGACTTCATGCGGTTAAACCAGGAGTTTATCTTGAACTAAGTCATCAGTCATCGGTCTTTATCCCTAAATAAGATCCTTAAGAATAGGATAGCAATTATGATAGTAAAAGATTAAAACTGCATAATTAATTCATCATTATTACCATAAAAGAAACACGTTTAATATAAAATATTACCTCAAATAAATCTACCAATTTAGCCAAACATAAAGCAAAGTAAGTAAATATATTAGTCTATAGTCTACCACTAGTCATGTTAATTAACAAAAATAACAAGTCTTTTCAAACATAAATAATTAATTAGAAGTATCTCTTGGCTTCTCATCAAGTGTGTGTTTCTCACCTTTTAGAACTTCTCATCTGGCAGACAACTAGGAGTTTCATCACCTCAGAGTGAGTATGCATTTTTCTTCAAAAAAATAACCTAGATCGTATCCACATCAAGATGGACAAATGATAGAAGCTTTTTTTGATTCTTTTATTTCACCCTTTTTATCTTTTTCATCTTTGATACTGTATGATTGTGCTTTTTTGTTTCTCTTTATATCATTCTCATGTGTGTTCCTTTATGCCTATGGTGATTTTCCTTGGGATCTTGATCCTAGGGGATTGATCACCCCTCTTGATCATTATCTTATCTTATTGAAATTGGTACATTTGAACCCCTCTTGGTGCATTTTTGTCTACTTTAGTGTGAGTTTGAAGCAAATTCATCCTCTCACTAAAGTGGGGGCTATATGGAGTCACCGAAAAAGTAACCCTTCTAGTTTTTTTGACGTTTTTGGGCCCTCCTTATGATTTTGGCTTAATGTTTCCTTGATTTAATGTTGTAATGTGGATAAAACATTCACATTAGATCTTGGGCCCTTTTGAACTAATAGAATTTAATGGTGCCTTCCAAAAGTGTTCTGAAGTGTTGTAACACACTTTCACACTTTTCTAGGGTTTTATCAAATAACTAAGAATAAAAAACATAATCAACCTTAATATTGCCTTATTTGGAGTGTTGTAAAGCTTTGTAACACACTTTCACATTTCTCTAGGTTTTTCATTAATAATTGGAATTTATTATGCTTTAATTGACCCTATTTTGCATCCACAAGCCTCATTTATTGCATCTTTTCGAGAATAATCCTAACAAATTAATCAGGAACCAATCACAATCTAGGTATTTCTAGCTTTTGTGGCCTAGATTTAGGGATTTGGGACTCATTTTCCACCTTGGGTGAATGGCTCCCACCTAGATATTTTTGCCCTGAAGTAGGTTTTACACCTTTCTAAGCACTTTTTAAAATATTCCCAAAATTAGGCCTTGGTGGACTCACTCGCCACCTTGGGAAAATGAGGCTCATATGGCCCAAATGAAAATTTAATTCAAATTTATGGTGGGATTTTATTCTCCTAGATTTGATGTCGGCTTGTAGTGTTGTAATTTGAGGAATTGTTGCATAATTGAGTATAAATACAAGGTTCTTTTACTCATATTCAACACCTAGCATTCAAGTATTCCCAATATCATTCAAAGGCATTCAAGGGAAGATTATCAAGAATTCTAGATCATTCTTCAAGTGTTAATCATTGTGTCAAAGATTAATTGCATCATGTTGTTTTAGAGCTAACAATTATGATGTAGAGTTTTGTGATTCAAGTAAGTGTTTCATTCAAAGATCTATCAACATCAAGAAAGATTACAAGTCTACATCCATCGGAGCCATTACTTACATGCATGCAACACCTTATTGCTAGGGTTTGGTGAGTTGCAACATTTTTATTGGTTCACTCATTATTCTCCATTTGTATTTTCTTTCATTTCATAGTTTAATTATCAACAAGAGGTTTGACCAAGAAAAACCCCTATTCCTTAACCCCAAAAAAATTTCCCCTCTTCTTGTGTGTGATTTCTAGGGCTAGGTTGTAGATTTGTCAAGGAGAAAAGTTGGAGAAAAGTTTTCAAATCCATGAAGTTGTAAAATTTGCCATCAAGTATAGGAGAAGCTTGGAGAAGACCTATAGGTGGCAATTTGTAGTTTCAAATCTGAAAACTAGTCAAAAAGAGTAGACTAGACTAAGAGGAATGGAATCAAGTCCCAAACTTCTAAAAAATTAGAAGTGTACTGATTCACCATAAGTGGTGAATGAGTCCCATTGTATAGGCCTGATAGAGATTTTCATAGATTTGGATACCCTTTTGGCTGAAGCCTATATCTGCACATTTTTCCATAAACTAGATTGATTTTCCTATCTTGGCGAATGAGTCCCAGTCAACATCAACTATAGGTTTTTAAGAATTCTAGATCTCAATTCTTCCTTCTTCAGTCTCCTAGGTGCAGACTTTGAGTTTTATATCTTTCTATTGCATTTTGTTCATCTTTCTAAGTCATTTAATGTTAGTTTGCATTCGATTAGGGTTTGGCATTGCAACTTACACTACATTATCTTTTCCAATTCTAAACTTGGTGGTGAACCCCTCATTAGATCATCTTCAGTCCCTAGGACAACCCTATTGCAATATTTCAATCTCCTTTGCATTGAGATCTCTAGGAATATGCTTGAGTGGAATCTTTGTGAAAGTGGGTGTGAATACATCATTCAATCATCTCATCATCATCCCACCCATTTTTATCATTTCCAATTATATTTTTTTTGTGAGTCTCATCTTGCAAATTTGATAGATATATTTGAGGGCATCCATTTTCTCTTTTATTATAGTCACATCATAGTTATTTTCTTATTATTTTCATCATAGTTATTTTATTCATTCATTTGCGTATGATCCTAGCATCTCACCTTCTTCATTTATTTTTCTTTTACCTAAATTGATTGTTCCATACATTGATACTGATATGATCATAGTTTAGAGCTATCTAAAATAATTAAATAATTCATCATAATATTTCTTCCATCATGGAAAGATATCCTACATCAAAGTTATTAGATAATTATCAACATCTTTTGTCAAGAATCTACCACCACTCTATGTGATTATATAGTCTATATATTTCTCTCCTATATGGGGTGATGATGCAATGTTAGTCCTCATCAATATTTGGATAAAGTACCCCCTTTCCCTATTAAAAATATATTTATCATATAATTTAATAGATTGTATAAAATAATTATTAGTTATGTTGAATAGGATAATGTACATGTTTCTATTGTCTATCATAAGATAATAGGGGTCCAAATGCTAAAAACTTGCTATGAAAACATACAAATTCTTTTTAAAATAGAGCAATAAAGATAGAGAAATCATATCCCACTCTAAAATAATCACTTTAAAAGGATCATTTGAAAGAGTCAGCCCCTTAATTTGAATCATCCGGTCCTTGATACGTACAAAGATAATCTAAACTATTTTTTTTAAAGGAAAATAATAATACACCATGTAGTGGCTATATTAATGAATGGAGAGAGAAAATAGTGAAAATAATGCTAAAAGGAGTTTTTCCCCCTTATTTTATTCTCATTACAAGATTTACACTAGTCCAATAGACTAATTCATATATTATTTTTAAAATAATTTTGACACAAGCATTAAAATGAAGCATGCATAATTGCCACAATTTTGGAAATCAGACATTTCTATAAAATTTTTGATGGAAGTGTATAAACATATATATAACTATTAGATAAGATATAAAATGTAATAGGTAGTTTAATCTATGTTTATTTTGCAAGTTTGAAAAAGTTCAAAAGCTCTTGTACAATTAAAATTGTGGGTTCTTTTTAGAAAACTGTTATTTTTGTTTGGAAAATCATGGGTTCTTGTAATAAAACTACCTCTTTGTTTGTTAAAACTACTTTGTATCTATAAAAGATCATGTGAAATGCACTATTAAACTATCATTTTAAGTCCAACCACCTTTTTTATGAAAAATATCTAATACAACTTGAAAATCATGGGTTTATACTAGAAAAACCACACATTTTACTACTTAAACCGCTAGTTCTAGGTGAAAATATTGTATAATTCTACAAAAACTGCACACTTCATTGTTAAAAGAACAAGTTTCTCTAGTGAATTTATCTTTCAATCAGTCCAAATATCTCTATTTTGTTCAAGACCTTAGATCTCATCCACAACCACCATTGTTAAAGTTAAAACTACCTTTTGTGTGGATAAAACCACATAGTTTGCTACTAAAACCACTAGTTCTAGGTGAAAATCATGTATAATTCTACAAAAACTTCATACTTCAGAGTTAAAGCCACAAGCTTTTCTAGTGAATTTTCCCTTCAATCATTCCGAATACCTTCATTTTGAACTCAATACCTTGGATTTCCATCCAAAATCACCCAAGCTCCTTAAAAAGTACTCGATTCCTCATCAAAAATACATCCATACTATGGGTTTCAATTGTTGAGTAGTTTACACAAAACATACTTTGTATACATATTCAACAATGGTTCTTTGAGTAAGAAATCATACATTTGCAGTCACCATTAATGGAGAGATAGAATGCAAATATTTCAACCTTCATCCTCGTAATAGGGGAGATAAACATGACTTAGCTAGAAGTCTACTACATGCTAATATTACACATTTGAGGTGACCTAATTGCCATCCAATGCTAAATGTCATTGCTCACTACTATAAATTATACCTTTTAATCTTCCTCAAATGTAAATATTTTTTCTAAAGACACTAATATGTCCTTTGACACTAGCACAACATATGAATGTCAACCTAACCTTTGGATGTTAGTGTTTAGGCTGAACACCTACACGTCCCTTAGACAATCGCATGTGGCCATGTGAATACTAGTGAACCTATTGTTTATGCCAATGCAAGTTGTAAGGCTGCATTGTGTTAAAAATTATAGAAAAATAAAATAAAACTAAAATATTTTCACACACCTTGTGTCAAACTACACCTTACTCGAACCCCTCGCTAAGATCATCCAACCTAGACCATCAGTAGTCTCATCTACATAATTTTTCTCTATAGAGTTACTCTGAGTTCTTAGTGGTAGAGCTTTTAAAATCTGGATTAATTTTAAGCTGGTTCCATGATTAATATGGTATTTTTCTCCTGTGCTTGATAGGTTTTGCCTAGGGTTTTGAGTTCTAATACCCTCATTTCAATTTTCTCAAGCCTTAAACCCTTATGTCATATTTATGCGTTGACCCATTGTACTAGGTTGTCGATTGTTTCAGTTATAACTTAAGTCATCCAGCTCATTGTCTTTACCGGCCCCTTCGCCTAAACCTATCAGTCATCACACACTCATTATTTTAAAACCTTCCTAGGGTCAGGCCAAAATATTGCATAACTTAAAGACTTAAGTCCTAAGTCTTTGATATGTTCCCTAAGGGTTGTAATCTATCAACCTAGTCACGACCCCTTTTTATAACTAACCTTAATTGCATGTGCGGAAAATAGGCCTATCGAATTCAAAGATTAAATCCTAGCCATGAGCGCACACTGTGCAAGCCTTAAAATGTTATTTTAAAGCCTATTATGTAGTGTCCACAATTGTGACACATATGTCCTTCTTTCGATGAGGAAAAGGAATGTGGGGTCCTCCAATGAATGACTTGGCATTTGAGTGGAAAAATTTTCAGCGATCAATAGATTGGCGACTGATGGTGACATGATTTCAAATGGTTTTGACTTGATTTGAGTCATTTGATGTGCCACTTAAGGATCAAATGTACAGACATGATTCAAAAAACCAAAATTTCAAATGTTAAATCCATTGCCTTTCGCACGAGCAAATAGTAATTGCAGCAAACACACTCAAAGCCATATAGCGTCGACATAAATGCATTAAAGGCTGATTTTTCCACACATTGGAAGATTGCCAATGATTCAAAGGTACCCTAGGGATCGAGAAAGTGCATTTTAGAGATTTTCATGATCAGAATTAGGGTTTCCTACTAGCAAAAATCCATAAGTAGAAAAAAACTTTCTTTGTGTCATTTTTTCTTAAAAAAGGAAGAAAAACTTGAGTTAGAGCAAACATCTATTGTTAGAATTTGTCTATTTGCTTTAATTGCTTTATTAGGGTTTGGGTATATATTGAAAGGTTGAAGGCCTTATCGAATTCTCTCAAATTGTACCTCATAGGTGGTGCCCTATTATATGAATAGAAGTGCTAGATTTTACATACCTTTCTAATTAAACCTTAGATTGTTTTAGTCTCTACTTTTCACCTATGGGACCCAAACCTCAAGCATCCGGTTTAGGAACCCCAACTATGTCTCTCTCCTAGGATATAATTGACCAATTGAAACCATCCACAAGTAGAAAATTTGAGGGAGAAAATCTATTCTATGGCTATCAGATTCAAGAAGGATTAAAAGATAAGATGTGTGGTATCAAGGATGCCAATTTTTCATTTTCTAGGTGGTGATTATTTCAAAATTGGTTTGGAAATAAAAATTTGGGTGTCCTTGTTCACAACCCTTGGAGGTTAGACTTGGGGAAACTAATAGTGCCTAATGTGTACATGGATTTTGATCTATTGAAGCACATTTCCTCAAGGTATGACCCTGTTCCAAGAGTAATCAGGTTAGATGATGTTAGAGAGATTGTTAAAATAACCAAAAAGGAAATTGAAGATATCTTCAATCTACATGAATGGAGTGAGGGCATGATCCTAATTGACCAAAAATTCTTTAGGGAGGAATACAGGAAAACAAAGGTTCTTTTAACAACAACATTGTTACCTTTTCATATTGCTACTACTAGGATGGGAAGAAACAAGGAGCAAATCAAGATTGGAAAAAATGAACAAGAGCCTTTTCCCATGAGATTCTTTGCTAATTATTTCAAGAAGATAGTTTTCACTCTCTACCAAATCCTTGGCATTGATGAACCATTCCCCATGCCCACATACCTCGTGTATATGGAAGCACATCTCCAACATTCAGTGTATAATGTAGTTTATGACAATGCTACATATCTGTCAAATAAGATGCAAAGGGGTTTGAGTGTACACAAGGCAGACAAGGAATCAGTGGGCTTTGGGTGGTACTCTCTACTAATGCACATGTTCTTGTATAGGGGTGAGAAGGTTTTTGGTAAAGACATGACATTAACAAAGAAGGAGGGTGACATTGATTTTCCCATCCAATGTTGGACCCAAATTTTGGATAAGGATGACCCCGAGTTTGATTATGTGGTGTTCAACAATGTTTTTTCCTCAAAGCTAGGAAGATTTTTGGTCCAAAACCTGCCTAGGATTCCTAAGGAGATCCATGAATTTTTGAGGCCCATGGAGAAAAGGCCTTATTTGAGTTTGAGTCATAACTCGGGTGATATAATAGCTTACCCTCTTACCACTATCTTTAGAATTTATGGCACCCCTGTGCACCCTTATGTATTCCTGAGAGATGTGCCATTAAGAATAGGATTTATTGAAATCATGAGGCAATTAGGAGCATCACATATGGCACATCTTTCATAGAAATTAAAGAAAGGTCCATTCTTCCCTGAATGGACAACATTTGAATAATTTGTGATGGTAAAAAGAAGTTGGAAGTATTTGGGTCAACTCTTGGCACCTTACCACTTGAAAATAGTATGCCCAAGGAATCATGATCCTAAGGGTTTTATTGCTTATTTGAAGGAATTGGATAGGAGTGGTCCTTTTGTACATAATTTTTACTATCCTGAGGATTTCATTAGAAAAATTATGAATTTATTTGAATAAGAAGAGAGAAAGGCAAACTATTTGGATTTCAAAAAGATGATGGAGAAAGCTACAAGGACAGATCCTAAGTATGATCATATGCCAAACATTAAGGGTGAATTCAATAGAGTTATGTATGTTCTTCAAAATTTTAAGGACATAGTGGGTATCTTAAGGGAAGAATGTGTAGTTGCAGACAAAGTAAAATCAATGATAGTAGACCAGGATCCCATGGTAGTACTTGAGGAGAGACCCTCTTCTCAGCTAGGATCAAGGATAAGAATTTATTCTAGAAATAAAGAGAGGGTAAGGAAGCAACAAACATTGAAAACCCCTACTGCATTAGAGGGATCAAGGGAAGCTTCCCCTAAGAGCTTAGTACCATCGCCTCCTAGAATTTATTCCCCTATCATTGTTGATATTGATTCACCTCCTAGGTAATCTCTTCCATCAAGTCAGCCACTGGCCAAGAAGCACAAAATTGAGTTGTGTAAGGTTGTTGATTAATTTGATTTTGATGAGGATGATATTCTAGTGACACCTAAAGATGTGCAACAAGGGATGCCTTCTCCCCCAAGATAAGTTACATCAAGCTTTGGAATAAATAGCCTTAGGCTAAATAAGGCAGACTTAAGTGGCTTGAACAATGTTGATGATTTGAGACAAGATTCTTGCAAGGAATTCATGGAAGATCACTCATTTATTCAGATTGAGGTATTTAAAATTTTTGTGTGGAGGGAAAGTATTTAGGAATATACTAAGAAGGTGGCTAAGGAAAGAAGTCTACACCTTGATCTCTTAGAGGAGGTTTCACAAGCTAATGTAAGAAGTGAATGAAGAAGCAATTTTAGAATATCACAGTTGATGAGGCTAGGGCACTCGCACAAAAAAGTGGTGTCTTATTATATCCTAAATGGGATATAGCTAATGTCGTTGTCCTTGATACAATAAGGAGAGATGAGAAATCCTTATTCCAAACTAAAGAAGAGGCTAAAATGGAACTTCAAGGGTCATCTTTTAGAGAAGAATGGGATGCTCTAGCTATATGGTCATTGTCTCTTGGTTCTAAGAATCCCATTGTAGTAGAACCAGATGACTATAGGGGAAAACTAATTATAAAGAGAGTTGTTGATAATCCTACATTGGAGGTGGCTGACATGACAGTCAATATTTCTATGTTTACAAAGGCAATATTTGAGGGTCTTACCAAAGAAAGCAACACATACAATAGTAAGCATAATGAGTTGATTAGTGAATACAACACGAGTCAGAAAAGGGGTGCTAAGCTTGAGGAATATTTCACATTATTGAAACAAAAACTGGAGGCTCTTAAGTCCCAAGGACTAGTCGGTTTAGGTCATGTAGTGCCTCCCTCTCATGTGACTCATTCCCCATCTACTCCACATGAGAAAACATTGAAAATTGTACCTTTCAATATGGGACAAGAGCCATTAGTAGTTGAGGGGCCAAGTATATTAGGTGCAACTCCATCAACTAAGCCTACCAAAGAGGAATTACTACTCCAACTTGAAGAATACAAGGGATTTCTTCAACAAGCTCAAAGTACCATGTATGAAACTAATTCTAAAATTTTTCACATGGTTTTGAAGCATATGAATAAGAAAATACATAATACATTAAATAGTATTCATTCAAGAATTATGCTTCAATGATACAAGAAATAAGGTTGTCTAAAAGAGACAAATAATTGGCTACTCTATTACTGGATAAATAGATTCCCAGAGCTAAAAATTTGAAGCTTATGGAAATTGGAGCTAAAAAGGAGGATAAATATCCAAATGTTGTCCCAACTTATAGATTTTTTGGTGAAATCAAGCAGTAGAATTTTCAAGGCTAGGTTGCCCCTATGGATGCAAAAATAAAAGAGTTAAAGGCCAAGTTTGATGAGGCAGATACTACATTGCTACCTGACATCCAGGATACACATGATGGGGTCAAACCTTTACAAGCATGGAGGGATCAAATTGAAACAACAATTTTTTCTCAAGCATCTTTCATTTGTGAAAGAATTGATATTGACATGCTGAAGAATAATCTTGAGAAATTATCCTTCATCATCAACTTTTTCCAAGATTTTGATAAAGAGGATACTTTCATGATGATAAAATATATGGTCCCATATAGGAAAAAGATGGACCATATTATTAGATTCAATTGGCCTTCAGGCACAGAATATGAGTTATGGAAGAAGGCTTTCATTGATGATTTGGAGCTGTGAATGCAGATAAGGAGAATACATATACTTGGTCATGTATTGTATAGTTCTGGCCTTAGAAGTTATGATGTATAAAGATATGTTTCTCCTCAACTGAGGATACAACAAACAAGTGCTAACTAGTGTTGACCTGGATTAGTGTTGGTGTTGGTCAAGATGACGATTCACTTTCCCTCCTTTGGATGCTTTGAAAGATAAAAGAGGTTACAACAGTATGAAGGTTATCATTATACTACAAGGTGCCTTTTTTAAGGTATTTATATTTGTTGTTGCGAATGGATATTTTTCTTCACATGTATTCCCTCCAATTGAAAATGTAAATATAATTGCAAAGGGAATATGTGCTATAGCAGTCCAATAGAAATGAGACATGTGTACATGTTAGCCTGAAGCTTTTTTTGCTCCCTTGTTTGTATAAAAGGGAATTCAAGGCCATATGTTGAGCTCTTTTTTTGAATTCTAGATGTGAGTTATGCAAATGAGAAGCACAAAGATATTACGTTTTGAATTGAGGTCTTAGGTTATGAGTTAAGATAGTTTACTTTGTTAATTGTATGGTTTCCAGGCATATCTGAGGCAAATATGCCTATCTTTTGATTCCATTGTCTCTTCGTTATTGCATTTTACATGAATTATTAATGATAATACAATCAAAGATCATTTGATTGATTTTCATTGTCTCTTGTAGTGAAATATGTTTTGATTATGGCTCTGGTTTAACGAACCAATTAGAATACCTTAATTAGAACATGGATTTACATAAATGTTAAGTGGATTTTATAAGTAGTAATGGATCATAGGTATTAATACGTGAATTGTAATGCAACTTCACAAAGATCATGGATGTTTGGGATTAAATTCACCTTATAGTTTTGTTTGCTTTGTTTTGACTCCTTGCCTTGAGATAAGGCACTAGTATGAAGGCATTGCGTGCATTTATTGTGGTTCTAGTCTTTGATTTGAGAAAACCATTCATAAATACATTTTTAATTGACTTACTTTTGTTATGATTTAGTATTGTATGGTATTCTCAGCTTTTGGTATTTGATTCTTCTAAGGAACTACCAATTTCTTGAAGGATTTCATCTATTTATCCTCTGATGGGAATACATATGCTTTATTATGTAATGTATGACATCATCTAATAAGTAGGGACATAGTAGATACATTGTGGTATCACTCTCCTAGGTTTTTCAGAGCCCAAAGTGTAGGAGAAGAAGCATCAAACCTTCATCTTGTTTGTTGGCCAATTATCTCCCAAGTAATTGAGAATTGAGTTTGGAAAGCTCATAGGTACTTAGTGAGATCATATTGGTTCTTAAAAACAACCAACAGATTGGTGACTCTACTGGGGAATTATACATCGGATAAATATTTTTTTTCCATTATGCCTTGTCAAATTTCACTATAATATGTGGCAATATTGTTTATAGAGTCGGTCTAGTTGGGTTTTCGCGAGATTTTTCTCAAGTAATTGTCAAGTGTTTTCACTAAATTTTATGTTAAGTATCCCACTGCTTTTGTGTATTAAAAGGCTTGTGTTAAAAGGTTTGACCCAAAGTACGTCGGATTTTTCAATGTTCGTGTGAGTTGGTAAAGATCTTGTGCAATTTGCATGAATTGTAACACAATTGATATAAACTTGTCCCAATAAATTTGGGTGGCAACTCTTACATGTCTACACCAATGCATGCCAATATTTGAAGACCTTAAGGAAGTGGAAAAGAGGAACAAAAGAAGGCTCAAGAAGGTGACAAAAGAAAGAAATCTCATGAACAAATGTGAGGAACCCGAAGCTAGATGAATTAATTTTTTGAAAGGAAGCTACAAATTGAGCTTTCCAAAAACAAGCGACCATAATGGGTGAAGAAAACTATGAAATCTGGTAAGTCTGTTGAATCCCTAGTTGAAGCATCTCCTACTTTCAATAATGAAGTAAATAGTGCAAGTACTCTTGGAGAATCACATGGGGTTGCGGTCTCTAGGAAAGATCAAGTAAGTTTCCCTATTGAACAAGTTTTTGATAATTAGTTGGACATATCAAGATAAGAAGCTAGGTGGGGTTTTTGGAATACAAGTAATAAATTCCCAAAACCACCGATTCCTAGAGTTGTGTCTATTTTTCATGGAGGAAATTTGAACCCTCAAGGAGAATTCCTTGATACAAAAACATATTTTCCCTTGAGGAAGATGCAGTTGATTAAAAATTTCATACTCCTGCACCAAGCAAGTATGGGGACTTCTTAGAAAATAAGGAGGATATAGATAAGGATATACAAGCCTTGGAAGATGAAGAAAATTGGCTTGTTGAGCAAGAAGAAAAGAATAGATTAAAAGCATTGCAGGAAAAGGCTGATGGGGTTAGAGCCAAGCAACTTGACAGGGATGGTAGGAGACAAAAATTTGAGAAAATGAGAGAGGATGCTACTAGGTGTAAAGTTGCTAAGAGAATCCTGCTAATTCAGTAGCCCAAATCACCCATGAGATTCCTAAGGAAATGATCCAAATGGGAACCTCTACTGCTAGTACATATGTAATGAGTGTTGAAACTACCAAAATCTCTGAGCCCCTATCCATTTCTAAGAAGACATTCTTTGTAGATGATGGGAAGAATTCCATTGATCAGAACAGGAAAATTACCTTCAATACTTTCACTCCCAATACTAATACAAATACCCACACTTCATCTACCAAGACTCCTTTCAATAACCCTAAAATTGACCCCACTCCATCTGTTGCACCCCCAAATCGTGAGTTATTGAAACTGTAGTTGGTTAATGAGAAATTGAAGGAAGACCTCAAGAAGGCTGAAATTGAAGCTTCTAATGCAGAAATGGTCAAGAAGATTTCTTTTATTAAAATGTCTATAACAACTCCCAAAAATTCAAGCTCTAGAAAAAATAGTAGTGAGCTTCAAAAGAAGAATTTTGAAGGACATACTCCTAACATAGGTGGCAGTGGAGGTGGAGGAAGAAATAAGAGTAACAATTCTTACTCTAAAGATGACAAAGGAAGCAAGAAAAAGGGTGGTGTTAATGGTGAAAGTGGAAGAGGTAGGACTAGAGATAGATTTAACAATAAAGGATATGAAGAGAAAAATGATGCTCATAGAGACATAAATGATAGGAGGCCACCCCAGATGGATAGGTATAGACAATTACACTTTGAAAATATCCCAAGGTATCCAAACCATGTCCCTAATAATGTTAGGAAGTATCTCCCTAAATTTACTTGTAACAATGCTTTTAGTGGTGAAGATCGTTTGAAAGCTTTCCAAAGTTTTATGGAAGATTTTGAATTATGGGATGATGATGTTGCCATGAATTATTTTATGCAATCCTTGACTGAAGATTCTAGGGATTGGTATAGGGGGTTGCTTCACATGAGTTTTTATTCTAAAGAGGCCTTCTACAGACTTTTAAGAGAGAAGTATGGAGATCAAACTGATCCTAAGTTCAGGTTGAATGATTTCAATAATATTACTAAAGGGCATAATGAGATAGCAATCGATTTCAATGTAAGGTTCCAGAAAGGTATGATTAGAGTCCTTTCTTACTTGAGGCCTAATGAAAATGCTTGTCTAGTAGTGTATTGTAATTCATATGACTCTAAGATGTGTTATGTGCTTAGAGACAAGAACCCCCAGTACCTAAGAGAAGCCTACAAAATGATAGTCAACATTGAAAAAATAGAAGAAGCTCAGCCCCTGATGAGAAGCTAGATTAGGTCCTCAGTTTGTTACAAAATGCAATGAAGAATGAAAAGCCTCAGTTTTAGAGGAATGAAAGACCACCTAGGATGCAAGACTATTCATATCATACCAACTGGCATAATGGGAAAGTAGTTAACAACAATTAGAAAAATGTTCAAGGTACACATGATCATTTGCAAAGAAATTTTACCAATGTTGTTGATGATTTTCCATGGTGTGAAGTGTGCCAGATTCCTCACTCATCATAGCAATGTGTTTTTGCATGGTCCTTAGAAGAAAATCAAGATGACCAAGGAGAATCAGATTCTCCTTAGGGCCATGATCAGATGGAAAATGTATTTATGATTAAATCAGATCTTGATTGTGGTGAATATTTTTCCAGTGATGATGTTAATATGAATGAAGTGGATGTGAAAATGTAAGAAGCTAGTGTGCATCATTAGCAAGTCTTCTCAGATGAAGAGGAAGAGAATGATTGCACTATATACTCTTGAGTTAGATAATGTTTCTTTGAGGAGACCATCCAATGAAGAAATTGAAAAGTATAAAGTTTCCTTGGCTGCTCAAGCAAGAAGCAACCTTCAGTTGAGAAACAAAACTGTAAGTGGTAACTAGGGTAACATTGGTAGTCTTTTTGTCAAGGAAAATAATGCAACAAATAAGGGGACTAGCACATAAAATAAAAAGGAAGATGAAAAGCCCAAAGAAGGTAATGAAATAAGAATTTGGGCTAAGAAGAACAGAAAGGCTAAGTTTGATGGTGATGTTGTTACCCAGGCTATGAAGTCTAAGGATCTCAATATGAGTGTTGAAAAGAGTGAAACACAAGGTGATAAGGTGACTCCTAAAGAATTGGTACTCCCTGAATTAACTTCGCATTATCTTGTAGAAATGTTCCAAGTGTTGTCTCAAGTTAGAGTTACAGTTCCACTATTAGAGATGGTGAGAATTGAAGAGCACAAGGAGAAGATAGTAGCTTTTATCAACAATTTTTCTTTGGGGGGGTAAAGATAAGACGATCATTGACCAGCCTGAATCAAGTAAGGGACAAGAAAAGAATGCAGAGGTGGAGATAGTAATAAATGAAAACCTTGGAATATATTTGTGAACTACTATCACTACAAACCCAAATCAAGTCAATCCTTTCTTTCTAAGCTTGATCATTAATGGTAAATTTCTTAGGAATTGCATGAATGATTTACGGGCCTCAAATAATGTAATGGAAATAAAAATCATGGAAGAGATGGGACCAAAGGTTGATAGAAATAATGGGAAGTTTTATGTTATGTATTCAAGAGAGGTCCCTGTTATAGGAGTAACTAACAAAGTTCCTTACAAATTGATAGCCTTCCTTGAAAAGGAATTGTTTATGAGCATCACAGTGGTAGATATCCCACCAACCTATGGGATGTTACTATCAAGGCATGGAGTGCTTCCATGGGTGGGAGTATACAATTTGACCTATTGTTAGCCACGTTTTCTATTGATTAGAAGGATGTCAAGGTTGCAAGGGAGCCAAGAATCTATCACATGATTGAATGTGTGGAAGAACCAAAAGAACCAACGAGGATCAATTTTGTAGATACTGGTTTGGACACCTTTCGAGCTGAGGAAGAGATGCTAGAAGAGAAGATAGAGCCTACACCAATTTTTTGAGAGGTTGTTGATGACCTGCAAGGAGATTCTCCTTGGGCTATGTACTTTGATGGGGCCTACTCCAAGGAGGGCTATGGTGTAAGAGTTATATTGTTTTCACTAGAAGGCAAGACCTTCAAGTATTATTTCTTGTTAAAATTCTCTTGTACCAATAATGTGGCCGATTATGAGACTCTATTGTTGGGCCTAAAGATAGCCTCAAAACATGGCATTAAGATGTTAAAAGTGTCTAGAGATTCTAAATTAGTAGTTTTTCAAGAGAGAGCTAAGTTTGTTGCCAAAGATAAAATGCTTAAACAATATAGGAATGTTGTATGGAACATGATCAAGGCCTTTGATGCTTTTAATATAGATTGGATAGAAAGAGCCAAGAATGTAAAGGAAGATCTGTTAGCAAACATTGTTGTCAGATTAGATGATGTTTCAAGGATAGAGGTGCAAACCTGACCTACAGTGCTAGATAACATTTTCAACTGGCAAGTGTTTGAAAATGATAATGATATCCTCAAATTTTTACATTGTATTAATGACTATGAGAGCTAAGAAATTGGTTTTGGTTCATTGGTAGTAGAAGTTGATGGCAAGGAGACATTTTTTGGGAATGAGGTGATGTAGCTAAAAACCAATAAGATCCCCAAAGGATTGGTTGCATTAGAAAGGATTTTTGGTTGCCCTGAGAATGAAAATGTTAAAAAAGAATCTTCCCATAAAGAAGACTTGGAAGAGATCAATCTAAGAACTAAGAATTATACGAAATTAGTGTACATAGGGAAAAGGATGAAGCCATGTGTTAAAACTATGTTGATATCTCCCTTGAGGAAGTATAGACATGTATTTACATGGTCGTATGATGGCTTGAGGGCCTATAGGGAGGATTTTTTCTAACATGAGATATCGCTGAAAGATGATGCAAAGCCTTTTAGGTAGAAAAAGAGGTCAATCAATCTTACTTTGCAACCAAAAATGTAGGAAGAGCTTACAAATCTAATTGATGCAAGGATTATAAATCTTATAAGACATTCATCATGGGTCTCAAATCTTGTTCTAGTAAGAAAGAAAAATGGAGACCTGAGGTTGTGTGTAGATTTTAGAAACTTGAATGTGGCATCTCTAAAAGATAATTATCCTTTGCCTAATATGGAGACAATGCTGTAAAAGGTGACCGGATGTGAGTTACTCTCAGTGATGGATGGGTTTTTAAGTTACAACCAAGTCGTGGTGAAGGAGTCAAAATAGTACAAAGTTGCATTTACAACACCATGGGGGGCATATGTATATGTAAGGAAGCCCTTTGTCTTGATTAATGTTGGTGCCACACTTGAGAGAGCCATGGATGTGGATTTTTCTAACTTAAATAATTTGTTTCCTGATATTTACCAAGATGATCTTATTTATCATAGTAAGAAGGGGGAAGATCATTGCTCACACCTAGAAAAGATATTTATCATAGGCTTAGAATATGAGATTTCTTTGAACCCCAATAAGTGTCAGTTTGGAATAAAATAAGGGAGATTGCTAGGCCACATTGTCTCAAAAGATGAGGCCAGGATTGAACCTGAAGAAGTGACAATAATTGATAAAATTCTACAACCTAAGAATGTGAAGGGAATGCAATCCTTCTTTAAACAAATTAATTTTGTACGAAGATTTGTTACCCATTTTGTTGAAACTGTAAGGCCCATTTCCAAAATGCTGAAGAAAGGAGAGAAAGTAGCTTGGACAGAAGAACTTACAAAATATTTCCAAGCTATTAAGGATGCTATCATGCAAGAACCTATCCTCAAATACCTTGATTAGTCAGAGCCCTTTTAAGCTATTCATATTTGCTTCATTCCATACTGTAGCAGGGGCTTTACTTTAGAATAATGATGAAGGTTTTGAACAACCTATTTTCTTCTTTAGAAAATCATTACAGTCACTCGAGTTAAAGTATGATGCTCCAAAAAATCAAGCATATGCCTTCGTTAAGGTTGTCAAAAAATTCAAACCATATTTGACTTGAGATACTATTGTAGCATATATTCCAACAACAACAACCAAATATATATTTACTTAACAAGATACCACAAATCATCGGTGTAGGTGGATCAATAGAATTAAAGAGTTCAACATTGACATTCAGATCAAAAAGCTAGTGAGAGGTCAAGGTCTGGCTAGGTTGATGGCTGAGACAAAACTGGAAGCTAACCAAATAAACTAGGTTGAGCATGAAAATTTTGCACCTATATGCGATATGTAGACTTGTGGGTGGTACAAAAGAATTTTTGAGTATTTACAAACCATGCAGTGCCCTGGAGTTTTTCTTAACAATGAGAAAAGGCCTTTAAAGTTGAAAGCAATCAAATATGTTATCATTGATGGTGAAATTTGGTGGAGAAGCCTTGAGGGTGTGTTTCTCAGCTGTGTGGATGGGGACCAAGTAGAAGATCTCTTGATTGAGATGAATAAAGGGGCATGTGGAGGTAATTACATGGCCAATACCACTACCCATAAGATATTGAGAATAGGATTTTGTTGGTCCACTATGTTGAAATATGCACATAGGTTTGTAAATGAATTTGATGCTTGTCAAAGGTTCACTGGAAATTTAAAGTTCTCAGGAAATTTACCACTTAGGCTGGTGTTAGTGCAAGCCCCATTTCAACAATGGGGCATTGATTTTATTGGAGAAATCTCTAAGAAGTCAAATGGAGGACATGCCTAGATATTGGTTGCAACTAATTATTTCACAAAGTGGGTTGAAGCTATTCCTACTAGGAAAGCTACTAGTAAAGTTGTCACTAATTTTTTGATGAACAATATCTTGAGTAGGTTTGGCATTCTTGAAAGAATTGTCTATGATAACACCATGTGCTCCACGTCTAAATATTTTATTGAATTTTCTAACCAACATGGCATAATCATTTCTTATTCATCCCCATATCACCCCTAGGGGAATGAACAAGTTGAATCAAGCAATAAAATCTTGATGAAGATTATCAAGCGGGTGATTGAAAAGAACAAGAAGGCCTAGGATTCAAAATTGTAGCTTGCATTATTGGCTGACAAGACTATAGTGAAGAGGATCATTGGGAAATCTACTTTCAATCTGGTGTATGGGGTTGAGGCTAGAATACCACATAATAATTTGATAAAGATGTACAAATTTTTCCAAGAATAAGATAGTGACATTTGTGATGAGATGCAACACAAGATGGATGAATACATTGATCTTGATGAAACTAGGTGAGAAGCTCATAAAAGGAATGAGAGGCTACAATTGCAAGTTAAGCACCTATATGAAAAAATTTCCATTGAAAGGAAGTTTGAATTGGGAAGCATGGTCTTAATGTGGAATGCAAGGATGGAGGATAAGGGTACACATGGGAAGTTCGATCCATTATGGTTAGGCCCTTATCTAATTATTGATACACATGGAGAGAACTCTTATTTCTTGCAATCCCTGATAGGTGAAATTCTTGATCTTCCAGTACATGGGCAGATCTTGAAACCCCATTTCTCTTGAAATGGGCTATCTTTCCATGTACAATTGTACAGTCCTGTAAATTGTGTATATAGGTTTGGTGTGTTTCCTTTTTATTTTGTTTTCTTGTATTGTCTCTTTGTGCTAGGTTACTTCAACCTGAGATCTAAACTCTCACCATACCATCTAGGGGTATGCATCCCTGAGCTGGAGCAACTGGTATAGCTTTTAAAATTTAGATTAATTTTAAGCAAGTTCCATGCTTAGTATGGTCTTTTTCTCCTATGCTTTATAGGTTTGGTCTAGGTTTTGAGGTCTAATACCCTCGTTTCAATTTTCTCAAGCCTTAAACCCCTATATCATATTTCTGTGTTGACCTATTGTACTAGGTTGTTGGTTGTTTTAGTTATAACTTAAGTCATCTAGCTCATTGTCTTTATTGGCCCCTTTACCTAAACCTGTTAGTCATTACATGCTCTTCATTATTTTGCAACCTTCCTAGGGTCGGGCCAAAAGATTTTATAACTTAAAGACTTAAGTCCTAAGTCTTTGATATGTTCCCTAAAGGTTGTAATTCGTTAACCTATTCATGGCCCCCTTTTATGACTAACTTTAATTGCATGTGCAGAAAATTAGGCTCGTTGAATTCAAAGATTAAATCCTAGTCCTGAGCGCACACTGCACAAGCCTTACAATATTATTTTAAATCCTACTATGCGGTCTAGGCAATTGTTCCATGTATTTCCTTTTGCTGGTGAGAAAAAGGAATGTAGGATCCTCCAACGAATGACTTGGTGTCTGAGTGTCAAAATTTTCATTGATTGATAGACAAACGATTGATGGTGACATGATTTTAAATATTTTTTTACTCAATTTGAGTCATCCGATGTGCCACTTCAAGTTTAGATCTATGAACATGATTCAAAAAACCAAAATTGAAAATGTGAGAGTCATTGCCTTTCATGTGAGCGAATAGTAATTGTATTAAACACACCCAAAGCCATCTAACGTCGACATAAATGCATTAAAGGCTAGTTTTTCCATACACTTGAAGATTTCCAATGATTCAAAGGTACCCTACAGATCGAGAAAGTGCATTTTAGAGCTCATTGTGATCAGAATTAGGGTTTCTTTCCAGTAGAAAGCTGTAAGTAGAAAAAACACTTTCTTTGTGTCATTTTTTCTTAAAAAAGGAGGAAAAGCTTGAGTTAGGGCAAACATCGATTGTTATAATTAGTCTGTTTGCTTTAATTGCTTTATTAGGGTCTAGGTATATATTAAAAGGTTGAAGGCCTTATCAAATTCTTCAAAATTATACCTCATAGTTGGTGCCATAGTATATGAATAAAAGTGCTAGGTTTTACATATCTTTCTAATAAAACCTTAGATTGTTTTAGTCTCTACTTTTCACCTATGACACCCAAAATTCAAGCATCCGGTTCAGGAAGCCCAACTAGATCTCTCTCTTAGGATATAATCGACCAATTGAAACCATCCACAAGCAGCAAATATGAGGGAGAAGCTCTATTCTATGGCTATCGAATTCAAGAAGGATTAAAAGATAAGATGTGTGGTATCAAGGATGCCAATTTTCCATTTTATGGGGTGGCAATTATTTCAAAATTGGTTTGGAAATGGAAATTTGGGTGTCCCTATTTGTAACCCTTGGAGGTTAGACTTGGGAAAACTAGTGGTGTTGAATGTGTACATGGATGTCGATCTATTAAAGGAAATTTCCTCAAGGCATGACCATGTTTTGAGAGTAATTAGGTCATATGATGGTAGAGAGATGGTCAAAATAACTAGAGTAAATTACAAATATCTTCAATATGAATGAATGGAGTGAGGGCATGATTCCAATTGACCACAAAGTCTCCAGGAAGGAATATAGGGAAAAAAATGTTCTTTTGAGAACAACAATGTTACCTTTTCATACTGCTACTACTAGGATGGGGAAAAAAAGGAAGCAAATCAAGATTGGCGAAAATGAACAAGAGCCTTTTCCCATGAGATACTTTGCTAATTATTTCAAGAAGATAGATTTCTCTCTCTACCAAATCCTTGGCATTAATGAACCATCCACCATGCACACATACCTCATGTATATGACAACACATTTCCAACATTCAACTTATAATGTAGTTTATGACTATGCTACATATCTATTAGATAGGATGCACAAGGGTTTGAGTGTACTCAAGGAAGGCAAGGAATCAATGAGCTTTAGGTGGTACTCTCTACTGATGCACATGTTCTTGTATAGGGGTGAGAAGGTTTTTGGAAAAGACATGACATTAACAAAGAAGGAGGGTGACATTGATTTTACTGTCCAATGTTGGACCCAAATTTTGGATAAGGATGACCCCAAATTTGATTGTGTTGTTCAAAAATGTTTTTACCTCAAAGATGAGAAGATTTTTGATCCAAAACTAACCTAGGATTCCTAAGGAGATCCATGAAATTTTTAGGGCCATGGAGAAAAGTCTTGCTATGAATTTGATTCATAATTGGGGTGATATAATAGCTTACCCTCATACCACTATCTTTAAAATTTATCGCACCCTGTGAACCCTTATGTATTCCCAAGAGATGTGCCATTAAAAAAGGGTTTATTGAAATCAGGAGGCATTTGGGAGCATCACAGATGGCGCATCTACTAGAGACACAAAAGAAAGGTTTATGCTTCCCTAAATGGAAAAAATTTGTAGACTTTGTGATGGTAAATGGAGGTTGGAAGGATTTGGGTAAGCTCCTAGCACATTACCAGTTGAAAATATTACACCCAAGGAATCATGATACTAAGGGTTTTATTAGTTCTTTGAAGGCATTGCACAGGAGTGGTTCTTTTGTACATAATTTTTACTATCCTTAGGATGTCATTAGAAACATCATGAATTCTTTGAACAAGAAGAGAGAAAGGAAAAGTATTTGGCTTTCAAAGATCTGATGGAGCAAGCTACAAGGAAAGATCCTAATTATGATCCCATGCCCAACATTAAGGGTGAATTCAATAGAGTTGTGTATGTTCTTCAAAATTTTGAGGATATAGAGGGTATCATGGGAAAAAAAGGTGTAGTTAAAAACAAAGGAAAATAAATGGTAGTAGACCAAGATCCCATGGTAGTACTTGAGGAGAGACCCTCTTATCAACCACGATCAAAGACAAGAATTTATTCTAGAAAGAAAGAGAGGCTGAGGAAGTAACAAACATTGCCAACCCCTATTGCATTAGAGGGATCAAGGGCATCTTCCCCTTAGAGCTTAGTGACATCACCTCCTAGGTGGTCTTCCCCTATCATTGTTGATATTGATTTACCTACCAGGGAATCTCTTCCATCAGGTCAACCACTGCCCAAGAAGCAAAAAGTTGAGTCATTTAAGGTTGTTGATTACTATGATTCTGATGAGGATGATATTCTAGTAAAACCTGAAGATATGTAGCAAGGGATTCCTTCTCCCCCAAGATAAGTTGCATCAAGCTCTAGAATAAGTAGCCTTAGGCCAAATAAGGCAGATTTAAGTGGCTTGAACAATGTTGATGATTTCAAACAAGATGCATGAAAGGAATTAATGGAAGATGACTCATTTATTGAGACTGAGGCATTTAAATATTTTGTGTGTAGGGAAAGTATTCAAGAATATACTGAGAAGGTGGCTAAGGAAAGAAGTCCACACCCTGATCTCTCAGAGGAGGATCTACAAGCTAATGTAAGAAGTGAAATGAAGAAGCAATTTTAGAATATCATAGATGATGAGGCTAGCGCACTCGTACAAAAGAGTGGTGCCTTATTATTTCCTGAATGGGCCATAAATAATGTTGTTGTCCTTTATACAATAAGGATGTTGTCCTTTATACAATAAGGAGAGCTAAGAAACCCTTATTCCAAACTAAAGAAGAGGCTAAAATGGCACTTCAAGGGTTAAATTTTAGTGAAGAATGGGATGCTCTAGCTATATGGTCATTGTCTCTTGGTACTAAGAAGTCCATTGTAGTAGATTCAACTAAGTTCATGGGACAACTAATTATAAAGAGATTTGTTGATACTCCTGCACTAGAGGTTGCTGACATGATAATCAATATCGCTAATTTTACAAAGGCAATAGTTGATGGCCTTACCAAAGAAAAGGACACATACATCAGTAAGCATAATAAATTGATTAGTGAATACAACATGATTCAGCAAAGGGTTGTTGAGCTTGAAGCATAATTAGCATTATTGAAACAACAAGTGGAGGCTCTTAAGTCTCAAGAAATAGTCATTTCAAGTCATGCAATGCCTCCCTCTCCTATGACTCATTCCCCATCTCGTCCACCTCAAAAAAAATTGACAATTGTACCTTACAATATACGCCAAGAGCCATTGGTAGTTGAGGAGCCAATTATATCAGGTGCAACTCCATCAACTTAACCTACCAAAGAGGAATTACTTCTCCAAATTGAAGAATACAATGGATTGCTTCAACAAGCTCAAAGTATCATGTATGAGACTAATTCTAGAATTGTTCACATGTTTTTAAAGCATATGAATAAGAAAATCTAGATTACATTAAATAGTATTCATTCAAATTATGCTTCTTTGATACAAGCAATAAGATTGTCTGAAAGAGACAAATAATTGGCTACTCCATTACTGGATAAATTGATTCCCAGGGCTGAAAGTTTGCAGCTTATGGAAATTGGAGCTAAATAGGAGGATAAATATCCAAATATTATACCAACTTATAGATTTGTTGGTGAAATCAAGGAGAAAATTTTTCAAGGCTACATTGCCCCTATGGATGCAAAATTAAAAGAGCTAAATTCCAAGTTTGATGAAGCGAATACTACATTGCTACCTAATATACATGATACACATGATGGGGTCACACCTTTACTAGCATGGAGGAATCAGATTGAAACAACAATCGCTTCTCAAGCATCTTTCATTTGTGAAAGAATTGATATTGGCATGCTGAAGAAGACTCTTGATCTAAGTTATCCTTCATAATCATATTTTTCCAAGATTTTGATAAAGAGGCTACTTCCGTGATGATTAAATATGCCCCATACAGGAAAAAGATGAACCAGATTATTGGATTCAATTAGCCTTCATACATAGAATATGAGTTATGGAAGAAGGTTTTCATTGATGATTTGGAGTTGTGAATATAAATAAGGAGAATACATATACTTGGTCATGTATTGTACATGTCTGGCCTTGGAAGTTATGATGTATAAAGATATGTTTCTCCTCAACTCAGGATGCAATAAACAAGTGCTGACCAATGCTAACTTGGATTTTTGTTGGTGCTAGCCAAGATGATGATTCGATTTCCCTCCTTTGGATGCTTTGAAAGAAAAAAGAGGTTACAACAGTATGAAGTTTATCATTATACTACAAGTTTCCTTTTGGAAGGTGGTTATATTTGTTACTGTCAATGGATATTTTGCTTCATGTGCATTCCCTCTAATTGAAAATGTAAATATAACTACAAGGGGAATATGTGTTATAGCAGTCCAATAGAAATGAGACATGTGTACATGTTGGCTTGAAGCTTTTTCTCTTCCTTGTTTCTATAAAAGGGAATTCAAGGCCATATGTGTAGGTCCTTTTTTGAATTTTAGATCTAAGGTATGCAAATGAGAAGCACAAATATATTATGTTTTGAGTCAAGGTCTTAGGTTGTGAGTTAAGACAATTTACTTTGTTAATTGTATGGTTTCCAAGCATATCTAAAGAAAATATGCTTATCGTTTGATTCCATTGTGTCTCCATTGTTCCATTTTACATTAATTATTAATGAGAATATGATCAAAGATCATTTCATTGATTTTGATTGTCTCTCACAATGAAATATGTTTTCATTATGGCTCTAGCTCAATGAACCAGTTAGAATACCTTAATTAGAAGATGGATTTACATAAATGTTAAGTGGATTTTATAAGTAGTCATGGGTCATAGGTATTAATACAAGAATTTTAATGAAACTTCAAAAAGATCATGGATGTTTGTGATTAAATTCACCTTACAATTCAGTTTTCTTTGTTTTGACTCCTTGCCCTTAGATAAGGCACTAGTCTGAAGGCATTGCATAAATTTCTTGCGGTTCTAGTCTTTGATTTGACAACACCATTCATAAATACATTTTTAATTGAATTAATTTTGTTATGATTTATTATTGTATGGTATTCTCGACTTTTGGTATTTGATTCTTGTAAGGAACTACCAATTTCTTAAAGGATTTCATCTATTTAGCCTATGATGGGAATACATCTGCTTTATTTAACAAATGACATCATTTGATAACTAGGGACATAATAGATATGTTGTGGGATCACCCTCTCTAGTTTTGTAGAGCCTGAAGCATAGGAGAAGAAGCATCAAAGCTTCATCTCATCCGTTGGACAACTATCTCTCAAGTACTCAAGAATTAAGTTTGGCAAGCTCATAGGTACTTGATGAGATCTGATTGGTTCTTAGAAAACAACGAAAACTTAGAAAGTACTAAGGTCATTAATGAAAGAAAATAATAAAATTTCAAATATTTTATATTTATAAATAAATCATTCGAAGGGTGAATTCACTTTCTCAATTTTTACTCCTCTAAATTAGGAAAACCTACGAGGGGGCATATATTCACCATTCTCAAAATACTCTTCTAAATTTATTTCTTTAAAACATTCCTCTACTCATATTAGATTTATTCAAATTTTTAGATTGATACATTTGGTTTTGTAGAACATGTATATATTTTCCCCAAAAAATAACTATGTAGGACTATAGAGTTGGATACATATGAATTTATAAAATATAGGGTTGGGGGCATTATTGGTATGTTTCAAGAGCTTATGCATTCTTTATAGCATCCTTTTGGGCCATCATATTGCTTGCTTCTTGCATTTCATTATTTACTTTACCATAGCTTATTTCTTAGTGCAATCAACTTGCTAAAGAGGATGCAAAATGTAATGTCAAAAATTATGCACTCACATAATTTCACATTATTTTCTCAGCTCATCTTAATTAAAGGGCATATTTCACATTCATTGATAATTTTGTATCTATTAGTAATATAATAAAAATATAGATGGTTAGAGTAGTGGGAAATACATTGTGTGAATATGACCAACTAAATTTTGTAAAGAATAAATATTATCAATATAAGTAATTAAAATATCATGAGTGTATATGGATTTAGACATAAGGTTGATATAACTAGATAAATGATTAACAATGGAAGATATAATTATGAATTTTGTAGTAAATGATTAAACAATATGAACAATGTGAGAGGAATGAGTATGGCCATTAGAATAGGACCTACTTGAAGGTTCATATGTAGGATGGTTAGAAGTGCATATGTAACTTGTATGAAGATGTCATGATGGATAACACTTATATGTTGGGAAAAGGGGTAGGAAAATATGATCTACCATTTTAAGGGAATGTGTATCTTTAATGATTTATTTTATAGTCTTAATTGTATGTATATAATTTTCCTTAATGAGAAACATCTTACTAAGAGAATTATCAATAAATGAAGTATATATATTATTATCTATATAATATAAATTTAATTTTTAGTGGTTTAAATTTTCTAGTAATCTCAATTTTCTTTTTCCTTTCCTATATTATTGATAAATTAGGCCTCACGGTCATCGCATTATTCTTCCTCAAATGTCAAAATTATATATTTTATACTTAGACCATGTAGAAGGAACAAAAACATACGTGACAACGTTGTGAGGGTTCATCCTAGTGATTTTTCAAAGGGTATCTAAGATTCATAGGATCTTTTTAATAATACCAAAATAAATATAATAAATCATTTAAATCAATGCATGCACATCAATATGGGAACCAAAAGATGGAAAAAATATATTTTTAGGGTTCACTAAATCCTAAATCAAAAAGTTTATAATTATTTTATCATTGTACACTTCATTATATACATATTTTAAAAATTCTATTATTTTTCTCAAAATATGGTGGGGGCACTTAATTTTCTAATTTTCAAGATCTAAAGTGATGCCATTATATTTTATTTTCAAGTGAATAGTGTATTATATATTTTTTTTGTTAATATAATACTATAACACTATTTATCATTAAAATAATTAGTAAAAAGCAATATATTTATTAAAAAAAGTAGAATTTTTTCAATTATTGTATGATCTTAATGAAATTTCCATTAAAGAGATTTATAAAATACTTGACATAATTTTAGAAATTGGGATCTATGTTATATTATATTTTATTAATAAAAAATGACCACTATATTTTCTCTTATAATTTGACTCTCTCACCACCTTGTGTGCTCTTATAGTTTGACTCTCTCACCAAATTGTATGGTCTTCTAGATTGAACCTTTCAATCCTCACCATTTTTAAGAAAGTTAGTAGTTTAGAAATTAGATTCCAAATACTAGTATTCTTGTTGTTATTATATATTCAAATTCAAAGACTAAGCATCTTAAATTATTTGGTGATGTTTAAGTTTCATTGATTCAAAAAAGTAGTCACTCAAAACCCCTTTTGACCCCATTGAAGTGCACTTAATGTACACATTACCAGAAAATGATAGACAAAAAAAATTATAGATTCACCAATTTATAAAAGAAATATTGAAATAACTTACTAAAAATTGAAGTAGTCATAGAATCTAAGAACTAGGAATATGAAATTAAATTTTTGAAAGAAAGAATAGATTCACCAATTTATAATCATGCAAACATAAATATAATGAATAAAAAAGCAATGCATGCACATCAATATGGGAACCAAAAGGTGGAAAAAATATTTTTTTAGGGTTCACTAAATCCTAAACCAAAAGGTTTATAAATATTTTATCATTGTACACTTCATTAAATATTTTAAAAATTCTAAAATTATTTTGCTCAAAATAGGGTGGGCGACACCTAATTTTGTGTTTTTCAAGATCTGATGTGATCCCATTACATCTTATTTTCAAGTGAACAGTGCATTATATATTTGTTTTGTTAATATAATACTATAACACTATTTTCCATTAAAATAATTAGTAAATTTAATCTAGGATAAAATTTAGGTTAATGTAAAATATCATCAAAACTAAACCTATGAAGCCCTAAACCAACAATAGAGCACAATCCAACATAATAAACATAAAAAAAGTAAATATCACCTATGCCATGGTTACTTGACCTCCATTGCCATTCTCCATTTTTCTTGAATATACTTGATGCCCTCATATTTGAGTATGCAATAGTAGCCTAATGTCTAGATGATAGCAAAATATTGAAGATAGTTGTCTCTTTAACATGTACTTGCACATGAACTAGATGTATGAAAATGACAAGGATAGGTATCTTTTATAGAAAGACAAAACTCCAATGAAGGGCCGAGATTTAATTTCAATAAGATATGTCAATCAATGGACAGGAATGAAAGTTGTAGTGGGTATGTGCAGGATCATGATGGGCCAAAAAGTGGTGATATGTAAGTGATATGATGACCCATGTGTCTGACGACATTTTTTAAACCCAAAATTGATGAAATGAAAAGAGTTTTTAAAGGAGATTCTCATATTTCCACCCATATAAATTATGATTTACTTTGAATTTAATAAATAATTATTATTCATTTTCTATTTGAATTACGAAAAATAGTCCTACTTGATAGGCTGATTGAAAAAATCTATAACTTTCAAATGGTATCACATTTTTTGAATCCAAAATATGCATCACATTCTATGCTTCACATACTATAGGATTAAAAAAAAAAATTGAATTTCATGAAGTTTTGACCAAGTTAAGGTGGTTAGATAGACGAGTTTTTATATTTTTTAAAAGTTGTAATAAAAAAATCATAATTAATTATTTACTTCGAAAAAAATTATAAAAAAATATGCATCACATTGGGACATGAGTCCTCTACTTATATCTAAACGATTATAAAAAAATATTATCATTTTATTGTGGTTAGGATGGTCAGATAGACACCTACTTCTTATTTTTACCCTAAAATTTAAGTACTACTGCATTGAAATTTCAAATTTTGACCAAATAGATTTAAAAATAAAAAATAAAGGTCTAGTAGTTTAGAAACTAAATTAAATTTTATATAGATTCAATTTTTACATGTTTTTGAAATAATATAGATAACTTATTCAAATTTTTACGTCAAGTTGCCTAACTCTGATTTTCTGAGTTTTATTGCCACTTAATGGCCTGCTTTTTCCATGATGATCCTACACATACCCTAGTGTGAAATAGGGTTAGGGAAAAATTAAGGAAATGTCAAGAAATGAATGGATGAGATTTAATTATAAAATAATTCAATCAAGGGATGAAATTGAATGAGATGTCAAGAGATAAGATTGGCATAGATAATGAGGTTGGCATAGAAAAATAGGTTGTAGGAGAGATTCAAATAATTATAAAATTAATTTTTTTGAGAGGGAAATGAGTAATTAAATAATAAAAGCATTATTTAATTATAGAGGGCATGTGATAGGTTGAATTTTTCATTAAATAAAAATTTGATTCAAAAGTTGGAAGAAAATGACAAATTAGTAAGCAATTAATTAATTAAAATTTATTCAATTTAATGACAGTAATGGCGAATGAATGATTAAATAGTTAAAATAACTATTTAATTATAGTAGAAAGTGGTAAATAATTAATTCAATTAATCAAAATGGGAAATAAAAGATAACAATGAATTAATTAAATAATTGAAATTATTTAATTAATAAAAGACGTGATATTAGAAAATAATTAAATAATTAAAGATCATTTAATTATTAGGAGTGAAGGAGGAATGGATGAAGAAAATAAAGTTTGCAGGCCTACGACAATTTTTAGTATCTATATGTTGCCTCTCTTTGATTCAATGTAGTTTATTGCATTGTGTCAAATAAAATTAGTCAAAACATGGCACGGTGTAAGCAAGGTGGACCTATGCCCCCTCATAATATTTTTTAAAATTTTGAAAGAGTTTCAAAAATAAATTTGAAAAATTATTTTGATAAGTAGATCTAATAGTGAATGAATGCAAGGATTGATGAAGAGAAATGTTAGTGAGAGGAAAATTTTAGCATGGAGTTAGTGGAGACAAAGAAAGATTAATATTTTACTATGCTAGGTTGTGCATTTAATCATCATTGGGAGGTAAAAATATGACAAATGGACAACAAAAACTATGGTATAACATAGACCAAAGTGTGCAAGGTCATCCACTTGCAAAATAGATAGTCACAGACAAGAAATATCCTGAGTTATATTAAAGGAAAAGTTGCCCCAGTCTTTTTTCCAAAACAATATGCAAACATCAGTCAAAGAGAAGATGAGTCATGAGACATCATTGTGCCTCTAAATCCTTCATGGGACATCCTTGAGGTAGCTAGTAGCATAACTCGAAACACAAATCAAAAGATAAGCTAAAGTAGCCAAACAAAGTCAATAGCCATTCAGAGTGTTTGCCAATAATTGTTTGCCGATGTTTAATTGACTAGGTGATTGGCAAATTGATTGTTTGACAAGGCCTAGTTTTAGGAGAGGAAACATGTCATATAAGATGTCAAGTCTATTTTCAATCATGTAACCACCTATATAAGGAAGACAACAAAATAATAACAATATTTGATTTGCAGAAAGGACACATCATGTATAAGATAAGTGTTTGACTAATTTAATGCCAGTTAGGTGTTGTTGACTATTTTGACAATTGACTAAGTTGACTTGAAGATCTATTGGCTTGATTGTCTTGTGGATTCGTGACTTGTTTGATGTTTTGATGATTTTTTATGTCCAAGTTAACAATGTCCAATTTATTGTGACTGATGCAACAAACCCTAAAGGACCAACCTAGGTGGCCTTGGGGGCTCATCGATAGATGGCCTTGCCTACATAACTAAAATAATAGAAATAGAGGGGGGTGGGGGGGGGAGGCTTATTTTTTAGGAGATAGGGTTCCTACTTCACACTCTTGTTTCACTCAAGGAAACCCTAAAGATCTCAATCCTAAGATGGAGAGAAGGAAAGAAATATGCTAAAGGTTGTCCTAGGGTTGTATTAACAACTAAAAGGGGGTTCACCACCAAGCTAGGACTTGGAAAGAATAGTAACATGCAAAACCTAATTATGAAACTTAATGATGTGCAAGACTACAATAAATGACCTAGAAATGAATGCAAAGAAGAATAAAAGATAGGAAAAGTATAGAGGGGTATGTGCAGGATCATGATGGGCCAAAAAGTGGCGATATGTAAGTGATATGATGGCCCATGTGGCTGACGACATTTTTTTACCCAAAATTGATGAAACGAAAAGGGTTTTTAAAATAGATTCTCAGCTTTCCACCAATATAAATTATACTTTACTTTGAATTTAATAAATAATTATTATTCATTTTCTATTTGAATTACGACTAAAGTCCTACTTGATAGGCTGATTGAAAAACATCTATAGCTTTCAAATAGTATCACATTTTTTGAATTCAAAACATGTGTCACATTCTATTCTTTGCATACTATAGGATTAAAAATTAAAAATTGAATTTCATGATGTTTTGACCAAGTTAAGGTGGTTAGACATATGATTTTTTATATTTTTTAAAAGCTGTAATAAAAAAATCATAATTAATTACTTAATTGGAAAAAAATCACAAAAAAGTATGCATCACATCGGGAAATGAGTCCTCTAATTATATCTAAAATCTTATAAAAAAATATTATCATTTTATTGTGCTTAGGGTGGTCAAACAAACACCTACTTCTTATTTTTTCCCTAAAATTTAAGTACTATTGCATTGAAATTTCAAATTTTCACCAAATAGATTTTTTTTTATTTTTAAATAAACCTAGTAGTTTAGAAACTACATTCAATTTTCCACAAATTCTATTCTTACATATTTTTGAAATAATATAGATAACTTATTCAATTTTTTGTGTCAAGTTGCCTAACTCTGATTTTCTGAATTTTCATCGCCACTTAAGGGCTTGTTTCTTCCATGATGATCTTGCACATACCCAGAGTTGCACCTGGAAACCTGTAGTAGATTGAATCAAGACCTAAAATGCTGGAAATACTAAATTTAGTGCACACATGGACTCATACACCAGGCTAGGTGATTTAGTCCCAAATTAGGGTTTCTAGATTGAAACAAGAATTTGATGATGGCAACTTTGGATCTTTAGAAATCTAAAAAATGACCTATAGTGGGACTCATATGCTAGAAGTGGCGTATTAGTCCTACTTGGATTTTTCAAAGGATCAAAGTCTGAATCTACTCTTCAATCTTTACTCTATCTTCTCAACTTGACTTTACGATCTAAACTACCAAATTCCACTCTATAGATGTCTTTTAAATATCTTCTAAACAAGGTTACAACTTGGACAAATTTACAATTTGATAAATTCTTTCCAATCTTGCTCCTTAGAGGATCTTCAATCTAGACCTGCAAATCACACATTAAAGAGAGAAAAATGTTGTTTTGTTAGTGGAAAGGGGTTTAACTTGGTCAAACCCCGTTTTGGTAATCAAACCTTGTAATGAAATCAAATGGAAGGGAGAAACGATGAATGAATGAAATGTAATGTTGCAACTCACCAAACCCTAGAATTTTAAAATTCTACAAACATGTAGGAAATGGCTCTAATGGATTTGGATCATGACTCTTTCTTGAATATTGTAGATCTTGAACTGAGTGCTTGCTTGAATCATGAAACCCTACATCATAATTGTTAGCTCAAACAAAAACATGATGCATGATGAATTTGATATGATGTGTGATACTTGAATAATGCTCTAAAATGCTTGGTAATCAACTCTTGAATGCTCTTCAATGATCTTGTAATCCCCAATTTTCTATAGGGATGCTTGTTCAACTTGCTAGATCACTTGATTGCTTGTTAGGTTTAAAATGAGTGAAATAACTATTAGAGTAATAAGTTATTACACTTAATTAATTAAGTCACTTATTCCTTTAGTTACTTAAGCTAAACTTAGGCACATTAATAATTGATTAATTATTAAGTGTGCACACTAGGGCTTCCCTTTTAGGTCAACAATAGGGTTGCGTACATTGCTTTTATAAACAAAATAATCTCTTGTAATTTCTTAATTTTGAATATATCAATTTGCACATCTTCATGCAAAGCTCTTGCATTTTATTGTTTTTCTCTTCTATGGAAGGCCTTTTGGTTTGCATGTCTAATCTTGGTTTCTAACATGGTATCAGAGTCTTGACATGCAACCCCTTCTCAGATTTTGGAGAAAATCATTGCAGATTTTGTTTGGGGTTCCTTGAGGATTTCATGCCTCGAGCCTATCTATGCAGCATTTTGGATCAGATCAGGCTTCACCATTGGATTCAAAGCGATAGAAAAAGTCAGGATTGACTTTTATTTTTCTGATTTTGGTTATCGTTGAAGAAATCTGTAAGGGACTCAAGCTCAGTAATTTTTTGCAAGCTCTGGAGGTAACCTATTTTTCAAAGCATTTTGAGCATGAACAGAGGTTACCATCACGTTCGTAGCGGCCAAAAACCCTAAAAACGCATGTTGTTTGGTCGATTTTTGAGCACTTGATCTGGAAGCCAAAAAATAATTTCCAGGGAGGTTGTACGACCTCCCCAGCATGCTCCCCAAGGCACGATTTTTGAAAAAAATGCAAAAAAATCAAAAAATGCATATTTTTTCAAAAAAAAAATTGTGCCGCCAATTCACAAGGTCACTGCCGCCGAGCGGCTACCTATTGGCCACTCTAGCCAGTGGCACCACCCACAAGCCGACGGTCAACTCTCAACCTCCACGGGCTTGCACTCACTCCACACAGTCATATGGGGGACCATCCCCCTCATGCCCAGCCCCCAACTAAACACAACTCCTGCAACAGTCATATGTAGAACCCAGGGCCTTTCCGACGGTCGTCAAATTTTTTGCAGGGGACTAATTTTTTGCGGTGACGGCCAGATGGCTGTCAAATTTTTCCTATGAAGTGCTGACATCAACATGACATCATTGGCCGTATGGCCCTCTTTGCCCCCTCCTAGTCCTGATTTTCCTTCAAGGAGCAGTTTTTTTCTTTTTGGCATAACTTGGGCATACGGTATCAAAATAAGGAAAACGAGATATCACCGGAAAGCTGGTTGCAAGCACTTTCCTATGGTAAAGTTTATTTTTCATTATTTTTCTGTTTAGCTACATTTATTTATGTTTGATGTCAGATGTTCATTTTTCACTTCCGAGCTCATAACGTTTTGCCACAATCTCCGATTTTCGCCATCTTTGCGGAATTGGAAAGGTGTTGAGGAGCTCTATGTTGCTGTCCATGCACTTTTTTCTATATCTATCCTAGGTTTATCATTATTCTAGATTTGGCCCGATGGGTGTTTTGGAGATTACTTGGATATTTTGGTAGTTCAGAGGGTGCAACTTGCATCTTTGCACTTCATTTCAGTATCACATCATTCAATAATCTACTATTGTTTCATAGATTCCAAGATTGTTTCTGTTTGGAGTTTTTGAGTATTCTGTGGCATCAAGTCTGTTGTTGCATTATTATGATTCTGATATGGTTTCTTGTAAACAAAAGTATCTTTCCTTGCTTGTCAGATTGTGGTTCCAGTGTTACTCTATAGTGTTCTTCTAGTGCTTCTTTGCAACAGTCATCTCATTGTAGGGGGGTTTTCTCCCACTGGGTTTTTCTTCTCTACCTCATTCTTGCATTTGTAAATGGGTACCTGATTAGGCCTAGTTGTTGGGACCCATCTTTTCTTTCATGCATCTTTTTTCTAGTGTTTTAGCTACTTCCTAAGTTCATCTTAAGGGGGGGTGTTAGAGTAATAAGTTATTACACTTGATTAATTATATCATATTGGTTAATTAATTAAGTCACTTATTCCTTTAGTTACTTAAGCTAAACTTAGGCACATTATTAATTGATTAATTATTAAGTGTGTACACTAGGGTTTCCCTTTTAGGTCAACATTAGGGTTGCATACATTGCTTTTATAAAGCAAATAATCTCTTGTAATTTCTTAATTCCGAATATATCAATTTGCACATCTTCATGCAAAGCTCTTGCTTTTTATTGTTTTTCTCTTATGTGGAAGAACTTTTGGTTTGCATGTCTGATCTTGGTTTCTAACAATAACCTTGTATTTCTACTTGTTTATGCCGAATTTCTCAAAATTACAGCACTACAAATCGATATCAGATCTAGGAGAATAAAATATTGCCAAGAATTTGAATTTAAATTAGGTATAAGCTAAGCGGGACTCATATTCCAATTGGGGCATATGAGTCCCATTAGGCTAAGCTTGGGACACATTTTTCAAGAAATGCTTAGATTCATGTGAAATCAAGATCAGGGCCCCAAAATTTAGGTGGGACCCATATGCCCATGGTGGTGTATGAGTCCCAAATCACTAAATTCGGGCCATGCAATCCAAAAACACCTGAATTATGACTCAATGTTAGTTTATGTTAGGATTATCCTCAGAAAGATGCATTAATTAAGGCTTGTGGATGCAAAATAAGGCCAAATAAGGCATGATGAAGCTCGATTAATAATGAAAACCTTAGATTAGTGTGAAAGTGTTAGGATACACTTTACAACACCTTAAATAAGGCACAAATAAGTCTATTTAGTTTACAAGGGCCCAAGATCTAATGTGAATTTCTTAAACACATTGCAACACTAAATCAAGGCAACATTAAGCTTAATTTAACAAGGAGGGCTGAAACAAGCACAAAAATGTAGAAGGATACATTTTCCATTTTCATAGTAATAATGGATAGAGACCTCGTAGTTCGACATGACCTGAATTTGTTTTATCGACAAAAGACTCAATCATGATTTGACATTTACTCAACAAACCCTAAAGGACTGACCTATGGCCTTGGGGGCTCATCGATAGATGGCCTTGCCTACATTATACATGCAATGAAATCATAGGTTGACTGGATTGACTCTGACTATATTTTTGGATTTTTGAGTTATTTGGATTTTTTTGGTTTTTGACATGTTTTCTTTTTTTGGATTTTTGAGGTTTTATGATTTTTTTGTTGTTTCGATATAGTGACCTCCAACATCAAATGTATGATCCAATGATGACATGGGTCAAGTATTTTACCCCAATCGATTATAAGACCAATTTATTAGGAGTGGAATGAGATAGGTGTAATGGAGCATAGATATGAAAGGAAAAAAGACACATAATGTCAATCGCTCTAGGTTATGGAAAAGTACAACCCAAGATTATTATGGATGACATAGGAAGAGTGAAGCATGGATTTATGACAAGAAAAGCCAGATTGGAATGATGGTAAACAACGAACTGAAGATTAGCTACACATGGTGCCTATTTTCCAGGTTTTCACCATGGTACTTATCCAAAGTGCCATCGAAGTGGTTTTCACTATTGGACGGATTATTTCTCTTTACTATTTTCTTGCTTTTATGATTTTTTTTTGTGTCACCAAGATGCTTTCTTGCTAGGTTTTCATCAAGGTAATAATTGTTTTGATTTTTTACTTTTTTTTTCCACTTTTATGGTTATGAAATGGCTCTCTGAAGCTAAGTGTAGAGTTGATAAGTCCCTAATCCATAGAGTGTCATGATGATATAGGGACCCTATTCAGATGAACATACTAGAGGAGAGGACTTAATCTAGATGAAGAGTGCAAGTGGAAAATATGAAGGACGGTAGATGTGGTGGAAAAAAGAGGCTATGGTATGATCCCTAATGTGTACACTATATGGGCCATCAAGATTTAGATTAAATTTTGGGCGATCGATGAGCTAGAATATGTAAAAGGGTCATCGTCAAAGGTACATTAAAAGACATCACCAATGGGGGTGGAATGATATGAAAAATGTATGAATATAGATGGATTGAATAGAGTGTATGGTATGAGTGAGAGTGAGGAGGATGGAGACTTTGGATCAACAAGGTCTTCTTTTGACTTTTCACTTTGATAGATGCCCCCTACGATTTTTGATGGAGTAGCATACTTGAAGATCAACTTATGCTTGCTTTCATTTTTTACTTTTACTTTTGACTTGTCTAATAGCTTTTAACTTTGGCTATAGAACTTAGCTTCATATTATTTTCTTTCCAAGATGTCTTTTGATTCTTGATCTCCTTTTAAAGAGAGAATTTTCATCTTTGATTTTTGATACTTGCCCTTCTTATTTTCTTAAGATATGGCTTGTTGATCCATGTCTATGATGCAAAGAAATGTAAGTGAGATGTATGAGGTGGAAGAAGTGGTAGGAGTGTTTGGTGGGTGATTGAGAGTGATGATGCCATCGATGGAGTCTTTAGGACTATCCTTTTTGGTACTATTAATGTCAAAGGAAGCTTGTACATCCTCAATGAGTTGGAAAGATGGCTTAGTAGATGCAACAATGGGAGATGCATATCCTAGCCAGGTTGGATGAGATGGAAGGATGGTGGTTGGATGTTCTTAGTGGTTTCATGATCAAAAAGTGGATTATCATAGATATCATGGTCAAACATAGGGTTATCATAGACATGAAAGGATTAAGTGGAAGTATATAGGGAAAAGGCAGATGTATCATTAAGATCCAAAAAAGTTTCAATCCAAGTACACCCATCTATTTGTGTTCGTTTTGAAGCTATCTTGACATCATTGTTGGAAGTCTAAATGCCTTTAGCATTATCATCATTGTCATGTGTGGGTAAACTATCCATATAGTATTATTCACATCCCATGTCATGGACTCGGACCTTAGAGTTTTATGGTGCAGTAAATGAAGTGGATTACTTGGTCAAGGAAAATGGATCAATGTATTGTGACGAGATGGAGGATGAAGCTTCCTTAGTGAAAGGAACCTCAAATTGAGTAGTCCCTCTCAGATTGTTTCAATATTAAAAGGGGTCAGGATCACTTGCTACTATTATTTTCATGCCTTCATGGAAAAAATTGAGGCACTAATGGTATGTGGATGGTATGGCCTTCATGGCATGGATCCATGATCAGCCAAGGAGGAGGTTGTATGTGAGATCAAGGTCCAAGACTTGGAATGTAGTATCAATGATAGAAAGTCCAAGTCCGATTAGTAGTGTAATAATACCCTTGGAAGCGTATTCTTAATTGTCATAGGCTTTGATAACAATACTTTTTGTTGTGTCTACATATGCTTCAACGAAGCCTAATTCCTTGAAACATAGGAAATTGGGTGCTTATCTTTTTGAGAGATGGAACACTAAACCCTATTTCTCTTAGTTTCACTCAAGAAAACCCCTAGAGATCTCAATCTGAAGATGTAAAGGGGAAAGATATCTGCAATAGAGATGTCCTAGGGTATGATTAAAGATATAAAATGGGTTCAACCAAGCTAGGCCTTGGAAATAAAAGATATGAATGCAAGATGCAAAGTACCATCCAAGACCTAACCAAATGACTTGGGAAATGAAACTGAAATTCGTTGTATCAAACTAGAAAAGAAAAAAGATGCACCTAGAAGAGTGATGAGGTCAAAACAAGCTCCAAAACCCTAAAAACTTACTATTTGATGCCCACTAGGACTCATATGCCAGTCTGGGAGATTCAGTCCCAAACTAGGGTTTATGTGCCAAAACTGGAATCTGATAGTGTATGATCTGAAACAACAAAAATCTTGAAAAAGCCTTGTACTAGGACTCATACACCAAAATTAGCGTATCACTCTCACTCATATATTTTAGAGGGTTAAGGACTAATTCTGATCTCCTATCTCTGCTCTTCCTTTCACACTTTGTTTTTAGATCTGAAACCTTGATTTGTAGTCTATAGGTGACTTTTAGTGAAGATGACAACCTTGTGATGACTTGATGACTTTCTTCAACCTTGCAACTTAATATTCAAAGGATCTTCAAGCTCCAAGACACCTAGATCTGTAATCACACATGTAGAGAGAAAAACTTGTTGATTTTTTAGTGAATAGGGTTTTTCCTTGTTTAAACCCTATTTAGGTGATTAAACCAAATGATGAGATAATGAAATAAGGACATGAAACATGAAAAATGATACCTTGAATGATGTCTTGTAAATTTTCAATCTAACATGAAATGGACATGAAGCATGTAGATCTAGATCTTGAAACAATTGTAGAACAATGCTTAATCTTGGATCTTCAATGCTACATCAAAACACTAGCTCAACAACATGCTTGATGCTTGATGATCTTGACATGATGACGGATCCTGAATTGTTGCAATAAATAATGAAGAATTATACCATTTAATGCCTTAGAAGTGCTCTTGTGAAGTCTTGTATACTCTTGTAATCATAAACTTTCCATTAGGAATTCTTTCTTGAAAGTCTTAGGTGAAAATGAGTGAAATAACCTTGTATTTATACTTTTTTGTGCTATATTTCTTGAAATTACAACATGGCAAGCTGACATAAGATCTAGGAGAATAAAATCCTACCAAGAATTTGAATTAAATTTTATTTTGGGCCACATGAGACTCATACACCAGAAGTGGCATATTCAAGTTCCATTAGACATTAATTATGGGACACATTTTCAAAATTGCTTAGAATGATGCAAAATCCAAATTAGTGCCCTAAAACCTAGGTGGGACCCATACACCTAAGGTGGTGTATGAGTCTTAGATAACTAAATCTAGGCCACAAAACCTAAAAAGACATGATTATGATTGGTTGTTGATTTATGTTAGGATTATCCTTGGAAAGATGAATTAATTAAGGCTTGTGGATGAAAAATAAGGCCAATTAAAGCATAATGAATCCCAATTAATAATGAAAACCATATTTTAGTGTGTAAGTGTTAGGATAAAATTTACAACACCCTAAATAAGGCATAATTAAGTCCATTTGGTGTACAAGGGCCCAAAAAATAATGTGAAGGTGCAAATAATTACACTTTACAACATTAAATTAAGGAAAAAATAGGTCAAATTAGCTTAAAAGGGCCTTAAATATAATTTTAATGTGTAAAAAACATTACAACACTATATCAAGGTGACATTAGGTTTATTTTAACATTAATCATGCCCATATCAAGTAAGGAAAAGGGATAATTTTTATGTTGCCACATTTAGCCCCCACTTTAGTGAGACGAGGAACTTGCTTCAAACTCACACTAAAGTAGACATTCAAGAGGGGTCCAATTGTACCTATGTGGATGGTGTAGGATAATAAGGATCAAAAGGAGGTGGTTATGCCCCCAAGATCCAGGATCCTATGTCAAACAGACATAAGTACAAAAGGAAATGCACAAGGTGTATGATATGCAACATCAAGATACATAAATATGGAATGTTATTGATTAAATGAAAGAAACAAAAACAAGAAAAAACAAACAGAGGTGGATCAAGCCTCAACCATTTGTCCATCATGATGTGGATCAGATCTAAGATGTTTGTTTGAAAATGCATGCTCACTTTGAGGCAATGAAACTTTAGGTTTTCCATTGGGTGAGTATCCAAAGGGTGGCTTAGTGAGAAATTCATGCCTCTATAGTAGCTTCTCACCATATAATGAGAAATTCATGCCCATGTTTAGGCTTCTCATCATACACTAACCATACCAAAGATATACCTCTTGATAACTTTGACAAGGTGCCACATAACAATGAACTTCAAGCTTCAGGAGGCAAGTAAAGCTTCATATGCTTGGAACTCATGAACAAGAAAGATGGCTCCACAAGAAAGAAAACCGTGTTATCCAAGGTGGCCATATAAAAAATATTGTAAATGCGAAATAGTGTAAGATACGTTCAAAGGGATTTTTCTAAGTTCATGTAAGGTCTCTTCTTAGGGGAATATTGTCCCTAATGTCTCCAAGAGAGGACAAGTCATATAAATATCATGCTCTTGGAGGATATCAAGCCCAATGACACCACCAAGAAAAGGATGCATCCCAAGAATAAAGAAAATCACACAATGAAACATGATTGTCGATGTACTCCCCCACTTTAAAGTAGTTGCTAACACCACTTCTATGAGCAATAAATCTTTAAAGTAGAAGAATACATGAGAGCTTATTCAAAAATCCCTATGCCAAGTCATATGTTTCTAATAATCTATTTCATGAAAAGGAAAGGGTTGCCCCCAAAACTCGGTATGTCACATGTGAGCCAACTTAAGGCATATTGTCCACATCCTAAGCTTCCTCTTATATCTACATGAAAGGTGGTCAACTAGCAAAAAGATACAATGACAAGTGCCATATAAGGACAAGTTTGTCTAACCCCTTTCCCCCACTTAGTGCAAGACGAGGATGATCCAAGATGATTGATGAAAAATATGCTAGAGTGAAAATCAGTATCAATTAGAGGAACATGGTGTTGTAACACAAGGAAAACCACCACAACTCTTAAGATGTTGAATTCAATTACTCAAAGGCTTACATTCATTAGTAGAATGACCTTGAGCTCTATGATATGCAAAAAATAAATGCTTATAGTAGAATTTATTTCATGTTCTTGGAGGGAGAGATATCAAATGATCTTGGAGCATTCTCGACAATATACTTTCTTGATCAATCATAGAAGATGTTGTTTTGTTTGGTGAAAAAGATATCTCTTGCTTAGTACAATGTGTCATACCTACACAAGACTCTTTAGATTGTGAGATTTTGTACTCTTTGTTATAGGAGGGTGTAAAATCTATCAAATCATTAGTAGTTTTTGAAGGGAAAACAGGGATGGATCTAATGACCCAACAGTGTGGAATACATTCTCTTAAAACTAATACAATAGAGGAGAAGAGCAAAAAATGAGTTCTAATAGCTTCTTAAATCTATTGAGATGAATACATGCAGCATAAGGAGATAACAAAATTAAGCATTCACAAATTGACATAGTATTTACGTGGGAAAACCTTTTTAGGTAGAAAACCCACCACACCAAGCAAAGAAAATTGTATTATAGTAATAAACAATTACATACAATGTTCAGTCTTCACTCACTGATCAGCTCACAACATCACTCAGTTATCTTCACTCACTTTTACAATACTTCATATTCAAATTATATAATAAATTAACCCTCTTACATTGACTTGCAACTCCCGTCAACCTCACATTGACTGTACAAGCCTTCATCACATTTACCCTCTCAACCAATCCCACGGCTTCAGGTTCATGCATCAAAATTCTAGTATGCCATCAATCTTTTCTAATTGCATAGAGCCACCCAACAATAACTTCACCACCCAAATTGGGTTCCTATCATCAACTGAAATCAGCCTGCAATTACTGCATTTACTATATTGGCCTTTAGCCAATCAAACAGTTGTGAACCTGCCATGTGTCCATTTTTCATTCGTTGTCACTCTTTAACTCCAAGTCCAACTCAGTCAAACTCAGTCTGAGCTCATCTGAGCTTTCATTGTCTCCAACATGCTACCGCTGAGTCCACATGACCCAGTCGCGGTATGGCGGTGAGCTCGTCCGAGCTCACCTCGCCATCTACCGCACTATTGCCGAGTTCAATCGAACCGACCACAATATGGTGGTAAGTAGTCTAAGGGACCATTGGCGGTCAAACCACACTACCGCAGAGGCCCCCAAGCCACCCCGCGGTAGGGAGGTGACCGCCAGCTAGACCGCTGGCGGTCTTACCACAGCCACCGCAGTGGAGTGGTAACTGCCAGGCACACCACTGGCAGTCTCCCCGTGGCCACCGTGGTGAGTGAACTCACTATGGCCACCATGATGGGGCAGTAACCACCAAGAACAACACTGGCGGTCTCACCATGGACACCGCGGTGATGGTGCAAGAGCACCAAGTTGCTTTCAAGTCTCCATGAGGCCATTTGTAAATAGTTGCTCTATTTTGTGTATTGGGTCTTATAATAAGGTTTATAAAACCATTTTATAGGTGTTTGAGTCTTAGGAAGTAATATTTAAAGTCATTTGTCAAATAATGTTTAAAGTTGTTCCATATTGTAAAAATTGTAAAAGTTGCTCAAGAAAGTTTTCAAGCAACTTGTCAAAAGTGTCATTAAGGTGTTTTTTCAACAAACTAACTAAAAGGTGGTTCAAAATAGTTGGTTTTGGTTGTAAATGTATAAGTACACCCTCCAAAACTCGAATTGGAGAGGTTGGAGACATTATTTGTGAAGCTTGATGAATGGTAACCTCAAGTTTGGTTGGCATTTTATGATTTCTACATTGTTTTCACGTTGAAGTTGTGCTTTGTATGGCCTGATATGGACTCAAATAATGGATTATCATATATTGATGGAAAGATCTCTATTTCTAGTTTCCAATTCCTTTTGTCTCATTGAATTTTATTGAGTTTTGTGGAAGATATGATTATTTTGGTGAGGGTAGGTTTGAACACTGCCTAGGGTTTGCAGTTTTGGGAAAAATGCAATAACTTTATTTTACACCATTGGAGCTTCATAAAAATTGGAAGGGAAGTCTGTAATTATGTTATATTAAATCTAACCAAAGTGATTGGATTTATTATTTGTTTTGTAGAAGTTATTAATGACTGTTCATTCCATTAAATTGTGGGCTACCATGGTTATGTTTCTGATGTGGTCTAGAATGCACTTAATAATTCTTTGAGATGAATAATTTTATGAAAGTTGTGAAGTAAATGGAATGTTGAGTTGTGAATCCTCTTTTCTCTACATCATAGTGGTATCAGAGCCAGGTTGATGCTCTAGGAAAGTTGTTTGTGGTTTGTGTGTGGTTGTTTGTAGGTTGAGGAAGGAACCTAATTGCCTAGGTGAGGCAAGGTGAAGTGGAAGCAAGGAGAGACTTGCTTGTGAAGATGGAATTTTTGAGAAGATGTTGGTAGCATGAGGATTCACGAAGGAAGAAGGAAAGAGAGGAAAAGGAAATGAGAAAGAAGGAAAGACAAAAGGCAAGACAAATAGAGTTTGAGGAAGCCCTAGAAAAGATAAGTCAAAGGTTGGAAAGATTAGAAAAAGAACACCAACTTCTTAAGGAAGCACAAAGGAGTTGGAATATACCAATTTCAAAGAGGTTAAGATGGCCTCTAAAGAAGATTATGAAGAAGCAAAGAAAACAAAAGAAGGCAAAAAATGAGATAGAGGTAAAGTTTGAATCTATTGTTCAAGTTGAGTAAAATAAGTTACAAGTTGAGATGCATGATATTTCAATTGTGTTTGAAGATGAACAAACTTATTTGTTGGTTAATGAACATGTTGATGTTGAGATTAATGATGTGGTTATTGTTGGTACTCAAGTAGTTGATGAAATTGTTGTTGATGAACAAGTTGAGAAGGTTTTTGATGTTATTGATAACCCTTGTATTGATACTCAAGTTGATGATGATAAATTTGTTGATAACATTGAAGTTGATATTCATGATCAAGTTGTTGTTGATAGTAAAGTTGTTAGTAAAGATATTGTAGATCTATTTGCTAATGAGGTAAATGAAGGTTTTCAGGAGTATGATGTAGGTTATATATGGTACTCTAATGATAATAATGAAGATATAGATGATGCTACTGAGTTTTATACACAAGAAATGGAGTTTTGGAGCCTAAATGTTGAGAAAATGATGAAGAAGAGATGGTATAAGAAGAAGAGGAAGACAAAACCATGGGTTAAGATGAATATACAAGTGTTTTTTTATTGTAGATGATAGTGAAGAATCATTTATTTTTGCAGGTGCTTTATTTTATGCTAACTCAAGGGACTTGAGTTTTTTCTTCAAGGGGTGTGTGGTGCAAGAGCACCAAGTTGCTTTCAAGCCTCCATGAGGCCATTTGTAAATAGTTGGTCTATTTTGTGTATTGGGTCTTATAATAAGGTTTATAAAACCATTTTATAGTTGTTTGAGTCTTAGGAAGTAATATTTGAATTCATTTGTCAAATAATATTTAAAGCCTACGGTATGGTAGTAACCGCCGACCAAGCCTCTAGCAGCTTCCCCACGGCCACTGCAGTGAAGAAATTTGTTGACCGCGGTAAGGTGATGATTGGCAAGGTAGGCTGCAAGCCACCTACCATGACCACTGCGGTGAGTAAACTCACCGCGCGCGGTAAGGCGATAACCACCAAGCCTATCACTGTGGTACCACTAGGGGCAGACCAAACCATCGCGGTAAAGCGGTAAAGGGAAGAAGTGAAACATTTTTCACGAAGTCCATAATGTCTAAGGCTCAAAATTGGAAGTTGAGAAATAGTTTTCTCAACAAGCTCCCACTTGGCGAATATTTCCAGCTTCCTTAAGACTTAAAAAAATCACTAATGGTCATAGGCCCCAAGGCCCATCGATTTTGCGCACCATCTGAACTTGTCTATGCTCATGGGCTTTGTCAAAGCATTTGCAACATTCTTCAAAGTGTTGACTTTCTCAATACAGACTCTTCCATCTTCCACCATGTCCCTCACGAAGTGAAACTGCACATCAATGTGCTTCATCTTGGCATGGAAGGTCGGATTATTTGCCAAACAAATGGCACTCTGACTATCACAATAAATAGTGATCTACCCTACATTAAAATCAATGTCTAAACACAAATGCCTCAGCCAAATTGCTTCCTTGCAGGCATGAGTTGTAGCCATGTACTCTACCTCTGTCATGGATAAAGCAACTACAGCCTATTGCTTACTCATCCAATTGATTGCTCCACCATTAAGCATGAACGTGTATCCACTGGTGGATCTTCTGTTGTCAATGTCCCCTGCCTAATGAGAATCAACATATCCCTGAATGCTAAAAGTCCTTTGTGATGCAACCAAACTGACATGGTAACATAGAGCATAATTTGAAGTCCCTTTCAAATACCTAAATACTCTTTTCACAACATCCCAATGTGCTCTTCCTGGATTTTCCATAAAACGGCTTAGAACTCCGACTGCTTGGGCAATGTCTGGTCTTGTACAGACCATTGCATACATCAAACTACCAACAACACTTCCATAGGGCACATTGGTCATGTCCTCCATCTCAATAACATATTTTGGATAATCTTCAATAGATAGTTTCATTCCTTGCATGAATGGAACAACTAGCTTCTTGCAATCATTCATCCCAAATCTCTACAAAACGGTGTTCACATACTTACTCCGACTTACCCAAAGCTTTTTGTTTGTTTTTTCCCTGGTTATCTCCATTCCCAGAATATACCTAGCTGCACCAAGATCTTTCATTTCAAACTTTGCAGACAACTAAGATTTAAGATCAAAAATCATAGTCTTGCTATTACCTATGAATAACATAGCATCTGCATACAGTGTAATAACAAGCACACAATCATTTTCAGATTTATGATAAACACAATGATTAGATTTTGATCTTACAAATCCCATAGACAACACAAATGTGTCAAATTTCTGGTACCACATTCTAGGAGACTGCTTAAAGCCATAGAGAGATTTATTTAACTTACAGACTAGATTTTGTTTACCTTTCATAATGAAATGCTTAGGCTGGGACATATAAATTTCATCTTCTAGCTCACCATGGAGAAACATTGTCTTCAAATCCATTTGCTCAATTTCAAAGTCATACACAGCTGCTAATTACAATAAAAATCTGATGGATGTTAGCTTTGCTACAAGGGAAAAAATCTCTCCATAATCAACTCCCTCAATTTGGGAAAATCCCTTTGCAACCAGTTGCACCTTATAATTCTCAACAATGCCATCAAGGCCTATCTTCTTTTTGAATATCCACTTACAGCCAACAAGATTTCACCCTTTAGGCAGTGGTACCAAATCCTAGGTTTCATTCTTCTTCAATGAATCCATCTCTTCATCCATGGCTTCGAGCCAATAATTTGAATCAGACATGTTGATTGCTTCTTTTATAGTCCTAGGCTCATCGGTTCTATTAATTAAGGCATAGGCATGGATTGAATCTAACATTGAGAAACCATATCCCTCAGGTTTTCATTTTTCTCATGTAGATATTCTTACAGGCTGAGGTTTTGGTTCTTCATCATCAGAACTTCCAGAGCTGCTTGAACTCTCCTCAGTCTCAAGTACACCATGCAACTCTTCCCTTTCTGGAGTTTGGGGAATCTTAATTGCATCCTTCTTCTTGTCACTCTGATCTGTCTCAAGCTGTTGATCACTTACTAAAAGTTTTAGCTCACGAAATATCACGCTTCTACTGTACAAAACCTTTTTAGTAACAGGGTTCCAAAGCTTGTATCCCTTCACACCAACTCCATAGCCAATGAGAATACACTTGATAGCCTTGTTATCCAATTTTGATCTCTTTTCATTTGGCACATAAACATATGCCTCATAGCCAAAGACATAGACATGCCTTAGAGAGGGCTTCTTACCAGACCATGCTGCCAAAGGCGTCTTATCAACAAGAGCAGAGCAAGGAGATTGGTTTGACTGATAACATGTTGTAGCCACAACCTCAGCCCAGAACTTTTGCTCCAGACTAGCACCGCTCAACATACTCCTTGCCTTTTCCATTAGTGTCATATTCAACCTTTCAACAACTCCATTCTACTGTGGAGTGTAGGGCATTGTCTTATGCCTTTTAATTCCATGATCTATACAATACCTTTCAAAATATGCAAAAAAAAATACACCACCATTTTCTATCCTCAAACATTTAATTTTCCTTCCAGTCTGATTCTCTACCAAAGATTTAAATTCTTTAAACCGATTGAACACTTCTGATTTACTTTTAAGAAAGTATACAAATGCCCTTCTTGAATAGTCATCAATAAAAGAAACATAATATCTAGACTTTGATAATGAAGGAACATTAACTAGACCAAACACATCAGAATAAACATAATCTAGTATACTAGACGATTTATGAGGACTGGAATAAAATGAAACACGGTGCTATTTCCCATAGATACAATGTTCACAAAAATCAAACTCAAGGTTACAATCATCAAGCCTTTCTACAAGATTCTTATTCTTCAAGGTTTTTAAACCTTTCTCACCTATGTGACCTAGTCTATGATGCCACAACATAGTCTTCTCAGCTAGGAGTTTTACCTCCAAAGAATTTGCAGACATAGAAGTATCTTCATCTTCCTCTACAGGAGCAACATTGCTTGAATTTATAGAGGCACTTTTACATTGAATGGGACTTGCATCCACCTTGTACAGAGTGCCAGTACGAACAACCTTATCCAACACCATTGCACCTCTAGCCATTTTACATCCTCTACTAGAGAAAGAAACTTCTACACCAGCATCATTTAATTTACTGATAGAAAAAAGATTTCGAGCCAGACCTGGAATATGCAGTACGCCACCAATCCCTTTGACTCTCCCATCAAGAAACTGAATTTTGACTCTTCCTCTACCAACTATCTCCAATGTTGAATTACTTGCTAGGTACACCTTTCCACCATCATACTTCTCATACTTAGAGAATCATTCTCTATTGGATGTCATGTGAAAGGACGCACCTGAGTCAACCAGCCAGACATCATCTGATGCCTGAGTTTTCAAGGCTGCTAGAATGAAGGTGTCTGCATCACTTTGAGAAGATTCATTGTTAGAAGCATTCTTCTTATTCTTGTCCTTGCATTCCTTCTGGATATGACCAGGTTGCCCATAGTTCCAGCATCTCACCTTGAACTTTCTACCAGGAGACTTTGATCTCCTTGTAGATTGGATTTCGACTTCTTGTCCTTCTTCTTACCTTTCTCCTTTGGTCTACCTCGAACAGAAAGAGCCTCTTTGGCCATCTAAAAAGACTTCATTCACATTTATTCACAAGAAAACAAAGCAACCACGTCATCCATATTGAATGCAGTGGTTGTGCTTCCAATAGCCATTAGAAGATGATCCAAACTATCAAGTAATGAACACAATAGGAGCATGCAACAATCCTACTCCTCAGTATTAACACCTACAAATCCCAGGTAAGTGACACTAATGTTAAATGAGTTCAGACTGTCTACAACATATGCACCTTCTTCCATCTTCAAGGCGTAAAACTTCTTCCTTAGGAATAGCTTATTTACTAGAGACTTTCCTTGATAAATATCACTAAGCTTCTTCCACAATGAAGTTGTTGACTGCTCCTCATAGATGTTCAGGAGTACATAATCAGCTAGACTCAGTCTCATCAGACCTCTTGCTTTTCTATCAGCAAGATCCCAAGCCTCTTGCATCGTACTTTGTGGCTTAGTTCTAGACACTGCTAACTAGAGGTCTCTATCCACTAGCAAGTCTTCCATTTTGAGTTTCCATAACTCAAAGTTGCTTCCATTAAACTTTTCAATATCTACTCTACCTGATGTACTCACCATCTCAAGCAGAAACAAGTTTTAACAATGCAAGACTCCCACTGAAATAGTATTGGCACAAAAAACTGTCCTTTTCCAACAAGGATAACACAACTGGCCAAGCTCTGATACCACTTGAAGGGAAAACATGGATGGATCTAATGACCCAATAGTGCAGAATACATTCCCTTAACACTAATACAATAGAGGAAAAGAGCAAAAAATGAGTTCTAATAGCTTCTTAAATCTATTGAGATGAATACATGCAGCATAAGGAGATAACAAAATTAAGCATTTACAGATTGACACAATATTTATGTGGGAGAACCTTTTCAGGTAAAAAACCCACCACACCAAGCAAAGACAATTGTATTACACTAATAAAAAATTACATACAATGTTTAGTCTTCACTCACTAATCAGCTCACATCAACACTTAGTTATCTTCACTCACTATTACAATACTTCAGATTCAAAGTATACAATGAATTCACCCTCTTACATCGACTTGCAACTCACATGTACATATCCATCAACCTCACATTGACTGTACAAGCCTTCATCGCATTTACCCTCTCAACCAATCCCACAGCTTTAGGATCATGCATCGAACTTCCAGTATGTCATCGATATTTTTTGATTGCATCAAGCCACCCAGCAATAACTTCACCACCCAAATCAAGTTCCTATCATCAGTTGAAATCGGCCTATAATTACTGCATTTACTATATTGGCCTTTAGCCAATCAAATTGCTGTCAACCTGCCACGTGTCCATTTTTCATTCGCTGTCGCTCTTTGACTCTGAGTCCAACTTGGTCAAACTCGATCTAAGCTCATCTGAGCTTTCCTTGTCTCCACCACACTATCGATGAGTCCATACGGCCTAGTTGCAGTATGGTGGTGAGCTCGTCCGAGCTCACCTCACCATCTACCGCACTAACGCTAATTCTGATCAACCTGACCGTGCTATGGTGGTAAGTAGTCTGAGGGACCACTAGCGGTCAAACTGCGCTACCATGGAGGCCACTAGGCCATCCCGTGGTAGGCCAGTGATCGCCGGCTAGACTGCTGGCAGTCTTACCGCAGCCACCGCGGTGAGCAAGCTCACCGTCCGTGGTGGAACTGTAACCACCAGGCGCACTGCTGGCAATCTCACCGAGGCCACCACGATGGGGCGATAACCGCCAAGACCACCACTGGCGGTCTCACCATGGTGAGAGGACCCACCGCCTGCAGTATGGTAGTAACCACTGACCAAGCCTCTGGTGGCTTCACCATGACCACCACGATGAAGACCTTCGTCGACCATAGTAAGGTGGTGACCGACAAGGTAGGTTGCAAGCTGCCTACTGTGTGCGGCAAGGTGGTAACCGCGAAGCTTGTCACCACAGTACCGCCAGGGGTAGACTAGACCGCCGCAGTAAAGCGGTAAAGGGTAGAAGAAAAACATTTTTTACCAAGTCCATAATGTCTGAGGCTCAAAACTAGAAGTTGAGACACAATTTTCTCAACATTTTTTGTGATGACATTGACATTAAGAGAGGGTTTCTTTAATTCTTTCTTTTCTTTCGAAGGACAATACTCAAGACCACTAGTTTCTACGAGTTCAAGATGCACTAATGTTAAATTTGGCTTAGAGGGGTCTTTTGTAAGAGTGTCTATACTAAGTGAAGGTTAGTTTGTTTCTTTCGAAGGACAATAACCAAGAACACTAGTCTTTTCTTGTGTTTTAGGCTCTATAGGGAAACAAATTCATTGTTCTCTAGCATCACATCCTTTTCCATTGTAATTGAGTTGTTTCATAAGTTCATAAACTATTCCATAAATTTTCTTCATTTCTTTAGGATTCGATGGTTGTGATAGTTAATTTCATCAAAGTTTGTTATGTAATTTTCTTCTTCTTCTAAAGTGGTTGAGGTGGATACTTTCGAGGGGTCTTTTAAATTTTCTATTGATGTTCCTGCTTTTTATTTTCCCTTTTTAGATTCTTTCTTTATGATCTTGTATTCTCCCATGAATGTTGGTTTGAAATGTAAGGAACCCCAATCATTTTTAATAGCCTCATGACTTCCTCAATCCGTTTCTGTTTGTATTTCTATTACATGGGTTTTTCTTGTGTAGTTGGTGTTAATGCTTTCAAAGGATTTTGCTTACCTTTCTCAGTGTTTAAACAAATGTTTGGGTTAGGGTTAGCATCAAGTGTGTACACTTTGTTGTTGTAGACATACTTTATTAAATGATGAAGAGTAGAAGGCACCCTATTCATTGTATGAATCCATAGTCTACCTAAAAGGAGGTTATATGAAAGATTGTGAGGCATAACATGGATTGATGTTTCTAATGTGGCCTTTCTAGATACAATAGGAAAAGTGATCACACCAGGTGATTGTTTTCCTACATTGTCAAATCCCTTAATAGATAAAGAGTTAGGTTGAATTTTTTATTTATCCACACCAAGCTTATCCAAAATGGATACACTACACACATTAAGGGTAGAGCCATTGTTGATAAGGTTCTTTTAATTTTCCCAACCTATTATGGATAGCTATTATCATGAGAGGATCATTTTGTTTTTGCACTTCCAATGGAGGGATCTCACTTTTTTGGAAAAAAATGTCAACATTCATTCCTTGAATTAGGGCTCCTATGTCATTTGGTTGCACATTATAAGGGATATGAACTTGTTGTAAATAAATTTGAATCATGTGAAGATAATGAGGGGAGGCTTGAATAAGGTCCCACAATGATATCTTAGCAGGAGTGTTCTTAAGTTGTTTAACAAGATCATACTCCTTTCAACTTTGTTCAAGGTGTTTTCTTTGGTTGCAGATTGTTTCTAGTGTTATATGTATGAGCAACGGTATTATAACTCGACTGTTTTGAAAAATTATTCTTAGGTGGGTACATGATAAGTTTGAGTTTTTTTTGAGTTTGTGGTTTTTGTGAAGGTGGATAGACAATTAAAGGATTCTTAGGATGTCCCACATGGTATGTAGGAGGTTCATTAATAAAGGGGATCTAATGGAAACTTGTGCATTCATAACCTCAACAGTTTTGGTTTGATGTATTTCTATTAAAGGGAAATCTAGTGTCATGTTTTCACCATCATCTAAGGAGGCCACATTAGTTTTTTTTGAAAGAGGTGTTTCAATGTTGTCATCTTATTGTGCTATGATATCCTACCTAGGAGGAGAGTTTTTAGGAGAACTGTAAATTAGATGTTCATGACATTCAAAGGTTAGTTCTTCTAAAATGACGTCATCGCAAGTAAGGGAGTTATCAATGGTTGGATTGTCTTGTTTTTCAATGATGGTTTTTTATCAAGTTCAATAATGTTTTCCCTAGGGGATGTTGGAAAAATGTGCCTCAAATTACTAGCCTGATGTTCTAGAATTACAGTGTTATGTATTTATCTCCTTATCAAGCTAACTCTCTTTTGTTAGAGACACCTTATCCTTTGTCTCCTAGATGGACCGATAATACTTCTTTCTATGGCGTTATATATTTTGTCGAAGAGAGTTTATCACTTCCACGAGAGTCTTCTTAGTGTATCCTTGATACTCCAATGAGAGTGTATTGGAGTGAAAATCTGATGTCGCTAGGACATTGAGTCTTGTCTCCTCGACATGTCAATGGGAGGTTGGAGAAATCTTGTTGGTGGGACTTTGTAGTTTCACCAAGAGTTTGAAGTCAGTCTCTTCGAAGGAATGATATGCCGATGACTATTGAGTGAGCTCTCACCAACTTGTGGGTGCCTTAGTATGACCCGACCATACTAAGTGGTAGAGTGGGTATTGGATGATGCTATCAGAGGGTGTGTGACTGGGTGATTTGGTGAACTGTATGATTATCACTATGACTTGGTGAGTTTAGAGGGATATGGATCTATGTCTCCTCAATATTCCAATATAAATTTATTGGAGGCTAAAGGTATGATAGTTAGGACTGTTTAGTTTGGTAGGGAGATGTAACGGTTGGCTTTCCTAGAACGATTGAAGATTGTAATATAATGCCATAGCACATTGAGAGAGGAGAGGCGAGATTGAAGAGGGGCTATGCTTCCAGATTCTCTCCAGATGGAACAAGATGTAAACCTCCTATAAAGGCTTAGAGCCTGTAATTGTATTTCTAACTATATTTTGTTGTTGAATAATATAATGGTGATCTGGGCTTTTGGAGTGTGGGTTTTTTTACCCATGAGGGTTTTCCCCATGTAAATCTATGTGTTCATGTCTTATGTTCCATCTTTCATGTTTAATGATTTATCTTGGCTGAATCTATTTTATTTTTTTGTTAGAACTAGTTAAATTGCATAAACATTTCTCTAAGTGTTAATGTGGGAAATGAACTATGTGGGTATGTGCAGTATCATGATGGGCCAAAAAGTGGCGATATGTAAGTGATATGATGGCCCATGTGGCTGACGACTTGTTTTTTACCCAAAATTGATGAAACAAAAAGGGTTTTTAAAATAAATTCTCAGCTTTCCACCAATATAAATTATGCTTTACTTTGAATTTAATAAATAATTATTATTCATTTTCTATTTGAATTACAACTAAAGTCCTAATTGTTAGGGTGATTGAAAAAAATCTATTGCTTTCATACAATATCACATTTTTTTAATCCAAAACATGTGTCACATTCTATGCTTTGCATACTATAGGATTTGAAAAAAGAAAATTGAATTTCATGAAGTTTTGACCAAGTTAAGTTGGTCAGACATACAAGTTTTTATATTTTTTAAAATTTGTAATAAAAAAATTATAATTAATTATTTACTTGAAAAAATAACAAAAAAATATGCATCACATTGGTACATGATTCCTCTACTTATATCTAAAATATTATATAAAAATATGATCATTTTATTGTGGTTAGGGTGGTCAAACAGACACCTACTTCTTATTTTTTCCTTGAAATTTAAGTATTGCTGAATTGAAATTTCAAATTTTCACCAAATAGATCTATTTATTTTTAAAATAAACCTAGTAGTTTAGAAACTACATTCAATTTTGTATAGATTCTATTCTTACATATTTTTGAAATAATATAGATAACTTATTCAAATTTTTATGTCAAGTTGCCTAACTCTAATTTTCTGACTTTTCATTGCCACTTAAGGGCCTATTTTTTCAACGATGATCCTGGACATACCCATGTCTGATTTTGCATTGTGGCATAGTAGTATGTGTTTTTGAGGCAATCTAAAGAAATAAAAGTTACCAAAGGCACCTACTATTCTTAGATGTTCTTTCTGATATGAATTAAGTTTCCCTACAAGTGGTAACAAAGCCTTCTTTTGGGATTTGTTTCTTACTGGTGTGTTTGGTTCTAAGTATTCCTTTGGTGAAGATTTCTTAGTTTGGAAATCTTGAGGAAATCTAGAGGAATCGACTGATCAATTGATCCTTTGGTGAACTCATAGAAGTTCTTGATCTTTTTTTTGAGTTTCAAGAGACAACAAGTAGTATGAAGGATGGTGAAGATGGAGAAACTGGAGCTGGTCATATCAAAATATTGTGATCTAAGGTTCCTATTTGATAGTTGTATAATCTTGATGTAGGGGGTGGAACATTATTCTTTATGGTTGTGTTGCAGTAAAGCTTTCATATTGGGTGTATGTGTGAGAGGCTCCCTGATGCTATGGAGTAATGTGCTTATGCTAAGTTATTTTTCCTCGTATTCAAAGGCATTGTTTTCTATTACCCTAATTACATGAAGGCTATGGAGTTGATCATTGGATGATCTGAAAGCTTCTACAATAGCTTGTCTCCCTCGGATGCATGTGCATGTTGGTGGTTGTGGAGTTGTCTTGAAATAGGCCTATAGTTCTTGACCTACTTCTTCCTTTGATGGATGTTCTGTACTTGCATGGCTCAGATTCATGCTTTAGGGTCTAAGAGTTTTATAGGTTTTCCTAAAAATCTATGATTGATGCTCTTTTATGAAAATCCATTATTTTGGTTTAACCATTATGGTGTTTCTTGTTTCAGTTTTTTGGTCTTTTAGATGTGAAGTGGGTATAGATGTGCATGGTTTTTCTTCAAACATAGTGGTTTTGCAAGTTTTACATGGTCAAGACAAACTTGTGGTTATGTGGAGCTACGTTTAAAGCTATTTTCTAGACCCTAGTTTTTGGGGTGGTATTGGATGAGATAGTTGTAGTTTTGCATGCATGCTTTGTGTATGGTATGAGGAGGTGAGTTTCTTTCTCTACATGGAAGTGTTGGTATATGATTAGTCACTCAACATTCTTCTTGTGATGCTTTGTGGTTTCCTTGACTATGGTGCTTGTTGTGGATGTGGTTTGAAAATCTGATTTATGCTAAATCTAGTGTTTGAGTCATGTTGTCTACATTGTTATTCTTTTCGAGATCTCAGTGTTGCAGTTTCTAGTGTAATAGCAGGTTTGCATGGTATATTTATTGGATCTATGAGTTATGCAGTTTTGTAGGTATGTACAACCTATTAATTATAGTGGGATAACACAAAAGTGAATTGTCTATATATCCATGAGGTTGATTCAATGTTGATGCAAACTTGTTAGTTGGCCTTGTCTGTGGTTAGTTGTGAATTGTTGTATTTGATTTGAGATGAGAGGATGGATGATGTTGGAAACCTAGATAGTCAGTTATGGGTACCCGTAGCATGTGTATCATGATGTCATGAATAGATTGGATACATAGTTTTGGGTAATCTTTTGACAGTAATGGTATTTTTTGCTTGGTCTGGAGATATTGGTGTCACTTGGTATTGTTGTCAGATGGACATGTTGATGTGTGCACTTGGAGGATTTTCAAATTAGTAGATGTTTGTTCATGATGCTTGGAGAGCTAAGTTTTCATGATTTAGTGGGACCTTTAGCAATGACTATGGATTCATCACTTAGTGATGGATGATCTTCTTTAGTGTTGCAAATGTTACTAGGATGAGCTCTTAGATCCTATTGCTATAGAAGGGTTCTTTCACATTTTCATGGACACTATTTGAAGATGTGTAGCATCTCAGAGCCATGGAACTCTTTTGGAGTCTTTGGTTGAGGTGTTGATGGTGCTTGATAGGTGATATTGGTTTGGAGTTTTTTTGTTTTATGTCATGGTATACTCTTTCTTACGCATTAGAGTTTTGGCACTATGCATTACTCTTGAGACCAAGGTACGTTCACTTAGAGCATGCCATCTCCAAAGGGGGATGTTTAGATCATGATGTCATGAAAAGTTCCTTATTCAAATGACTAGAGCTTTGATAGTGGTCTGGTGATTCTCTATTTTTTGGGTGCAATGGTCATATGCTTGAGAACTTCATGATACTACAACAATGCATTTGGAGTTTAGCATGATATGATTGTTTGCAGGAGCTCATGGATACATGGAGAATAATGTGAGGCTATATTTCTCTTGAGATGAGAAAAGTGATGCTAAGATGGTTACTCTAGATGAGGTTTCAATAGAAAGTCTGAGGAGCCTACACCTTGGTTGGACGTGAGTTCAATAGGGATGTATGAGTAGATTGTTCTTGGAATGAGTCATGATGGCTTGCATATGCTAGAGGAGCATTCTCATTCTACACTCTTGGTCTAATTAGTGACTTATCACTTGAGAGATAATGCCCATTGTTTATATCAGGTGATTTATGCTTTCTTTCATTGATATGGATCTTGAGCTGCTAATAAAAGGTTCTGGAGGATTCATTGTGAGAGATGGATAGCATGGCTATCTCTTTTGGTTTGTGTTTCCATTTATGATGATCAAAGGGGATGGTAGTGGGTTGATTTCCTAAGATGGGAAATGGATTTTTTAGTTTGATCTTCTTTGGCTTGAGAGACTTACATACATGTTGATTACATGATACATATGTTATGTTTTGGTGATTGAATGGTTGGGTGTTTTTATGGCACTTTTATTTTGGGGCACCTATTGTGAAGGAGATCATACTTGACATAGTTAGCGTTCAAAGGTGTATTTAGGAGGGTTCTCTACATGTATATGATGTGCATAGGTTCTCTCTTTGGTCTTGGTTATCTTCTTAGTTGTTTGGTTTCATATTACCTTGATTTGAGGTTTGGTCGGAGCTGTTGTGGTCATGTGTTTTCACTTATGTACTTGGGTGATGACATGGAGGTTCCTTTATCTCTTTATTTTGTTGGGTGTGAAGAACTACGAAGAGCTATGAAGATTTGTGGTGAGAACTATTCTTACAGGTTGTTAGTTTATAGGTTGTGCATATCATTGTGGATGATTCCTTTGTACTACATGATGTTGTTTTACACTTTCTATATGATGCTACTGGTGGACATGGTATACCTTGATCATTTTCAGATTTACATTACTCATACAGTGGGAGCTCTTGGATGTGTATGCCACTCTTTGACATGTTTTCACATGGAGTTTATGATTGCAATTTATGGGCGTATATGATTATGGCATTAGTTTACTATGTTTTGGATACCTTTGAGGTATAGGCGATTGGATGGATTAGCACTTGTTGTGTGTGCTATTTTTAGTCATGTGGGTTTTGTTTAGTTGGATGGAAGTAGTCAATTTTTTGGTTGTTGTAGCTGATGTTCTATCTTGTTTCTCGAGGATGACTTCATGGTTTTGTTCAGTTTGGGACTTTGAATTTGATGATTTTTATGCTTCTATATATCTTGTTAGCACAATCGAGTGGTGGAAATGACCTGTAACCATTGTTGTTAGTTGGGCTTGATGATTGGTATCTTTTAGACTAGTGCATATATACCATGGATTGTTGATTGGTATCTTTTAGACTGGTGCATATATACCATGGCTTGTTCCTTTCCTTTGGAGGATGGTTGGAACCATTTTCGGATATGGTGAACATTTTTAAAGTTTTGTTGCATATGTCTTGGGTGCTACAGTGAATCTGAGCATTATTTAGAAGCAACCAGTAAGTTCTCTATCAAGTGGGAGAATGTTGAGAAAAGGTGCCTCAAATTACTAGCCTAATGTTCTACTTATAATGCTATGTATTTATCTCCTTATTTGGCTAGCTCTCCTTTGTTGGAGAGACCTTTATCCTTTGCCTCCTCGATGGAACGATAATACTTCTTGATTTGGTATTATATATTTTGTCAATGAGATTTGATCACTTCGGCAAGAGTCTTCTTAATGTCTCCTTGATACTCCAATGAGAGTGTATTAGAGTGACATTGTGATCTCACCGGGACATTGAGACTTGTCTCCTCAACATGTCAATGGGAGGGAGGAGAACTCTTGTTGGTGGGACTTTATTTTTTCACTGATATATTGAAGTCAGTCTCTTCGACGGGCCAATATGTCAATGACTGCTGAGTGAGCTCCTACCAACTCGTGAGTGCCTTGATGGGACCCAACTATACTAAGCGGGAGAGCATGTATTGGATGATGCTGATGGAGGATGTGTGATTGGGTGATTTGGTGAACTGTGTGATTATCAGTGTGACTTAGTGAGTTTGGAGAGATGTGGTTCTATGTCTCCTCGATATTTTGATATGACTTTATTGCAGGCTAAAGTCATGATAGTTATGACTATTTAGTTCGGTAGGGAGATATAACGATTGGCCTTCCTAGAACAATTGAAGATTGTAATATAATGCCATAGCGCATTGAGAGAGGAGAGGCAAGATTGAAGAAGGGTTATGCTATCAAATTCTCTCCAGATGGAATAAGATGTAAATCTCTTGTAAAGGCTTAGAGCTTATAATTGTATTTGTAATTGTATTTTGTTACTAAATAATACAATGAAAATTTATCCTTTTGGAATGGGGTTTTTTACCCATAAGGGTTTTCCCCACATAAATATGTGTGTTCATGTCTTCTATTCCATATTTCATGTTTAATGATTTTGTTTTTGGAACTAGTTAAATTGCATAAACTTTTCTTGAAGGATTAATGTGGGAAATGAACTATGTCTGATTCTGCTTTGTGGTATAGTAGTATGTGTTTTTGAGGCAATCTAAAGAAATAAAAGTTACTGAAGGAACCTACTATTCTAGCATGCTCTTTTTGAGGTGAATTAAATTTCTCTACAAGGGAAGAGAGGGAACTATGATTTTCATGACTCTCATCAATTGTATTTTCTAACATCAAAGTATCTTCTTTAACAATAATAGATATACTAGGAGAAGGAAAAATGTGATTGTCATGATTGCTCATGATTTCATTCTTGTTTTCTAGGGTCTCATTCTCTTGTGTCATGACTTCTCCTCTAGTAGGAGAGATTTTGGGAGGGGAAAACAAAAGGTTCATCACATTCTATCATTATATTATGTAAAATAGCTTTATCAACATCAAGAGAAGGACTACTATGATTTTTATTCTTACCAAGTAGATATTTCCAAATAGTATGATCATTAGGGAAGGGAGGAAAAATATTCTCATGACTCTCAATAAGTGTATCTTCTAACACCAAACTATCTTCTTCACATCGAGGAGGGATATTGGGAGAAGGAAAAACTTGATTGTCATGGTTACCTATGACTTCATCCTCTTTCACTACAATATTCTCACAAGAAAGGGATGAATGGAGACTAGGTAAGTTGATGTCTAGAAATGTTTCTATGATCTCATCTTCGTGTGTAATAATATATTCCCAAGGGGGAGGAGAAGAGGGAAAAATCAAGACTCTCAATGATTGTATCTTCTTTCACCAAGATACCCATGTCACTAATATGAGAGGTATCGGGAGAAGAACAATTATTATTTTTATGATTGTCTATGCTCGCATCCTCTTGTCTGATGACATTCATCCAAATCTGATAGATGGTAGGAGGGTATCCCACATGCTTATCAAAGGTTTTTCTTTTCTTTCCTAGATTATGCCCATGAGTAGTGAAAATAGAATCATACAAGCCATTTGATATTCTAGAAACACTAAATTCTTGAAAACAAGACATGCTAACATGAGAAAGTAATCTATCTAAATTATGCAATTTTTTTGAAATGTAAACAAATGTCCTACAGATCTGAAATTTTTAATATTGAAATGATTTTTGAAATTCTTTAAAAATAACTTCACTACATAGATTATTTGACCTAGATACATAAAATAGATGTTCCTAAAACTTTCCAAACTTATACTATATGTTACTAGCAAGCTTAGGAAGCACAAAAATGACGTTTTCAATACTGTAAAAGGTAGTTTCAAGCCTAATTTGGGACTAAATATCCCAGAGGGGTTTATGAGTCCCAACTAGGGTTTTTAGGGGTCTGAATATTGAAAAATACACAACATAGAAATCCCAAAAAGTAGGAAAAACAACCTATACTAGGACTAAATCACCCAGAGGGGCGTATGAGTCCCAGTTTAGGATTTTTGCATTATTTTCATCAAATTTTGTGTGAATGTTATGTTTTAAGATTAGGATTATGTTTAGGCTAAGTGACAATGCAAAATTTAGATGAAATTCAATGATGGAAGATGCAAAATGCAACCTATATGCACTTTCACTAACGCAAGATTTACAAACCCTAGAATGCCACTTAACTAATGCAAATTGTAATGAAATATTAAAGCAAGCTAAATATAAGATGCTGATGCACTTCAAATCAGAATCAAGATTTTCTAAATGCATGTTAACCAAAATGAAACATAGGAAATTGAGGGGTTATCTTTTTGAGAGATGGAACACTAAACCCTATTTCTCTTTGTATCACTCAAGTAAACCCTTAGAGATCTCAATCCAAAGATGTAAAGAGGAAAGAGATCTGCAATAGGGATGTCCTATGGTATGATTAAAGATATAAAATGGGTTCAGGATCAAGCTAGGGCTTGGAAAAACAAGATATGAATGCAAGAGGAAACGTACCATGCAAGACGTAACCAAATGACCTAGGAAATGAAACTGAAAGTCAGGATATCAAACTATAAATTAACATAGGTGCACCTGGAAGAGTGATGAGGTCAAAACAAGCTCCAAAACCATAAAAAAATATTATTTGATTCCAACTAGGACTCATACACCAGTTTGGGTCATTCAATCCCAAACTAGGGTTTCTGTGCCAAAATTGGAATCTGAAGGTGTATGATCTAAAAAAACTAAAATATGGAAAACACCTATATTGGGAATCATAATCCACAAGTGGTGTATTAGTCCCACAAATGTTTTAGAGGGTTAAGGCTTGATTTTTATCTCCTACCTCTTCTCTTCCTTTCACACTTTGTTTCTAGATCTAAAACCCTGATTTGCAACTTGTAGGTGAATTTTAGTGAAGATGACAACCTTGTGATGACTTGATGACTTTCTTCAACCTTGTAACCTAATATTCAAAGGATCTTAAAGGTCCAAGACACCTAGATCTGCAATCACACATGTAGAGATAAAAACTTGTTGAGTTTTTAGTGAATAGGGGTTTGCCTTGGTCAAACCCTATTTAGGTAATTGAACCAAATGATGAGATAATGAAATAAGGACATGAAATATGAAAAGTGGAACACAAAACATGAACAATGATACCTTGAATGATTTCCTATAAATATTCAATCTAACATGAAATGGACATGAAGGATGTAGATCTAGATGTTGAAATAAGTGTAGAACAATGCTTAATCTTGGATCTTCAATACTTCATCACAAAACTAGCTCAACAACATGCTTGATGCTTGATGATCTTGACATGATGATGGATCTTGAATTGTTGTAACAAATGATGAAGAATTTTTCCCTTGAATGGTCTTGTGAAGTCTTGTAAACTCTTATAATCATAAAATTGCTATTAGGAATTCTCTCTAAAAAGTATTAGGTGAAAATGAGTGAAATAACCTTGTATTTATACTTCTTTACGCCAAATTTCCCAAAATTACAACACTACAAGTGAACATCAGATCTAGGAGGACAAAATCCTGCCAAGAATTTGAATTAAATTTGATTTTGGGCCACATGGGACTAATAAACCATAAGTGGCATATGAGTCACATTAGGTATTAATTATGGGACACATTTTCAAAATTTCTTAGAATGATGCAAAATCTAGATTGGGGCCTTAAAACCTAGGCGAGACCCATATGACCAAGGTGGCATATGAGTCCTAGATCACTAAATATGGGCCACACAACCTAAAAAGGCATGAACTATGATTGGTTGTTGATTTATGTTGGGATTATCCCTAGAAAGACATATTAATTAAGGCTTGTCAATGCAAAATAAGGCCAATTAAAGCATAAAGAAGCCCAATTAATAATAAAAACCCTAGATTAGTGTGGAAGTGTCAGGATAAACTTTACAACACCATAAATGAGGCATAACTAAGTCCATTTAGTTTACAAGGGCCCAAAAATTAATGTGAAGGTGAAAATAAATACACTTTACAACATTAAATTAAGGAAAAGTTAGGTCAATTTAGCTTGAAAGGGCCTTAAACCCAATGTGAATGTTTAGAGCAAATTACAACACTAGATCAAGGTGACATTCAATCTATTTTAGCATTAATCATTCCCAAATCAAGTAAGGAGAAGGGATACTTTTTCTGTTGCCATATTCCTTAACCAATTTGAGAGTGAAAATGTTTAACCCTCCTCCACCATCTACCAAGGCTCGTTTGACTTTATGTTTATGGATGAAGACTTCAAGATGCAAGCGGTCATTATGACTAGTCATTCGGTTTGGATAATCTTGGTTGGAGAAAGTGACATGATGATTATTAGCCAAGTATCCCACCATCTCTTGAAAGTGATTGACATCAAGGTTAGTGGGAATGGTAGTGTCATGTAAATCTTTGTCAAGGATGGTCTGGTGCTCAGGTGATATACACAATAACTCAAGGATAAAGATTTGTGTAGAAATCTTACCCAAATGGTCTAGTATATTGTATTGAGACTTTGGTTGTTGTTCTCTTGGGGGAGAACCTTGGACAGTCACCTTGGTTTGATGGGTATTAATGACACATTTAGATGGCTTCTTGATAGTAATGGTATTGACATAATCGTTGGCAGCTCGAATGTGATGGATGGTAATGTAGTCATATTTTCCATTGGTGTAACTGGCATAATTATTGGTCTTACATCTCGAATTGGAGGCCTTTCCTTTTCCATGGTTGTGTAATGGATCCATAAAGACTTAATGGTCATTTTTAGAGGGTTTTTTTTGTCCATCAACTTCTATGATGTCATTTTCAATGAGGTCTTGAATGATATTTTTCAATTGTTTGGATTGCAAAGTTGGTTGTCCTTTAATTCAATGATAGTCACAAAAGGCATTATCATCTCACCATAAGGTTTGAACTACCCTGGGTCATATGGTTTTGCATTAGGAATTTGTATGACATTTTATTGCAAGATTTATTTGAGGACAGATTCAAATAGCTCCCTTAAGGGAGTATACTTACATCTTGTAGGGAACTTCCTTTGGGTTCTTTGTTCTTGCATATTTTGGAGTGCATTTTTTGTGTGATTGGGGAAATGTGATGGGTTGTTTAATGTGTTGGGTCCCCTAAGTGTGATTGTAGGCCCAATATTTGTTCTTGTCATTTGAAGTGTTTTGGGTAGTCGTGTTCTGGTTAAAAAATTTGATCTCTCCCTTGTTAATAAATTCCTTCTCAAGTATGATTCCCTTCTCTAAAAAGTTTGCAAATGAGGCACAACATTGCATTCACAATTCGTGTCACAAATTTGAATTGAGGTTTTCCACAAACATGACAACTTTTTTGTTTTCAAGTATTTCCATAGGACATCTGCTAGCTAAACTCCTCCATTAGTTGAAGAATTTCACAAAGGTTTCACCTTCTTCTTGTGTACTGTGACATAAGGTGGCGATGGTTATCTCATTGTCAATGTTGTATGAAAAGTGTTCTATGGATTTATCATCCAAGTCTCCCCATGTACACATTCTTGTTGGTAAGTGAGCAAACCACTCGAGTGCTTGTCTTGTAAGACTCTGTGGGAATAGTCTCATTAGATATGTGGGTTCATGTGCAATGTTTATGAAAGCTACATAAAACTCTCACATGTTTGATAGGGTTTCCCTTTCCTCTATATTTAGACAAGTTAGTCATGACATAGCCATATGGGAAGGGAGGCATGTATAGAATTTTATCAAATGGGTATATGGACATAAGTCTTTTGTAGAATAAGTTTTCTTATTTGATAATTTCATATTATCCACTTGTTGTTGAAAGGAAAAAATTTGTGTTGTTAGGAAATTCGCTTAGGTCACAGATGTTTCTTGTGTATTGTGGTAAGAGTCCATGTTAGCATTTTGTAATCCAATGTTGTGAGATGGATTTTTATTTTTCATGAATGTATGTGATGGATTTTGGTTTTGCATATGAGGGGTGAAAGGTGGTATTTGGTTGTGAATGTTTTGGTTGAAATTTATAATGTGATTGTGTTTGCTAGGAACTTACAAAAGGGTTGCCATGTAAGTTTTGGATGCCATGTGTGAAAGGTCCTTGTGTTTTTTTTTTTGTATGCATACTAGGAGTAGGCCCTTGTTGTGATGTGATGGTATGTTGAGGGATCCCCATGATTGTTATAGCATTTTTCTTTGGAGTTTGATGACCATTAACAACAATCTTAGGTATTTTTCTTGTCTTGTTTAGACCCATGAAAAATGGATTGGAAAATGATGCCATCATAGCTTTATAAATTGAAAATGGATTAAACAAAGTGCTAAAGGGTTGTGTCATAGATCGTGTCATGGTTTGTTTCATTCCTTGTGTCATTGTTTGGATGCCAAATGGTGATGTGTGAATTGTTGTGGAGTCTTTTGTGGACCCTCCTAACAACATGGAAGTATTGAATTATGGGATGGATCCACTAGAGGTAGATGAATTATGTCCTTAACTATGTTTATGTGGGGTAGGCATTTCTTGGAGTGTGTTGACATCAAAGCCATGGGGAAGTGTAGCTCCTTCATATACTAACTTAGCTAGGAAGCATTGTGGGTCGAATACCACTATCCCATCCAAAAAGGAGGCTATTTCAAGGTCTTGGGCAGAAACCTCTACTTCCCCTATAGTCACTCAACCTTCTTTGTCTCTTATTATGAACTTTTCAAATGTATTGGGAAACAATTTTTGTGGTCTAGGCTCTAGGCACCCCATGGGAAGAATTGCCAAAAGGGTTCACAAACACATCTTCTTGGGGGAAGTCCATCTCTTTTCATTTCTTTTGCAACCTTGTTTCAACCATAAATGACTTGCAAAAAAGGGGGAGGTGAATTGGGTATGATTTTTAAGGTATGATAATGCAAAGGTATGACTATGACTAAGGTTATGTAACTATGTTTTTGGATTTTTTAAAGTATAGGGGATGTCTAATGATGATACCAAGATAAATAGTCAGAGTGACAATAGTCAAGATGTTAATAAGATAGTGTCACAATGCTGTCAAAATATATGGTATGTCTAAGACTAATGTATGCAAGATGACTATTTTTTTGGATTTTTTAAGGCATAAATATGTCCATTGGTGATACCAAGATAAAGAGTCAAAGTGACAATGGTCAAGATGTCAATAGGATAGTTCACAATGAGGTTATAAATATCTATGCTAAATCTAAGACTAGGGTATGCCCAATGTAATGCAAATGTGAAAGGATGATGGAGGGTGGGAATGGTAATATGACCTAAAATGATGACTAAGATTATGACAACTAAGCACCTTATGGTAAGTTGAATGTTACCAATAAAAATAAGATAGCCAAGGAGAAAAATATGATTTATCAAGACCTCAAGGATGACAAAGACTGAAATGATAAGTTGACAAGGTGGTTTGAAACTAGCCTTGTGAGTTGTGAAGGAAACCTAAATAATAATGAAGTAAATTGATGGAAAGGTAAGGTCAAGATAAATTTTATTTTGTAACTATGGATTGCTCTAAACTCTGATGAATTTTCATAGCCAAATCCTACCGCTAGGTGTATGTAATTTAAGAGATGACCTATGGTAAATGTTACTAATGCAAAGGTGTGGTAATGGATGGACTAGAAATGGCAGGTTTGGTGATTTCAAGTTTGTGATCAAAGGACAAGATTGTGCTTAGGAATTGATCAAAGAATAGACATTTTTGAGTGTCCCTAAAATTTTCAAAAGCTAGCAATTATGTCATTTTGAGCATCAGATGCAGTGTTCTGGGAATCAATTGTAGTCTTTCGGTTAAGCAATTGTACTGAAATACAGTTAGTTGTGGTGAAGAATTTATTTTAACCTTAAGTTGATTGGTTTTGACTCAATTTTGATCTGATTTCTATGAAGTCTCCATAGAAAACACTATAAAAAATCTAAAAATAATTGAGGCTAGTTTGAATGTCCAAAAAGTGTGTTCACAATGTGTATGTTTGGAGGTTATTCACCTCAACTTTCCATGGGTCAAGAAAATATCGAATACAAATCACACACATAAAATACTTGTATATCCCTAAGGTCAATGTCCAATGGCGACACTCTTAGACTCACTCTAGGAATCTTCGTCAACATAAGGGAGGGAAACCCTTTTCGGTCATGTATCACCTTTTGTCTACAAAAATAGATGGGTAGGGGCCTCCTACAATGGAAGGATACCACAAATCACCCTCTCCATGGAAAGTTACTAGTTTCAACAAGTAACTTATGCTAAGCTAGGGATTTTTGTCTCACTCAAGGGAGCCAAATATTGGGTGTAAAAGTCTTATGGGTATGATGCTACACCCCTATACTAAGAACATCACCAAAAATCAATCAAAACGGTGGCTTCTAACTAGTTTGGTTATTTTTCACAACTCAGGGACATACCTTCAGGCAATCAAAATGGTTGGCTGACAAGTTTGTTCCAAATCGGGTTTCCCCTATCTTTTTATATACCAACGTAAGGGAAAAACCAGTTGGAATTTCCAAGTAGTTCTCCATACAAATGTGTCTCACATTGGCAGGTCCCATCTAAGGGTAAAACAAAAACAAGACAAATATATTATTTTTGATCTCCAAGATCACACAAGGCATGAGGAGATAGCATACACAACACACTTGACTCACACTCTTATGGTGCTCATTAACCTTAATAAATCCAAATGTGTGGGTGATGATGCGAATGTTAAGAGACATTTTTTATTCTCAAGATCACCAAAATGTGGTGAGAGAAGACCATACACACCTCTAAAAAAAGTGGAAAACCATAAGACAATGAAGACAATGATTTAGTTTAGGTCCCTAAATCAAAATGTGAGAAAAGACACTTGATGCAAAGTTGTCAATTTTAAAGCCAATGAGTGAATATACAAGGTTAATTTTAAACTAAATGAATGTGATATGCAAGGTTTTGCAAATTTTAAGCCATGAGTGATTATACCAGTTGAGTTCATTTTAACCCATGAGTGAGATAATGCAGGTTGTAAATTTTAAACCAAATAAGTGAATATACAAGGTTAATTTTAACCAAATGAGTGTGAATGAACAAAATGAAATTACAAAATGAGACAAAGATAAACAAGTTAGTAAAATGCCTACTTTTCACTTGTACCACATGCTGCAAATCAGATATTAGTACTAGAAAATTCCTAAACTACTGAATGTAAAAGACTAAAATTAAAAATTCTTAATGAAATGCAATATTTTTGAAAGCAGTAAATTATGTCATTGTAAATGGCAGTTATGTTTCACTAGATTTTGACAGTTACGGTGCAATATCTATCGACTACAACTCCTAGAATGGTGACTGTGCCGACAAAATAGGTTGAAGTTGACATCAATTGTGTCAAACCCTTCAACAATTGCGATAAACGAACTTGAAGTTGCAAAAACATAAGAAATCTGACCAATTTTGACAAAACTAGAAACCAAGATGATATAATAATGGTGTTAGATGACAAAACCTGAAACCAGGAACCAAGAACAAGAGAAAAATCTAAAAATGGATGCAAACTAATGATGTTCTGGAGTTTTGAATGATTACAGTGATGCTCTAATTAGTTGCATCACAGGAACCTATAGCTACAAAAAATAAAAAATGCAACCAATTTCCAACAAACTAGAGACTAATATGATGCAAAACTAAAGTTAGATGATAAAAAAACAATTAGCAACTGAGCATAAATAAAAAATTTGAAAGTAGATGCAACGCAAATGATGTTTTTGACTTCCAAACAATTGGAACTTTTTTGGATGTCAATTGCATCACACTGGCTTTTGGTAGTTGCATCGTTTCAGCTTGCAGGTGCATCATAGACTTGAAAAATTCCAAATTTCTAAAAATTCCTACAAGGTCTGGTTAGGTTCATGTCGGGTTGACCAATGTAATTTAGGGTAAAATTTAGGTTAATGTAAAATAACATCAAAACTAAACTTATGAAGACCTAAACCAACAATAGAGCATAATCCCATATAAGAAACATAAACACAAAGTAAATATCACCTATGCCATGGTTGCTTGATCCCCATTGTCCTTCTTCATTTTTCTTGAATTTACTTGATGCCCTCATATTTTGAGTTTGCAATAGTAGCCTAATGTCTATGATAGAAAAATATTGAAGATAGTTGCCTCATTAATAGCATGTACTTGCACATGAACTAGATGTATGAAAATAACAAGGATAGGTGTCTTTTATAGAAAGACAAAATGTCAATGAAGCGCTAAGATTTAATTTCAATAAGATATGTCAATCAATGGCCAGGAATGAAAGTTGTAGTATGAAATAAGGTTAGGAAAAAATTAGGGCAATGTCAAGAAATGAATAGCTAAGATTAAATTATAAAATAATTCAATCAAGGATTGAAGTTGAATGAGATGTCAAGAGATAAGATTAACACATATAATGAGGTTGGCATAGAAAATGAGGTTATAGGAGAGATTCAAATAACTATAAAATTATTTGTTTTGAGAGGGAAATGACTAATTAAATAATAAAAGCATTATTTAATTATAGAGATTTAGAAAATACTTGACATAATTTTAGAAATTGGGAGATATTATATTATATTTTAGTAATAAAGAAATGACCACTATGTGTTCTCTTATAGTTTGACTCTCTCACCACCTTGTGTGCTCTTATAGTTTGACTCTCTAACCACTTGTGTGCTCTTCTAGTTTGACCTTCTCAATCCTCACCATTTTAAAAAAGTTAGTAGTTTAGAAATTAGATTCCAAATACTAATATTGTTGTTATTATATATTCAAATTCAAAGACTAACCATCTTAAATTATTTGATGATGTTTAAGTTTCATTGATTAAAAAAAAAAGTAGGCGCTCAAAACCCTTTTCGACTCCATTGAAGTTCACTTAAACACATTACCCCAAAATGATAGACAAAAAAATTATAGATTCGCCAATTTATAAAAGAAAAATTGAAATAACCAGCCGTAGAATCTAAGAAGTAGGAATATGAAATGAAATTTTTGAAAGAGAGAATTTTGTTTATCTGATTTGGATGCGATGTCAACCTTAACCTTGTTGATTGATTGATCTGATACGATAGATAATTTGAATACGAAATATGGATCTGAAAGCAAGATTAAAGCACTGTGATTTGTCCCTCTATCGAGGACAAGAGCGTGTCGTATGAGTTGGTTGTAGTTTATTTCCACGCGCTCAGAGAAAACATAATCTAAAGCGTAAGGGTTTTCCCTCTATCACCATTGATATAGACTACTAGTCTTTTTCTTGTGGTCCTGAGCACGAATATTGCAACCCAATAATTTTCCCATTCCCATTCGAGGGTTTGACTTTGGATCTGTTTAAAGTTTCTCCTCACAATCGTAACCAACTACCCCCAATTCCCAGAAAGTTCTGAACGTCTGCATTACTTATCTTTAAGCTTAAAAAATTGAAATGCAGTATAATATGGGAGAGCACTAAAAACGAACGTTGCACTTAGACATAAAACATATCCTAAGAAGGCAATAACTCTACGCGGCATTACATCGCTATTTCGATACGGGAACGACTTTAAATCGGTGGGAAAGGTTGCTTGCACAAGTCAATTTCATAAATTAATCTAAATGTAGAGTTCGGTCAGAACAATGCTAAAATGAGATTGACTTTTGGTAGCAATACTCCGTAAAATTTATATTTTTACCTGTAACAATTATAAACTAATTTGAGTGTATCGTGAGGAACAGAGCCTTTCGCTGTATTTAATATATATCTTTTCCTTGTGCGTCGGGTACACACGTTTTCAAATTTAGCTAAAGAAAGTTATCCCGCGTGTTACGCAGTCAAATTTGAAAAACATAGAGAAGTGAAAGTGACATCTGCCTAGATTATCTTCTCTGGATGCGACCGTCGTACCAGAAGTTGCGTGAAATACTTTGCTATGCTCAACTATAAAAGCCCATCGATGGGTAGTTGACAATACATAGATTTGCTTGCTTAGACTTTGGATTAGAAATAGTGGACAAGCGATCTATTGGCTAGCTTGGATTTTTCTCCTCGAAAAAATAGCTCAGTTTCCAGCAATGAGAAACACTTACGCATTTCTTGTATGCATTAGTTTTGGATTATGTTCGGTTGTTGTATATGGCCAGCTTAGTTCCACATACTACAGTACGTCGTGTCCCAATCTGTTGTCGACTGTTAAGTCTGCAGTGAAACAGGCGGTCGCCAACGAGAAGAGGATGGGGGCCTCGCTTCTCCGTCTTCACTTCCATGACTGTTTCGTTAACGTATGAATTTTCATATATATTGCTAACAAACGTTACATTTTGATTTTCCATATATATTGCTAAATGCGAGATGAATTTTGCAGGGCTGCGATGGGTCTATTCTGTTGGACGATTCGTCAACTTTAACAGGAGAAAAGACTGCAGTGCCCAATGCTAACTCAGTCAGAGGATTCGACGTGATAGACACCATTAAGACCAACGTGGAGGCAATTTGCAGTGGAGTTGTGTCTTGTGCTGACATTGTGGCCATTGCTGCTCGTGATTCAGTTGTCGAAGTAATTCCCAATTCTTCGCTCAGTGTTGTGAGAATATCAGTCTATATGGTTTGTTATACTAATAAATTAACTTTTTAAATGTAGCTTGGAGGGCCAACATGGACAGTGCAGCTGGGAAGAAGAGACTCCACAACTGCAAGCCTTAGCGGTGCAAATAGCAATATTCCTGCTCCAACATCAAACCTGACCGCACTCATCTCATCTTTCACCGCTCAGGGTCTTTCTACCAAGGACATGATTGTGCTTTCTGGTAACTTATTTTTCCATTCTGGTCATTGCTGTACGATACTTACTACCTGCAACATATAGCACCTGATTTCTTTGTTAATTTCTTTTTTTCAGGTGCTCATACTATTGGTCAAGCTCGCTGCACTAATTTCAGAACTCACATCTACAACGAATCCAACATAGACACTACATTCGCCACTTCTCTGAAATCAAATTGCTCAAGCAGTAGTGGCGACGATAACCTTTCACCTTTAGATCTTCATACCTCTACAACATTTGACAAATACTACTACACAAATCTCGTTAGCAAGAAAGGTCTTTTACACTCCGATCAGGAGCTATATAATGGAGGTTCTGCGGATTCTCAGGTGGTTACCTACAGTAGCAATCAGAACACCTTCTTTACCGACTTTGCATCTGCCATGGTGAAAATGGGAAACATCAGTCCTCTCACTGGCAGCAGTGGAGAGATCCGGAGTAATTGCAGGAAGCCCAATTAGTGTTGGTAATATTAGACTATTTCTTGCAGTGTTTAAGATTTGACTATAATAAGCACTCAATTGAGGTGGTTGAGAGCGATAAAGTAGCCTTGTATTCCGTCGTGGTAAGACGTGTTTTTAATGTACGCTGTTTGGAGGGCAATATTTGAGAATTAAATTTAAACTTAACGCGTTTGTTAATATGATAAACTTCCTATCAAAAATCTTCCCGAGAAGTTTGTAAGAAACTGTATTTGAATGGTTGTTATCTTCGCTACATGGTTTTATAGTATTATACATCCTATTGCGGAACTACCGAACGCTTTTATTCAAGCGTTTCCGTGGTTTAGAATTCAACTTTAGCAAACTAGTCCCCTCGAAAGAATGTCGAATTGGTTCGTTTTCTCACTTTTTCCTTTCTGCTTAGAGGAAACCTTACTTTTTTAGTTTGCAAGTACAATGTTGGCCGAATGTTTTAAGTGGTTTTCTTCCATTCGATTACTTAAGAAAGGTTTTTATTAAGGAAAATAGTTTTTTAAAACAATACAATTTGATTCAAGGTTTTAAATTTTATTAGGAATAATGTAAGTCCACATGGGTAGCATAGTTGTCTTAAGTCTCGAGTTTCTTCTCGAAGGTCTTGGATTCGACTCTGAGGCCCGAACTTACCTGATGCACATGGCTAGAGAGTGGTTGTGTGCACCCCCAGGGGACTAGTCTCGCCCCAACTCACCCCTTCTTGAATCCAACTTGGCAAAACATGTAAGACCAAGTTAAGGTGAGTTGGGCACTTGGTTGGGTTGCAGGGATACCTTTGAGTAACCAAAAAGAATAAAAAATAATGTAATAAGGTTTCAAAATTTCATCCCTTCGATTTAGATAATGAGATAGAAGGATTGTTTTTTGATAGGTTACTTTTAACGATAAGGTTGTAGTCAATTATTATTGTTTTATATCTTAATACAAATCATGAATTTAAGTTTCTTGATAGTAATTTATTAGTGTATAGTTTTTTAGCATAATTTATATATGATTTGTTTATTCTATTAGTTTTCAATTAAGGTTTTAAGAAAGGTAATTATATTGTATTCTACCCATAATAAATTATATAATTCATCTAAAATATGAAAAGAAACATGAATAGTTTTGTTTTAAACATAATTTTAACAGCTAACCCAATATGTGTACAAAAAAATAATGTTTAGTCCTAGCTAATCCTTTGGGCTCTTAGCCTAGATTTGACACCACTTGTTGAGCTACATCTCATATGGACCAACTAGGACTTGAAATTAGGACCTTCTCTTTGTTGTTGGAGTGCTCTACCAATTGAGCTACTAGCCTCTCTTTGATCAACCCATCACCAGTTTGGGTGTGGCTTATTTCCAACACATTTTTTTATTTCTAAACCATAACACTATTATGAGATTCAAGGGATATTGCATTTTTGCAAACATGATCTCCCTATGGTTTCATATAATGGCTCATTGATTCCTCTAAACAACCTAAATAGCTTTTGCAATACTAGTTTGCAATTAAGTCTTAATTTGGAATGTTACTCTTCAAGAATACAAGAACGTTGTAATTTATTCACTAGATAGGTCAAAGATGACTTATGTGCATCTCATTCAATATACCTGTTGGAATCAAGCAACATTGAGAGGGGGGGTTGAATCAGTGTTCTACAAAATTTAACTTTATTAATCTGATCTTTAAACCACTTACAACATTGAACCAAAAGAAAGATGCAAGAACACAAAGCAATCAACCATAACACCATAACACAAGGATTTCTACATGGAAACCCTGTTAGGGGAAAAACCATGGTGGAAGGCCAATCCACAATATGAGTATACTCAAATATAAGTGTATACAAATAGGAATGCACATGGATTCATGCGCATTGCATAGAGCTCACTGCTCAAATACAAAATGAAGACTCACTATCTTACAGAACATTCAGATTAAAGCCATCTAAAAATTTAAACTGAAAGAGTAGCATCTACTAATGCCTAATTATAGTTTTGATTAAGCACATCAATCGCAATCCTGACCTTTTGTCTAATTCTTTTCTTTTGCTCTATTTTCTTTAATTCACCTCACAAATCCTTTAATGCACAAGTGAAACTGTGCATAATCGCTCTACAATCCTTCTGAATTTCACAAGATACAACAAAACACTTTGCACATATCACCAAATGATATAAATGATCGCTTATATATATCCGTGACTAAAGATTTAAACAACCGCATGTCAGCGTCCAAAAAATATGAAATATTTACAAACCATCGGCTCAATCCATAGATAATTTTCAATGCACACCAACCAAATTCGGTCACAACATAGTGAGGACCCAAAAAAACATGTTCGAGCAAAAAATACTTTAAACAATTTCCCCACAAAGATCCACAACACGCTATATGCACTTAATCGACCTTCTTGCATTGTTAGATAGAAAATTAATCAACTAGATCTTCTAACTTGCACAACAATGAATGTGAACCTTTATGATTTATACATAAGCTAGTACGTACACCAAAATACCTTCCCTGAGATCCACAACTCAAAATGATAACAAAAAATTATATGAGAATCAATATACACAACTCTATCAGATACTCTGTTCTAACTTGACAAAACTTCGAACTGGCTTTTGGTATAAGCAATTTTTGAAGTGTGAATCAAATTAATAACTAGGGTTACCATCAGTGACAACACCAAATGAAAGTTGCAGTGTCTCTTTCCAACGGTCTCATCCTTTGGCATTGATGGCAACACTTAGACAGTAATTCGATTCAAACCCAAACGTCTCTGAGGGTAACAATCTATCTTTCAAGTTATTCTTCATTTATTTTGGATTGCTACAATTCAAGCACCAACTGAATAAATCCATCATTGATTCAGTTGCATTCTTCAAATTTCTCTTTCAAGGATTGAGCAAGATTCTCTTCATTCTTCTTTTTTTCTTCAATCTCCTTGGTCATACTCATCATAATAGATTCCATCTCATGCTTCAGGACAACATTTTCTCTGGTGAGCTTTTCACATTCTTCTCTTTTTTCCTTCAGGGCTTGACTCAAGTATTCTTCTTCCATGCCTTTACTTTCTTTCTGCTTGATCTGATTGCAAAGTTCCTTTCTCTTTTCCCTTGACTCATTGATTTTATCTTTTAATGATTGAATGAATTTCTCAACATTCGAGAAAGATGCAAGAACACAAAGCAATCAACCATACACCATGACACAAGGATTTTTATGTGAAAACCCTATTAAGGGAAAAACCACGGTGGAAGACCAATGAACAATATGAGTATACTCAAATATAAGTGTTTACAAAAGGGAATGCACATGCATTCAGGTGCACTACCTAGAGCTCACTATTCAAATACAAAATGAAGACTCACTGTCTTACAAAACATTTAGATTAAAGCCATTTGAAGATTTGAACTAAAAGATTAGCATCTACTAATGTCTGATTATAGTTCTGATTAAGCACATCAATCACAACCTTGACCTTCTATCTGATTCTACTCTTTTGCTTTATCTGCTTTAATTTGCATCACAAATCCTTTAATGCACAAGTGAAACTGTGCATAATCGCTCTACAATCCTTCTGACTTTCTCAACACACATCAGCACACTTCGCACATATCACCAAAGGATATAAATGATCACTTATATATATCCACAACTAAATATTTAAACAACCACATGTCAGCTTCTATAAAACATGAAATATTTACAAACTGTCGGCTTAATCCATAGATAATTTTCAATGTGCACCAACCAAATTCGGTTACAACATAGTGAGGACCCAAAACATTTTTCATAATTCGCCTTTCCTCTATTGTATTATTTATTGAAAATTTTAAAGAACAATATGCATATGTTTCATACTACACAAACCTATCATCTTTATTGATTTTGCCTCAACTAAAATATTCACTCAACTATGCTCTTATTAGAAGTTACCCATCTACAGATATATTTACTTTGGTGTGAGATATTTTATTTTTTTAAGTGAATCACTTCATTAATGCGAGAAGACTAATCAATTTGTAACTTGGCTAGTAAAACACTTTGCTATGTGACTAAGATCTTATATCCAGAAGCCCTACAAATTTCTTCAATCATGCATCTAGTTTCATTTCTTGGCTCTTAATGTGATACTTAATTTTTAAATCATGACATTCAAATTTAATGTAGCACCAATGAATAGTAATCCATGAAAATGGATCTCAAAATGAAGTTCCTACTCATTGGAGTGTTATCAAGAAACTAAGAGGAGAAATTACATATTGTATTAGTCAACAAGATTTTTGATAATGTCTAAAAGTTATTAGGAATGAAATGGGACATTTTTTAGAAGTCTATGGTGAATGTTGTATACTTTAAAATTGTGTGTAATGTTTTTTGGGAATCCCTAGACTAGATGACTTCTTGCGATCATGCCATAATAAGCCATAGATTCCTAGCTAGAAAGCTTTCAAAAATGATGCAAACCTCAACCGATAGTACCATATGCTAAATGACCTTAATTGCAGATATTGAGGTTGCATTCTATAAATATAAGCTTAGATAGATTGGAAAATAGAATATGCATTATCATCATTGCATGTAGCCATGGTTCACTAGGGGTATTTAATTGATATAGTATTCCATGTACTAAAAAAATCAACCACAAAGAACCTAGTCAATAAATCATCCAAAAAGACTCAAATTATTCTCTTGATATCATATTTGTGGCTAATCATGACGAAGCAAGAATCTGATGATGAAAGTTGAGTCAAAAAATTCTTGTTGACAAGAGAAAGTAAACAAAGAATCTAATTTTAACTATTTGTTTTACTACTTACCCTAGTGTGATGCATAAGGGGAAGATACGATATGTAGTAGATTAAAAGAATAACTAACAAAAAACACACATACATATATGTATGGAAATAGATCATTAAATATATTCATATATATCTTAAGTATATTTGTAATATATTATTAGACATATTTTATTACATGTGTATTGCAGTAGTATATCCTTCTTGAAAACTAATATCGCATTCCTTTCTCTAATACTTCGCATAAATATCATATTCCTTCTCATCTTGTTCACCATATTTTTATTATATTCTATTATATTATGATAGTATATATATTTATTCCTCCTATAAGTGTAGTGCGTACCTATTATTATTTTATCTTCTCCAAGTATAGGAACATGTTCCAACCTTTGGTACCCTTGTATTTTTCACTAGAGGCATCCATTAGGCTATTAAATCTATCCTTATGGGTGTACAACCAAATCTAATGTAAATAATCAAACTAGCCTTGTATTTCCAAAAATATCAATTACCTTAAATAATATATTGTCCTTAAGACAGTGTATCTATTCACCACCAAAAATCAAATATTTGAGAAAAATATTCATTTAAAAAAAATAAAAAATCAAACAAGTCTCCTTGACTACTACACAATGCAACCCAAATTCTCTATATAGAAACACACAATAACTACATACAATAAAACAATTCTTGTAGATGACTCATTTAGCTAGCTATAATTGTGAGTCCATTGGATAATATATTGCTAAAGGTATCAAGATTTTATCTTGATATCTATGATCAAAATTTCTACATAATATAAGGAAGATGTAGATCATAATATTTTTTGCCATTTTTTGCCATTTTTTTTGCATCCAAGAAAAGTCCTATCATTTATTTCAATCACATACAAACCACTTCCTAATTTACTTCATTCAAGATATTATGGCTACTTACTAATCCTATAGGAGCTACAATTGTATATGCATATTCTAAATTTCTACCCTCATTATTTTATCATAACTTTTCATTATGTCATGCATGTTTGATGTTGGTAAGATTTGATTCTCCAAACTATATATCTAGGCCTTCAAATATTTAGTTAAACTAGGCTAACGAAGGCAGTACTAGTATAGGGTATTAACATTTACACAAGTATCCTCTACGTTCTTAATTTATTTATTTAATTTGAGTTATTCCTTTATATGTTTTTCTCTAAGTTGTGTGAGTTTTTCCACTCATATTCATAAAGGATTTCAATCTTCTTCTATATTTTCTAATTATCCTAATTCCTCACCTTTACTAACAACCAAGTCACTACATCTAATTTTTGGTCTATTCTCATAGATTAATATACAAGACTATGTAGAATCTAAGTCTATATATTAACATTAATTCTCTTTATTAACTCTATGGTGGATGTTTATCAAAGCAATTATGGTGTAAGAAAAGTGATCCTAGATCAAACAAGTAGATTAACTAGGATCAACTTCTTGTATTATCTTACATTAGAAAACTAAAACACTATGGTTTGATGATTGGCTTGCTGCCACAAGGGAGAGCCAATCTCATAGGGTTTTATTCTTTTGAGTTGCAAAGAGAAGGAATTTGAGGTATATTTTAACAAGACTATTTGACATAAATCGTAGATATAAAAATATAATTTATTACATAGATGAAAATGAAAACTGGTAAAATAATTGTAGATCTAGAAAATGGTGATAGAGGGGAACTTGTAATTAAAAATTGGGCCTAAATTTTAGGGTCAAGGGTAGTGGCATCCTTGAATAGTGATGCTACCTTTTCTAGATCTACAAACTTCAAAAGGTAGATTATAGTTTGTTCTATATTTCTTGCACGACCTACTATTGATGAAACTTTTTGATTTGATTTGCACACATGAAAAGAGGGTGAAAGGTTGTGTTGTATAGGGGCTTGTCTAAGTCAAACCACATTTTGGTGTTTCCACCTCCACATAAATAAAATAATGATGATCAAGATGACATTCTCTAGGTCAAGCAGAGGCTAAAATAATTGATTGTTAGAATGATAATTATCAAAGTGATGTTCGCACCATAAGTTGCCACAAAATTTGATTTGATGGATTCTTGAATTGTTTCATATACTTGCAAGAGGTTATTCCATAAAACACAATAAATTATAGTAGCTCATATGTAGAGGATAGCTCAATACATCTTCATGATTGATCATAATAGGTTCTTGTTCATAATGTTTCCTTTCTCATGTTAAAATGAGAATAAAAATTGTATATATGCATCCTAATTGATATGTATGGTTATAGTCCAATCTAGGATCTTTTTAATCTTCCAAGGACTAGCACCAAATAATTGAATTTCAAATAGGTCACCTTTAAGGTCAATGGTGACCCTACTATTGTTTGGATACTTTTTTCCCCAAATATGTTTTATAATCTATCTCTAAAATGAATAAATTATTAATATAATTAATGTTATAAGAAAATATGGTGTCCAAGTAGTGTGAAATTGTTAGGGGTGAGAAATTTTTACAATACTATGTTTAGCCCCTACTTTAGTGAGAGTATTACCGTACATTCATAACCACACTGAAGGAATAATTTTTTTTTATAAAAATGTTGAAGAGATAGGATGGCACAAAGTTGAGGGGTGCACAAACCCCCAAATTAAGGTCCCATAAATCCAGAATGTTAAGAAAAACATGAAGCATATATAACGCATCCAAGACAAGGCAAGATGTAGCCATACATAAGACATCCAACATAATAGATATAAAATAATACACAACACATTCATAAATAAAACATAATTTATATGATGAAAACACATAAAATATATAGAGAAAATATGTGAAATAGATAGAGAAAAAATACCAAATACACGAAGCAAAATCATAAATTATACAAAGAAAAAATACATAATACATAAGGAAAACACATAATAAACATGATACAAAAAGTAATACAAACACACCATGCATAAAAAATACATAAGACACAAGGTTAGTACACTAAAAAGGATTGAATTAAGGTAAAGAGACCTCAGTCTAAAAATTTGTCTCCATACAAAACATCATCCATCAAATAAAATGTTAAAAATGATGGTGCTCTCATAGGACCATAATTGCTTCCAAGAACTATACTTACACCTTCTTTGCTCAGATTTTTTGTGCAGGTTGATTTGACTCAAGCATTACTTAGTGAGGTTGTGGTTCAAGTTAATGGTTGGTCTTGGTATCAACTTTTGGATTATGGAGGTTTCCCATTTTGTTGTAGACACTATTTTTCTACTAGACACTTGGTTCATGACTATCCTCAAGGCTCTCATCTTGTTTCTTCCTCCACTTGGTGGAAGAATGGTCTTTGGGACCATCTAACTATGTATCATAATGATGTCTCTTTTGGTGATAGTGAGGATCCTGGGTTTCCTTCCCCTTGTGCTCAGATGAATAATCTTGTTATTGCGGGTGTTGCCTCTCTTGTGGCTCCTGTTACTCCAATTTTGGACAAGGTTGTTTCTACTACATTTCCTACTATGGTAAGTGTTGTCTCCCATGTAGCCCCTATTACTCTGATTTTGGACAAGGTTTTATCTTATGCAATTCTTGCTACTCTAGCCTTGGAGATGGATGTTTCACCCGAGTCTTTTGTTGCTCCATATGTTAGTCACTCTAAAGGGGATTCTCTCCCTTCCTATCAAAATGATTCACATCTGGTGATTGATTCTTCTTGGACAGTTGTGAAATGTCTGAAGAAATGTACTCCTAAGAAGGAATCTATTTCTCTTGACAAACACTTGGGGAAAAAGTTGCAAGGTTCAAGCCTAGGTGCTTGAGCTATCTCTCTCTAGTTTTTTAATTTTTGTACTACTTTTTTGTATTGGGAGCAGTCCCTTCCCTACACTTTTAGTCAAAATAAAGTTGTGTTATCCTAAATCAATTATGAGCTACATAGATCCATTGGCTAGCAAGTTGTGTTATGCTATGTGCTCGTGCAATATGATGGGTTTCAAAAGGCTAGAAAGTAGTGCTATTCTAGTTCTATGGATTGTCTGGAAAATCATGCTTCAATGAGCACATAAAAGTTTAACATCACAAGGGATAATTTAACATCATGAGGGGAAAATTGACAATCAAAATTTAGGGAGTGCATAAATGCTTAACATTGTAGTGGATGAATTGATAACCATGCCTCAAGGGGCATTATAATCAACACCACCACCAAGGCCCGGGGGTGATCTCACAATACTGGTTTATAATTTTTGCGCAAAATGGACACTGAACTAATTTTTTTTAACTAAATCTTCACTTTCGAGCTTCTATAGCGGCTAAACCATGAAGAATTTGAAGATGATGAAAACTAGTGATTTGTGATGTTTTTTCTATAGATTCTAAATATAATTTTTTCAATTTTTTTTGAATCTAATTGCACTTATTTTTCCATCTGCTTTGAAAACTAGTTTTAAAAAGAAAAACAACATTTTAAAGAAGTGACGCTCATTGTATACAACATAATTTGTTTTTTATGAAAGATAAAATTATAATTTTTTCAAATTTAGATTTGTAACTATGATATCTAAAACTTTCATTTGATTTTATAGTGTTTTATTGAATATTTTTTCCTTAATCAAGTTTCGAAGTCAAACCAATTAAAATTCAGACATAGGCAGACCGTATACAACATAATTTTTTCTGTATGTATCAAAATTTTTTTTTTTTTAATGGATCAAGGACATCAATACCCAGCCCGGACATATTTTTCAAAATTTTATTTTGATAATCTGCTATTTTTCCACATGTGGAGAATGGAGAGTTTGATTTTCAGTGAAAAACCTTTGTTTAATAAAACTAAAAAAACACATACTTAATAAAACCAAAAAATATTAAAATTATATTTGTTGGATAGCTTGTTTCGAGGACTACCATCTTCTAGTTGGGTCTATGAAGTCTCCTCCCTTTTCATCCTCAACCCAAGCTTTGAAGGGAAAAAATCTGGAGTCTTTTTGTGTCGGAGGGTGGGAAGGTGGGAAAAGGGGGGTTCGAGTGAACCTAAGGGGTTTGCTCGAACCCCTAAGGGTTCGCTCAAGCCCTAGTTTTCTTGAACCAGGGTTGAAGCAAACCTCCTTTCCACAATGGGAAACAAGGGTTCCCACATGCAAAGGGGTTCGCTCGAACCTTGAGTTCACTCGAACCCCCCAAAATGAAATTGTTTTGCATGGGTGAGCTTTATGGAAGTTTTCCTTCCTCACTCGAATTATAAACCACTTTTGTGGGTTCACCCGAGGGCATGCCAATAATTCAAATCTTATAAAAAATAGTTAAATCGGATAGGGTGATATGCCCCCCACTTATAATGTCAACATACTTTCTATGTTGATATTTTAAGGGAAAAATGAAGGAAGAGGGGATCTTAAAGAAGGATGCAAACCTCTAAATTAGTTATCCTTGCCCCCAACTATAAAGGAAAGGAAACAAATGCTAAAGACTCATTTTTCTACCTTAGATGAAATATGGTTGCATGAAAGATTGTACCACCATGAATGACAATGAGAAAAAACATAGAGCTAAAACTTCCATGTAGTGAGGAGCAACACAAATAGATGAGAGATTATAATTTTTCATGAATAGGTACATCAACACATGTAAGAGTGATAGAATCACTATAAATAAGTTCAATTTTATTATTCAAGGGCTTACATTCATTGGAGGAATGATCATGTACTCGATGATATGCACAAAAGGTGTGATTTTTTATAAAATTTCTTATGTGTTGAAGGATGAAGAGTAATCAACTAGGCTTTCATATTCATCAAAAAATTATACTCTTGCTCAGATAGAGGATGGAGTATGTGATGTAGTAAAAAGAGAAGGTTGGAAAATTGGACCCCTTTTAGCAAGTTATGGCATGTACATCATATTATAATTAACTCCTTTTTTCATGTTTTTACTATATCCAATTTTATAAAGAATTTGAAATAAAATCTCAAAATGCTTTTCCAACTCAAATCGAGAAGTCTTGTTTAACAATTTATGAGAAGAATTGATTCTTTTTCAAGAATCCAAATCCTTTTTAGGTTTTCAAATTTTAGGATTAGATATTTCCAACCCATGAGGGAAAAAAGCTAAAGGGCCCTTATCACGATCGTAGGATGATGTTTCTTATTTTTTAAATTTAGGAGTAGAACATTGAGAAAATGAAAAAAAGGATTTTGTAGGTTTAGATTGTTAGATTATACATACTCTCCCACAAAGGAGGGTGTGAAAAATAATTAACCCAAATCATCACCAAAACATATATTTGGAGATGAAGCAATTTGTAGATCATTATTTTCATTTTGATAAGACTAATGATGAGATTGTGTTGAAGCTACCAAAATGCCTTTGACTCTTTAGGATTTGATGGTGAGATTTTATAATCCCCAATGAAAGTAGGTGTAAAATCAAATGAACCCCACTCATCACCAAAGAGTGCATTCATAGTATCATTATCATTGGAAGATAATGGTTCAATTTTTAAAGACAGAATCAAAGTAATAAGAGAGTTTGAAATGTTATGATTAGCTTAGGCTTGTAAATAAATTCTTTAGATCTACTTTAACTATATAAACCTTGTTATTGTATTCATAATTCATCACATAATGAAGAGTAGGTGGGACTTTCTTCATGGTATGAATATAAAATATACCAAGAAGAAGATTATATGAGAGGATTTTACATGACATGAATAAGGGTAGGAAAAATTGTGGGCCCTACCTTAATGAGTAATGTGACAATTCCAAATGGTTTCCTACCAATATTACTAAAGCCATGAATAGAAAGAGCATCATGTTTTGTGATAGATTCATCCACACAAAGTCTATGAAAAAGATCCATGCAATGTAAACAATAAGACTAGGCCCATTGTTAATGAGAGTATGCCTAACCAACATTTTAATCATGATGGAAAATATTATTAGAGCATCATATTGATTTTGATTCTCAAGAGTACGTAATTCATATTGATGAAAAAAAATATCTATGTTTGTTACACTCATACCATTTAGCAAGGATATTACATCATTTGGTTTAATAGAAGGTGGTACCACAATCTTCTACAAAGCCTCTTAGAGCATGCCATGGTAGGTTGGTGATGTTTGACTTAACTCCATAACTGAGATGTTAGTTGGAATATTATAAAGCTTTTCAACAAGATCATACTATTTACTACCATGTTGATGGGGAAAAGATGTGGGAGGAAGATATGGTTGAGGAAATGAAATGGTGGTTTGAATTCTTTTGGTTGTTTGTTACTTCGAGTGTTATATGTGTGAGAAACTACATGATAATTTAGTTTTTCCAATATAATTTGGTGTACGTGATTACTTTGAGTGAGTTATTTTTAAAATTTAAGATGTGACTAGGAGTTTTAGGTTGAATTGAAGGAGGTCCAATAATGAGGATAGGTTGATTTTTTGTTTGACGATTATGAGGAGGATATATGATGAGTCATGAGTTTAAAATATTAAATTAACTAGCTATTTTTTGATAATATTCTATCATTGGTTGCATCCTCTTGTACCAAGATACCCTCCAAAGTAGGGGAGATATTAGGAGATAGAAAAATATGAGTATTAATGATTGAATCATCTTGCAAAAAAATATGCTCATAAGTAGGAGAGATATTAGGAGAGGGAGAAACATGAGTATCAATGATTACATCCTCTTGTGCCAATATATCCTTACAAGTAGGAGAGATATTTGGAGAGGGAAAATCATGAGTTTCCTTATTTCTTAAAGAATAAAGATTAGGTAAAGTGATATTAATAAATTTCTCAAATATTTTATTCTATTGCACCAAGATATTCTCATGGGTAGGAAAGGTCTTGGTCAACTAGAGGATGGTATATATCTCCTTTGACAACATTGAATGGGGTTTGTAGAAGTGCACCAATTTATTATTTTTAGAAAGGACATATTTTTCTATTTCAAAAGAAATTTTTTGTAAAAAATAAAATTGTTATATCCTTTATAGGAATAATACAATTAAGTAGGTGACTTAGGGAAAAAATCGCAAAACATAGAAAAATATGGAAGTTTTAGGATAAACTGCTAGAAGCAAGAACTAGATCTAAATAGAGCTGGCAGAAAGGGTTTCACACAAAAAAATTGATGCTAAAATGACTTGTTAGGGGAAGTAGCACCCTAGACTACAAATTAGGATTTCTACAAATTCAAAACATGCATATATGTGTAACAAACTAAAGGTCTAATTTTGTAAAATTCTAGGTTTGAGAACTAGTAGAGCACAAAAAAATAGTATGTCCTGATTTAAAGACAAATATTTTGCAATTGTGATCTAACTTGAATTCACCAAGGTGTTTAATTTTTTCATGAGTAAAGAATGCAAATGCCTAATTTTGGAAATGAAAAAACTAAAAATCAATAATAATACACTCAAATAACCTTGGTTTTTAATCCATTGTATAAACAATTGTATAATAAACACGTTTCTGAAAACTCGAGAGAGTAGGATGGGTGAGCGGGAACGTGGTTTTGAAATTTCTCTTTCTCTACGATAGGTGTATGGTTTGAAGGTAGCTAGATCTTTGCTAGGGGGTGGAATTTCTATGGATGCAGTAGGGGAGAATGTAGGTGAAGAGTAGGGTGGAGCGGTTTCTGAGCACTGGGCTGGTGGGACCTTGGAGGTAAGGTGCTTTCTAGCCCTTCTTCGAATGGTGGGGTTGGTGTGATCGGGTTTTTAGGAAATCAGGACACAAATAAGGATTCAAGAGAGCAGTCTTAGGAGGATTGAAAAAGAAGATGGATTTCCCTAATTAGAACCAAGCCTGCTAGTAAGTCAATCTTCCCTCCAATTAGCAATATCTCAATCCCTTCGAGTGGCACGTATGTTATTCTTGTTCCTGATCTTGTCACATATGGATTTTTCACTTACTTAATTAATGCAGACATTACTTATCATGTCAAATTTAGATTAATCAATGATTATTTAAAGATGGTTAAATTGAAATTGAAATGTAAATTATTGTATTTATGTTTATTTTGGGGTTTGTCATTACTAATGATAAATCGAGTGCAAGTGAATGCAGGAAACAGGTGAATGAGGTTGAAGGTGAGAACAACGATCAAGTAGAGTTGTTTAGCCGATTGATGTTTACGAATAGATGGGATCTCACACACTCACATAGATTGATATTTTAATGTCTTGTGCGTATATCATGCTTGTGAATTGAAAAAAAAATAGTTTTAGTGTGATTTCTCAAAAATTGCAAAAATGCATGTGCTTAAATGATGATTTTGTTAAATTAATGAAATTTAACTTAAATTAAATAAATAGAATGCTTGTTTAATATTTTATTATTATTATGGAAATATGAAGTTGAAATTTTGAAATTTAAATATAATAGAATTCTAAATTTGAAATTTGATTCAAGTTAGTTAAATAAAGTAATTTTTGTACCATTGAAATAGATGGATTATTTGAGCTCTCTACCATATCCTAGTACCAAACTTGCTTCTTTCTTAACTGAATTAGAAAAATGAAAATGCTTGTGGTTTACTAGTAGTACTAGGCATGCACCAAATTCCATCTTGCTCGTAGATTACTTTTTGCTAAGCAATTCATGCAGGGTCAGGTATTTCTTGATTGACTAAGAAATTTTGGGGAAGCATAAGCTTCGAGTTTGGGCGGAAAAGCACCTAATTCTTGTTCTTGTCTTCTTTTGAAGATTTGCTTATGGATGGAAGATCGACAGAATGAATCTTCTTTTAATGTTTTATTATTCATGATGTATGTAATGACGAGCTTATGGCGACTGAATGCCCAAGTTTCGAATTGTAACTGGATATGTTATCATCCATTGTATTTAATATTTGAAATGTGTATTTCATCACTTGTAAGATTTAGACTGAATTATAATGAAGATATCTTTTCAACTTTTATGTCATTGTATGTAATCGACTTGTATTTTGATGAATGAAATGAAGAGATGACGACTTTATTTGGAATATAATGGAATTTATTTTAAGTATTGTCGATTTGTTTTTAAGGAGTTTTTTGCTCTTTAGATTTGGTATCAGAGCAACCAGGTTCTGCACTGCAACCTATGAGCTCATTACGCAATAATGTGTAAACCTTATTAGAAGATAAAGGTTGAAAAGTTATTGTGCCAGATCGGCAAGGGAAGAGAACTTAAGGAAGTAAGTATTAGTAACTTTGGTAATTGGGGCTAGTTAAAGAATCGTCCCTGGAATCAAAATTCCTAAAACAACAACTTATGATGAAACCTAGGATTGCAGAAGATTATGCAATTGGGTTATGTAGGAAGGTTAGGAAGAATAACCTGTATATACATGACTCTAAGGAAAAGAGAATGAATAGGAATGTGATAAAAATTGAATTGTAGCAACCTACAATTTTGAGAGAGTTAGGATTTTGGATTAATGTGAATACTATGAATTTAAGTATGCAAAGTTTGAATATATTAGAATGTTCAAAGTAGGATATGAATGAAGGAAGTATCCTCAAGGATTGGGGAATTCATGACTAGAACGTTTGTGTTAAGATAAAGATCTTGTTAGAAAAGAGATAGTATCGAGGAATTGAGAAAGACCAGAACGGTTAGAAGAAACAATCAATGAGGTTATTGAAGTCTTGGAATCAAACAACCTATGAATAATGGTCCCAAAAAGGGAAAAAGGAATGCAACATAGCTCTATTTTTTAGAACCCTAGAAGTTGCAAGGAAAGCAACACATTGAGTTAAGAAGTACATCAACGAAAGAGGTTTGAGAGTATGGATATTCCTCCATTTAAAAGGATATCAGAAAGAAGATGGAAGATTGTTAGTTGTTTATTATTCATTGGATCTCCTACTGAATGATCCAATATGCTAAATCTCTGAGATAAAGAAAACTATGAAAAATATAACTTTTAGAGAATTGTAAATAAGGTATGCCATGAGATAAAAAAAAAAAAAAAAGAACAATGAAAAGTCAAAAAGAAGAAATGACAAACCTTTTTCAAGGAAGTAAGTAAATTACTAAAAAGTTCAACTTAAGAAGAATGAAAGTTGCGGAAACACTAAGGAATAGAGTGGATTGACTCAAGATAAGTACCACACCCAACGAAACTTGGTTAAGACTTCTTTGCAATTCGTAAGGACAATTAGGTCATACATTTTATGACCACGAGGAGAAAATGATATATGGGAAGGTTAAGAACTATGATCTTTATACCTTATGATTAACTGATCTAAATATTGAAGAATATTATTATCAATGCCTTAGAAAAGGATGGGCAGATAACTTGATTATGATAGGGAAGATGATCGCTTATGGGATTGACAAGAAAAGATTTGAGAGACTCGTGATCGGAGGAAAGTGTCTCTATACTCCTATATATTTATAAAGAGAATTTAAATAATGATGTTATTTTGATATGAAATGTACTCATGTCATGAAAGGATTTGACACAAAAGTTTACTATGTTAGAAACCTATGGACGAGAAAAGGTTGGTTATCTAAAACCATTGAGATAAAGTGTATAATAAAGTAGGATGTGACGTTATGTGAACCTCACTGAAATCTCCTAATGAGAATCATTAGATCACTTAATTACTACATAGTTTTGAATGAAACCTTGGGTTAAAGATAACCTAATTGTGACAAGAATTCCATTCAATAAAGAGGGATACCTTAAGATGAGACTTAAACCTATTAAGTTGGATTACGTTTTGGAATTACTCCTTAACACCTATAAGTAGGAATTAAGATTGAATGAGTTGTATATTGGAACTTGACTATAGCCATATAAAGTGGAGAGATCTATAAGTATTGGACAATTTAACAAATAAGGATTTCATCCTAAGAATTGGAAGGGAATATTGAGTTTAAAGATTTTCCCATGCAATTGAATGTCATTGGAATTAATGAGACTCTATAAGGATAGAAGCATAGGAGGGATGCATAGTAAGTTAAAGAAAAATGTATTATTGACAAGACTTTATTTTAAAGTAGCTCTTATATTAAAAGAGAAATTTTCACTTAGCAAGAAATGCTAAAGATCTTACGGAGAAAAACATCAAAATTGTTACTGGTGCTCAAAATGGATTATTGAATTGAGACTCACCTTTATAATTAAGAAGCCAGGGAGTTGAATGTTTATTCTTGTTGATTGGATATGCAATTAAATTGGATATTATCTAGAGATCAATGTTATAGAAAGAGGATTAATACTAAAAATTAGTATCAGATTAAATCAAGAAAACTGGATTGAAATAGAAGATAAATTGAATCTATGAGAATGATCTAAGAATAAAAAAAAGAAAATCCATGGTATGAATGTCCTGAGATAATGAGAATTATCTTCGTTAAACCCATAACTATTTACATGAAGATTAATGATGGTGTAGGATCAAATAGGTTATCACTTAGTCGAAGGATAGACTATTGTTTGATATAAAAGAACCTATATGTCCAAAATTTGGAATAATTCGTGAATGGAATGAGGATAATAATGTCAGGGTTAGGATATTGGATTGACAAAAGGAATTGTCAGATAGGGATCCACTATCATTTGGAAGAATATATAGTAAGAAGCTACACGAAATGTAGCAGGGTAATGTTTAGTATGTCAGGAAATAAAGACCTGAGATCATCATTGGTAGGATATGTCACTCACTTAAGATTCTAGAAGGAAAATGGTAAAATGCAAGACCAATTGATTTGTCTTTGTTTAGTAGAATTAATAAAATGTTCTAGTGGATGGAATCATCGAAGAAACCAACAGGTTTGGAAACTCAGTTTATAGGATTTTGATCCTAAATTGTTTATTGTGGGTAAGAAGTTGCTTAGTAAATCTGAAAAGTGATTTCAGTTTAGCAAATAATGATAGAGTTGTGTAAACCGAAATCTTACCATGAGACAGTCATTTGAATAAATGTGCAATATAATATTTTAAATCAAATAAGTAAATATGGTGGACTAAATCTTGAATGAATTATAATTTCTAAAAAAAAATTAACGTTTGGACTATCATAAGGAAAGAAAGGAAACTCTATTAAAGTTGAAAAGGCGTGAATATAATCATAGACTTGATAAAATTGTAAAAAGGAAATAATAGATATAAGTGATCGATTGGACTTAATTGATAAGTGTCTAGGAGCAAGGTTATGCTCGAGATAGACAAGTAATTAAGGTAAAGTACTTTATGGTAAGGATAATGAATGTGTAAGTGGCGAATGGACATGGATTATGAGTTCTCTAAAAGTGTAAGTACAAAGGAAAGGATTGGACCCATGATGTAGTGTACAATACATCGACATTCCTCTTCCATTTGGGTTATACTAAGGACAAAGGCATGAACCAGTGAATACTGATCACTAAGTATAGTTAATATTACATATATTGAATGTATTTATAGAATAAAATTCTTAAAGAGAGAAAGTATGTGTGAAGCATACAAAATTTCCATATGTGATAATAAGGATACTTGAAGTAAGGTCTAGAAAAGACGAGATTACTATGTAGAATAAATGTTTGTTAATCTTACGTAATTTGGGAAACCATCAAATTTGGCTCTAAGATTTGTGAGACCCTTTGATGTACTGGAAGTTATGAATTTCATCACTTATAGACTAGTGTTGTTGAATGAAATTAGTAGACTGAGGATAGTGCTACATGGGAGGATTATGTGACGATTGACTGTCATTTTTCCTCATTTGATTTCTTAGAGTAGTATTTGCTTAATGCATGAGATACATGATACTCTGGTTTTGATTCACATGTTGTGAACTTTGATAGCGTGGATGCTACTATATTTGCTATGTTTATGTTGGAGAACTATGTTGTTAGTTACTATTTCATTATGCTTGATTGAGATACTATGCTTTACTTACTGAGATACTATGTTATTGATTGAGATAGTATGTTTTAATGATGATGATGATGTTATGCTTATTGAGTGACTAATAAGACATCGAGACGATGTCTCTTCCAAGAGGGGAAGGATGTCACATATGGATTTTTCACTTAATTAATGCAAACATTACTTATCATGTCGAATTTAGATTAATCAATGATTATTTAAAGATGGTTAAATTGAAATTCGAAATGAAATGAAGTTGAAATTGAATTGAAATGCAAATGCAAATTATTGTATTTATGTTTATCTTGGGGTTTGTCATTACTAATGATAAATCGAGTGCAAGTGAATGCATGAAATAGGTGAACAAGGTTGAAGGCGAGAACAACGATTAGGTAGAGTTGTTTAGCCAATTGACGTTTATGAATAGATGGGATCTCACACACTCACGTAGATTGATATTTTAATTTCTTGTGCATATATCATGCTTGCGAATTGAAAAAAATTAGTTTTAGTGTGATTTCTCAAAAATTGCAAAAACGCATGTGCTTAAATGATGATTTTGTTAAATTAATGAAATTTAACTTAAATTAAATAAATAGAATGCTTGTTTAATATTTTATTATTATTTTGGAAATATGAAGTTGAAATTTTGAAATTTAAATATAATAGAATTCTAAATTTGAAATTTGATTCAAGTTAGTTAAATAAAGTAATTTTTGTACCATTGAAATAGATGGATTATTTGAGCTCTTTACCATATCCTAGTACCGAACTTGCTTCTTTCTTAACTGAATTAGAAAAATGAAAATGCTTGTGGTTTACTAGTAGTACTAGGCATGCACTAGATTCCATCTTGCTCGTAGATTGATTTTTGCTAAGCAATTCGTGCAGGGTCAGGTATTTCTTGATTGACTAAGAAATTTCAAGGAAGCGTAAGCTTCGAGGTTGGGCGGAAAAGCGCCCGATTCTTGTTCTCGTCTTCTTTTGAAGATTTTCTTATGGATGGAAGATCGAAAAACTGAATCTTCTTTTAATGTTTTATTATTCATGATGTATGTAATGATGAGCTTATGGCGACTGAATCCCTAAGTTTCGAACTATAACTGGATATGTTATCATCCATTTTATTTAATATTTGAAATGTGTATTTCGACACTTGTAAGATTTAGACTGAATTATAATGAAGATATCTTTTCGACTTCTATGTCGTTGTATGTAATCGACTTGTATTTTGATGAATGAAATGAAGAGATGATGACTTTATTTGGGATATAATGGAATTTATTTTAAGTATTGTCGATTTGTTTTTAAGGATTTTTTCGCTCTTTACACTAAAAGGGGATGATGTTAGATTAAATTAAATAAAGTTTAATTTATTTAATTTAATAGGATGACCTTAGAGATTTTAATTAAATATAATGAAGTATTTGGTTAAATAGAGACATACGGTTAATGTTTCATTGATGGCCTCCTCGGTGGTGGGAAAATTTATGGGCCCAAGACCAAATATTGAAGTGGTTAGGGATTTTATCAAGAAGTGGAAAGAAAAAGGACGAATTGAGGTTGTAGCCCTGCCCAAGGTTTTTTTCTCCTTTTATTTTTCTTGTGAAGTGGATAAGCTCACAGTACTATGTGGTGGTTCTTGGGTTATTGGTAAGTCATCCTTGGCTATTAAGAAGTGGTCCTTGAAAATGGACTTCTCAGATACCTCTTTTGAAGTGGTGCATGTGTGGGTTTGTTACCAGACTTACCTTTCGAGTTCTAGAATGAGGATGTTTTTAGGGTAATTGTAAATTCCTTTGGGGAACTGTTATCTATAGATGTCATGACCTTGACTAGAAAAAGGTTGGTTTTTGCTAGGATCTGTGTGGGTATAACTCAGTCTACTGACTTTCCATCCTCTATAGAAATTGTGTCTAAACTTGGAAAGTCCATTCAGACAATAGAGTTTGAGACCCTTCCTTTTGTGTGTTTTACCTATAAAAAATCTAGGCATTGGGCCAAGAAATTCCCAAGCAATGTGTCTAAGCCTGAAGCTAAGTTAGTTATTAAGGAGACCAAAATATGGAAGGCTAAAAAATTGGAGAAATCCCTAGAGGATGTGAATAGGGGTGAGTTGAATAGCTCTAGGGATGGTTAGGATAAGAATGGGGAGTGCCAGAACTCCAACCTAGGGACTAATAATGTTGAGGAGCCTTTGAAAGGGAATGCTTCTGACAAAGTCAAAGTTCCAAAAGTAGATGATAATGATCAAAATAGAGAAGTAATGAACTCAAGTGCCAAGGGGTCCTAGGGAGAGGATGAAAAGATAGATGGAAGGAGCATTGGAAAGCCTAATGAGAGCATGAACTTAGAAAAGAGGGTTCTAGACACCTTGGTTGATGATTCAGAGGAAACATTTTGTGTTGGTCAAGGGGCATGAATTAAAGCAAGCTATGAGGAGGGCTCTATGGTGGTTGGTGAGAAGACTCTTCCTTCTTCTATCCAGGATGGCTCTCAAATTTCATCGGAGGTTGTGAGATCCACATTTTGGAATTATGAGGATGCATGTAAGGAGAGGAATGACTCAGGGCATTCTCTGGTCAATAAAGTTACTACAGGAGATGGTTTCATGGATGGGAAAGAATTCATGGGACTTGAAGACTTAGATCTCAAAAGGGATAGCTCATATACAAAATTTGAAAAGAAGAAGAGAAAAAAAAGGGAACAATATGGTGGGGGTTTCTACAAGAAATAGATCAAAAGTGGACTATGGAATTCAAAGAAGTTCGGGTAGAAAAAAAACAAAGTGGCATCGAGAATAGGAATGCATCCAAAATATTGTTGATGAGGTTCAAAGAACCATCCCAGAGATTTTTCGAAGCAACATCCCATCAAAGAAATTAAGTTCATGTCATGAAATATTTGGGGGCTAAACAGTTTCCATAAACAAGATATTTTGCACAATTTTGCTAGGGACCATAAGCCTGATATTTTAATTGTTCAGGAATCCAAGATGCATAAGGATAGAGTGGAAAGGATTAATATTTTCAAGAATTTTGGCATGTAGGGTAGGAGTTCGGAGGGGGCATCTGGAGGTTTAGTGACCTTTCCGAACTAGGATCATCTTAATGGTACTCTGGTTTGGGAAGATGCTAACCATGTGGCTACTAGATTTAGGCATATTAGAGACGACTTCAGCTAGACCTTGTCTAATATCTACGCTCCCACCAACAAATCTATGAGACAATTTTTTTTGGAAAAGACTTGAGTATTTTAGGCTAAGCTTCCCTAATGAGAACTGGATCATTGTGGGAGACTTTAACACCCCATTGTTGGGTATGTGCAGGATCATGATGAGCCAAAAAGTGGCAATATCTAAGTGATATGATGACCCATGTGGCTAGTGACTTTTTTTTACCCAAAATTGATGAAACGAAAAGGGTTTTTAATGGAGATTCTTAGCTTTCCACCAATATAAATTATTCTTTACTTTGAATTTAATAAATAATTATTATTCATTTTCTATTTGAATTACGACTAAAGTCCTAATTCATAAGCTGATTGAAAAAAATCTATAACTTTCAAACAGTATCACATTGTTTGAATCCAAAACATGCATCACATTCTATGTTTCGCATACTATGGGATTAAAATAAATAAAATTTAATTTCATGAAGTTTTGACCAAGTTAAGGTGGTTAGACATACGAGTTTTTATATTTTTTAAAATTTGTAATAAAAAAATCATAATTAATTATTTACTTGGAAAAAAATTATAAAAAAAATGTGCATCACATCGGGACATGAGTCCTCTCCTTATATATAAAATTTTATAAGAAAATATTATCATTTTATTGTGGTTAGGGTGGTCAGACAGACACCTACTTCTTATGTTTTCCCTGAAATTTAAGTACTACTGCATTGAAATTTCAAATTTTCACCAAATAGATTTTATTATTTTTAAATAAACCTAGTAGATTAGAAACTACATTAAATTTTCTATAGATTCTATTCTTACATATTTTTGAAATAATATAGATAACTTATTAAAATAATTACGTCAAGTTTCCTAACTTTGATTTTCTAAATTTTATTTCCATTAAGGGCTTATTTTTTCCATGTTGATCCTGCACATACCGTGCTTGTTTCGGAAAAGTTTAGCAAATCTCATATATAGATGGATAGTAAATTGGAGTTGATGGATTTTATGAACTCCCAATGTTTGATCGATGTGGATCTTAAGGGGGCTACCTACACTTGGTCTAACATGAGGGATAGGAATGATCTTATCCAAGTTCGACTTGATAGGGCTTTAATTTTGAATAATGGATGAAGGAATATTTATGTTCTTTAATTGCTCTCTCTAAGATTGGTTTTGATCACTTCCCCATAAGTTTTACATGGCTAACTCTGTGTCAGGCAAAAGAAATTTCCCTTTTAGATTTGAAAGAATGTGGTTGTCTCATCCTCAAATCTCTAATTTCATTCAAGTTTGGTGGAATATTAAGGTTAGTGGTACTGCTATGTTTCGAGTGGCTAAAAATATTAGTGAGGTCGAAAATAAGATTAGAATTTGGAATAAGGAAATTTTTGGGGACATTTTTGCTACTAATTCTGCCATCCAGATTGAGTTAAAGGATATCCAGGATAGAATTTAGAAAGATGGTTATGTGGGAGACATCCTTTCTAGAGAATGAAGTTCTCACTAGATATCTTGATATTATCTCTAAGGAAGAATAATTTTGGAAACATAGATCAAGATCAGTGTGGCTTTCCTCAAGGGATAAGAACACTAGGTTCTTCCACATGACTAATATGAAACATAGGGTGTCTAACCGTATCACTCAAATTTTGAAGAATGGAATCAAAGATGATAAAGAGGATGAGCTAAGGAGTGAGGCTAACTAGTTCTTTGCTAACCTCTTAACTACAGAAGAGAGGTTGGATGTGAACGCTCAAAAAACTCTCATTGATGCTATCCCCAAAATTTTGAATGAGAATCAAAATAGATCTTTGACTGCTATTCCTTCTTTGGAAGAGGTTAGAAAGGTTGTTTTCTCTTTTGAAGGTAACAAGGCCCCTAGTCTTGATGGGTTTCCTATGTTCTTTTTCCAAGTTTTCTAGGAGATTGTGGTTGAAGATGTGGTTAGTGTTGTTAAAGAGTTCTTTGGATCTAGGAAACTATTGAAGGAGCTTAACTCTACTTTTATTGCTCTCATCCCCAAGTTCCCTGGTACAGATTCTTTTGACTATTTCCACCCGATCAGCTTATGCAACTCCTTTTACAAAATTATTTTTGAAGTTGTTACTACTAGGTTGCTTAGTGTCCTCCCACTTTTGATTTCTCCTCAGCAGAATGGCTTTGTCCTTGGTAGATAGATTTTGGATTCTATCATCACTATTCATGAGAATATTCATTCTTTAGAGGTTTCTAAGAGCCAAGGTTTTTTAATAAATTTGGATATGTCCAAGGCCTATGATAGGGTGGATTGGGAGTTTTTGCTGAAGGTTTAAAGAGCTTTTGGGATTTTAGAGAGATTTCAGCAATTAATATGGGAAATGATTTCCACAACCAACACTATTGTCATTATCAATGGGTACCCTTCCTATTTTTTCAAAGTTTCAAGAGGAGTAAGACAAGAAGATCTTGTTTATCCTATTCTCTTCACTCTGATGGCGGAAAGCCTGGGAAGGTTACTTCACAAAAAGGTGATGGAAGGGAGTTTAAAAGGGATAAAACCGTCATCGGCTAATCTTGTTTGTTCACATCAACAATTCGTTGATGACAATATTCTTATGGAAATTTCAACAGTTGGAGAAGCTAGAACTTTCAAGTGCTCCCTTTTTCTTTATGAGGAAGCCTTAGGGAAAAAAATTAATAGGATGAAAAGCTCCCTCTTCTTTTTTAATACTCTTGAACCCAGGCAAAGGAAGATTGTTGATATTATTGGTTGTGTTGTTAACTCTTTTCCTTCCATTTATTTGGGGCTTCCCTTGGGAACCAAACCACTCGAGTCTTTTTGGATTTCTCTTGTGGATTAGTTTAATCAAAATTTGGTTGGCTAGAAAGGGGCCATTTTAAGTCAAGCTGGTAAAGTCTTCACTTCAAAATTTTTTTGTCTATGCTCTAAGTTTGTTCAAGATCCCTTCCAACTTTGTTGAAATTATTGAAAAGATTCAGAAATGCTTTCTTTGGTTGGGGGTTGAGGAGAAGAAGAGGATTCCACTAGTTGCTCGGGAGAATGTGTGCAAACCCAAAAAGCATGGGGGTCTTGGCTTGAGGAACATCAGAGTTTTTAATAAAGCCCTCTTGGTGAAGCAGGTTTGGAGAACTTTAGCTGAAGTCCATGAATGGAATGCTATTTGTTACAACAAATATTTGTGGGGAGTTGTTTCCCTCAAAGAATTTCTTAGCTCTCACAATCTCCCTTCTGGCTCTACTCTTTGGAATAATGTCATTAAGGCTAGGGATCTTGCTAGGAAAGGTCTGATTTGGAAGCTTGGAGAAGGTAAAAAAATCTTGTTTTGGGAAGACCAATGGATTGGGAATGAACCTCTTTGTAATCTCCCTATCTTTAGAAATCATATGGAGGAGTGCAAAGCTAGATTCTATAAATTTGTTGGAGACTATTGGAGGAATGATTAGTGGGTTTGTATCTCTACTATCGGTACAGACCTATCCCCCCTACATTATCTCCTAAACTTTATTGTGTTGAGTCCGCGGGGATAGGGGGACTCTCTGGTTTGGAAAATGTCTTCAACAAGGATCTTTTATGTTTCCTCGGTGGTGGCCTCTTGTCATCATCCCTCCCCTTCTCTTTAAAATAAAATTTTGACTAATGACAATCTCTTTAAGTGTGGTTTCTCTTTTCCTAATAGATGTTATCTTTGTTGTACGAAGGCTGAGACTATTTCACATCTCTTTATCCTCTATCATTTTTCCTATGACATTTGGTGGAGGGTCTTGCAATTGTGGAGCCTCAACTGGGTTTCTCTTGGCTCTATCCTGGACTTCTACTACTAGTGGAAGGCTCCTTCAAACAATCAAGTGTTGAAACTGCTCTAGAGATATATCTTTCCATACCTTGTGTGGGGTATTTGGAAAGAGCGTAACAATAGAATCTTCTAGGTTATGCTCTTTCAGAGGAAATTATCTTTGGTAAAATCATCAGAGCCATGAGAGAGAATTTAAATTTGCTTAACTACAAAATTAAGGCTAAAAGAAAGGTCAAATGCCAGGATTATGAGTTCAGAGTTGCAGATGCTTGGAAGATTAATGTTGATATTTATTTTCCTCTTAGATCAATTAAGGGACCTATAGATGGTATCCATTGGAACCTCCCTCCTCTTGGTTGGGTTAAAATTAACTTTGACGGAGTGACCAAGGGTTATCTTGGGCCTGTTCGGTGTGAGGGAGTGATAAAGGATGAGAATGGCATTTTTATTTCAGTGGTGATGCTCCCCTTGGGTACCTAGACCAACCACCTTGCTGAAGCCATAGGGGATTTTCAAGCCTTAAATCTTGCTCGTTAGATGAACTTTAAAAATGTGTCTTGAAGGGGACTCGAACAATATCATACAGTGTATTAAGGGCCTCCAAAAGCCCTCATGGACTATAGAGAACATGATTAATTATTCCAAGGGGATTATTAGCTCTTTTGATAATTGCTTCATTTCCCATGCCTATAGGGAAATTAACACAGTGGTAGTCTTCTTCGTCGATAAGGGAGTTCAGGCTAAGGAAAAAATGATGTGGCAAAGGAGTGATGATTTGGAGGCTGATGTCATCACCTTATTGATGTATGATAGAACTCATGGGAAGGATCAAATTCCCCCTACCAACTAATGATTATGGGTGATGAGCATCTTTTCACATAGTCTCGGAACTGCTATTCAATCATTTTTCATCGAAGGTCAGAGCACCATAATATTAACTGATATTCATTTATTTTATGCTTCACACACTTTCTGGGCATTCTAGTTATTAGCTTATTCAGACTTTTGGAGTCTTCTGAGCAGGTTTGCAATTATGTCAATATGGGTGGTGAGTGTCATTGTGTGGAACTAAAAGATTGTGAGGAGCTGAGGAGTAACACTAAGGTTTGGGAGCTACTAGGCAAGGGTGGGATTACCAATTACATTGAAAAACTCCATGGCTGGGACCAGAAGGTCACTAGGTTTTTTGCCAAGGAATGGAAGAATGGCAAGGTTATTTTTTTTGGGAGAGAGGTTGTCATCAATGAGTAGTTAATTGTTGAGGTTACAAGGCTTCCCATGGAGGGTCTCAAGTTTTACAGGGACAGGCGAAAATTTCTAAAGATTGAAAAGGAAAAGGAGGACTTGCGTAGGGCTACCAAAAGCAGTTATGACTCCATGAAGATCAAATTGCTTTGGTGAGAGGTGTTGAAAGTGATCATGGAATACATAACCTTGGATGGTAGATACACTAGGGTTTTTGGTTACCAGTTTTTTCTCCTCAACCACTTCCGACATTAGGTTAGGGTTTCTTTCCCTTTCTATCTTTCCACCTCTTTAAATTCTAGCCTTCAAGACCATAGTTTGAATCCGGTTAGATACCTTATTCTCCACAAGGGTTTTCTTGTTTTAATCTATGAAAATTTCAAATCTATGTTGGATCTGTCCCACCAGACCCCTTCTCCCCACTTTGTTTTTGCTAAGGATAAATTGGATGCTAGTTACATGGATAAGGATGAATGGGAAACTGATATGGAGGATGGAGAAGGTTGAACTTCGAAGGTGGTGGGGAAGGGTAGTAACAAAGGAAATTCTAAGGCTTGTGCCCTTCCTAAACCTAGATCTATGATCTCTAGAGGAAGAGCTAAATTTATTTTCTTGGGTTTCGATGTGACTAAACTAAAGGTGAAAGGAAAATCTAATGTCTCCTCCTAGGAGAAGGGCAAGAGAAAGGTTTCAGAGGACCCCTCCTATGAAACTAATCAGAATGATCCTTAGTTGACCCCTTTGTCAGAGTACTCCAGCTACCCTGCTACTGACAAAGAGGATAGGCCTCATTATCCTAGTTATTTCAAGGTGGATGACCATTACTTTAAAGTTGAATGCAAGTTTCTTGCTGACATTCTTGCTATTTCTCGTAATGGGTCTATGGATTTTTTCAGGTTGATTAGATGGGTGTTCTTTGAGATTAAGGAAACTAGGTTGAATCAGAGGGCTATGAACAACAAGTTGGAAAGGTCTGATATGACTGATAACAAAAATAAAGACAGAGAAAAGGCCATTGACTTATGGATCGAGGAAGAAAATAAATACATGGTGGATTGCCTCATGAAAATAGTTGAGGATCTGCAACAATTTAAGAGTAATCATGATGGCAAGCTTTCTGATATGGAGGAAAATCTTAAGAACATAAAAGAGCCTATCAAGAAGGTGTTGGAAATGAGCCACAAGATCCTAAAATCCATGGCGAACACAATGAATATGATGGTTGAAAATTTGGAAAATGCTTATTAGGTTAGGACTCTTGCAGATTTGGAAGTTGAGAAAGAACAACGCTAGGTGGAGGGTGTTGGGCCGAGCAAAAGAACCATAACAAACCTGAAGAGGAAGGCTGATAAGAACCTTTTTAACATTCAAGAGATTAAGAAAGAAACTTTAAATATGAACAACCTAGAGTAGGAGGTGGTGGACATCCTAAGGAATCTGGCCTAGTGGCTGGACTTTTGTTGGGTTTTTGTTGGTTTCTTGTTGTGCTACCATGGGCTGGTTCTATGTTATCTTCTTTGTTGGTAGCTTTTTGTTCTTTGTTCTGAACTTTTTATTGCTATATCTTTCTCTTCTTCATTTTTAAAGGGTTTCGGGGCCCCTTCAAAACCTATTTTTTCCTTAATCAAAAACTTTGGTTTTGAATCAATTTTAGAATCTATACTATAAAAGAAAAAATTAGAGGTGGAGGATATTTTGTGTTCACCAAAATTTAGTATAGGAAAAGATATCCTAAATCCAACAAGTAGATTAACTAGGATCAACATCTTTCATTTCCCTACATTAGAACACAAACCAACTAGGGTTTGATGATTGGCTTGTTGTCATAAGGGAGAGCCAATGTCCTAGGGTTTGGTTCTTTTCAATTGTGAAGAGGAGGATTTTGAGGTGTATTTTAATAATCCTATTTGATATAAACCGTAGATTTGAAAATACAATTTATCACATAGATGAAAATGGAAACTGACAAAATAATCACATATTTTGAAAATGGTGACAAAAAGGAACTTGTGATGGAGAATTGGGCCTCAATTTGAGGGTCAAGAGAGGTGGCACCCTTCACTAAAGATGCTACCTTTTCTAGATCTATTAAATTCAAATGGTAGATTATAGTTTACTCTATGTTACTTATGACTTGTTAACACAAATTTTTGATCTAACCTACACACATGAAAATAGGGGGAAAGGTTATGCTATAAAGGGGATTTCCCAAGTCAAACCTAATTTTGGTGTTTCCACCTCCACATACACAAAATGATGATGAAAAAGAGGGTGCACTCTAGGTCAAGTAGAGGCCAAAATAATAACTTATTGAAATGAAAAATAATATATGATAATGTTATCTTAGATATGAAACCCTTGTTGAAATTATTTTCACATCATAAGTTACCACCAAAATTTTGTTTTATGGAAACTTGAATTTCTTGATAGATCTATAAGAGGTTAGTCCACAAAACACAATTTATTATTTTAGCTATTATGTAGAGGATAAATCAATATATCTTCATGATTGATCATAATATCTTCTTGTTCATAATGCTTCCTTTCTCATGTTCAAATGAGAATAAAAATTCTATATATATGCATCCTAATTGATATTTCTAATTATAGGCCAACGAAGAATCTTTTTAATCCTCCAAGGAGTGCCACCAAAGCATTGAATGTAAAATATGTCACATTTAACGCTAAGGGCACCCTCACTCTTGGCTGGGTTCTTTTTGCCCAAAGTTGTCAAGATATCAAGGATTTAAATATATTTTTATAATTTGGTCTCGAAAAGAATAAATTATTAATATAATTAATATTATAATAAAATAGGGTGTCTAGGTAGTGTGAAATTATCAAGGGTGACAATTTACAATGCTACACCAATTACTAGATAACAACAAAGATAAATGCACCATTCATATGGTTATAAAATATCCATATTTATTTTAATTCGAATTGGGGATAGTTATCATACATGGTTTAGTTTCTCCTAGCTTAAGTTTCCTACCTATCTTAATCCTAGAAAGTTGCCTTACAAAGTTGGTAGATATATAGGACATGAATTCATATGTAGTCTAGTTGACTAAAATACATTTGTTAACTACTCATGAAATGTGTGACTAATGAAACTTTCTCACTCAATTCTTGTTGAGTCCAAGATATAAAATATGAAGAAACACATCCAAGGATAAAAATACTACTCAGAATAGTGATGGCTTCCTTGGCATCTTCCTTGAACTCACTCTTGTGGAGGATCTTATCCATGTTTATTTATTTATTTTATTTTTTTCAAGAGCATGTTATCATTTATGAACTTGAAAACTAATGTTATTATCCTTCATAATATTTTAGTTCCTCCTTCATGTTAACTATATCATATTAGGTGTATTTGGGTAGCCCAAACACTCTCTTAATTTCCTTTGAATTCATATTCTACATATTTGTCCTACAAGTCTACATACTTTTCTTTTCTTTTGCTCATAGCTCTAAGCATAGACCAAAACTAGCTTAGGATACTATATGGAAACTAGAAATACAACAAATTAAAGTAGCCTAGATCAGGCCATTTAGCAGGCTTCAAAGATTCTATCTCCTTCCTGATGTATATGTTTACTAATTCCCATATTTACCATTTTTGAGGTCAATATCTCCAATATCATCCCAAGGGGAGAACATCTTGGAAGTAGGATGATATTCTCTAAATTCATACTTCATGTATTTTATTAGTTTGTCTCCTTGTATATGTCCTATTAAGCACATACAAAATCCATCAGATAGTTCAATAATAATAATTTTTTATCTTTATCATATAATAATGAGTAATTGATTTATAGATCAATATATTATATGTGCAAGATATGCAACAACAAAAATGTCTATTGCTATATGAGATCTGAGTTCTAGTCCAAGATAGCTCAGAAGTTAAGATTTTAGATCTCAACATGAATCATACATAATGTATAGGGGCTCCCAAAATTACAATGCTTGATGGAGTAACTTGGTATAATATATTAAATTATCATAGTTATCCAAATCCTCCAAAAGTTATGCCTATTATAAAAGGATGAAATTCATGAGCCCAAGGAGGGAAGACATTAAAAACATTAATGTTTTAGGGTCAAGAGTACAATATAACTATACTAAAATTAGAAAAAGGGGTATTTCTACATCTTTGAATCTAAAAGAGTTTATAAGGTAAAACATTGGATGTCAATGATTGGAGTATAATTATTAATTCATATTACGAATTAAAAATGGGGGTATTCTCAAGCTTGCTCAAATACGCAATCCCACAAAGATAACATGGTATAGAAAGGTATGATATCAAAAATTAGGGATACCAACTAACTCATACTTCAAGATATAAAAACAAAAACATATATGAATCTCTTACTCCAAAAGGATGTATAAGGTAAATTTTTAGAGGTCAAGAATCAAGTATACCTCTTAAATCATACTAAAAAAACTCACTTACAACAATAACCAAAATAGTGACTTTGAAAAGAATAATAGATTTTAAGTAGGGTTTCGAACATTGGGGATCCCAAAGAACACATCCCAAAAATGATATCAAAAGATAGACTCTATAATATGGACACATAAAAAATGGATTAGGGAAGCATGAAATTATCAAGGAAAAATAACCTTAAAACTTTAATAGAAATATAAAAATGGAGGCGTTGAAGGAGGAAATTACAACTAGGGTACACAAAGAACTAAAAATAAATAAAATTTGTTAACAAAACCAACAACATGGCCAAGGTAATATATGGGGTAAAGTAAAAAATGCATAGCGAGTGCGATCAAGCAGAGGAGGAAAAATTTAGGGCAGGTGAGAAGGAGGAGGGAGGATCTCCTGGTTTGGTTCGGGCTGTGGCAGAGCATTGTGACCATTGTGCCCTCTCTGTTTTGGAGGATCTTGCAGGAAAGGCGTCTCAGATGCAAATAGGGGCCACAGCTTTTAAACTCGCGATAGGAAATTTCAAAGTGCATGTCTTAGATGACATCCCGTGCATCAATATACTATATCTTTATCTCAATTTGAAAGTGGGGAAACTTAAGAAACAAGTGATCATAGATAATTTTGTGGGGATCTGGCCTTCGATGGAAAGGATAAAGACCTGGATAGGGCATAAATGGAGAGCATGTAATCGTGGAGTTTTTTAGCCTTAGGGTTTTTGTGCATTGTTTTTATCTCTGAGGTTGAAAGGGATAAAATTTTGAATGGGAGGCGTGGTTTAATGCATGCCTAGTCCCCAGGTTTCGATCCTCATAGCGAGGCGATTCAGGATGCTCCGCTTTGGATCACGTTGAATAAATTACCTGTGGAGTTGTGGATGGAGGATTTCCTGCATATTATTGGGAATTCGTTAGAGAAGTAACTACAAACTTCTTATGCATCAAGATGCAGTCGGATGGTTCACCTTACACGTATTTGTGTTAGGGTTGATATTAGCAAGTCGTTGATCCATTCAATTAAACTAAACTCTATTTTAGGGGTTTCGATTGTGGAGGTAGATTATGAAGGCTTTCTGATTTAGATGTTCTAAGTGTGGTAGAATTGGGCATGGGGCGAGGTGATGTGAGGATAGATCCAAGAGTGACAGTAGAGTATTTTTTCCTTCTGTACCAAATAAGGAAGCTTTCGGTGAGATTGGCAACACCGCGAGGGAATTGCACTTGCATGGTGTCAAGGCTAATCGGGAAATAGGGCAGAAGATAGATCTGAGGAGTGAATCGTGCAGGTTGGAATATTGTGCTAATTTAGGGACTGAGAAACAAGGGGTGTTTCAAGAAATCACGAATGGAAGTGCGGGGAACAGGGTAGGACAATAGATTCCTTTGTCTTCCGGTCCTAAACCATTGGTTGGTGCTCGCAAGGAAGGCAATGAGGCAAAATCGGAGGATGAGGAAAACTCATGGAGTATGTTGACTAGAGAGAAAAAAATTGGGGGAAAAAATATGGTAGTTATGGAAGCAGGAGGTCCAAATTCTTAAGGTAGGAAATCAGAAGCAACGTAGGCTAAGTTGCAGGAACTAGAGAATATAGAGAATGGATCCCAGAAGTCTATGTAGAGCTTTGTCAAGTCAGGGGGCGATCACCTCCCAACATGCAAGAATTCATGAAGATTGTATGTTGGAATTTTTGGGGTCTTGATGCCCCAAAGAAATGTCACTTGTTGAAGTGGCTAACTGTGTTGGAGTCCCCAGATGTTGTGTTCATTCAGGAAATAAAAGTTGATTCTATTAGGTTTGAAGAAATTTTGGCTAGAGTGAGGAAGCAGGGTGATGGTGTTGTGGTTGCAACAGTTGGTGCGACTGGTGACCTTGTGGTGATAAGGGAACATATTAAATTTGGAGAAGAAGTAGATGAGTCTTCTTCCTGTCTCTCTTTGAGGTTCAAGAATCTTAGGGATGGTGGTTGTTTCTTAGCCTCAAATGTATATGGTCCTAACATAGAACAAGACAAGATAACGACCAGCAATCATATCTAGAGCTTAAGAAGGATTCATAGAGGACAATGAGTGGATTGTAGGGGATATTTTAATGATGTGCTTTGCTTGAAGGAGAAAAAAGGTGGCAGGGTTATTTCTAATCCCAAGTCTGCATACTTCAGAAGGTTACACGAGAACTTGGATTTGGTGAATATCAGGCCAAAGCTAGGTTGGTATACCTGGAACAACATGATAATTCGTGATGACATTATCTTATGTTGCTCGGATATTTCTTTTGTCAACTCAGAGTGGTTAATGGACTTGGATAGATTTCCGTCTTTGGTGATTCAATTTGGTGGTTTGGATCACTTGCCTATTTCCATGGAGCTTTAATAGGAATCTGAAAACGAAGGGGTTCCCCTTCAAAATGGAATCATTTTGGTATGAGCACCCAGACTTTTAAAATTTCCTCTAGGTTTGGTGGAGTACGGATTTTAAGGGGAATAAGTGCTTTATTCTCTTACGGAAGATCACTAAAGTTAGGAGGTAGGTGAAGTCTTGGAATAAAGAAGCTATTGGTAATTTGTTTGGAGAGAATATCAGGATTAGTGAGGAGTTGAAAGAAGTAGAGAAGAGCAAAGCAGAGACCATATACTCGCAGGAGTTAAGGGACAGGGAACGATCTTTGCTAAGGGAGCAAGAGAGAGTACTCAAGATGGAGGATATTCTGTGGTAGGAAAATTCCAAAGTTAAGTGGCTCATGGAGGGGGTTCATAACACTATTTTTTTCATTTATCTACAAATATTACAAGAAAATAGAATAAAATTATTGCTATATAGAACCTTGCTAGTGCTATCATCGACGATGTGGCTGCTATTGAAGAGGAGGGCAAGAATTACTTTATTTCGCTTGTGGGCTCTCCTTTACAGACGGATCATGATGCTTAAGAGGCTTTGCTTGATAACATTCCTAATGTGATTTTGAGCGATCAAAACCTCTTGTTGACAGCTCATTTTTCTAGAGATGAAATAAAACTTGCTACCTTCTCTTTAGGGGCTAAGAAATCTCCTAGTCCATATGGTTTTCAAGCTGAGCTCTTTCAGAGGTTTTGGGAGGTTGTGGGAGAAGATGTTTGGAAGGCCATTGAGGAATGCAAGAGTAGGAAATCAATTATAAAGGCATGGAATAATATGTTTATTGTTCATGTACCAAAGAAGAGGGATCCAAAGAGTTTTGATGACTATTGGCCTATTTCCCTATGTAACACTATTTATAAAATCGTCACCAAAGCAACGACTAATTGGCTTAAGGTTTGTTTGGAGAAGATTATTTTGTAGGAACAAAGTGGGTTCTTAAATGGCAAGGAAATTTTAGATGGGATTATTACTACATATGAGACAACCCATCTGTCAAATCTAGGAGAAAGGAGGGTATGGTGATTAAACTTGACATGAACAAGGTATATGATAGTGTCTTGGGATTTTATGATTAAGGTTATGTGTAAGTTTGGCTTTTGGAAGGATTAGAGTGACTGAGTTTTTAGTTTCATCTCTTCCACCTCCTATTCTATTCTTAGCAATGTTGTGGCTTCTAGAGCTTTTGATGCAAAATGTAGGCTGAGACAGGGCGACCCCTTGTCCCCTTTCCTATTTCTCATCCTCATTAAATCTTTGGGTAGAGCTTTCAAGAAGGAATCCAACAAGGGTCTCCTTAGCGGTTTGCAAGTTTTTATTGGGTATAGACAATGTCACCCATATCCAGTTTGTAGATGATACTCTCCTTTTTGGAGAGACCACAATATGGAAGGCTAGGAGATTCAAGAAGGTCTTGGCTCTTTATGAGAAGGCTGCAGGTTAGTTTGTGAATTGTTATAAGTCTAGGATATTATTTTTGAAAGATAATTGTTTGGAGAGGTTGGATATTCATAACATCCTTGGATTTGAGAATAAATGTTTACCAAGTAGGTATCTTGGTATACCTCTAACTGTCCAGTGGGTTAAGGTTGCTAATTGGAGTATGTTTATGGATAGAGTGCAAGGTAAGCTCACTTCGTGGAAGGGGTGATGGTTTTATTTTTCTAGTAGAATTATACTTATCAAACCTTCTTTGGCTACCATCCTTGTCTTTACTATGGTGATGTTCCAAAATCCTAGAAAAGTGGCTAAGGATCTTGAGATGACTCAATGCACCTTTCTTTGGAGAGGTAGTGAAAATGTGTTCAAATATAATTTGATTAAATGGTCAAATGTCTACAAGCCGCAAGGGCATGGCGGTGTGGACTCAAAAGATGTATTAATATGAACAAGGCCTTAGGGGCTAAGCTTACCTAGTGCTTATACGCTGAGGGGAAGAAGTAGTGGAGTATAATTTTGGAAGTAAAATATTTAGCTCATGATAGGGACTATTTGCTCAAGGCTGAGCTCCCTAGAGGTTCTAATGTTTGAAACTTCCTAAGATCATGTGCTGGCATAATATCATCGAACATCAGATGGAGGCTTGAAAATGGACATAATTTCTTTTTTTGGCATGATTGTTGATTAGACAACTATGCTCTTAATACTTAACCTAGCTTGCATCCCCTTGTCAGCAATTTCAAAGATACAGTTGGGGAATGGGTGACTAATTAATCTGAGGGTTGCAACGATCAACGAAGGTAGAAGACTCTTTTGGCTCCCATTGCTAAGATCAAGGAGCCTTGTGGTTTTCTTCAACACAAATTAGAGAGGTGGCCCATTTTAGATATAAAAAAGGAGGATAGGATGGTTTGGAGATTTCAAGGCAATGGCTCTGTTAATTTCAAAGATGTGTTCTATACTTATTTTTGTGATGGAGTTGACTCTTAAACAACAAAATGTATTTGGGATAAGAATGGTCTTCCAAAAGCCAATGCATAGTTTTTGATTGTCTAGAGATGTATATCCCTCACTTGGGATAGATTGTAGAGGATGGGTAGAGTTGGTCCCTCTAAACGTGTTTTTTGTTTTTGTGAGGAAGAGAGAAATGGCCATTTTTTTTTACTCTGCCTGTATACTAGACACTTGTGGTTTTTCTTTTTGCATCATTAGGGCATTTTGTGGGTTTTGTTGAGGGATATCCCACTTTTGTTGGATAGTTGGCTTTCAAAGATTAGGAGCCCAAGGCTAAACTCCATTTGGTTGGTTTCCCCATCTATTATTATTTGGAATATATGGATCAAATGTAATAGGAGGATTTTTAGGGAAAGGTGGTGGATAGAGTGTGGGGTATGATTGAAATTTCATTGGCTAAATTAGAAGAGATAAATTGTGACAAGTTAAATATTTTTAAAGATGAAAAGGTGCATTCGGATAATGCATTGTCTAGGTTTAGGTGGTTGAGGGATGGTAAAAAGTTAGGGAATAAGGTGGAGGAAAGGTCAAGGTGGGAGGCTCTAGGGGTAGAGTGGATTAAACCTAACATTGATGATGTAATGAAAGCTAATCCAAGGGACGTTGGAAATTCGGGTGTATCCAGGGATGCAAGGGGTCAACCAATGGGGCTCTTTTTTTGTGAATGTAAATGTGTCCACTAATATGGCCGAGACATGGCCTATGCTAAGGGGTTTGGTTCTTTCTAAACGTAGGGGATGCAAGGGACTTTGGGTTGAGGGAAACTTTAGGTTGTTGATTGATGCAACACAAGGTAGGGAGTTGAAGAATTGGTGGCTTGGGGTGGTTCTAGATGTTGTGATATCCTCCAAGATAGATTTTGAATATATTAGATTCACTCACATTAGAAGAACGGGTAACAAGGTTGTAGATTGGGCATCAAATTATGGTGTTAATATTTTTTATAGGGTAGGTGAGACTTATAGAGTTTGGTGGTTGGACTTCCCTTCCCTCATATTTTGAAGTGCTTGAATACCTATAAATGATAATGACAAGATAGAAAGAACTTTGGAGATAAGTGCTTGTTAAGACAAAATGGAAGAGAAGACATTTTCTTGAAAGGATTTTTAACAGACGAACAAGATCGATCTTCTAGAAAGATGCCAAGATCAATGGTTGAGAGGACATGCAACACAGAAGAATGGGGGTTATGAAATGAATGGTCAAGATTGATAAGAGACCAGAGTAAATCAATGGTCAAGATTCAAAAATGAGATAGTGGAGGGTGAATATGAAGAAATTAAAAATTGATATAATCAATTCATGATAAGGAATTTCTAAACAAGTGGAGGCATAAATAGTTTTTCAAATTATTTATTTGAGGAAAAGATAAATGGGAGAAATGGACATTTAATTAAAATGATTCATAAAATCAATTTAATTAAATGGGTATAAATGGATACGAGACATTAAATACTTAATTTAAGCTAACTATTTAATGGAGTGAAGAAGTGTCATTAGATAATTAAATAATTTTGACAATTATTTAATTATAGGAGAATGAGAGATAGATTAGTGAATAGATAAATAGTGAAAATTATCATTACTAGACCATAGATGGATGAGAAAAAGATAAATAATTAAATAAATAATGATTTATTTAATTACTGAAGAAAGGGAATGTTAGTGGCACAATGATTTTTATTTAATTGATCAAGATAAAATAAAGGTTAAGAAGTGAATTAATTAAATAATTAAAATTATTTAATTATGAGGAGATGAAGAACAAGAAAAATGATGCTTGCAAACTTAGGACATTTTTTCAATGTCTACAAATGAGAAATCTCAAATAAGGATATGAATTTTAAACATAAAAATAAACTAGCCATACTTGACAATAACACACATGAGAGTCACGTAAAGAGTCCTTTACTTGGTAGAGCGATTGTTGAAAATAAGGGATTTGCTGGGAGTTAGTTGCACCTTGGCTTCAACTATTATTAAATCTTGATGCAACCCTTGTTACTAAGCATTAAACAATAAAAGACTTCTTTCAAAAAGCTCTGATGGAAATGAATTTTGTACTGTTAGTGTCTTAGTCTAGAGTAATTGTTTCCTGGTTACTATGGACATCGGAATTTGACCACCCGCATATGGTCAAATTCATCTCCTTTATTCATCTATCCCATATTTCCCATCAGTGTTATTTAAATCATTTATTTAATTAATATTTCCCCCTTTCCTTAATTTTCCTAAGGTGTTTAATTTAGATAATTAAATGCTTTACCTTTATTCCCCTTCTTCTCTAAATTAAATAAACTCTTTAATTTATTTGATTTTGTCACTTTACCTCTTTTGAATTTAAATCAAATTTAAATTCACCATTTTCTCTCTCCTAGTCCCATCCTCCATAATCCCTCCTTAATCTAGATTAATTTAATTAATCTTTGATTAGGATGTGCACACCCTTAATTAGGATTAATGTCACATCCTCCATCATTGTCCACTTGTGTTAATAGTTCATTAACCACCTTAATCCCCTGTTTGTAATATCTAATCACATGATTAAGCAACCTAATCCTTATGCCACTTATGGCATACCCCCAAATCAACTTTCATCAAATGCTTTCTCCTTTTGGAGAAGGCAATCGTTTCCCAATGTGAATTTATTCACATTTATTCTCCCTAAAATCTTTAAGGAATTTTTAATTCCTTAAAAGTCTCATCACCCACATGTGGACAAGAACCTCCTTTATGAGGAGATCTTGCCCATTCCCAAGGTACTATAAAGTACCTCCACCTCATGTCCCTTTTGACACTTCACCTGCCACATGTGAAGATGTGAGGGCTTGTGAGTTCTCAACTCACCCTGGCCCTTGATCTTGTCCATGGTGGCTTCATCTTGACCCTCCATTGTTTAGTGGCCTTTCCCCTAAAATTAGAGGAATTTTCCCTCATTTGCATCAATCATCACTCATTCAATCAATACATAACATTCAAGCACTCATCGAAGCATCCATAAACCTCCATTATTTCAACACCATTTGCATCCATATCAAGCATCCATTGCAATACCCACTTGCACCATTGCACTCCTCATCATCTCATGATCATTTAGAACTAGGTTTCATGCTATTTGCCATTGAAAGAAGCACACAAATCAAATGATCAATAGGGCCAACCAACTCATCAAATCAGACAAGGTATAACACTTCTTTTATCTTTCTTTTGTTCAAGTTCAACTAGGCTAATTGTTGAGGTGTTGTTTGTGTCTTTCTTTGCTTGTATTTCATTCCATTTTGCATTCTTAGGCTAGGGAGGTTCACTTGCACACATTTCTGGCATGCCTGATGGGACCCACGTCATGGGTCTGCACTTTTACGTTCTATGTTGTTTAAGTTTTGTAGGTTCAGACTTTACACGTAGAGGCAAAATTGCCTTAATGGGAAAATTTTCTCATTATAGGGGTGAATTTGCCTGTTCTGAATAGGAGAACTTGCAAACAGGGATGAATTTTCTTGTTACAGGGGTGAATTTTCCTGTTCTGAATAGGAAAACCTGCAAATAGGGGTGAACATGCTCATTACAAGGGAAAATTTGCTAGTATAGGAAAATTTGACAGATAGAACAAACGAATTTTCTCAACTAGAGAGATAAATTCGCCTCACAGAAGTGAATTTGAGGTGAACCCGAGACTTTAATCTTCAATTTTCAGTATCATTTTGGTTTCGGTTTTATGTAAAGACCCGCTAACTTGTCTATTTGTGAGTGTCCTTGGTTTTTACTAACACTTTGTGCAGTTATTTATTGTTTGTCTAGGACCTATGGTTGCAAACTACTAATGCATTTTCTATAGAATGATCAGTCCAAGACCTTTTAGTTAGTTTGTTTGTCATTTTTCCATACTAGCTAAGAACACATAGATTCATTATGTTCAATTAACTTGTTTGTTGTGCTTGTGAGTGGAATATTGATGTATCCAATCCCCTTGCACCATTTGGCGATCCTGGGTGATGAGAAATCACTGTTCATTCTAGTCCAGTCCAGTCTACCTAGGAGGTGCTAGTGCGTCTAAGATCTCCCCTTGCGAGTGCTACATGCGAGTGTATGGACCAACGGAAACATATAGTATCTTCTTCCTTTAGCAAGACCTACCTAGGATTTAATCACCCGAGGGATGATTCCAACCATGTGTTACCGATAGGGTATATAAAGCGGGGAGAATGAAAGCTGTACCCCAATCCAATCACATCGTGTCTAGAAAAGTGTCGAAGCTAGGCTGATACCTAGATAAGACGTGTAGAGTTAGTCCAAGTTTCCAATACCTCACTAAGGCTCCCAAATCATGCTTGTGATGGGCTAGTTTTCACGGTTGTGTCTCACATACCTTGTGTATATCAAGGACACACAAGATAGCCTTGTAGAGCCTAGATAGAGATATGTCTTTTAGCTGTGGCTTGGTGTAGCACAGGGGATGTGCACTATACCTTGAAGTTACTCATCATGTAATCCATCGGGTTGAGATAGGAATCCTCATGGTGGACTAAGATAGTCCTCGAGTGAGAGTGTGAAGGTGAGCTCATGGCATCTATTGATGACCCTGTGCCATTGGAATGCTAGCTATCCGCCTTCATGAGAAAGGGTTCTCTGAAGAACAACCTCGGTATCATGGATTATTAACCTTGGGTTTCCCACTCAAGGTGGTGGGCCTACCTCAAGTTTTTAAACCCTTATGACTAATTCTAGTATTGTGTTGCTTGAAGTGTCTTCATGGTGCAATACCAATGCTTTCATTTTCAGTTGAGTCAACTCAACCTCATGTCTGTTGTTTGTTGTGTCTTCCATCCTTTGCCACAGTTAGCCCCTACCTTTAGAGGAAAATTTTTCCATTAAAAAGACAAATTTGCATTGCAAATAAGTGATTTTTCCCTACAAAAGGGTGATTCTATGTCTCAATCCAGTCTAGGTCCTCCGTTTAGGCGAATTTGTCTTTTTCAGAGGTGAATTCGCATATGGGTCACTTTATTAGGTGACCCTATTTTTGCCCATTCCCTGGAACAAGTAATTCTATCCACCCTTAGGCGAGTCTATTAGTCCTTGTCCATCAAATTTTCCCATTCTCTGAGAATAGGTAAAGTTGCTCACCTTTTTGGGTGAATTTTCTCCCCACAAGGGTGATCCCATTTTCTCATTTTAGTCTTGTCCTTACCCTATTCATTAAATTCACCCATTCTCCATGAATAGGAGAATTTTCTCCTTAGTTTGGGAAAATTTTCTCATTGTAGGGGCAATCTTGCTTCTCGTCTAAGTTCTTGTTTGTCCATTAGGCAATCCTATTTTCAGGCGAATCTATTCCCGTCCATATTGTTTAAGAAATAGATGAAGTTTTCATCCCATTAGGTCATCTTGAAAGTCAAATCTTCTCGTTCCCTAGTGAATTCCAAGGTTTTAGGTGAACTTGTTAGAGAACAAGAAAATTTGTGAGAGTTTAGGTGATTTTTCTAGCTATTTGGGCGAATTTGCTATCGAATAGGTGAACTTGCTCAACAAATTCGCCTGTTTCTTGTTTCGGTCTAGAATTAGACGAGTTTACTTCCCCAGATAGGAAAATTTTCTTTGCAAAATTATATTTTTTTCATGCCACCTCAATTTTGGTTGAATTTTCACCCCTTGAATGGGCGATTTTGATTAGTCTATAATGGAAAACTTACAACCTAAAGAGGAAAATTTGTTACACATAGAGACAAATCTGTTTCCCATAAAAATTCTACAACGTGACTCCTTTTGGCCACTAAAAGCCTATTGTTCTCGGAGTCCTTTGTCGTGATTACATTTTTTTTATCATCATCCATTTTCCGTAATTGTCACTTTAGTCCATCTCCATTTTCTAAAAGTCATCGCCTCCTCGATCGAATCACATAATTTCATCCTAGATCATCCTTAGGTTCCATTTTCATCATTGGTTCGTCAATCCCAATCCCCTAGACTTTGTTTTTGAGGTTTTCATCTAAGTTGGCTTAGGTTTCTGATCCTGATCATCACCATCTATATCTTCTTAGGATTGTCAGTCGTCCTAGGTCATTAAATCATCTTCAACCCAATCAATCTGCTTCCATCTTGAGGTAGATTCACTGTCTTAATCATTCATTTTGTAGTTCAATACAATCAATCAACACCTTATGTCATCTAGTCAAAACATTTGAACTCAGTTTAGAATCAGTTTCATCATCCCAATCTAATCAATCATCTAATCATCCTAATCATCTCATCCCATCAATCAATCTAATCAAATGCAATTATATCCTCTAGCCAATCATCCAATTCAATCAATCAATCCTTCATCTGATCCAAACAATCCATCAGTCATCACTTAGGTCATCCTCATTTGCATCCTAGGGTATAACATGATCATAGTCATCTGGTAGTTTTGCATTTTCATGCCCCTTACCCAATTGCAAGCAAAGAAGCTCATGACATATCAACAAGCTCAAGGTACCCAGCCTAACATCCCTCAGGATCCTAATAATATTGGCTCATCACATTCCAACACTAAGGTTCAAACCACATCGCCACCTGCTGATGAAATCATTATCAATCAACCTAAATTCATAGTCGAGGAGTATCTCAATAATCCTTTCAATCTCCAAATGACCGATCATCTCCTTAATGAGTGTGGGGATAAAATACTCATCACTTTGATCATGAAAGGCATCAAACCATCATTAAGATTTTAGTTATCTAAATATGTGAATACGTCACCTTCCGCACCTCCTGTGTCTCAAGATCCTCAGAACTCATAGAACCCTCCTAGAAATTCCTACGTTCTTGAGGGTCCCCCTGTCGATAATTGGTATTAACCTGCATTTGGTAATTCCATGATGTATCAAGTGACAAACCCTCCTTGGATTCTGATAACATTCATGGGAGTACCTCCTAATCCCATTACTTATGGTATACCTCAAAATCTTCCTCCATCGCCACCTTTGAATGTTCCATAAGGTTGGACTCTTGTACCATCTGCACTGCCTCTTCCACCTAGCCAACCTAGTCAACTACCAGTTAATGCTAGGGGAAATCCTTTTGTTGTATTACCACCACATCCTTGATCAATACCTGCTTCCAATTTACTACCACCTCCATTTATCCCTCAGCAACCACATCAAAGTAACATTCCAACTTTGTAGCCGCCATAAGGAAACCCACAACAGACACCCCAAAAAACCCTTCAACACATTCCAATTCAATCTCAATTGATCTAGCAACAACCCCTACAACATAATATTACTATCCCTTCGCAACAACAACAACCACCCCTGCTTCAGCAACAGGGTAATCCATTGCAACCCCCTCATTAGCCTCAAGGTCCTCCCCATGAACAAATATCTCAGCACAAACAAAATTTCCAACCACCATAAATCACCCAATAACCTCAAATTCCAACTCAGCCTCTTTATCATCAACCTCTTTAGCAACCGCAAGTCCCAACACAAATCAACAATCTCACCATTCAATTCCTAGCAACATGGCTCAGTACCTATACCATCCACAAAGCATATTCTATGTGCAACCTACTACATTCCATCCACATCCTATTTACACCAATCACAATTCCCCACAATATCCACAGAAACCATCTTATGCTACCTGCTCACAATTGTAGCAAAGCACTTCCTATCATCAGCCTAATCCATAATAGCCTCCGTATGCATCCCAATAATACACTACCTATAATTATCAGTCCAACCCATATTATGTCTCACAACATCAACCACCCTATCAACAACCATCATATCAACAAGGTGCTTCCACCTCATACTATCAAGAACCTTGACCATATCAGCAAGGGGATTCCTCATCTTATTACCAAAATCCACCATCCTATCATAAATCCTATACTAATCCTCCATCCCAACCCACCTATACCAATCAACATCATTTGACTCCTTCATACATAACTCCACCACCATATGATCAAACCATGGCCACCCAATCTTCATCCTACCAACAATATGCTTGTTATCATCAATCCAATCCATCAAATTCATCTTCATCAACCCCTATTAATAAGGAGTTAGAAGAAGTAAAAGTTGCATTGAAAGACTTAAAAATAGGGAACTCTAAAAAGTCTTTCAAATTTGAAGAGATTTTTCCTTATCCATTTGATCCCCTGATCTCACTCGTTCCTTTCTCTAAGCATTTTAAAATGTTGAAATTTGACAAGTACAAAGGAACTAAAGACCCAAAGAACCATCTCCAGGAGTTCTATTCACATTCTCTAGAAGTTTTACACAATGACAATTATCTCATGCAGTTATTCCCTAGGAGTCTAATGGGGGTGGCTCTTGATTGGTTTATGGGTCTTCAAAAGGGATCCATCTCTTCTTTTGCAGATCTTTCAGAAAAGTTCATCTCACACTTATTCAATTCAAAGAAGAATATTGATACACTAGATCTTCTGAAAGAAGCACAACATGAGGGAGAAACCTTTGCAAGCTACCTGCAAAGGTGGCGTACTTTGGCTAGTTGAATGAAATCTCCACTTAGTGAGAAATACCTAGTGACTCTTTTCGTGGCGAATGCTCATGTATAAATGAGACATAATCTCAATCCTCATTGTGTCACCACATTTGTAGAGGTCATAGAAAAGGGTCCTATCTTTGAGAGAGTGCTCATCACTAAGGGATAGATTAAAATTTATAATCTAGATAATGAAAAGTCATCTAGAGATAAGTCCTACTACTAGAACAAAAAAAATAATATAGTCAATGATGGTGTCATGGATACAAAATAGTTCAAGTATCAAATACCTCACAAAGGCCTCAATATGGCCCTCCACAATAATCATTCCCACATGCCATATCCGTGCCACAAGCTATAGTCTGTCCTCCTTAGCAGTCCAATCAAAATAATCAAGGCAATAATAAACGCTCTTTCACTACTTTGGGAGAGCTCTTAAGTTTCATGTTCAATAGGCTTTTGCAAGCTAGTTATCCAATCATGTATCCTATGACTAAACCTTTTGATGAGCCTAAGCCAAAGCTAGCCTAGTACAAAGAGAATGAGTATTGCAACTTTCATAAGATCAAAGGTCATTCCACAAATAAGTGTCAAGGAATTAAAAAATATTTCCAAGATCTCATAGATTGTGGATATATACAAGTGGATGCCAACCAGGAAATATCATCTAATTCTTAGCTAAAAATATACCAAAATGCCTTCTTGAATCACAACCAGGGTGCCCGTACATCCAATGCTAATCCTGGGTCAAGAAACAATAATAGTCAAAACAACAACACCAATAATATCAGCTATAGAAATGTGCCTTATAACTATGATGGTATCATTATGTGCATTATCCAAGCCGAGCCTCACGTATCCATGATTTGTGTTAAAGGAAAAGATCCATAGTGTGTTGTTACAAACCATCGCACCTATACCACCATCCCTAGTCCTTCCATATCATCTCAACCAGCTCATGTAAGTTCTTAGTATAATATTCTTGACCACCTAGGAAAGAAACCTACTCAAATATCCATCCTGGATTTTCTCAAGTCTTCTCCTATCCATCAAGAAATCCTAACCGAAGCTTTATAGGATACCCATGTTCCTAATGACATAGATCCCACTCATTTGCAAGCCTTGGTAGGACACTTGTCGTCAACCTATCAATTAGGTTTTAGTCAAAATGATATGCCTTCTATCAACCCTAATCATAACCATCCCGTTCATATTGAATTCCTCATACCTAGACATAAAGTAAAAAGGGTCCTAGTAGATAATGGCTCAGCCCTCAACCTTTGTACATTGAAATTCATAAAATAGGTTGGATACACCCATGTTGAATTGAATAGCTAGGTTATCACCATAAAAGCATATGACAATGCAAAAAGGGATTCTGAAGGAACCATTTGTCTTCCAATTCAGGTTGGTCCTATAGTCCAATATACCATCTGTCTTGTTCTTGACCTTGACCTTCCATACAATCTCCTCCTCAGTCACCCATGGATCTATTCCATGCAAGCTACATCCTATCCACCTACCATCAATTCTTGAAGTTTCCTTTCCAAGGAATGGAAGTAACCATACATGCTAATTCACAACCATTTGAATATTCTTGTGCTTTGGAAGCTTCCTTCCCCCACTCTCATTACTGTCCAGGAGTTGAAGTGGGGGCACCTCAGGGTGATCCCACAATACTGGTTTATAATTTTTGAGCAAACTGGACACTCAGTTGATTTTTACTAACTAAATATTCACTTTTGGACACCTATAGCTGCTAAACCATGAGGAATTTGAAGATGATTCAAACTAGTGATTTGTGACATTTTTCAAAAAATTTGCAACCAAATTGCACTTCTTTTTGCATCTCCTTTGAAAACTAGTTTTTTTCAGTAAACACCATTTTTAAGGAGTGGTTCTCACCATATAACACATAAATTTTTTTCCACAAAGGATAAAATTTTACTTTTTTCAAATTTAGATTTGTAACTATGATATATAGTGCTTCCAATTGGTTTCATAGTGTTTTATTGAATATTTTCTCCTTAATCAAGTTTTGAAATCAAACCAATAACAATTCAGACATAGGCGGACCGTATAACACATAATTTTTTTTGTATGTATCAAAATTCAAATTCTTTCTGTTGGATCAAGGTCTTCAATATCTAGTGCACTCATATTTTTCAAATTTTTTTTTGATAATCTTCTATTTTTCCACATGCAAAACAAAGAGCTTGATTTTTGGTGAAAAAACTACATTCACAAGAAATAAAAAATAAATATAATAGTAAAATTAAATTTATTTAAATTTATACTTTTTGGGAAGATTATAATAAGGACTACATACTTAAAAAAATAAATTTTAAATGAATTCATTTGATCCCCCAAAAGATAAATCAAAAGTGGTTTTTTATCAGTATTTTGGTAGGTGTAAAGGAGACTCCGTTATAGGTATGTTTTAAAACTAGTGGGGTTATATTCAAGGGGGTTTGATCTAAGGTGGTTTGATCAAACCATTTTTAATTGGAATCCTTAAAATGGAAATTTTTAAGGCTTAAATCATTATATTTTCTAAAAATATGCGATTTCAGTGAAAAATAGAATCCCCCAGAAATTGTAAACCATCATTATGGGATCATCCTTTAGGCCTCATCCTCCAATCCGTCTCATAATTAATCATTTAACACTACATCTACCACCTTTGAATCCACCATCACTAAGGTCAAGATCATTGACAAGGGCTATGAAGAATATGAAATGCAGACTACACTCAATGTGGCAACAATGCCACCTTCTCCCCGCACGTATGGGAAACCATCTTAGTCAACATCTAGAGTAGAAGAAAGGACCAAAACCCTCACTTCCAAAAATATGGGTTCAATGACATTCAAAGATTGGGTACACTCGAAGAACAAATGGAATATGATATCAACTAGTGGGTCTATTGATAAGAGCTTGAACCATCACCTCCCCTCATGGAATACTTTCAAGAGGTTTATCCACATGGATCAAAGTTGGTCGAGAAGTACAACTATCAGGGAGTTGGTCTTGGTATAGAGGAAAAAGGATAACGCTAACCTATTGAACCATATACGCAACCCCGAAGAATAGGCCTAGGATATGACATAGAACAAAAGGGTCATGCAACATCAACTAGTCCCTCTAATAACATTAGTGTGGACAATGGTAACCTTTAGGACATACCTAAAGAAAAGTCCATCATACTTGCTTACGATGACATAGATCTCTCATCCATGTTTGACTACCCGTTTGTCCTCTTCATTAGGCTTTCCCTTCGCCATCTTGAGCTTATTGATTGGGACTTACGAGGGTGTGATGCCACAATAATGGGTTACACTTTCTAGGACATCCTGATTTTTGCCTAAAATCACATATTTTTAGAAAATATATTGATTTAAGCCTATAAAGGTTCCATTTACATGATTCTAATTAAAGAGGGTTTGATCAAAGCCCCTTGGATAAAACTCCATTAGTTTTAAACCATACCTATAATGGAGTCTCCTCTACACCTATCAAAATGTTGATAAAAAACCATGTTTGATTTACCTTTTGGGTGATCAAATGAATTCATTTAAAATTTATCTTTTGTAAGTATGTAGCCCTTATTATAAGCTTCCCAAAAAGTATAATTTTAAATATATTTAATTTGATGATTATATTTATTTTTTCTTTCTTGTGAATGTAGGTTTTTTAATGAACATCAAGTTCTTTGTTTCACACATGAAAAAATAGGAAAATAGAGAAAAAAAATTCTGAAAAATACATGTGCAATAGGTATTGATGTCCTTATTCCAACAAAAAAAAGAATAAGTTAATTCAAATGTATACAAAAAATTTAATGCGGTCCAAAGTACACCTCTGTCCAAATTATAATTACTCTGACTTGGAAAATTAATTTTAAAAAAATATATAACAAAAAATTATGAAAAAATATCCATGCACTAGATATTGGTGCAAAAAATCTGTATTTTAAAAATTAGAACTATATCCTTTCTATAAAAAAAACATTATGCCGGTCGAAGTAAACATTATTTTTAAAAATATTGTTTAGTAAAAAAAAAAGGTTATTAAAAATTACATAAAAGGATTAACAATTTTTTTAATTTGTTTTGGAAAAATATAATTAGAATTGCACATAAAAACTCACAAATCACTAGTTTGATTCATCTTCAAATTCTCAATGGTTTAGCTGTTATAGGTGTAAGAAAGTGAAGATTTGGTAAAAAATGATGATTTCAATGCCATGTTTGGCCAAAAAGTGTAACCCATTATTGTGGGATCACCGGGGTAGTGCACCAATTGACAACTTCTCTTCGGTGGACGCATAAGTAAATCTCATGGGATTGGTGGAAGATTAACACCCTAACCACAAAAGTAAGAAAAAACAAAATAAAAATGGTCATCTAGTGAAAACCTCTTTGAGGCACTTCCTGACTCATCAGAAGGAAAAATAAAGGGTGTATCTAATAGTGAAAACATTGACGAGGCACTAAAATATTGGGACATTCATCTTCCCCTTGTGGGAACTCAACTGTCTAAACAATCTTCTATTCTCATTGACGAAACACACGAAGTAAATTTGGGAGCTGAAGAAAATCCAAAAATCATGTATGTAGCCAAGTCCTTATCAGAGGAAGAGTATTGTACTATTGTCAAATTTCTTAAACAGAGAATCATCATTTTGCATGGACTTATTCAGATATGCCAGGTCTAGATCTCGCCTTTGTGGTACACCATTTGGATGTTCACCCAGATGCGAAGACTATCAAACAAAAGCTAAAAAAGATGCATCCACAATTATCTCTCCGTGTTAAGAAAGAGCTAGAAAAGTTGCTAGAAGTTAGGTTCATGAGGTCGATCAACTATTCAGACTGGATATCCAACATAGTGCCCATTGCCAAGCCAAATGGAAGTATCAAAATTTGTACCAATTTTCGAGAGCTCAACAAACCCTGTCCTAAAGACAATTTCACTCTACCATAAATTGACATGTTGGTTGATTTAACTACCAGACATGAGATGCTATCCCTCATGGACAATTTATCTGGCTACAATCAAGTCAAAATTTCTCCCGAGGATCAATATAAGACTGCCTTCACAACTCCTTGGGGCACATTTTATTACAATGTCATGCCTTTTTGCCTCAAGAATGTGGGGGCAATGTACCAGTGTGCTATGATTTTCATCTTCCATGATCTCATTCACACCATAATGGGAGATTATGTTGAAAATCTATTGGGGAAATCAAAAACAAGAGAAGAGCACCCTATGATCCTAAAACAAATCTTCAAGTGGTTAGAGCATTACAAGCTACATCTGAATCTGAAGAAATATGTCTCTGGGGTGACATCAAGAAAGCTATTGGTTTTCATTATCTCTAGAAGGGGCATAGAGGTAGATTCAGCTAAAGTCAAAGCAATCATGGAAATTCCCCCACTGCATAATCGTAAATAGTTAAGGAGTCTTCAAGGCAAGTTCCAGTCCATCACATGGTTAATAGCTCAATTAGCCAACAAGTTTCAATTGTTCACCTATCTCCTGTAAAAAGATACCACCTACAAGTGGGATCTCGAATGTCAGCAAGGCTTTGAAAATATTAAAGATTAATTGGCTCATCCACCCATCCTCATGCCTCCAATTCTAGGTAAACCTCTTCTATTGTACATTTCAGCTACTTTAGTTGCACTAGGGGCATTATTAGCCCAACATGATGAGTCCTAAAAATAATGTGCCATCTACTATATCAGTTGAACACTAGTGGGCTATGAACTTAATTATTCTCTAATGGAAAAAGCTTGCCTAGCTGTATTCTTCAATTCAAAAAAGGTTTGCCACTATATACTTAGTCATCCCGTGAAGCTAATATCCAAAGTTGATCCACTCAAATATTTGTTATCCAGAACTTCCTTAACTAGCTGTATGGCTAAGTGGGTTATGTTACTAAGAAAATTTGACATAAAGTATGTAGACCATAAGGTAATCAAAGGAAAAATCATAGTAGATTAGTTGGCAGATGCCCCATTGGTTGATGCTTATCCTTTGAAAGAAAAATTTCTAGACGAAAAAGTCCTCATAGTCACACACTCAAATATGGACACTTTATTTTGACGGGTTCTATACACATAATGGAGCTAGAGTAGGTGTCTTATTTCTCACTCCTCAAGGTGACTACATACCAAAGTCATTCAAGTTAGCATTCCCATGCACTAACAATATAGCAGAGTATGGAGCTCTCATCACTGGTCTTAGAATCACTATTCAATGGAACATCAATCATTTGCGAGTCTTTGGTGATTCCATATTAGCTATCAAACAAGTGAATGATGAGTCTTAGATGAAGGATGACAAATTATTTATGTACAAATGTATGGTAAATGACTTCAAAAATAATTTCACCTTCATTCAGTTTGAGCAGATCCCCAGACTTTAGAATAAGGTAGTTGATGCAATGGCTACAAGTGGGTCCCTCATTGACATTCCTAAAGATAGAACGGACTATGAGTTCCTTGTTGAACAACTTTTAATCCCTGCTTGTGACATCCTTGAAAGTGGAATAGTGTGCAACATCGTAGGTCTTGAGTCACCATGGTATCAGGACATTTACACCTATCTCCATGACAATCAATGTAAATCCTTCATCCAATGCACCTCTCGCTATACCATTGTAGGAGATACGCTTTATCGTTGTGGGTATGGTAGAAATCTCCTTAGGTGTCTACAAGAATCAAAAGATCACACTACGTTAGTGGAGGTACATAGTGGTATATACAGAGCCCATTCTAATGGCATGGCCTTGGCTAAGAGGATTCTCAGAGTAGGTTATCATTAGCCTACCATGGATCATGATTCTTGCAAGTTCATAAATAAATGCCTCCCTTGTCAACAACATGCAGACTTGATACACGCTCCTACTCAAGATTTGCAACCCATCATAGCACCATGGCCCTTTTCACAATGGGGTTTTGACTTGATCATCAAGATATACCCTCCATCTTTTGACGACCATACCTTCATCCTCACCACAACTAAATACTTCACTAAGTGGGTGGAAGGAATTCCACTCTCTCAAATTACTTGTGTTCAAATCTCCAAATTCATCCTTTTCCATATCCTTTGCAGGTATGGAATCCCATCAACCATCATCACCAATAATGGAAATCCATACAAGAACAAGTGCATGAAATTTTGTTGCAATTCCTATTACATCCAACACCAATGGTCCACCCTTTATTACCCATAGGGTAATGGTCAAGCAAAATAAACGAACAAGACCGTAATCAAAATCCTCAAAAAGGTGGTAAAAAAAACTAGTCAATATTGGCATCTCCATCTCCATCCCACCCTTTGGGCTTACCACACTTCCATCCGTACTCTCACTAGCACCACTCCATATTCCCTCATTTATGGTGTTGATGCTATCTTGCTGATTGAAACTAAGTTCCCATCACTTAGAATATCTCTGATTATTCTCTTAAGTGATGAAGACACTCAGGTGGCACGACTCAGTCAGTTGGAACTCCTAGACAAAAAATGGATCAAATCATATAATCATTTACAAGTGTATCAACATTGTCTTAGGAGGAGCTACAATAAAAAATTTCGTCCTCACTAGTTCAATGTTGGAGATCTAGTCCTCAAGGAGAATCAACATAATCAACAAGATCGAGATAAAAAAAATAAAATTGAGGCAAATTGGCTAGGTCGTTATGTTATCACAACTAAATATGGTTCTGGCACATATAGGCTTGCTACTTCAAAAGGAGAAACCCTAGAAGAGCCTATCAATATCATGCACCTAAAATGGTTTTATACCCTAGTCAGTTGGGTTGCCTTTTCCTAAGAAAATACAAAAAAAAGTTAAAAGTTGTCAAAGATCCAAAAAAATCAAAAAATTTAAAAAATAAAAAAATAGTAAAGAGAAATAATGTGTCCATTAGTGAAAACCACTCTTTGTGGTGTCTTTGATAAGTACGATTGGTAAAAACTTGGAAATGGGTTCCATTCATAGAGGGCTTAATCATTATCTACCTTGCATCCTAGTTACTTTATCCTTCTATCCATCTTGTCCTCAGGTCCTATCCTAGCATCCCATCGATCAGATCATCCCATCAACATCTTGTCATCGGTCACCTAGTATATAGTGATTGAGCATTGGATGATCCAAATCTGTTATCTGAAATCCTGAGCTTTTATCCTTTAATCTGAGCTTGTCATCGCTTGTATATCATGTCCCATCCTCAGTCTTGCATCATCATCTAGGATCCTCCATTGTGTCAGTCATCATTAGGTCTCATCTTGTCTTTGTCCTTTTGTCAAACTACGTTGCCCCTGTGATTTCACCTAGGCAAGGTCGATCATTTGATCAGCCCCCAGGGCATTTGTTCGTCTAGTCATGGTAATCCATTCTGGTCTCCATTGTCCCATTTCTACTTTTATCCATGGTCATTTGTCATTCTTTTATCAAACTATGAGGTCTCTGCACTTTCATGTAGGCAAGGCTGATCTTTAATCAACCCCCGAGCCCCTAGGTCTTTAGGGTGTGTCAATTTTGTGTCTTGTTGTCTTGTCATGTCATCACGTATGTTCCTATCTAGCTGGTACTTAAAAACAAAGGTCACTAGTATTATGAGGTTCAATCAATTTCAAATATCTAATGTCATGTTGATCATCTAGTTTAGTCTCCATGTTTGGTCTTAGCATGATGCATCCTTCCTAATTAGACTGCATCAATCCCATCCACCCTTTTGATCGTGTGGTAAAGGATGTTTGAAATTTGATTGTGATATTTTGATTCTTTTAACTTTTTTTACATTATTTGAGCTTCTTATTATACCTCCTCAAGGTGACCATGATCCATCATATCATTGTGCCCTTTGGCTAGTAAACATAGGGGTGTATCTTGATCTTCGTGTCTGCTTCTATAGATTCTTGGTTGTGCTGCATAGTACCCACCAAGATCCCTATGATCTTGTGTTATGTTGGGGCATCCTTTGTGCTTGTGGTTATCCCAATACTTATCCTGGCCAATGTCCTTGCAAATTTGGGGGTCTTGCAATAGCCTTCTTATCCACTTTGTTTCTTTCATTCATTAGACACATATCTTCCTTGGTTCCTCATACCCTGGCATCTTGTGTCTTGTGCTATAGAAAAAATCAGTGCTCCTAAAATTGGAAAATAGCATTAGGATTTCATTTTATACCTTATCCTGTTGCATTGCATTTATCCACCCATCATTCCTCTAACCTATGACTAGTGATTCTGGTTGTGAAAACATTCATCTCCGACCTCCTTTCCTTCTTAGGATTCACATTGTCTTGATAGGTGCAGTTCCACGTCTACCACCCCACCCATCTTTTCTTAATTTTATAATGATTATAGGGAAAGTACTTGCCATAAGCTCAAGAAACCATGATCTACAAATAAAGTAGGCCTATATGTCTTTCATCACTATGCATGCCCTTATTTACACTCATGCCCATGCTAATTCCATTTAGATATTAAATTTTGTAAGGAATTTAATTGCATCCCATCTTACATTGCACTATCATTATTATATTCATTTTAGGTTGTTTAGATTGACATACATTTGTTATTTTAAGCATCTTAAATTAACTTCATTTCATCATTATATTCATTTTAAGTTGTTTAGATTAACATAGATTTTCTATTCTAAGAATCTTAAGTTAACTTCATTTCATTATTATATTCATTTTAAGTTGCTTATATTGACATAGAATTGTTATTCTAAGAATCTTAAGTTGATTTCATTTTATTATCATTTCATTACATATTAGTTCATCTCATTATAACATTGCATTATATGCATACATCACATTTTTCATTCATTGCATCCTATTGCATTTCCATCTCATGAAAACATCACAATAAAATATCCATGGTGTACATCATACAATTAAAAGAAAATTGATTGTATAGTGTACATGCATACATCACCACCTGCATCACCAAGCATTAGTAACATGATCATAGTATATAATCCATCACATCCTACATCACAAAGTATAGGCATAAATCATCATAGATGCACAAATATATCATAACTATCTACATATCCCATAATAAACCTTGTCCATATACACATCCATAAATAAACATCCACCACATCATAAATGTGTAGTGTAAGTAAGGGCCATCACATAATATATAAATACAAAAATATCATGTCCATCATAAAATCCATAATAATGTCCTTCATAATCATAAAACAATGTCTATCATTTGCCATCAAATAAAATATAGGTACAAAGTGTTGCTCAAAAATAGGGACCACATCAATGAATATACTGATCTATGTTTGGTCCACGTTGTGGAACCTATGGCCTCTATCCTTGTCCCTTATCTATCCACCCCGCACTTGTCAAAATCTAGATCCTATCATCCATGTTGTCTCTACCCTGTGCTGGCTCCATTTGATCTCTAAGGTGAGTCTAGCACTAGTCCTCTGCATGGGGAGTCTCTCGATAGCAGCTATATCCTTGAGTGTGTCTCCCTCCTAATCATGATACTACTGACATCTATGGTACTATGAAGATGTATGGAGGCATATGATGTGTAGGATCTGGGACCTCTTTAAAATAGGCCCCCATATAGTAGCTATCCTCCCTCATGTACTCATCCCTCTTTGTTTCATGTACCCTCATTGTATCCCACTCTACCCTATACCTATCTTGTAGCCCAGCCAGATATCTCCTCTCCTAATCATATGCATCTTGTGCCATCCTCGCTTGGTCTATCTATGCCTGCATCCATGACATCTCCTATACTACACCATCCCTCTCACCCTGTAGAGCTTGTACATGTGCCTCTACTGCCTCTACCCTCTCTAACACAACCCTTATGTCTCCATCACCACCTATGTGTAGTCTATCCTCTCTTAGAGTTCATCCCTCTCCCTCCTCAACTCATCCATCTCCCTCCTCATCTCATCTCTCTCTCGTCATGCCTCATCCCTCTCCTGCCTCATCTCATCTCTCTCCTTCTGCATGGTATCCCTCTCCTCTGAAATCTTGGAAGCCTCGTATGCGAGCGCATCATAGTCCCTTTGTCCCTCCTCATGTATCCTCTCTATCTCTACTTGCAATCTATCTCTGTTTGCCTCTTATTCCCTCAGTCTAGGCTATACAACCTTGAGTCTCACATGAGCTCCTTCCAGTAGTACTACTAGATCCTCAAGTGGTGGTGGTACATATGGTACCATCGTGAGTGGTTATTCCTGTATCAACTCCATGTCCATAGGCTGGTGCTTCTCTCCTACGTCCTCAATCCCCACATCCTCGCTACCTCTCTTCCATTATCATCCTCCTCTCCTACCCCTCCATCACTATCGTGATAACCTCCCCTCATCCTCTGAACCATAGCCTAGTGCCCCTACAATTGGGTGCACTATTGTGATCCTTCTTGGTGTATGTGCTACCATGCAAAATATATCACTGTCACACTTCCATCTGCCACCCCTACTCTCATTCGATATGCGAATAGCTACAAATCCTCCCACATCTATCTAGAAAAATCCACTGTGATTGGATCACCCCATAGCCACTCTCAAGTAATCCACCAAAATCTCTATGGCCCTAGTAGGGTATCTTGCGGCACCCTGAACTGTCTAGTCACCCTATCTGGTCTGTGGAGCTTGACAATGTGCAAGTCTCTCCCATTCAGGTAGCACACTGTAAAGAAGTATCCTCTATGCCTCCTCTCATCTTCTGTCCACTTGGAAAACCATCACTTCTGGTAAGGTATCCATATGATCTGATCCACCTATAGATCATCCAATCTCCTCCTCCATCCCTCATATCTGAGTAATGTAGGTGCGATTCATAATCTACCCCATACTAGTATGCTACTAGTAGTGTCTCATCCTACTCTCCCACTATCAAAATCCCTAGCCTCATCACACTAATATGATCCTAGGCCCATACGTACAACTATGGCACATGTGTCATGTTGGGGTCCTGTAGCAAACCACATGCATATCCTTGTATAGTTGTGGTAGTTCACATGCTCCGCATGCAAACTCAACCTCTCTCCTCTCCACAATGTGTTGAACAACCTCAATAATATTGAGGATACAAAATCTCCCACTCCTATCTAGTAATAGGATCCTGCTAATCAACCCAAAAAAGTACAACGATAGTGTAGACACCTCCACTCCCAAAAATCCATCCAAGTACAAGTCTCCCCCATGGATAGGGAGATCCACCTATCCAAAGATTTCCCGTAGGCTCCTGTCTCTCTCTCTCTCCTAGCTACATGTCCATCTCACCAGGTGCCCTCTGATGGGAAATTGCAATATCCTCCATACATCCTCTAACATCACATTCATCTCCACTGTTGAGAGATGAAATGTCAAGGTCTCCAAAATCCATCTCTCCATTAACATTGTTAATAGTGCTTAGTGCACTATAATGTTGGGGTATCCCAACGTGTGTAACAATCTCACCCATGCTAGTGTTGCATGGTCCTCATCACTCATCACTACAATCGTCACCTCTAGTACTATCGAGTGTCTCTCACATGTCCACAGTGTGTCTAAGCTCCGCATACACACAACAAAATTTTTCAGTCATTCCTCATTTTGTCTTTTCTTTTATCATTTTTCATCTTTCTCTCCCTCATTTCATCTCTTTCTCTCTCATTTCCTATCCCCATCCCTTCATGGGTGAATTCACCTATTCATGGGAAAACCCACCCGTGCACCATCCCCAACCCTTCATGAGCAATTTTTCCTATTACATAGGTGAACCCGCTTGTGCATCATCCCCAACCCTGCACAGGTGAACTCGCTCGTGCATCATCCCCAACCCTTCACGGGTGAAGCTTCCCATTCCCCGACCCCACCCCTTCCATTGGCAATTTCACCCATTACATGGCTAAATATGCTTGTGTGCCATTCCTCCCCATTCCACGGGTGAGTTCGCACATTACTCGAGCAAACCCGCCTATGCCCTCTACCCTTCCTTCGAGTGAATCAGCCCGTCAACACATGCAAAATTTCTCATACTTGTTTTTCCCTCCAAGGGTGATTTTTTTGTTCAGATGGGTGATTTCTCCCATCCACCAACAACCCATTTACCATCTACTCCAAATCCCAAAAACTCAAAATCCCAAATGAATCAAAAATTTGAAAAAATTAACTAAAATCGGAAGCTAGGGTTTTGAAATCGACCTAGTGGGGTACTGGACACTCATATTAGAACTCACGCACCTCCTCACCTTAGTGGATGAACTCATCATCCATGAACTCCTTGTCCTCACTCACCCTATTAGCCATCCTCGTTACCTTCTTCCTCTCTCTCTCTCTTGCTGACTTAGCTTCCAAATGTGCAAATGGTGAATAGTAATTTCTAAAATTATAATATAACATTTCCCTCTCTTTTTAAGTTGTGGGTATTTTTACCCTTTATTTAACCTCTTTTTCATTTAATTAATCTCCTTCCTTTTGTGGGCCCCCATTTGCACCCCGTTTGTCTGTTTCACTCCATTCAAAAGCCATCATTTTGGGTTTTTCGAGCTATATCACGTGGTACCCTTAGTTTCTTCATATCAAGAAGTCACTCTGGGCCCTTTTTCCTTCCCATCCACCCTCTTGAGGGGGCATACCCTACCATTTTCCTTAGTGCCTCCATCCTTTCCATTTTCTCATGACACCAAGGAATCTTCCTTCATTTTTCACCATTAGACAACCTACACCACTTTTCTCGAGCTAGGGCATCACCTTCTAGTCCATTCTTCTATTGGGTTGTTTATATCTTATTTTCTTCAAAGCACCATTATCCTAACAATATTTCAAAGAGGGGAAAAATGTAGACATTATAATTTGACCACCCCCATATGGTCAAATTCATCTCCTTTATTCATCTATCCCACATTTCCCATTAGTGCTAATTAAATGATTTATTTAATTAATATTTTCCCCTTTCCCTAATGTCCCTAAGGTGATTAATTTAAATAATTAAATGCTTTACCTTTATTCCCCTTCTTCTCTAACTTAATGCTTTAATTTATTTTATTTGATCACTTTACCTATTTTGAAATTAAATCAAATTTAAATTCATCACTATCTCTCCCTTAGTCCCATCATCCATAATCCATCCTTAATCTAGATTAATTTATGTAATCTTTGATTAGGATGTGCACACCCTTAATTAAGATTAGTGTCACATCCTCCATCATTGTCCACTTACCTTAATCCTTTGTTTGCACAACCTAATTAGGTCAACCTAATCCTTATGCCACTTATGGCATACCCCCAAGTCAACTTTCATTAAATTATTTCTCCTTTTGCAGAAGGAAACCCTTTCCCAATGTGAATTTTAAATTCCCATTTATTCTCCCTAGGATCTTTAAGGAATTTTTAATTCCTTAGAAGTCTCATAACCCACATGGGGACAAGCACCTCCTTTATGAGGAGATCTTTCCCATACCCAAGGTACCACAAAGTACCTCCACCTCATGTCTCATTTGACACTTCACCCACCACATGTCAAGATGTGAGGGATTGTGAGTTCTCAACTCACCCTAGCCCTCGATCTTGTCCATGGTGGCATCATCTTGACCCTCCATTTTTTAGTGGCTTTTCCCCTAAAATTAGAGGAATTTTTCCTCATTTGCATCAATAACCACTCATTCAATCAATACAAAACATTTAATCACTCAAGCATCAAAAAACCTCCATTATTGCAGAACCATTTGAATCCATATCAAGCATCCATTGCAATACCTACTTGCACCATTGCACTCCTCATTATCTCACAATTATTTAGAACTAGGTTTCATGCTATTTGCCATTGAATGGAGCACACAAATCAAACAATCAATAGGGTCGACAAACTCATCAACTTGGACAAGGTATAACACTTCTTTTATCTTTCTTTTATTCAAGTTCAACTAGGCTAATTGTTGAGGTGTTGTTTGTTTCTTTCCATGCTTGTATTTCATTCCGTTTTTCATTCTTAGGCTAGGGAGATTCACCTACACATAGTTACTATTAAATAGACTTTCTTCCATCATAATTATTGTATCAATTAAAAAATTCACACAAACATATGATTTTCAAATTTTACCTACTTCTTGAACATGTCAATTGCAAATTCTTCTACTTATTTTTGAAAGCAACTTAAAAATTTTGGGAAGCAAACAAAGCCAACACAGGATAATGCATTTTGTCATGAATTCATTTACATCTTTATTGTGGAGGCTTGCAATATGAAGCATAATATACAAACTATCCAGAATGCATTCCAATGAAAACATCACCTACAACCACTCTAATTGTTGCACAACAAATAAAAACAAAACTATTCTACACACTTTGGCAAGAACTCCGTTTCTTTGCAGCTCCTATTACAAAAGAGTACCACATGAGTAAATTATATTTTTTCCATTTCATGCAATATTATATTTGCTTATAAGATTGTGTCATGTGAAACCTTCTAGGGATGATAAGTTCTCATCTATGTTGTGGTAGAGGAATTGATGATGAAATGAAACTTGTTTATTTATGGTGTATGAGCGTGAATGCTATATAAGGAAACAATTCATTAATTTATTTCTAGTTTCGATAAGTACGAATAAATTGTATTTCAATTAGAGGTAATTGATTTTCATAATATCATAGTTATGTTTTACTTGGAGGGAATCTCTTCTCATTTCCAAACTTTTTGAAAACAATAATTTTTAGCTATTCTAGCACTATAATTCATATTTATTTTGATAATTATCAAATAACCATTATTGTCTTAGCTATACCAAGGATACCTATTGATCCACTTCAAGGAAATCATAGAAAGATTAAAGTAGATAGAAGTGGAGAATTAATTCTATAAAATTGTGCACTATTTAATTTTATGTATTAAAAAATATTTTTATTTGTTAAAAAGAATAAATATTTTAAATAAGAATTTTGAAAATTTTGTAAAAAGGTTTCAATTATAAATAGTTGTTAACAAAGTATAAAGGATTAAAATTCAATGACGGTTTTAAAAAATCTCCAACTTTCTAAAATCAAAGGAATCAATGAAACCAATAAATTTCATAAAATCTTAATTAAAATAGATCAAAATAATCAACGAAAATCATCGTAAAAGGAGGTTAAAAACTATGAAGATTATAAATTGTAGGGAATCAAAATTTGCGAGATTCCATTTGTGATTAACATAAAACCCCAATTTAGCAAAACTAGTTCACAAAAATATTTCATCTCTATGAATATAAATTAAGAGATCGGATCATTTTTTCTTGAAAGGCAAAGATTCTACTCCACAAAATATGCCAACCTCCATGAAGATTCATGAGACTAGTTGTTATTCAAAAGGGGGAAAAATATATGAAATTATTTTCATAGAATATCTTATTCTAACCCAACTCATAGGATTTCTCTTGAGCCACAATGATTCCTTCCACTTCAATCTGATTATTATTGCCAAACCACATAATAGAAGAGACAAATATGTGAACTAAACCAGCATCATGGTTCCCAACTCCACCAATACCCATTACACCTAGAATGTTGTCAGAAGAACCAGCAATATTAATTTTGAAAAGACCAATAGAGAAGGATACCATCTACTTTCTCTATTTAATAGTAGAAAATCTAACCTTGGAGCTAGAATGAGAAGATACAACCAAATAGCTCAAATATAATTGTCTTAAAATTTGAATATCACAATGATTTTATACTTTATCAACAATACTTTCTAATTCTAATTCTAATGGTGATGATTTATGGGTACCTAAGGGTCCTCATGCTTTAGAGACTAAGCTAATGGTAGATAAAAAGGTCTTCTGGTACTAAACAATGGGTTACATAGTTGAGAAGGGTTTAAGAATCCTAAGAACAAAAATCATTTTATGGGGTTAAATGATTGTTATGTTCAATTTGATTTCAATAAAAATACATATATGAAAAATAGAATCACATTCAATTTTACTCTAGTTCTAATAAATATTTTGGGGTGTTAGATTTAATCCACACTAATTTTCTTGTTAATGTTTTGATTAGATTATATTGTAGAAGGGCCAGTACCCATATTCAAAGCAATCATAGAGGCCCAACAAGGGGGATCATGATAAGTGAGACACCTAGAAAAAAAAAAGGGAAGCAGCTCAAAAATGAATAGAAAAAGAAAACAAAAGAGAGAACAAGACAAAACCAGCAAGAGATTAGACCAACTACTAGTCACCCAACAACTTAAAGCCACTAATGGCTTGCCACTCTTTAGCAAGGAATTGAATTTTCTCCTCAAAGGTAAAAGGCCCCTTGTGAGTGAGCTAGGTCTCCTTAGTATTGGGAAAGGTGGATTTTCCTCCCTTCTTACCTTTTTTCTTGGAGTGACCAACATCTTGACTATCCTTAGCACCCCTTTTACCATTTTTTAAAAGTTCTTGTTGAAAAACCTGGATAGTTTCCTTATTGAAGTCCATAATATCTTGGATGCACTTTAGGGTCTTGTAATGTAGGAAAATGTATCCCTTTACATTTTCACACTTGTTTGGGTCCTCCTTGCTAAAATTAGGCTTCTTTATGCCTTATTTTGGCATATTTTGCATCCACAAGCCTTATAAAATGCATTTTCTGAGGATAATCCCAAAATTTCATAAATGGAAAATCATAATTCATGATTTTTAGTTATGTTTTCTAGATCTAGTGATTTGGGACTCATACACCACCTTGGGCATATGGGTCCCACTCGGGTCTCAAGGCCTAATCTTAATTGTGACATTAAACCAGGCATTTCTTGAGGTTTGTGTCTTGTGTTTAAGACACTAGGACTCATATGCCCAAGTTGGCATATGAGTCTCACTTTAACCAAGACCTATTTTTAAATCAAATTCTTGGAAGGATTTTATTCTCCTAGATTTTGATGTTGGCTTGTAGTGTTGTAATTTCGAGAAATTTGGCATAAATAAGTATAAATATAGGGTTATTTCACATATTTTCTCCTAGAAATTTCAAGTATTCTAGCAAGTTTATGATCAAGAACACATTCACAAGAGAATTCATGAGCATTCAAGAGTTGATTATCAAGAATTTTGGAGCATCGATTCAATATTAAAGCATCATGTCAAAGTCTTCATGCATCATGTGTATTTTTGAGCTAACATTTGTGATGTAGGTTCTTATGATTCAAGCAAGCATTCAAATCAAGTTTCAAGGATTCAATCAAGAATCAAGATCCACATCCATTGGAGCCATTTCACAAAATTTTGTAGCCTTTATCATAAGGGTTCAAATGGTGAGTTGCAACATTACATTTGTTCATTCATCATTCCTTTATTCTTTTCTATTTCATTTCAAGGTTTAATTACCAAAATGAGGTTTGAATGAGGCAAACCCCTATTCCATAACACAACAACATTTTTCACTTTTCATGTGTGATTACAAACCTAGGTGATTTGGAGCTTGACGATCCTTAAGGACAAAGTTGCAAGATTGAAGAAAGTTGTCAAAATTGTCATCTTCATGGAAACTCACCTATAGACTAGAATTCAAACTTTAAAACTTAGAGATTGAACAAGATGAAATCCATAGAAGATTTGTTTCTATAGAAGTTTTTGTCAAAACCTAATACTAGGAATCAATCACCACCTTGGGAATATGAGTACCAGTATACCTCTTTTCAATAGTTTTCTATAGATCCTAATTTGCCATTTGAAGATTCTAGATTCTCCCCAGATTCTAGTAGCAGGGCTAAATCACCTAATCTGGCATATGAGTAATGGGACACTTCAGAAACAACAAATTTTAAGGTTTTCAAATCTTTCTTACACATATTCTATCCTACAGGTACCTTTATGTATGTCTTTGTATTGCAATTTGAATTCATGTTTTAAGTTTCTAGGGTTTAGTGCTTTTAGTGCTTGCATTTCATCCTTGAAAATTAATTTTAATGGTGAAACCCCTTTAATCACACCTAAGGAAACCTCTTAGTAGTATTATTATTAGTAGAACCTTCCCTCAACTGGGTCACTTTGTTGAGGGATCTTGGTTTCCGAATGAACTAGAGTGAAATATGTCCTAACTCCCCTTATTCCATCTCCTCAAAGGTGGAACTCCTATTTCCTTGTGTTTATTTTGGTGAACCTGACCTTTGGAAACTTGCATTTATAATTTTGAGAACATTGTCATCTTAGATATAGGTTAATTTTTCATTTGTATTAGTTGACTTGCATTTAGGGCTCCTAAATCTTGCATTAGTGGAAAAGTGTATATAGGTTGCATTTTTGCATCTTGCATCATTTAATTTCAATAAAAAACTATAATTACAAAGAGTAATTTGAGCATACAATCTAAAAACCTTAGCATCACCTTAGAATTTGTTGAATCTAGTATAAAACTCTAGTCTAGGACTCATTCACCCATCTGGGTGATTTGGTCTCGATACAAGTCTTTTCTCCTACTTTTTGGGAATTTTTTGTCTATTTCTTAGTATTTGAACCTTCTAGAAACCCTAACTAGGACCCATTTTCCCATTTGGGTGATTTAGTCCCATATCAGATCTGAATGTAAATTTTAGAACATTGGAAACTTCATTTATGTGCTTCTATTTTCTATTATCAGATTTTTGTTTCAGTTTACTAAGTTTCTATTTCATTCATTTCATTATTTGATTCTATTTTTTGTTATCAGATCTCTATTTCAGTTTACTAAGTTTTTGTTTCATTCATTTCATTAGACCTAGTTTAATTGGTTCATTTAGTGCATTACTTAATTTAAAAATTGCATTCACAACATTTCATTTTCAGATTGTTGCATAGTGTAATCAATAAATGAAAGGATGATTTTTGTTGGAATTCTATGCTTAGGAGATAGAACAACAAACTTCACTCACTCTCATTCAAGGACAAACCCTAGAGATCTCAAACCAATGAAGAAACCCGAGGAAAGAGATCTGAAAATAGGGTTGTCCTAGGGTTTGAATATAGACTAAAGATGAGTTCACCACCAAGATAGGGCTTGGAAAGACTAACAAAATGCAAATCAAAATTCTCAAACCCAATGTAATGCAATATTTCACTAAATGACCTAATAATGCATGTGAAACAAAACAAAAAGTTGCAAGATGAAATATGTACACCTAGAAATCTTAGAAGATGATTCGATGAAGGTATAAAATACTGAAAACACTAATTTTAAAGCTTGCTATGACTCATACACCAGTTTGGGTGATTTATTCCCAAATCTGAGTTTCTGTGCAGAAACTAATATTTGGAAAATGGGTGGCAGAAATTACAAAAACCTGGAAAATGACCCATATTGGGAATCATATGCCAAAACTAGCATATCAATATAGTTAGGGTTTTCTAGAACTTCAAAGTTTGAATCTACTCCTTAGTGTCTTTTTAATCCTCTCTAATTGATTTCCAGATCTGAAACCCTGATTTGTAACCTATAGAAGTCTTCCAATGATCTTCAATGCAAGATGACAACTTTTACAACTTTGAACACTTTTACAACTTTCTCCAAACTTGCTTCAATCCTAGAAATCACACACTAAACAGAGGGAAAAATGTTTTTTTGTTAGTGGAAAAGGGTTTTCCTTGGTCAAAATATGTTATGGTAATCAAACCTTGTAATGAAATGAAATAGGAAAAGAGAATGATGAATAAACAAAATAAGATGTAGCAAATCACTAAACCTTAGAAATAAAGTGTTGCAAACATGTTTGAAGTGGCTCTAATTGATGTAGGTCAAGTGAATATTGGTTGAATAAGATAGATCTTGAATTGAATGTTGGCTTTGATCATGAAACCCTACATCACAATTGTTACATAAAAAACAAACATGATGGATGATGACTTTGACATGATGCTTGATGCTTGAATAATGCTCTAAAACACTTGATAATCTACCCTTGAAGACTCTTGAATGCTCTTGTGAACTCAAATTTTGTATAAGGATGAATACTTGAATGCTTGTTACTTGAAAATGAGTGAAAGAAACTTGTATTTATACTTAATTATGCCAAAATCCCCAAAATTACAACACTACAAGCTGACACCCGATCTAGGAGGATAAAATCCTACCAAGAATTTGAATTAATTTTTATTTTGGGCCACACAAAACTCAAATGCCCCAGGTGGCGTATGAATCCCATTAGGCATAAATTATGGAACCATTTAAAAAAATTCTTAGAAAGGTGTGAAATCCAGATTGTGACACAAAAACCTATGTGGGAATCATATGCCCAGGGTGGCGTATGAGTATTAGATCACTAAGTATGGGCCACACAACCTAAAAACACCTATATTATGATTGGATTTTGATTTATGTTTGGATCATCTTTAGAAAAATGCATTAAATGAGGTTTGTGGATGCAAAATAAGGAAAATTAAAGCATAAAGTAGCCCAATTATTAATGAAAACTATAGGAAAGTGTGAAAGTGTGTTACAACACTTTACAACACCTAAAATAAGGTGGTATTAGGTCTATTTAGTTTACAAAGTCCCAAGACCTAATGTGAGTTTTTTAAACACATTACAACACTAAGTCAAGGCATCATTAAGCTCAATTTTATGATGAGGGCCCAAACAAGTGTGAAAATGTCACCAATAACATTTTTCTACACTACATTTAGCCCCCACTTTAGTGAGAGGATGAAATTTCTTTAGACTCACACTAGAGTAGACAAACTCCCTTCAAGAGGGTCCAAGTGTACCAATGTTAGTAATATAGGCTAACAATAATCAAGAGGGGTGATCAAGCCCCCAAGATCAAGATCCCATGGCAAAAAAACATAGGCACAAAAGAATACACATGAAAATTATATAAAGAGAATCATTAAGTTCACCTGTTATGCATAAAAAATTGAGACTATAATATAGAAAAAAACTAAGTGACTACTCAAAATCCTAGTTGCTAGTAACTCTTGAAATACAGAAAAGAGTAGAGTATAACAAAATTAAGATAATGTAGAATAAATGAGATATAAATCAAATGGAATGTAAATGATAAAATGAAGAGAAACAAATTTCTCACAAAAAACTATACAATGATGCCTATAGAAAAATAACATCTCCAACACCTACACACATAAGGCTGAGAGAAAATTTGGGGGTTTTTTAGGGTCTTGCCTTAGTCAAATCCTTGTTTTGATGTTTCCACCTCCACGAATAGCCAAATAGACAAATAGATATAAAGATAAATAGATAAGATAGTAAAATATATATACAATGGATGTGAGAAATCCCAAGATTCTTAAAGACACAAGACAAGAGAGATATCACCTAGAAGGCTTAAGGAAGCCAAAGAGATAAAGAGTTAAAGAGATAGCCATGAGAGAAAAGAGAGTTTCAAAGATTGTTGTGAGAACATGAGAGTGTTGTAGCAAGTTGTAGAGAGATGCAAAAGTAAGAGAGCATGCGAAAAGAGATAAAAGAGAGAATTTATGAGAATCAAGAGAGAAAGACTAAGAAAAATGAATTGAAATTATGATGGATTTCAAAGAGAGAATAGGAGGCAAGAGAAGGTTCCCGAGCCATTACATGGTGTCCCGAGTCGTTACCATTGAAAAAAGAAGTGACAAGTGGTAACACACTTAGAAACAACCATTTGAATGTCGAAATGTCATGGGACACTAGCATGGTATGCGTATGTCCACATGAAATTCTAGTGTGCAAACAAATTACGCTCAAAGATGGTGAGAATGAGAAGAAAATAAGGTTTGACATAAAGTGACACATGAAGGTAGCTACCAAAAAGGGGTCCTAAACATATTTAGAGGGGAAAAGACTGATGCAAGGGCTAAAATGATCCTACATAAATGTACCAAGAGAGTGCACACTAAATTTGATGCAAAAAAGTGTTCAACAAAAAACCGCCAAAGCCTTTGCAGTTTTATATTTACTTTTGCGGTTGCGCCTTAATTTTTGAATGCTCACTACCCTCAGAGCGCTCCACATGGCTTCCTCGTGAAGCTTTTCACTTTTCTTTCACTTCGCTTTTTGACAGTCTCCATCTGCGTGCCACGTGGCTCTCTCTGGCTATCTTCCGAGTTGGGCCCGCCTTGTACTTTATTTTGCTCGGAGCGCTCCAACTGGCTCCCTCTTGAGGCTTTCTATTGGAATCTTTTCAACTTTCTGCCGGGCTCTATCTGGGCAACACGTGGTGATTGTTTCTATGCCAGTTACCCTAGAAATGCCGCTGGCCCCTTTTGTACTCCCTTGCTGTCGTGCTTCTTGCTGTGGTGTCGCGTGTTCTATTCTGTTGCTGCATGGTTTTTCGTTCCAGGTCATGGCTTCATTGGAATTCTGCTGGTTGATCGATGTTGGCTGTGGTGGCTCATGTTGATCTGAGCCATTGGTCTCTGCTCATGGTCTTCTCTTCTCTCCATGCATTTTTCAGCCGGTGGGCTGGCCAATAAATAGGGCCATGTTTCTTTCATTTAGGTTGTTGGTTAAGTTTTGCAAAAACTCCCTAGCATTGGGAAGAAAGACTTTGTAATAGATTTATTGAATTTGAAGACTCTAGACTATGCCAAACAATTCCGGCCTTTTTGTTTATTCATGCATTTAATGAGACTATTGTTCTGTGTCATTATCTTGTTTTATTTCATGAATGCCTATTCTTCAGCTTTCTATGATTTTTCCATAACTCAATAAATATAGACCATGTTTATTTCAAATCTTCTATATTAGCTCAAAGTTACGTTAAGATTATGCTATGCAAAAGTGGAAGGTATTCTTATGATTTAAGTGCTTTTGAGAAAATTATCTTAATTAATAACAATTTAGTGGTTCGGGCCTTGGCATTCTGCACTGTGCTCTAGTAAAGTTGTCTAAAGACCTTGGCACATCGCCTGTAGTGTAAATTTTACATTCCTACTACTCCCTTACCTTTTAATTCCGCCCACTAAACGAAGAGCCAGCTTCGGTAAAATCTCGAAGGTCACTTAGCCAACGCACAATGTCCCCCAGTAGCTAAGTTTCCCATAAGACTACTGCTACATGCAAAATTCTACGTCAATAATTCTTTTTTTGGCATGCCCAGTGGGACCACGAACTAGCACGTTCGCCTAATCTTTATAAGTGTTTATGAGCCATCGACCTATAACTAGGTTGTAGACTGTAAGAGTCCCTAGCCAGCTCATGTTGTCTTTAGTTTCTGCGCACCTGAGAGGTTGTCGAGGTAGCCCTTCACCTCCTCCATCTCCTCCTTCTCCGTCATCGCCTAATCCACCTACACCTATGGCTACTAGAAATTATGTAGCTTGGGACTCCGGCAACCCATTAGTAGCACCTGTGCCTCCTGCAGTATGGACCCCCATCCCTGCTTCCGCTCTAAAAGCTATACCTAAATATTTCGGGGATGAATCAAAAACACCAATGGAGCATCTACAAGATGTAGTAGACATATGTTTGGTACATGGTGTATCGAACGAAAATGTTGCCCTAAGATTGTTGGATGCCTCCTTCTGAGGAAAGGTGTTAAATTGGTACAAGAATTTACAAGCCAGTACTATTACTACTTGGGACCAGCTCAGAACCCCATTTTACGTGCGTTTTTCCAATGCTAGTGAAAAATCTTCGCTATACCATCAGTTGGCAAACATAAAGCGAGCTCCTCATGAAGCTCTGCTAGATTTCAATGTGAGGTTCCATTCGACCTAGCAAAGAGTACCTGTTGGCAGCTGACCACCTTCGAATCTAGTGTTCATGTTCTACCTAAAGTGGATCAATGTCGATATCTCCATGATGTTACAAGCTCTGGGTAGAGAAACTCTTCCTGATGCTTATACCTTGGTTGTCGCTGCAGAAAATAATCTGATCATTGTAGGAAAGTTGGCACTGAGACCCATCATGCCATTGTTCCTTGAGTGCAACACTACAAAGGCCAAACTACCTTCCACCAGCGCACCTACGACTCCTCCCCAATCTATGTACGTCTATCCCAGAAGTGTTCCGAACATGACCCCGATGGTAGCCCTGACGGCAACCCCAACAGTAGCTCTGGTACCTAATCCCATGGCTGCCAAGATGAACAAAATGAGAGAAAAAAGGTGGGCTATGAGTAATGAATTGACCACTTTAAAATGGCAGCAATACAGCTATCAAAAGCTGGCATACCAAAATTACCAAGGCGGGAAACCTCCGTATCAATCAAAATAGTGGCAAGCTAGGTCGCGTGGGAATACCTTAGCTCAACCAAGTAACCAGATGGTTTTGGTAACCCTGCTTATATAGACTGTTCATCCTAGTTCGAATAAAGAGCTGTTAGTCGAACAAAACAATTTAGCCAAAGACACCAATTCATTGTGTTTTCCTTACAATGATGCACATATGCTGTGAGATTTGCAACAAGAAATTGCAGATCAACGTAGCCAGGGCGGCACATCCGTTTTCGTCAACCCACCATATGCCTCTCAAAAAATGGACAATGCATTCCTTGTAGCGCAAATGCAGGGGATGTCCATCCAAAAAGAGTCGGACATTGTTCTGGACCAAGCACTCTTTTCTTGGATGGAAGGAGAAGATTCAGCGTTTCCGAATGAGATCCCTATGGATAAAGTGCCCCGAGTGCAATCTGACTACAATACGCATTTTAAGCGTAGATTCATTGGGGAGTTCACAGCCTTACCTACTAAAGCTACATCACAACCGATGCCTAGCCCAGCAGCAGGCCTATTGCCAATCCCACCATAGTCAGAAGTGGCTCTTCCTAGCTCTACGAGTCTACTTCCACCGAAGGTGAAGGCTTCATCGATCACTCCTATTGTTGCAAAACCATCAGATGTACCGACCACAAGGCCTATGCCGATTTTCAAACTTAAGGAGCAAGCCACTGCAACTCACCAGTTACAAGTGCAATTCAACATGGTGGAACAACTGAAGAAGTCATCTGCCAACGCCTCTCTATGGGATGTCCTAACTATTCCAGAGCAAATGGTGCTACTATAAAAGGCGTTGTTGGGAGAGGAGGATGCGAAAGTTCTTGCTCAATCTAATGAAGAGAAAGTATCTAGGCCCGACTTGGATAGAGTGCTAACAATTCAACCAGAGGAGAAGCTTGAGTCCAGAAAAGAAAGTAAGCCTAAACCTAAGCCTTTCTTTCTAACACTGATTATTGGTGAGAAGCTGTTGCATAATTGTATGATTGACAGTGGTGCTAGCACCACTGTCATGCCAAAGCAAGTAGTTGATGCTTTGGGTTTAAAATATGAGCCTCTGAATAAAGGAGTCATGCAGTTAGATGGAAATAAGGTTGATACTATCAGGATAATCAAGGGATTACCTATGACTTTGTTTGCCTGCCCTAGTACCACTGTAAATTTGGATACCATGCTCATCGATATCCCTCCTCTATTCAGGATCTGTTTGTCTCGAGAGTTCACTGCAAATGTAGAAGGATATATGGTGCTGGACTGGTCACACCTAATTCTAAGGACTAAACATCGGCCTAAGATAAAACTATTGTCGAAAACTCTCCATTCTGAACATGTTGCTGACGAGGCCTTGCTGAACTTTGAAGCAGCACATACTTCAATCACTCGGGAAGAGAACTCCAATGTGGAATTTCTGGAAGAAGAGGAGGCCACTAGCTCTTGGATAGTAGATGAAGAAAATTTGTTGAAAGAATTTATTGATACAGACCCTTTCGGGAATTACCATGCAAGTGGCCTCAGAACTTATGTTATACATGAAGAAGGGAAGATCATGCCCAAAATTACTAGAGAACCTAACGGTGAAGAATCTTCGGAAATATGGACCTTATATTTTGATGGAGCCAGATGTAGACTAGGAGCTGGAGTCAGGATTTGTTTGATATCCCCGTTCGACGAAAAGACCTTGAGGTCCTACCACTTCCAATTTTCATGTTCAAACAATGAGGTTGAATATGAAGGTCTCGTCCATGGTTTAAGCCTTACGGAACAAATGGGTGCTAAGGAGATAAGTATCTTCAAAGATTTAGAGCTAGTGTGTAACCAGATCCATGGAGCTTCTGCTGCTAAAAATATCCATATGCGATCCTATCGACATAGAGTCTGGGATTTGATTGATAGCTTTGAAGCTTTCAACATTTAGGTTATTCCTAGGGAGATGAATTCCGAAGCCGACAGAATGGCAACTATAGGGGCTCAGTTCGAGTCGACCTTTGAATTATTAAGAAATAAGCATACGGTGAGGGTAGTTGTAAGACCTACTATTCCCAACAACAATCAAGATTGGCAAGTGTTTGATAGTGATGCTCATATTACATCATTCCTCCAGTCATCTGGAGAATTTGCTGATCAGCTACAACCGAAGATCTTCGAAGCCTATAGAGATCAAATAATCCAGTTGAAATCCAACAAGCTCCTGAAGGGCCTAGTCACTCTAGAAAGCCTGTTTGATTTTGATGATGCGACAAGAGACAAAAGGAAGCTCGTGGCGGAGAAAGGCAATTACATCGATTTGCATATCGGGGAAGATAGGAAGCTCAAGGTTGGAAAAGAAGTCTTGCAAAAGAATAAAGATAGACTAAGACACTTTTGTGAGGAATACCTGAGTGTAGTAGCTTGGTCATATGATGATCTTAAGGGACATGATCCTAGAATCATCGAGCATACCATTGAATTGACAGAAGGGGCGAAGCCAATTCATCAAAAGAAGAGACCTGTGAGGGAAAAGATAGAATCCCTCATGTCACAGGAGTTAAATAAGTTGATCACATCCCAAATAGTGTTTCCGATCAAACATAGCACTTGGGTGTCAAACCTGGTGCTAGTCTAGAAGAAAAATGGAGATATATGACTATGTGTGGACTTCTGAGACTTAAATAGAGCATCCTTAAAAGATCATTACCCCTTGCCTTCAATGGAGGTAATTCTGCAAACTATAGTTGGCTCCGAAATGTTCTCAATGTTGGATGGTTTTTCAGGCTACAACCAGATTCGGGTAAAGGAAGAAGACCAACACAAGACAACGTTCACCACAAAGTGGGGAATGTATGCATATGCTAAGATGCCTTCTAGGCTCTCAAATGCTAGAGCTACTTTACAGAGGGCTATGGATATTGCTTTTAAAGATTTGATCCATAAGATTATACTCATCTATCTAGATGACTTAACAATATTCTCAAAATCTACTAATGATCATTTTGATCATTTGGAGCTTGTTTTCCAGAAGTGCCAAGAATTTGGGATTTCTTTAAACCCGAAGAAGTGTGTGTTCGGAGTTCCCCAAAGAAATCTATTGGGGTATGTTGTCTCCAAGGAAGGCATTGCCATTGATCCAGAAAGAGTGGATGCGATCCGGGAACTCCTGTTACCTGTCAACAAAAATGGTGTGCAGTCTTTCCTGGGTAAGGTTAACTTTATTAGCTGATTTATTGCAGATTTTGTAGGTATTATTCGTCCTATTACCTTAATGCTCAAGAAGGATCAGATTTTCAAATGGACAATGAAAGCCAGAAAAACTTTTGAGTTTATAAAGGAAGCTATTTCTTTCGCTGCTGTGTTGGTCAACCCTAACCTGTCAAAAGATTTTATTATGTATGTTTTTGGTGGTGGCAATAGTATTGCCACAGTGCTTATGTAGAAGGATGATAAAGATACAAGGGAGTCTCCCATTTCCTTTTACTCATGAACTTTAAAGGAATATGAGGTGAAATATAACTTTGTGGAAAAGCAGGCCTTTGCCATTGTTAAAGGGCTGAAGAGGTTCCGGCATTTAATACCATACAATAAGGTGATTGTTTGTGTGCCACATCCTAGTGTGCGAGAGTACATTATGGAGGAGAAAATCACAGAAAAAAGAGCCAATTGGATCAGTAAGATCCTAGAATATGATATTGAGGTCAGATTGGTCAAGACCGTCAAAGGAAAGGGACTATGTGAATATCTCACTGAAAATAGTGAACCAGCGGCAGAGCTTGAGGCTCCGGAACCTGTGTTAATAAATGAAGAGAATTCTCAGAGTGACTAGTTTGATGATAGAATAAATTTCATGCACACGGGAAGGTATCCGATTGATCTTCCATCTTTTAAAAGATGTTTCTATCACCTACAAAATAACAATTATGTTCTTTTGGAGGGTGTTCTATTTAAAAGAAATTTTAAGGACATCCTACTAAGGTGTGTGAATGAGGAGCAAGCCAAGAAGATATTAGATCAATACCATAATAGCCCTTCCAAATGACATTTTTTTGCAAGAACCATGGCAATTAAAATTATATGTGCTGGTTATTTTTGGCCAACACTTTTCAATGATGCGTTTTCATTGGTTAAGTCTTGCAAGGAATGTCAGTTCCATGTCGGAAAGAGACAAAATGCTGCTATGCCTTTAAGGCCTATAGTACTGGAAGAACGTTTTTCTCAACGGGGTTTAGACTTCATTGGGATGATTAACCCTTTCTCGTCAGCTGGGCATAGATGGATATTGAAAGCAACCGACTACTTTACCAGGTGGGCAGAGGCAGTACCATTAAAAAATGCAACGAAAATGGAGATTGTTAATTTCCTTGAAGAGCTGGTGGCCAGATTCAGCCCACCTAAAACAATCATCTCTGATAATGCTAAGGTTTTTCTCGGCTCAAAGATGAGCCAGTTCGCACTAAAGTATGGAGTGTTCCTGAAAAACTCCTCTAATTACTATCATCAGGGAAATGGCCTCGCAGAGTCCACTAGCAAAAAAATCATTAGGTTGATCAAGAAAATAGGCTTGGAGCACTAGAGAGACTGGCATAGGAACCTTTAGATAGCACTGTGGGTAGATTGAATCATGGCCAAATAGATATTGAAGACATCTCCTTATGAGATGGTGTACGGGAAGGAGGCATTGCTGCCTATCGCTACGAAAATTTCCACCCTATAATTGCTTAAGTCCTTGAAAATTGAACAAAATAGAGTAATGGAGGTGAGTTTTTCTGAGTTGCTTGAGGTGAAAGAGAAAAGAGAACGTGCCCTGGAAGCGATGAACAACCGCTAGCAGGTGGTAAAGAAATGGTTCGACAAAAAGGATTCGGATCAAGGGTTACAAAGCGGAGATTTGGTTCTTAAATTTAACAAGCATGGAGCAAAGCCTAGACAACATGGGAAATTTGATAGTCTCTGGGAAGGGCCATTAAAAATTACCCAGTGTAAACAGTTCAACTCTTTTGAGTTGGAAGATATGGAAGGAAATGCCCTAAGTATTCCAGTCAATGGAATACATCTTAAAAGATTTCATTAATTCTATCTACGTGGTGCTTTTGTACATTGTAAATATGTAATTACTCTTTCCTATGTTAAGTTTTGGATCTTCTTAGTGCAAGAAATGAAATGAAATAACAATAAAGTGCAGAAAAATAAAAGGAAAAATATTGTAAATGGGCTAAGTTTTCTGAAAAGACATTATATTTATAAGAGCCAAAAATTTACAATATATTTTGGGGGCCAGAGGCCTAGTATTAACATTTACATAGGTCCGCTATAGAGCGGAGCTTGAAACATAGAAAAGAAAAAATTGGGATCATCTTCATTCTCAAGGCATTAGTGGGAAGGACCAACAATCATGGCAGCAGGTGGTGCGAGATCAGGAAACACCATTCTTTCAAAATCTTCGTACCATTGAAGATTTTGGAATGGTTTGATGTAGTGCACACACATTAGGAAATAGCAGCCAGTGCAGACCTTGGCACGATACTCATCATGGGTCTCCAGTTCGAACCCGAAAGGAAGGGCCTGGTTGGAACAATGCCTCCATGCAGTTGCTGCAAGTGAATGTTGCGAACCGAAAGAATCTCACGGTCAAATTGGGCTACACACACAATTTTCTCCAGGCCTCCGAGGTAGCACCGAGGAAAGACCCGCTTTGTTAGCTTTAGAATTTTGCATTTGGAAACGCTAATGTCCAATAGCGAGGCAACAAAGTGGGAGAAAATACTAGTATTCACCCGATACTACTCTTCATACTCCATGCAATTTTCCTGAGGACCCACTTGATTGCCTTCACATATAACAAGTTCTTTACACTTGTCATGTGCTTTAGGCACCTACATCTAACTTTTCCAAGAAAGGCAGCCTGAGTCTTTTTGCATACAAGCCTTACTAGTGTTTCCATGTTGCTTGTTTTTCTAGCGAAAAAATGAAATTGCTAAGTCATAAAGAAAGCTTGCTAAGCTAAGAGTGCTAAAATTTTTTGTGATTTGCTATGCTTCCTTGGGTCTTATTTATAAACTGGCTAAGGTTCACCAGCCGAGGAAATCATAATTATTGACTGAGCCCAAGTGTGTCACATGGCCTCGATTTTTAGTGCTGCAGTGTGCGAGGTGACGGTAAGATGTAGGTACAATTTGCAACATGCTCTATGGAGTTGCCAAATTTATTCACTAATAGGCCAAGTGTCTACACAAAGCATCACCATCCCATCCAAATCAAGGCGAAATCTTTGAAAAGGGTTGTTGGGCGATGTGCCCTGTATGAACATTGAAATAAGTTAATGCAAATAGCCTGCGAGGGGTGTTCGCAAGGTTTCCTTGGTTCATCTTTCGAGGAAAAATCAAGCTCCATCACACACAAGACGTTGTCTATTAAATGCTCGAGCAATTTGGCTAGTTGGTGATCCTTTCACACGAATAAAAGCTAGCAACGTATAATAGCAACTTGGTAGGAATGGTTGGCACGTACCTTTTTTGGTAGCTTTTCTTGATGATTGAAAATGCAGGTTATGGCATGTAGAGAACATATTTATTGCAAAAGGTTACCAAGGATTAAGCAACTAAGGCATTCACATGAGGAAATAAATCTTCAGAAAAGCTAAGCCGTTAGCGAAGGTTTGCAGAAAAGCTCTTGCGAATATCAAAAATGGCTGAAATTGCAGAGAACCCTTCACAGATCCTAGCTCCAGTAGGTCTAAGTGAGCAAATGAAAAATGCACCCCATGTGCAGCTCTACAACCAGGAGTCTTATACCACTCCAGGCATACCCTCAAAGCCTTGTTGGCCTTTCACTCATGCAGTGGACCAGAGGATATTGAACGCGGTTCCTCACAGAGATCAGGCAGTCGTCTTGGAGGATTGGGATAATGTCTTTGATCCTAAATTATCTCACAATCCTAAGAGCCTTAGGGAGGCCACTTGTAAAAAAATGAAGCATATGATAGACCAATTTCACAAGCGGATATGGTTCTATGGGCTTGCAGAGTACATGGTTCCTTTGGTGCATCCCTGCCCAAAATATATGGTGGCGTGTGCAGTGCGTTTCGACCTAGACACTGTGGTAATCAATGACAAAGATTTCAGGGTAGTCATTTGTCCTGAAGCTATTCAGGATATGATGTGCGTTCAGCTTCACTTGACTTGTGAGGTCAAAATTTTTGAGGTGGAAAGAATGTAGCAAAAGTGGGGAGAACTCCAAATGGGGCCACAGTTTTATTGCTCCGAGATCAATCAACCAATGAATAGTTCGACAGTGCCCAAAGTCCCTTTCAATATAAAGGCTCTGAAAGGTGGCTCTTCCTCTATCGCTTCTATGCGGGTGCTAGTGTGTGGTCTAGATTCGGACATGTACGTTCTTGAGTTTCAAATGTGCCTCAGCTTTATGCTGAAGAGGAATCGTGAGGCTCCACTCCTAGATTTTGTAAGAGTTTGGGGTCGGCTCTAAGTTCAGGTATTCGTCTTTCTTGGCTTACTTGATTTTGCACCAAAACCCAAATTACTTTTCAAAATTCATGTCCCTGTCTATTTTTGATGAGGGTGGCCTAAGGAAACGGGTTTCGACATGGACCCCTGTCATGTCAAGAACCTTTGACTATTATGTGTTTTTAAATTCATTCATAGCCCCAACTCTAAAGGCTTTGGATAGAGCTGGTATAAATATGACCGAACACATATCGCCCTGACAGAAGTCCTGGTTGGGAAAGTTGGTTACGCCTTGTGATTGGTTCTTTGGTGTGGATTTCACCATACTCCGCATGGTTGGTTTCGTCTGGGAGCCTTTCCAACTTCCCCGTTTGCTTACCGACAGAGTGTTGGCCTTGGAGGCAATGAGGCAGCTATGTACCCTTGGTGATGATTACTGGGGGGGAAACACTTAACCTTCTATTTGTTGCTGCCAATCATGTTTGAATCCGTGTCACTGATTAAAAAGAGGACTTTGAAGATTGACACCTCAGTGATTCTACTTTCAAAGTTGGGTCACCTGGGGTTGGTATTAATAGAGGATTCCTAGAATTACAATCTTGGAAATAATTTAGCAGGAGTAGGCATCAAGATCCCACATTCGTCTCGGCCATTTTGGGACCTTCAGAGGAATGTCAAGTAAGGAAATTTAAGTAGATATATAGGCCTTGAGTATTTGCCTATAGTGGATGGTCAACCGCCATGGCTGAATTTTTACCACATCGTGGGGGAGGTCAACCCAAAGCTGAAGATCAACTCCTCCCTAGTCACCCAATTGAGTAAGCTCAGTTGGACGCCCAAGAATATGCAAGCCTTCTAGGTATACCGGTAGGAGACTCTAGCAACCGGAAAGCTTCATGACGAGGTATCCCTTGATGAAAGATTTGATGACATTTGGGAAAATGAGCATCCGGAGGTTGAAAGGTCTCTGAACCATTAAACATCTGTGCAACACTACAGAAAGGAAGAGGCTGCTGTGGAATATGAGGAGGTAACTCAGAATCCACCTGTTGTTGCCTAGAATCCAATATAGGAGGACACTGGTAAGTAGCCTGTGCAGGAAGAAGAGCCACACGCACAAAAATCAGAGTCAGCTAGCTCTTCCAAATCAACACGAAAGCAGGTGAGGACTACCAGTGGATGAAGGCGGGTCATTGTTGATCTTGATGAATATCCAAAGGAAAAGCAACAATGAATCAAAGAGTCCAGTAGAGAGGAGAAGCGACAGCTGGAGGAAGCAGTCGACATGTCTACAGCTCCATTTGAGCCTTAGGTAACTTTTCCTCCCTCTTCTCTCTCATCTATGTCTCTGGTCTCTCCTTCATCTTCCCCTGCTCTTTCATCTACGCCAGTTCTCTCTACCACTAGATTTCCTGAGCAGTCCAGTCCAACCCCTCCTGGTTTCCCACATTTATCCTTCGCCTTCCATCTTAAGTCCCTGAAATGCAATTTGGTGTAAGTCCTGGGCTCGTGGGCCAACAATTTTTATATCTGAGGCCTAGCCCTGCAGTTGGTTCATCTCCAGTCTTTCCCTACACTTCACTATCATCCCCTCCAAGCAACCAATTCATACCACCATTTTCCCCTATCATTATAACAAGCCCCAGTAAAACCTCTGATGTGTTAAGTACATTGTCTTTCCCATTGGCAGTCCCTTAATAGTACCCTTTCACTGGTGGCCTGGGTATCCCTACCCAGGAATATTTCTTACAGGTTGATGCAAAATAAGAGCACTTGCACCAATTGGATCAACAAAAGAAGACAAAAGCACGCAACCCAGTAGGCTGAGCCCCATTTGCAAACTGTATTCAATGAAAGTCATAATTCTCTGATGTTTGCAAAAATCACTCCTAATGTGGTCAAGGCAGTAGGTGAGATGCTGCCGAGTGATTATTCTATGAATGCTATCGGGTTAGATTTGCAGCAGGCCCGCCTACAGGATAAAGTTGAGCTAACGGAGGAGACCCAAAAAATAGTGACCACTGATTTTCTCAAGCTCAACCGATAGGCGAAGAAGAAGGATGACCAGATAGTAGAGCTCAAAGGCAAAGTCGACATCTAGGTAAACAGGTTTAAAGCCCAGGAGAACGAAATAAAGCAACTTGAGAAGGAGAGGAGTGCCTTTGAAAGTACGATCAAGGAATTACAGGATTTGAGCATAGAGATTGTTTCGACTCTCCAGCAGGAGGTCGAGCAGGGATGAGCTCATTGGAAATTTCCAAGGAGTTGTATGCATCATACTGGGATAAGGTGAAGGAATTGTGCCTTACTCTTCAGCCCACCTTGAAATTTATTGCACAAGCGGCTGGGCTCTATAGAACATTGAGTGAATTGATACGGCAGGTTCAGGAGTTAACTTCTGACAAAGTTTTGTAGGCTAGAATTTTATTGGGTAAGTTGTATACTGCTTTAGATGAAGTGTTGAGTGGTGTGGGCATTAGTGACTGAACAATGGCAGCTTTGGACGCAAGTAGCCTCATCTCAATGCACGAGGCCATTCAACAGGTAGCAGAATGCAGAGCTTGGTTAAACCAAGCTACTACTGACATGCGGGCGAAGTTTTCCCACTTGACTTAGAGAGGCCTCCCTTCACCCTTCATTGTGGATCAAGTGGTAGCGGGTGTGGAGCATATTGTTGCAATGATCAAAGAGAAGAAGCAGGACCTTTCTGTCTTCTAGAATTTTGATCAATCTACGACTGCCGAAGAAATAGAAGGAATCGTGCATCAACTGGTGCAACTCTTCTTCCAACTAGAATTAGAAATAAAGGTAGCAGGCGCATTGCCCTTCAAGGTAATCATTGATCTCAGACTAGCCCATGAGAATCTGCAAGCTCTCTCTGCACTGTCAAACAAAGTATGGACCAATTTGCAAGCCACCCTTTCGAGGTTGTGAGCATTTTGGATGCTGAACCAAAGTTTCTAGGGTTCTTCATTCTGCGAGCGAAATGCCCCTATGAGTCACCAAACTATTCAACAAAAAATAGCCAAAACCTTCATAGTTTTATATTTACCTTTGTGGCTATGCCTTAATTTTCAAATGCTCATTTCCCTCGGAGAGCTCCATGTGGCTTCCTCGCGAAGCTTTTCACTTTTCTTTTGCTTCACTTTTCGACAGTCTCCATCTGCATGTCGCGTGGCTCTCTCTGGCTGTCTTTCGAGTTGGGCCCACCTTGTACTTTATTTTGCTCGAAGTGCTCCACGTGGCTCCCTCTCGAAGCTTTCTATTGGAATCTTTCCGAATTTCTACTGGGCTTCATCTAGGTGACACGTGGCAATTGTTTTTGTGCTAGTTACCTAGAAATGCCACTGGGCCCTTCTGTACTCCCCTGCTGCAGTGTTTCTTGCCGTGGTGTCGTGTGTTCTATCTTGTTGTTGTGTGGTTTTCCATTCCAGGTCGTGGCTTCATTGGCATTCTACTGGCTGATTGATGTTGGCTGTGGCGGCTCATGTTGATCTGAGCCGTCGGTCTCTGCTCGCGGTCTTCTCTTCTCTCGATGCATTTTTTAGCCGGTGGGTTGGCCAATAAATAGGGCCATGTTTCTTTCATTTAGGTTGTTGTTTAAGTTTTGCAAAAACTCCCTAGCATTGGGAAGAGAGCCTTTGTAATAGCTTTATTGAATTTGAGGACTCCAGACTGTGCCAAACAATTTTGGCCTTTCTGTTTATTCATGCATTTAATGAGACTGTTGTTACGTGTCATTATCTTGTTTTATGTCATGAATGCTTGTTCTTCAGCTTTCTATGATTTTTCCATAACTCAATAAATACAAACCATGTTTATTTCAACTCTTTTGTGTTAGCTCAAAGTTATGTTAAGATTATGCTATGCAAAAGTGGAAGGTATTCTTACGATTTAAGTGCTTTTGAAAAAATTATCTTAATTAATAGCAATTTAGTGGTTTGGGCCTTTGCATTCTGCACTGTGCTCTAGTAAAGTTGTCTAAAGACCTTGGCACATCTCTTGTAGTGTAAATTTTACACTCCTACTATCTCCCTTACCTTTTACTTCCACCCACTAAACAAAGATTCGGCTTCGGAAAAATCTCGGAGGTCACTTAGCTAGCGTACAATGTCCCCCATTAGCTAAGTTTCCCATAAGACTTATGCTATATGCAAAATTTTGTGTCAACAAAATGTAGGTAAACTTATAAGAGGTGAAATTTTACAACACTACAGGAACACTACTCAACCATGAATACAAAAAGGTAATCAAACCCTATGAAGCTATAGATAGTACTATGATTATGGAGTATTAGAATCTCATAAAATATGATCCACTAAAATAATCCCCCATATGAGATAAAGATAGATGGTCCCTCCACTACTCCATTGAAAGAAGCATTATCATAACAATGCTATAATCCCCCTTAATGCTAATAGGAAAAGGTATAAAAAAACAAACCAAAATTGGGCACAAAAGTGTGCACAGGAATTTAGACCCATAATTAGGTTTGAAAAGATGTATAAGAAACTCAAAAAGGGTTTGCATGAAGGCACACATGCATGAGGTGTGAATCATGAGGATCTATTGTTGTGATGGAAAATCAAGGAAACAAATGTATGATGAAAGAATCATGAAGATCCATTAATATGATGAAAAATCAAGGCTCTACACAACCCCTAATTACACTTTATAATTTAGCGTAAGTACAAAATTCCCTCCTTAAGGGACATACATCCAATTTTTTTGGCACTTTATATGATTGCATTTACAAACTTATCTGTTGTTTTGAGTCCTTACAAGTTTATCTCATGAGATAGAAAATGAATAAATATATTAATTATTCCTTTCAAAGCTCAAGAAAATGACAAAAACATAAAATTAAAACCCCCATTATTAAAAAATTCTCCTCACAAAAATGTTTGACGAATTGGTAATCAATTTTATACGCCACTAATTTTAAGAAAAATTTGGAAAGTTTTAACAATAAATGTTTATAAGAAAAAATACTAAAAAATGTGAACAAAATCATGCCAAGTCGAGTCGATGATCGATTCAAGTGGTAAAATTGTGCAAAGAACAATGTGGAGACATTGGAGTTGTGGAAAATGTTTTTCCTAATGGAACCACCCCCTAGTGGAAGAGGTTGATTTGATTAGTAACTCTTAACTTTTTATTTTTCATAACTCTTTCTCTTTACCCATGTAGAGAAAGAAAACGCAATAAAAGAGCACATTTTTAGCTCAATGCCTATATTTATTTAATTGGTACAAGTAATCTACAAACATGGACTCAAATTCTTCTAAAAAACCTATCAATCATCTGTTGAAATCCCTGTAAAAGGATCATGAAGACAAGGGTTGATGATGATATTAGGAATAGTTGGTGCAAATGAGGTAGAGGCCATAGTCTATTACCAATGATAGCTGATGCTTATATGGTGATGGTGCCTTCACTAGAACAAGGTGTTGTCTTCAATCATCCATGGGAAGGGTGCCTCTCAAAGAATAAGCTCATAAATAATGGTGGTTGCAACTTGTATGAGATGTCTCTTTGAGATGGCCACACCATTTGGTGGATAATTTTGCAAGAAAATCACATAAGATAAAAGACCACAATCTAAAAATGAAGTGTAGGTCGATTTGTAAATGAATTCAAATAAATGATGGGGAGATTCTTTATGGCCTAGGTCATAGAACACCACTCTTCTCTCATTATCATTCAAGAATGTCCTAGGATCCCAAATAGGATTGACTACCAACCCAACGGTGAGTCAATTGTCAACAAGGAAGACCTAGGAGGGATTATTTTAGGCTTTGAAGGATTCACCACCAAGAAAAATCTTGGAAAATGATGTAGGGGCATCCATAAGATTCAAATTAGTTGGGGCAAAGATCATGCAGTTACATAGGTTGTCAATGATACAATGAAGTTTAGTATGATGGTTAGCTCATTATATTGATGATAAGAAGTTGTGGATTAGGGGTTTTATTGTTGAGTATATCTAGTTTATCCACTGGAAGTTTCATAGGTTCGCATGAAGATTTGATCAAGTTATGAGTGTATGTGTTCTGACAATTGTTTGGTTGCTTTATTTGGTGTTCTTGAAAGAGGATGATGTGATTCTAGTGATCTGAGTTGTTTTGGATGCTTCAGTGGTCATTCGTGGATGTTTCCAAAGATCTTTATCTATCTATGTTGTCTGTTCAAATTGATTGTTGTGCTTGTGATTAGTGATTTTCCTTCTAGGAGTTCATGTTTTAATGTTCTTGGCTGACAGGGTGATTGTACCATGATGTAGATATTCGACGCTAACTGTTTGAGGTGTTTTGTGTTCGAGGCATGTTGCTTTGGGTCCCTACTATGTTTGGGCTGAATTTGTTTGATTCACATTGATAATTGTTTATTTATTTGGGCCGACAGTTTGAACACATTTTATATCTTTTTGGGCTGACATGTAGTTGATGTTATCCTTAGATGCATATATATATATATATATGATTGATTGTTTATACCATTTGGGAAGATGGTGTAAGGTGTGTGATTCATGGTGCGAGTTATATGAGTTCTATGTGTGAATAATGTTCTAATCTTTCGAAGGCAGGGATAAAGTGTGAAGAATGAAGCACGGTGATGAGATGTTTTGATCTAGCAAGATCACATAGCATAGAATTTGTGGAAGTAGAAGAAGGTGTCGATGGAAGATTGTTATTGTATGTTCATTGTTTATAATTATTAGGTAGTGACCTAGCATCTATAGATCCATAGAGGCATATGTAATGTGTTTTGAGATCATAATATAATGAGGAATAAACTTTGAAGGTAGGGCTTTTCCCTTTGAAGGTTTTCCTAGGATAATTCTAGTGTCATGTGTTCTTACATATCTGTTATCTTTTTGTTAATCATCTATTAACTTCTAGTGCATATATAAGATCTAAGTATTAGTGGTTTAGGCTTTGAGGTGAGACAAACCCTCACAAGACCCTCCTACCTTGGACTACATCATAAACAACAACTCAACATTAAACTCATGAAACCTAGTAATTCAAGTCAAATGATGGATGCAAATGAAAAAAATAAGCTACAGTAAGTTAGGATGTGTGTACTTGGAAAGTTTAGAAATGTGATAAGGATTCTGGAAATACAAAAATGTTGTCAAAATATGCTAGGGAGGACTAAGATTCCCTTACTATTGTCTTAGTCCCACTACTATTTTTGAGCGAAATATGAAATCTTCGGACATCGAAATAGAATACAAAATAATCTTTACAAAATTCCCTTGGGAGGACTAAGAAGCCCTTACTATTGTCTTAGTTCCATCTTGAATTTATAAAATCTCTGAATGTGATCTTGAGGCTCAAGGTCCGCACTTTCTTCTTCTCAGATCTCAGATCCTACAACTTCCAGATCTGGCCTATAGGTGAGTTTCCGTGAAGATGACAACTTTGCAATGCAAATTTGCAATTTTACAACTTTTCACTAAAAATGATCTTCAAGTCTTCAACCTAAACATTCAAACACAAAAACACAAGAGAGGAAAATCTTGTTGATTGTTAGTAAATGGGGGTTTGCCTTGGTCAAACCCCTTGTTGGTAATTAAACCTTGGAATAAAATAGAATAATAGAGGGAAATGACAAATGAAAAAATTCTATTTTGTAACTCACCAAACCCTTGTTATGAAATCTACAAACTTATGTGAGATAGGTAGCTTGAATGTAGATGTTGAATCAAATGAATTCTAGATAGATCTTAACATGAATTTCTTACTTGAATCAAAACCCTACATCGCAAATGTTAGCTCAAAAAAACACATGATGCAAGAATATCTTTGACATGATGCTTGAATCTTGATGAATTTCTCTTGAACACTCTTGTAAACTCAAATTTTCTATTATGAATGAATACTAAAGTTGCTAGGATGAAAATAAATGAAAGAACCTTGTATTTATACTTATCCATGCTTAATATCCCAAAACTACACCACAACAAGCCAACATATGAATTAATTAATTAAAGGAGACTAAATCGGACCAAGAATTGAAATTAAATCCAAAAAATAACTTAAGGGGGACTAAGATGCCCTAGGTGGCATCTTAGTTCCGAGGCTTGAAACTCGGGGCACAGACTCCAAAAAGGGGCCCATTTAAGGTTTCTTTGAAATTAGGGTCCCAAGAACTTTGGGGGACAAAGACACCCTAGGTGGCATCTTAGTCTTGACCCAAAAGTTAGGGATGCACAATTAGGATCATTAAATTATCATTTATCCTTTGATGTTTGTCGAGAATAGCCATAAAAATATATAGTTTACTAGGCTGGTGGATGCAAAATAGGACCAATTAAGACATAAACAAGGATAAACAAAGCAAGGTGGACCCAAACAAGTGTGAAAATGCAAGGGTATGTGTACACATCCAAAAATGGTCACGGTTAATCAAACCTGTTAATTAATTAAATATGAATTATTTAATTAATATTCTTAAGTCATCTACAAATAAATAAATTTAATTATTTATTTATATTGTTCATTTTTCCAATTCTTCTAGTTTAATTAAATAAATAAGTTTATTTAATTATTGATATCTTCCTCTTAATTAATTAAATAAATTTCATAATTTATTTATATTAATTATCACAAGTTTAAATTTTAAATTTAAATGATATTCCCTCTACCCACATTTAATTAAGTTTTTCTAATATTTAATTAGACACTTTCTAAATTCTTCATTTCACATTTAATTAAATATTTCTAAATATTTAATTAGAAATTTTCCTCATATCACACTTAATTAAATATTGTAAAATATTTAATTACTCATCTTTTTCACTTCTCACACATAATTAAATAGTAATTATTTAATTGTGGAAGCTTCTAAATTCATTGTCACATGTAATTAAATAAATTTATTTATTTACTTAGCAATTATCCTCAACTTTCAATCAATTTTCATAAATGAGGTGACAAATGGAAATTTGTTTCCATTTTTGAATGAGGATGGTTTTGTGGGTTGAAAAAATTCCTCCACTTTCCTCGCAACCTTCCACCTTTCTCTCAACTTCTCAATCTCTCACCATTCATCTTAACAAGTTTCATTTTCAACCATTGATCCTTTCCAACTAGATTCTTGCCTTTTGAAAATCTATAAATACAACCTTCTCATAAGTAGATTTCATCCTAGATTTCATGCATAGTCACTATAGTTGCATTCAAATCAGCATATCAACATTCTAGCAATATCATAGCATTTTAGCATTTCAAGTTCAATTTCATAGCTTAAATCATATAGCAATACACATGCATTTTCAAGCAATCTCATTCTCCTAAGTTGTCATTTCAAGAAGTTGTTGCTTACACAACTGAGAGCCAGTAACTTTAATCAAATCCATGGAGATAGACAACATGGGACAAATTTGAAGGAGTTGTGGTCATTTAGAGTTTGCATTTGTATTTTCTAAATTATTTTCTTTGAATCTAATGTCTCATTGGTGTGTTAGTTTACTTCTTAATTAATCCACTTATTCTAACAACACATTTTTGGCACCCACCATGGGTCATCCCCCCATTTTTAAAATTTATATTGCAGATTTTTCTGATAGGTGACAGAGTGGAGCTGTGCTTTAGCACATACGGGCCTCTGTTTAGTGCATCCCTAGACTATTTTAGCACATCCTCAGACTGTTTAAGTGCATCCATGGACTATTTCGACGCATAGACGGCTTGTTTTTACGCATCCCTGTTTGATCATTTAGTGCATTTGTTGAATGTTTTGGCACACTGGTGGCCTATTTTAGCGCATACAAAGGTTATAAAAGAAAATTTTGATTCTGACACCATCCGTGGACAAGATTTTTCAATTTGGTTATAAAGTAAAATGAAGCAATCCTAGGATAGACATTTAAAATATGGAATTTATCAATCCTAGGATAGTAACCAAACTTTATTTTATGCTAGTTAAAATGAGTCCAATGTTTGTTGTGAAGCAAAATATTCACTTAGCATAGAAAAATGTCATTTGGATTTAAAATTGAACCACTTGTTTTTTGTGATTGTTTGGTAATAGGTTTATGCTCTCCCCTTTACTGGGTGATCAGAACACCAGACTTACCTATTTCATTTTTATGCATTTCATGTTTTATTAAATCCTTTAGAAGGCCTGTCGTAGTGGGAAAAAGTACTCACCCTATGAGAATGACCTAAGTGGGAACAACCAAAGCCACATTTTCCAACCCACTCTAATCAAAAGTGAATTTTGAGGAAACCCATATTCAATGGAAATGAGCAAGATAACCATCCATAAAATATTTGTTCTAAAGATTGGGAGGTCTCCCGAGGGAGTTTATCTATTACCACACCGAATATAAACCTTTACTACAAACCATAGTGTATAATGCCAGTCGTGTCAATATCCAAACATTATTTCAATCATAGTGCAAGGGGAGGGAAGAATCTTCCCCTAAGACACTCACCATATAATCGCCACAGATTGTTTGCTCAAGGGATCGAGAAATCTAACCTTGAGTATGCCCTTTGAAAAGACAAAAACATGGGTGCCTTCTAGGGGGTGACACGACTATGTGAGTCGATGCGATGTTAAGCTGTGGGTTGTGATTCCTATGATGACCTATTTGACAAACTAAGAGTGAGTCTGCATGAAATGATTATCTTGTTTAATACTCGTGAAAATCTCAAGAACATACACTCTTTGTTTAGATTTTAGAATTAACAAAACAACTATTTGCTAATGTATGCCATGTTTTTCACATTTAAATCAGATTAAGATCATCTAAAAATATCAAACTCTCAAAACATGTATGTTTTAGAAAAATAATTGGATAGTTTAGCACATCCCTGGTCTATTTCAGAGCATTTGTGCTTTGTTTTGGCATATTTGTGCTTTGTTTTAGTGCATTCATGCTCTATTTAGGCATATTTGTGCTCTGTTTTAGTGCATCTATGCTTTGTTTCAGCGCATTCATGCTCTATTTCGGTGTATTTGTGCTCTATTTAGGCATATTTGTGCTTTGTTTTAGCACATTTGTGCTCTATTTTGGTGCATTCATGCTCTGTTTTAGCGCATTTGTGCTCTAGTTCGATGCATCTATGCTTTGTTTTGGCACATCTGTGTTCCAAGCCTAAGTAATTTTCTAACACTCAGAAATCAATCATCTCAGTCTAGTCTTTTTCTATGCTCAGGGTTTGGAAGTCTGCAACTTTTTCCAAGAAGTCCCTAGAGAGGAATTTTAGAAAGCCAAAGAAATCTCTCAGTTATAAGAATTTATTGAAAAAGAGGAAATTTTTATACCAAATTCGAAAGGATTTGCTTGAACACAAAACCTGTATTCATCGATATCACAACTTTGTTAGAGGTTTCATTGATGATTATGCTGTAAAACCTTTATACTCACGAGCCTTCTTTCAAAGAAGAGCCCTTTCTCAAAGGCACAATCACAGTCAGTGTATTCATTCATCTTATATTCCCCAACCTACAATTGTATACTCTACTTGTCCTAATCAATTTCTGCAACAGAGAACTCAAGCACATTAGGCATTTAACACATCCTTATTTTTACAAAGCTACGATCAAACCTCACAAAGTGCAAAATCATCTTTATTTTTTATCTTTGGTTTAATTCCCACAAATAGGATTTTCATCCTTTCAATCAGAGAATCATGAGCTAAAGATTAGAAATCTTTTAAGTCATAGAATCTTCATTCTATCCCGACTTTCCTATTCATCAACATTGCACTATTTCATTATTTTGATCAAAGTTAGTAGAAATTTGGAAAAAGCTTATGCCTGTTGTCATAAGATCTCGAAAGCACATAGAAAGAGATGAAAGAGAAAGTACAGTAGGCAAAATGGGTGATAATAGTGAGAGGGAAGAGAACCCCTTTCATAATTCAAATACTGAAGAGATAACGGAAGAAAATCTCCAAGAAGCAGAGCAAGATCCCCAATTCCATACTCTTATGGAAAGGATTTTAGAATGAAATGAGGAAAGATATTTCCTTTCATTAGCTAATCAAGGAGCTAAGTTACTTGCCAATTTTGACACAGAAGGGATTAAAGAGAATCCTAAAATTCCTCCTAATGATTTTAGTGCCCTTACTCAACAGATAAAAGAATTACAAGGGAAAATAAAAAAAATTCAAGGGGGTGCAACAAAGAAGTATTTTTTGGATGATATATGTCCATATTCATTTGATAGGAGTCTTCAAATGATTCATTTTACAAAACATTGAGAAATCCCTAAATTTGATAGGTATAATGAGAAAACCGACCCCATTGAACATGTGAGGGATTTCTGAAATATGAGCTTAGAATTTGCTCATGAAGATACCTACTTAATGTGATTGTTTCCATGAAGTCTAGGTGGACAATCCATGGAGTGGCTCTCAAAGATCACTTCCCCATCAGAACATTTGAGGAGTTAATAAATCAATTTATATCACAATACTCCTACAACATCCAACACCAGATAACCATTCTTGATCTGTGTAAAGTGGAACAAAAAGTAGGGGAATCCTTCACTACTTTTTTGCAAAGGTGGAGAAGGGTGTTTGCTAGATACTCCCATCCTATTCCTAAAAAAGAGAAGATGGATATCTTTATCGATAGTCTGAATCAAGAGATGAGTTACAGACTAAACCTTCACGATTACTATTGAAGGTGCCCTGGTCAAGCGTGGAGTTCTGAAAATCAATAAAGAAGGTTCAAATTCGTACAACAACAACAACAACAACAATAGTAACAACAATGAAAAGTCACGATTTTGGACTCAAAATAAAAATGTTGTGAATGATGGGGTAGTAGATGCTAACAACGTGAATGTGAAGCCTACCATTCTTAATGTATCAGGTTTCCAACATAGCAATAATGCTGGAAATTCTAGTACCCAAGGAAATGTTTCCAATCAAGGGAATGTGACCAATAATCATGGAAGTAATTTTGGCGATAATCAAAATTCAAATGTGCCCAGATCTTCATATTTTTCAAATTGACGGAGTTTTACTCCCTTGGGCCAGTCTTTGGAATCCATTCTTAAAGAACTGTTGAATCAAAATGCTATTACATTGCCACCACAAAGAGACTATGAGCCTCGAGTTAAACCACCATTGTGGAATGACTCACACTTTTGTGATTATCACAAGTGTAAAGGTCATAAGACAAACAATTTCCAAGGGTTAAAGAATATTGTTCAGGATTTGATTGATAATCGTACCATCATGGTAGAAGGACATAATGCTAATGATGATCATCAGGCATTTAAGGACCCTCTCCCCAATTATCAAAAGGGGGAATCTTTGGGTGATAAGGGCAAGAATGTTAATTATGTCCATGACACCATTATCAATCATATTTATACTGACGATCAACAAATCAATGTCATCTGAATCAAAGGTAAGCAAGAATATCGAGAGGTCAATGCTACAACAAGGGGAAAATCCAAAATCATTGTCAAAGGAAGCTCATCTAAAGTAGAAGTTCCCCCTCCAACTCAATAAAATTTGGTCAATCAGCTACAAAAGACATCGGCCCAAATTTCTGTCTTGGAGCTCATAAAATTGTCACTCATGCATAAGGACATTCTAGAAAGAGCACTTGTGGATACAATTGTCTCTCATGATCTAGATATCAATAAATTTCAAGCCATGGTGGGACACTTGTCCTCATCCACATGTTTATCCTTTACTGAGAAGGATGACTCATCCATGACCCATCCGCATAATTCATCACTCTACTTAGAGGTTATGGTTCACAAAGCCCACATTAGACGTGTCCTAATAGATGGGGGAGCTGGATTAAAAATTTGTACTTTGAAATTGGTATTAGCTTTGGGATATTCAGAAGAATCTATAGATCCAAAAAGGAAGATTACAATCAATGCATACAATGATGAGGAAAGAGCTTCCAAAGGCCTCATCATGCTACCAATTAGAGTGGGACCTATTGTAAAGAATACCTTTTGTCAGGTTCTTGATCGGGACCTATCCTATAACATACTCTTGGGTCGTCCATGGATCCATGATATGCAAGTTGTTCCATCTACTTATCATCAATGCTTGAAGTTTCCATATGATGGACAAGAAGTAACAATACCTATTGATCACATTAGCAGTCAAACTTGCTCTAATCTAAGAGTAACTAAGGACACACTCGTCCCACATAATGGAGAGGCTTTGGCCATCTCTACCCCCAAATACAATGAACAAGAAAGAGAAATGATAAGTAATTTTGGCACCAAGCTAAAATTGAAAGATAATGGGGTGGGAGAATATTCCTTATCTCTCTCTAATCTACCCATATCTCCAAGAACTCGTGGTCAACCATCAACATCCATACAATAGGCTACATTAGCTTTAGCCTCATCTTCAGTTCCCATTACCAAGCTTAATGGAGTATTTATCAAAGAAAATGAAATGGAAGATAGTAACGCCTCACCACGCTTTAATTCTAGAGGATGATGCAAGCAACTACTTAAACATGCTATTTTTTTTTTTTGTTTAAGTATAATTAATATACAAGTTCGCTTCCCAATGCAACCATCCCCTAAGGTTACGAGACTGAAACAACTTAACAACCCACAATAACAACAACAAGAAAATAAACTATAACTTCTATCCACTCAAGATAATAAGTCCACATTCATTCCATTCAAGATAAACTACAACCAACATAATAGATAACTTCCAAAACCACATATCCATAATTAAATATTACAATTACAACTCTCATTCCCTGAATGAGACAAGTCCAATAAATAAGATTAAATTTACAATCTCCACCTCAATAACTTAGAGGGGGTAAAATAATACAAGAGTAACTGAAATGAAATAAAGCATGAACTGGATCTGAATCCACGAGCTCTCCAACTAGAAGTCTCGTCCACACGAACATGAAGATAGCCCAACGGATTTAGGTGCACGCCACCCAACCACGTGGAACCAAAAGGCCCACTCCCCCGTGCTAGGAGATAGTAACCAGGAATCCTAGTCAAGACCATCTACCTCTAGACATAGGCTAACATGAACTGAACCCAACTGAAACAACCAATAACATGACCCTCACAATTACATCATAAGATTACACATAATCAATTCGAGCACATCTCAATTACGATGCAAGTACCACATAAGCACTTCACAAGTACAACCCAAGTACCACATCCATACCACATAAGTCCACCAAAGATACAACTCAAGAGCATCACGAGTAATACACAAGGACAACTCTACATGGTCACAATGCTTCCAGAAACAAAGCAGACAAGACTGACAAGAGAACCGACACATAGTCACAATAGGTATGTTAAGGTAACCATACCCACAAGATCGAATACCAACAATGGTCACAACAGGTATGTTATGGAAACCATACCTACAAGATCGAATACCAACAATGGTCACAACAGGTATGTTATGGAAACCATACCTACAAGATCGAATACCAACAATGGTCACAATAGGTATGTTATGGAAACCATACCTACAAGATCGAATACCAACAATGGTCACAACAGGTATGTCAAAGAGACCATACCCCTACAACAAAGGCCAACTGTTGTCCTAGAGAGAGTGTCATCACATAGCTTGTCATGGGTTATCCTTGGGAATCTTCATAGGCTCCGGCCCCCCCACAAGACAAGGGTTATTCTGGTGACCTCTACCGAATCCCGGCCCCCATACTCACTCATGTGGAGCCAAATACCTTTCGTACAGACAAGATAGATGACCTTGCCATTACAGGCCTTCCCATCTCATCCCAAGCCTAACCGAGCACTTAGGTCCATGAGTGAGGCATTAACATCTTTTTAGTGTGAAGTTAGTCCTACGCTTCTAAGATTTACTTTAATTATCACTTGTTTAAACCACTTATAACGAGTTATCCTTGGCACCACTTCGGTGTGCCAGCCCCCGTTATAAGCCACTCTTCTACTGGACAACACACACACACACCATCCAAACAACAATGGAACCAAGGTGCAATAAATAAAATAACACATCCACTCCTTTCTCAGGAGTCGACAAAGATGAACCCATCTCCAAACACTGGAGGAAACATCAATAACAAGACCGCTCCCAACAGGGAGGCACATATTACAAAATCCACTCCTTCTCAGGAGGTACATAAACTGAAATGCACTCCAACACTAGAGGCAATAGACCACATAACAAAGTCACTCCATACCAAGAGACACAGATCCCATAATCCGCTCCTAAATCAAGGAGGTACAAACTTTCCCATTCGTGGAAATCGGGTACAACACTGACATAACTTCACGCACTATCCAAGAGAAAGCACAACAGTCGACATCACAAGACGACAACCCCCAACCTCTAGGGTCTTCTGGAAGACTTACAATTAATGATACTTAACCCATTTTCCCAAACACATGAACTTAGAGGAAACATTCACGAAGTCAAGTTGCGAGGAAACAAACTAATTTGGATATATTAAATCCATTTTCTTGAATAACATTCAATAGATTAATGTCGCAATGAAACGAATTAAATAACACCCTTTTTTGGGCAAAGGAAGACAATTTAATCAAAGTATTTAACTCCTTAATTGTTTCTAAATAATACTGAAATAAACATTCACTTCATCATTCCAGATAGATTGATACATGATACGACAACCCTCATCTTTAAAACCTATCAGGAAGACTTAACTCTTTTTGATTGATTTCCCCCAAGCGACGATGTAAGAGATTACATTTAAACAAGCAATTTAATCATAATTGATTTTACTTTGGGTTCACTAAACCCCTTTCTTCAATAACATTCAGTAATTCATCACATTAATAAAACTGAATTAAATAACGTATCTTTTGGACATAGGTGAAGTTAAGTCAAATGTCTCATTCTCTAATTGTTCAATACTTAAAAAGTACACATTTATTTCATCCATTCCGGAAATAGCATTTTAAAATAAATCAATGTTCCCTCTACTAGGTATAATCATTTTCAAAACAATTTAACCTCGTATAATCTTCATATTATTTAACATAACTAAATTATTTCATCAAACATCTATTACTAAAAATAATATCAAAGACTTGATCCCCAATACAATATTTCCGTTCCTCCATTAAATTACAATCCTACCATTAATGAATCTGATCTAACCTCGTCTCTTCTAGACTAAAGATAAAACTTAGACAAATATTGAATCCTTAATTGCATGAAAATAATGATGAGATTAAGCAATCACTTCATCAACTCATAAGATGTCATTTTAAAAATAATTATTCTACTTCGGACTTCCTAAGTCCCCCCTTTATTTACAAAATTCAACAGATTGTTGTCATGATAAGTCGGGTTTAATAATGTCCTTTTTCGACCTAATGTTCCAAATACAAACAATAATGGACTATAACCTAATGTTTCAATTCCACAATTATATTTAAATTAAATCAACATTTAATCCCCTTAATTAAAATTAGGTCAATTCAATATTTGACCTTTTGGCATCTCAATTTAATTTTCACAATTAAACTTAATTTAAGCATTCTCTAACTCAAACAATTAATTTTCCCAATTAAATAATAAAAAACATGCCATTAATGAAAACACCATTTTGATATAATTACAAAAATAAAATTTATAACCCATTTTAAAAATCCATTCCATTATATATAATATTATAATATTTTAACATTATAAATTATAATATATAAAATATTATATAAATAATATTTTAACATTATCATAATAATATTAAAATATTAATATTTTATATATACAAATTCATTTATATTTTCTTTTATTTATAACTCCCTCGAGTCGCGCGCCTTGCAACCCATGAGGGATATGCCTCGAGCCACGCGCCCACCGATCAGGTTTAGGGCTCGGCCGCATACTTCCCAGCCGCGGATTTCTGCTTTGTGCAGGGGGCGGAGGTAACAGAGGCGGCGGCACGTATTACTTCCACCGGCGGCGGACATGGATAAGGGAAAGGGTCGATTGTGTATTACACACAGCCGAGCCCATTACATGGGCAGCTGTGGGTAATACCCAGCCAAGCCCTCCTAGGCGCAACCGACAGTAGGGGGGGTGTTTGTTTATACCAGGCGGCAACGCGGGGGTTTACTTGGTAGCAGTGGTGGCGACCAGGCCGGGCGGCGGCAGCAACGATGCGAGTGGCGACAACGGTGGTGAAGGTCGGCGGATGGGAGGAGCTCCAAGCGGCGGCAATAGAACCAACCACGGGGTAAGGGAGTGGGGAGGGGCGCTACGGGCGGCTCCCTCCACCCGCCTCCATGGGAGGTTCGGTGGGGGTTGAGCCCCCAGCCCCCCCAAAACAAATATTTTAATTTTTTTATTTTAATTCTAAAACCCAAAAAAAATAGAGGTCTTCACTCTGCGGATTTTAATCCATAAATTTCCAATAGAAATAGGATTTAAAAAAAGATTCCACTCAAAAGAAAAACACATATTTCATTTCATAATAAACTAATGATCCCATAAATTCATATGTAAATAATAGATATATGTTTTTTTAATATATATTTTCAAGATGGATTTCCAAAATTAATTGAGAAACCCAGACATAAAAAGATCAGTTTTAAAGCCAAGAACACTATTTTGTGAGAAATTTTGTTTCCAAACAGAGGTTTCCTAAATTTCGTGGCAAGATCAACATGGGTTTTCAACAAAATTCCTCTTTTTTTTTTGAATTTCCAAACATGAATTGCAACAACATTTCAAAAATATAAATTTTAGAAAAATGAAACAAAAGAACCTGGTTTCCAGAAATTGATTAGATCCAGATGAAGCACAAAGCCATGATTCGATTCCTCCTTCCAATTTCAGTTCCTCCAAGTAGGACCAAAACCCACAAAATCCAAATTTTCATCCTTCTCCAAACTCTATTTTTTTTTTCTTCCAAAAATTTTCATAATAAAATCTCATAATCATCAAAATGAAATAAAATATCTATTTAACCCTCAAAGTCAACCTTTTGAAAATAACCCTAAATATCTCAATTTCAATTTTGCATTTAAATCTTTTCAAAAACATAAATTTAATCATTTTCTTTGATTTTTTTCCAATTTCAACAAATATCCAATTAACATTAATTTCAAAATAGATAACTCAACTTATTTAATCAACATAAATTTAATTAATTAATAAAATAGATTTAATCAAAGATTAAATTATTTATTAATTAAATTAAATTAAATAACAAAATAATTATATTCCAACATAATTTTCAGATCAAATTAATCAACATCTAAAATGCATTAAACCATTTAATTACCCATTTTCCCAACTTGCAAATAAATACAAAGAGAGGGCATGGAACCCAAAGCAACATGACCAGACAACCAACTTGACAACAACAAGGACTAGGGTGACGACCTGACACGGAAACCTAGCTACTATCTCCCAATCGAATACCGTTGGGTATTGAACACGCTCTCACCTATGAAACCAGGTGGAGTCGATGTTCGGTACCTGTCAACCTGCAGATAAAGTAACAACAACATACAATGTGAATAGCATAAAATACACACCGTGAGGAGGAAATCACGGAATCGCAGGGCGCTCGAAAGCGAGTGATGCGATCCGTCCTCTTCACCAATACACCGCAAATAACTGACAGTCTAACATGCTAGTATAATCCAAAGCGTAAACATCTTCAATTCAAATAGCCACTATGCTAGTCCAAAGCATGGAATACAGATAACATATGAATACAGTAACATCACATCAAAATACAACATTTGCATCACTTACTGATAACGATCAAATAGCAACTGATTTCCAAATCAAAGTGCAAACATAAAGCACAACATAATCAAACAGAACACTGTTCCAACAAAAGGAAAAATGGAGGGGTCTTACAGATAGTGCTATCCTTGATTGGGTCTATAAAGATGAAGAAGAACTAGTACAACATGTCAAGTTACCCATAGAGCAATATGGAAAATGTTATTCAATAATGCAACAAATGGGTTATGAAAGAAATGGCCCTATGGGTAAAAGAAAAGAGGGTATTATTGAACCTATCCAATTGAAAACAATGCATCTAAAGGATGAGACTGGGTTAGGATATGGTGAAGATACAAAGGAAGAAGTGGTACAAAGAATGTCTAATGAGGAGTTAGCTGAAATAATCCTATGAATTCAAGCAAATAATTTTGACACTGACTCCAACGAATATGAATGGGATGACATCTCTGATGATATATTCTTGATGGATAAAAGGGTGGATGTCATACATAAATTTACACCCACATTCCTACAAGGGGAAAGCTCAAGGCCTCCGCTTGATTACATTCTACAAAGCGATCATGATTCAAGTGAGACTGATTCAATTCAAAGTGAGATAGATCATCCACAGGAGGATACCATCCTAGACCTCTCCCATAATGGTGTTAATAATAGCATCATGACTCTAACGTCCAATGACCTTACTCATCCTAATGACCCATTTCCTTTGGTCTATCCCGAACTCATTGATTGGGAACAAATCGCACCCATTGATGTCCCAACTTTTCCCAATGACGAAACCATCATAAAATTTCTTTGTTCATCCCAACCAGAAACAAGTTCCACCAAGGAATCACAAGATCAGAGTTTTTGACAGGAAAGTGCCAAGTTTCTTAGCTATGAAATAAATAACATAAAAGAAAGATCTAATGGTGAAAACCTAACAAAGGCAGTATTAGATCAAGAAAAGAGAAAAATAAAAAGCGTATCCAATAGTGAAAACCTTTCAAAGGAACTAGAGGATTGGAAACTTGACACTCTCCTAGAACATTACCAGGAAAGGTCTTCTATTCTAATAGAACCAATGGAGGCACTCAATATAGGTACTACAAAATAGCCCAAAGTCTTGCAACTTGTTGCATCTCGAACAAAAGAGGAAATCCTGGGATTCATAGAATTCCTCAAGAGTAATCAAATCAGTTTTGCATGGTCCTATGTGGATATGTCTAGATTAGATCCAGATCTCATCATGCATCATCTATCTATTAGGCCGGGTGCAAAGCTTGTGAAGAAGAAACTCAAAAAAATGCATCCACATGTTGCATTGTTGGTTAAAGAGGAGTTAAAGAAACTTTTGGATGTCGGATTCATAAGGTCTATTGACTATGCTAAATGGATCTCCAATATTGTATCTATTTCAAAGCCAGACGAAAGAATCAAAATTTGTACAGATTTTAGGGATTTGAACAAGGCATGTCCAAAGGACAATTTCCCTCTACCAAACATATATATGATTGTTGATTTGACTTTTGGACATGCGATGTACTCATTAATGGATGGATTTTCAGGATACAACCAGATAAAGATTGCATCGGAGGATCAAGATAAAATGACATTCACATGTCCTTGGGGTACCTTTTGCTGGAATGTAATGCCATTTGGGTTGAAGAATGCAGGAGCTACATACCAATGGGCAATGGAAAAAAATTTTCATGATATGATGCATACATTCATGGAGGATTATGTTGATGATCTCCTCACCAAATCTAACACCAGGGAAGGACACATAGCTATCTTATCTAAAATTTTCAAAAGAATGGAGCAATTCAAAGTGAGACTTAATCCAAAGAAATGTGTCTTTGGAGTGAAATTTGGAAAGCTACTGGGTTATATTGTATCAGAAAAGGGAATTGAGGTAGATCTAGCTAAAGTACAAGCAATCCTTGATATGCCACCACCAAGGAACATTAGTCAACTATGCTCTTTGTAGGGATAGTCATAATACATTAAAATATTTATTACACAATTGGTAGATGAAAGTCTACCATTTACTCATCTCTTACACATGAATTTTCCATTTAAATGGGAAGACAAATGTGAAGCAATGTTTAATTAGATAAAGCAGTACCTAATGAATCCACCAGTGTTAATTCCACCAGTATAAGGTGCACCACTCATATATTTTTGCCACAGAAGTGTCCCTAGGAGCATTATTGGGCTAGGAAGACAATTCAAGAAAAGAGCGAGCAATCTATTAAATCAGTCAAACTTTGACAAGTTATGAGCTAAATTACACCTTCATTGAAAAAGCTTGCTTAGCGGTAGTGTTTAGTTCTCAAAAGTTACGACACTATATGCTAGCTCATACAATAAATCTTGTTGCTAAGATTGATCCAATCAAATATCTTCTAAGTAAGGCAACCTTAATTGGCAGGTTGGCTAAATGGGTCATAATCCTGAGTAAGTTTGACATTCATTATGTGGATCACAAAGCTATAAAAGGATAGGTATTCATAGATCAATTAGAAGAAGCACCAATGCCAGCAGAACACCCAATACACATTGATTTTCCTGATGCTGATGTATTCACAACAGTTATCAAGTAGCCATGGGCACTCTACTTTGATAGTTCCTACACTCAACATGGTTCAGGAGTAGGGATTATTTTTATTACACCTCAAGGACATACAATTCTAAAATATTATCGGCTAATGTTACCTTGCACAAATAACATAGCTGAGTATGAGGCACTATTAATTGGCATGAGAATTGCAGTAGACTGGAAAATCACAGGGCTTCAAGTTTTTGGTGATTCACAGCTTGTTATAAATAAAATCAATGATGAATATCATACTAAGAATGAAAATTTGATACCTTACAAAAGGATGGCGGATGTTTTCAAGAAATATTTTGTTGATATCAAGTTCATGTAAATTCCACGCATTGATAATAAAGAAATAGATGCAATGGCTACAATCACCTCTCTACTCCATTTTTCAAAGAATCAAGCACGATACGACTTCACAGTGGAGCAATTGTTTTCTCCCGCCTATGACAATCCAGAAACTCAAATCATTTTCCACTTAACCAGTTCTGATTCTCCCATGTATGGCCAAATTTACACTTACCTAAAGGATACTATTTTACCTTTAGACTTGTCTAGAAATCATAAAATAAATTTCATCTTTCAATCCTCTCGTTACACCTTAATTGTTGATGTCTTATACCGGCATGGTCTAGATGGTACCCTCCTTAGATGTCTCGAACACGATGAATTGGAAAAGGCCTTACAAGAGGTACATGGTGGAATTTGTGGGACACACTCAAGTGGGCTGACCTTGGCAAAGAAACTTGTTAGATTGGGTTATTACTGGCCGACCATGGAAAAGGAATAATTCATCTTTGTGAAGAAATGTGCAAAATGTCAAATTCATGGGAATCTCATTCATGCTTCTGCTCAGGAATTACAACCCTTCACCATAGCATGGCCTTTCGCTCAGTGGGAATTGGATCTAGTTGGAAAGATACACCCATCATCTTCAAATGGGCATAAATTCATCATTACAACCACTGAGTATTTTAATTAGTGGATTGAAGTTGTTCCCCTAACAATTGTTACTGGAAAACAAATCCATTCATTTTGAACTATATTATCTATTGATATGGTATTCCCAACTCCATTATCACAGACAATGGAAGACCTTTTAAATATCAGGATGTTGATGAACTATGTGAAAGATTTCGTATTCAACACAGGTTCTCTACACGTTACTATCCGCAAGGGAATGGTCAAGTTGAAGCTTCAAACAAAACAATTATGAAGATTTTGAAGAAAACAGTAAATAGGCAAGTTGTGATTGGCATGTCCAATTAAATCCAACATTGTGGGCATACAAAACAAGTATTCACACACCAATAGGGGCTACTCCTTATGCTTTGGTCTATGGAGTAGAAGCTATTTTACCGCTAGAAGTTGAAATTTCCTCACTTTGAGTATCACTAAAGGGGTTAATCAATGATTAAGACTACAAAGTATCAAGGTTGCAAGAGCTAGAACTACTTGATGAACAATGTCAAACTACAATTAATCATTTAAAGGGATATCAAAAAATTATTTCCTGCAACTACAATCATAGAGTCAAACAACATAATTTTCAAGTGGGTGACTTGGTTCTCAAAGAAAACCCTCATAATCAGCAGGATCGGGAAAATAAAGGAAATTTCAAACCTAATTGGTTGGGCCCATTCATTATCATTGGAGCATATGGATTGGGGGCATATCAGTTGTCAACATCAAAAGGGGACCTGTTTGAAGATCCGACCAATAGTATTCATTTGAAGAAGTTTTATTCCTAAAAAATATCAAAAACATTATAAAAAGTCCGAGAAAAATACCAAAAAAATCAAAAAAAGAGAAAAATACGAAGAAAAAAAAATCAAAAAGAAAAAATCATTATCTTGATGAAACATGGGAAATAAGCGTCTTGGTAAGCAACAAAAAAATCATAAAATTAGAAAAAAGTGCATGGTGAAAACTTGGCAAATAGGCATTGTTTGTGATTTTATTTGGCTCTCTCATCTATTGGGATACATTATGCATATCCATCTTTCATCAGCATCACATACATGGCTCGCCATCACATTCGCATCATACGTTCTACAATCTCCTTGAAACGACAAGGATTTCACCATGGCTTGATGATTAGCGTTATCCTTAGCAATAGTTCTGTCTAGCAGGAGTCAAAGTATAGGGTTAGCAGGGGGCAATTTGCTTCTTGGAGCTTTCTAGCAGGCAACTAGCAACATGTGTCAAGAATTAGAATATCAGAAACAACTAACTTGTTGAATTACACTGAGTCTACACGACTATTTGACAAAAACGGAAATAAATTAGATGATATTAATCTGAATAAAATGAATGAAAAACTTAAAGCATAAGTTGAATTGTTGTTTTGACATTTGATGACATCATATATTTGGAGTGGTTCAATGATGTACTGAACTAGAGTCACAAGGAAGGAGTATGATTTTTCGTTGCTTGCGGTCTGTAAGCTAATCATTAGTATTGTGTAAATTTTTCGTGGGATATGCTCTATAACATACCATTGATGACATTTCAGAATTTGCATAGGAAAATGGTTAACTTTTGTCTATTTATGCAAACAATTCTTAGGTCATCTTGGTTCAATTATACCTCCATGCTTGTAATAACTTGCTATATCAAACATCATGAAAGCAGTACTCAGGTCATCATTGGTGCTAACATAACCTTTGATTCTTGTACTAACTTTCAACATATCAAAAGGCTCAATGATGAAAATCAAGCGCAACATGGAATGACAAAAAGGAGAATGGTTCATTACTACATTCTAGGACTGCATAATTCATTTAGATTTGAATTTTAGAGCTAGATTTTTGAGGGTTGGAAAATTTTTTGTATATCTTTTTTCAAACAATGATTGAGTACACATGGAAATTTATTGCATCTCATTCCATTATCATTCATTGCATATCATTTCATTCATTTAGGTTATCATTATTATTGCATTTTCATACTTACATTTTTTTTCATTGTCATTATCATTTTTCAATCTCATTTAGTTCATCATGATCATTATCCATCTTTACATATCATATGCATGTCATTATTTAATCATTCATCTCATATTATATCATTTCATAACATTTACATTTGCATTCATTTCACATCATTTTACATATATACATTGATAATAAGGTTGCATCCATTTCATTCATTTCCTATCATCATTATGATCATTATTCATATCCCATTTACATATCATGTGCATATCATTGATTAAATATTACATCTTCATAATCATCTCATTTATACATTATCATCTCGTTTTATCATAAATTTTTCATTTAGGTCATCATAATTATTAGGTCTCATTAATATTGGTCAAATATCCACTTACTTTACATCATATCATTTTCATATTATAGGCATCTCATTTTTCGGACATATCATCTCATTAAAATCATTCATCATTGCATCTTACGTCTTGCGTTCATTACATACATCATAAAAGAAATCATTTATATTACATCATATTATCATTGCATCATCATACATTAAATAAAAGAAAATCATCTACATCACATCATCATTGCATCATCATACATAAAATACATAAACATCATAGCATATAGAAATAAACATACATTCATAATCATACATCATAAATCATCCCTGACACATGCATATTAAATCACCACTACATATCATAAATCTCATCAAAACAAATGTCCAGGTGTACAAGGATATCAAATGTTTCAACAAGATATATAAAATACAATGAATAAATGTTTCAAGATACTCATCACCAAGGGGCATCTGGTTATGGCACATAGCTACTACTATCCCCTGAGGCGGTAGGTCTCGTTGAATCTTTGCACCCTGAAGCTCTGATCTCTCGTTTGATTGGCTGAACCACACTCCTGGTATCATTCTTGGTGTGGCTGCATGAATGGGTCTGAGACCGAGTACCTAACTATATGAAGGCAATCCTGCTTTTGGGTGGCACTGCCTCAAAGTATCTCATCCTATAATACTCAGCCTCCTGATCAGTTTCCGATCCCTCTACTACAACCTCTCCAATAGAGGTGCTCGCGACTAATCTCAGGAGCTTCTCAGCTACCCCCCTCAGCCTGTATGCATCTCTCTCGGAAGCTATCTCACTCTACTATAAGTTGAGCTACCTATGGGTCAAGAGGTGGTGGTTGTGCAACTTATGCCTATAGTTGGCTGATCATCACCTGTGCATGTGTTAATTGACTCCAAAGAGTCTGAACCTCTGCCTGTAGGGTATCCATTTGTCCCTGTGAAGGAGCCCTAATAGTGATCCATGGAGCCATTGTATTTAGCTGATACACCACTCTCAATGTACGCAACCTCGTACTGAATGGTACATCAAAGAAAAACCTCTGACCTCCACTCCCACCACCTCCATCATCCCCATCATCACCACTATCCTTCGAGCCATCTGAATCCTCCTCCTCATCAACATCCATAGCTACCCCACCTATATCCTCGGCCTGCCCTGCCTGTGGCCCTGCTTGTGCCTGACCCTATAGCTACCCTACTGCTACCTGTGCCTGTGGCTACCACCATGCCCGCTGTATCACTGGTCCTCCCAATAATGGAGCAGGCTCCTCTGGACTGGTAAATCTCGGGAAGGGATGTGTGTAAAAATATGTTGCATACTCATCTGTCATCCTTGCATCTGTAACCTCTAGATGTATAGCTCAATAATCTGGCTGCAGGTCTAAGTACTCTTCTTTGGCAGCCTCGATCATCATAAATGGACCCCACTATGGCACATCCTCTCGGCGCCTGGCATAGTGCGCCACACCCTGCAACATCATCTGTACTAATCCGTACTGTCTCAGGACCCTCATCCCCAGGAATTGCTCAATGATAAATGGGGTACGCTTGATCAAGTACCTTGATTTTGTGCAGTAAGGTAGCTGTATATCATCAACCTCCCATGGATCACAATCCAGATACGGTCTTTAGATGACTATATCCAAATGATCTAGCACACTTCACCAATACTCTAACTTTCCCAACATTGATTAGACAAGGGGACCTGTGTAGGCATAAATGTATGGAAAACCAAGTGGGCGATCTCTACGAACAATGGGGCGAGTAATGGAAAAGTGCTCCCATGCCCATATCTGTAAAAGAGTAACTCCACAAGAGAGACTCTTCCCATCTAAGTACATAACCTGATGAAGATCATGATATAGATGGGAAAGCATGCATGATCCTCATGCATATCTAGTCCGGTGGAGAAGCATGTCCTCCAGAATCCTACCCCAACCAACTGATAGTCCCTTTGACCTACGATCAGGACAAATGAAACCATCGATGAATCCTGCTAATACCGAAGGCAGTGGGGCATACCTCTCCACCATATCCTTCCAGGTAATATCATAGCTGCCTGTATGTGGATCCTAAAAGACTTGTCTCAAAGCATCAGTCCCTCCAATCTCCTTGTGATTATAGATCACAAACTCACCAACTACAGGAATACCTAGAATCCTCTATACATCCTCTGGAGTCATGGTAATCTCTCCTATGGGCAGATAAAACGTGTTATGCTCACTATGGCACCTCTCAACTAATGCAATCAACAGTGCCCTGTTGATCCTATACTGCAGGATCCTCAATAGTGGACTCAACCCACACTGGTATATCACCTCTAAATCAGCCTCGGACAATCGATGAATCATATCCCACATGTGGAGAAATCTCTCTCTAATTTGGAGGAGGTTAAATTCCTCCTTTATAACACTACAAGAAATCATGCAAATTAATCGGTAGGGAATACTCAAAATCATTTAATCAAATCAATACATCAAGCAATTTCATCAATTATATCAAACGAACAATCAACTCAATCAAATCAAATCTTATTTGTTCCTCAAGCAGGAAGGCAAGTAAATTTTCATCTATTTGTCTTTCAATCACGAAAGCAGATCAATCATTTATACTATTTATTTTTCATATCGCATGGAAGCAAATTTATCAGTCAATCGACTCAACATCAATCATTACCATTTGTCTTTCAATCGGGAAAGCAAATCTATCAACATCTTTACTATTTGTCTTTCAATCGAGAAAGAAAATTTATCATCAATCATTACTATTTGTCTTTCAATCGGGAAAACAAATTTATCAATAGGGTATGTGCATGATCATCATGGAAAAAATAAGCCCTTAAGTGGCAATAAAAAGTCAAAAAATCAGAGTTATCTATATTATTTCAAAAAAATGTAAAAATAGAATCTATAGAAAATTGAATGTAGTTTCTAAACTACTAGATATTTTTTTTTTTTTAAAATCTATTTGGTGAAAATTTGAAATTTCAATGCAGTAGTACTTAAATTTCAGGGTAAAAATAAGAAGTAGGTGTCTGTTTGACCACCCTAACCACAGTAAAATGATAATATTTTCCTATAATATTTTAGATATAAGTAGAGGACTCATGTACCGATGTGATGCATATTTGTTTATAATTTTTTTCAAAGTAAATAAATAATTATGAATTTTTTATTACAAATTTTAAAAAATATTAAAGCTCGTCTGTCTAACCACCTTAACTTGGTCAGAACTTCATGAAATTCAATTTTTTTTTTTTTAATCCTATAGTATGCAAAGCATGGAATGTGACACATATTTTGGATTCAAAAATTGTGACACCGTTTGAAAGTTATAGATGTTTTTCAATCAACCTACCAATCAGGACGTTATTCGTAATTATAATAGAAAATGAATAATAATTATTTATTAAATTCAAAGAAAAGCATAATTTATATTGGTGGAAAGCTGAGAATCTCCTCTAAAAACCCTTTTCGTTTCATCAATTTTGGGTAAAAACAAAGTCGTCAACCACATGGGCCATCATATCACTTACATATCGCCACTTTTTGGCTCATCATGATCCTACACATACCCAACATCTTTACTATTTGTCTTTCAAGAAGGAAAGCAAATTTATCAAACTTATTACTATTTGTTCTTGAAACACAAAGACAAGTTTATCAAATCAGGCTAATCTATCCCTGATGTTATTCAAAAGCATAAAATCAGCTGTCCAATCTAGCAACAATCATCAAGCACATATCAATTTTTCTTCAAAAATTCAAATTCGGCAAAATTTCATGGATGCGCTAAAACGGGCCATCAATGTGCTAAACCATGAATGCGCAATTTCAATCCATGGATGTGCTAAAATAGTCGTGCAATACGTACCTCCATCTATGCATGATTCTATCCAATCTATGCGCTAAAACAAACTACGGATGCGCTAAATCACCTATGTGTGATTCTATCATACAAATGTGCAACACTATCTCATCAATGCACTAAACTTTCCTATGCGCTAATATAGCATCCTATGTAGGCAAATTTCTTGGATGTACTACTTAATCTATCCTATGTGCAATTTCATCTATGCGTAACTATTCTACATCTATGCTCTATTCTCTATACGCGACTCTCTCTAATGGATGCACCAAACTATGGCTCGCATGCGCTAAAGCAGAATGTAAAAAAATTTAAAAATTGAAAAATGTGTAAAAATCAATCAAAACAATTTGCAAGGAGGATCAAGTCAAATTACCGGAGGTTTGTAAACAGTTGGTCTTTGATACCAGCGAGCTCGCTCAAATCTGTGGCACTCATACTGGATCGATATCTCGTTTTTATCTCTTAAAGCTCTGAAAATTATCACAAGTTACTATTTGAATGACAATGACTTTTCACCTTTTCCACCTTTTAAGGGGGTAAAAAGGGAAGTTATTTCCAATTTTGACCATACAGAGAATCATTTTGAGAGCTAAATCGCCATTTTTGCTTCGAAAATCATTTAAATTCTTTCGAATCATCCTCATCATCATTCTCATCACGCAATTTATCTCTTGAGGGGGCATATAGCATCGGTAAATTTCCAAATTCAGGGGCAAATTCTTTGAAGCAATGCATAAAATACATCACTTCAAAGAGGGGCAAAATGTACACATCCAAAAATGGTCACGGTTAATCAAACCTGTTAATTAATTAAATATGAATTATTTAATTAATATTCTTAAGTCATCTACATATAAATAAATTTAATTATTTATTTATATTGTTCATTTTTCCAATTCTTCTAGTTTAATTAAATAAATAAGTTTATTTAATTATTGCTATCTTCCTCTTAATTAATTAAATAAATTTCACAATTTATTTATATTAATTATCAAAAGTTTAAATTCTAAATTTAAATGATATTCCCTCTACCCACATTTAATTAGACTGCTTTCTAAATTCTTCATTTCACATTTAATTAAATATTTCTAAATATTTAATTAGAAATTTTCCTCATATCACACTTAATTAAATATTAATTATTTAATTGTGGAAGCTTCTAAATTCATTATCACATGTAATTAAATAAGCAATTATCCTCAACTTTCAATCAATTTTCATAAATGAGGTGACAAATGGCAATTTGTTTCCATTTTTGAATGAGGATGGTTTTGTCGATTGAAAACATTCCTCCACTTTCCTCTCAACCTTCCACCTTTCTCTCAACTTCTCGATCTCTTATCGTTCATCTTAACAAGTTTGAATTTCAACCGTTGATCTTTGCCAACTAGATTCTTTCCCTTCAAAAATCTATAAATGCAGCCTTCTCGTAAGTAGATTTCATCCTAGATTTCATTCGTAGTCACTATAGTTGCATTCAAATCAGCATATCAACATTCTAGCAATATCATAGAATTTTAGCATTTCAAGTTCAATTTCATAGCTTAAATCATATAGAAATACACATGCATTTTCAATCAATCTTATTCTCCTAAGTTGTCATTTCAACAAGCTATTGCTTACACAACTGAGAGCCAGTAACTTTAATCAAATCCTTGGAGATAGAGAACATTGAGATGAATTTGAAGGAGCTGTTGTCATTTAGAGTTTGCATTTGTATTTTCTAAATTAGTTTTTTTCAATCTACTGTCTCATTGGTGTGTTAGTTTACTTCTTAATTAATCCACTTATTCTAACACAATATGCATTTTCCTACATTGCACTAATACCATGCAATATTTTGGGAAGAGTTTTGCATGCATGGATCTGATAGCATGTTAGGATTTATGATAAGATAAAAATAGTAAAACCCTAAAACTTCCACAAAAACTCTTACACCACACAAAGAGTGTAATTTGCGTTATCAAATAAATTGATAAACGAGTCGATTAAAATGTACAATATGACCTTTCCTAAATAGGAAAGGTAGTGAAGTTAGTCATATCAAACACAATAACTAACTAACCCTTCAAATATGGAACACTCATTAACTCACATGATAAGTGTTCTAGTGAGTGGAAAGTGATCATTCAAGAAGTGTCTTAAAAAGTGAGAACACTTGTCTTATCCACACGAGGTGAGACAAAACTCTAGAAAAACTCTATGTGAGCTTAAGTGTAGTGTGAATAAGAATCTACTAAGTAGGTTGAAGACAAATTGTAAAAAATAGGAGAATCTAAGAGATAAAAGACAAGCAAAAATGAATAATGCATAATATTGTTTTGATATTATCCAAATTACAGTGAGTACAAATACTTGCATAACTAGGCAAGGAAGATGAAATCCGCCTATGAGGTAGATTGAAAAGTGTCCCAAGATGCACAAATGGGTAGACAAGTGTCCTATAGGTGTCAACCTTAGAAAAACTTGGAGTGTGCAAACCAACAACCTCTATGACCAAGTCATCAACCTTGATGCCAATTTTTGAGTGACATTTGAGGTGAGATGGAAAATATTTTGACCTCAAAAAGGTACAACATGAGGTTTTACAAATAACGTGGTAACCTCTAGAGGCTTAAAAGGTTGCACATTTAGTTAGACAAGATGTTGTCGAGCTTCATCAACCTAAGTACAATCAAGTAAAGTGAATAGATAAATTATATTCACTCTTACACCCCCCTTAAGGGATACCTAGAGAGATCACGAAAGTTCAAATAGATATAAATGAAATGGGTCTCAACTCAATGCCATGTTATGTACCCATGTATAATGCACTCTCACAAAAGGAGAAAAGGGAAAAACCTAGTGGGAACAAAACTCCACTAAAAATAGGAGAATTAGAAGGATTTAAGACCTTCCAAAAATATGTCCCTTGATGATAGGAACACAATGATGAATAACTCTTGAAGTATGTGGAAGTTGTAAACTTTTCGAATGATAATTTGGTGTTGTTGGAATAAACAAATCTCCAAGAAATGTTGATCAATATTAGAGATACATGACACTACATGAGTGAACATATAAACACTACTCAACTACTATACATAAAGTCAATCAAACTCTGTAAATTCAAAAATACAAATAGTACTATGGTTAGGAGTACTAGAATCTCAAAAAGCGATCAACTGAAATAATCCCCTATACAAGAGATCAAGATAGAATGTTCATGAGGCCTCCTAAAAATAAGATTCCCCCATTGCTTCATTGAGAGAAGCATTAGTATAACACAACATAGTCCCCCATAAATGCTAACATAATATAAGTAGAACCAACTGAAATCGAGAGTGTGTGAGGAATCTAATAATGTACAAAAGGCTAAGAAAGGGTGTGCTCCAAGGCACACACACATGAGGTGAGAATCTCTAGGATCTAGTGTTTTGATGGTACAACCCCCCATTACTTTTTATTATTCAATGTAAGTATAATAATTTCCTGAATTCCCTTTACACATTCAATTTGTGGCACTTTATATGAGTGAATTTACAAGCATTTTTGTTGTTACAAGCTCTTCAAAGTTTATGTCATGACGTGGATTAAGAAGACATAGATTAGGTTTTTCATTGTCAAACCTCAAAAATGATAAAAAATTAAAAATTAAAACCCCATTATGATGAGCCCCTTTTTTCCAAATTCATTGCAAAAGACAAAAATGACTCCTCTTTTACATATTTTTAACTAAGGCAAAAAATTGCACCTCCCCCTATAAATGCTTTCCCTTTGTCAAATTCATTGCAAAAGAAAAATTTGACTCTTCTTTTACAAAATTTTAATTATAGCAAAAAAAAAAAACCCTTTTTACAAGCATTTAACAATTGCAATGAATCTTAGCAAAAAAATGCTAGTATTGCAACTGCAAATTTAACATAAAATGTTCCACAAATTGAGGGCAGTTAGCATAAAATTGCTTTCAATAAAATTATCACAAAAGAAAATATAACCGTTAGTTCACTCTCTTGAGCCCAAGACAAAGTGTACAAATAGGAAATTATAGAGATTTAGGGGTAGATCACAGGTTTGATTGACCAAGAATAGTGCTTGGAGGAGGCGTGATGGGGTAGGGGCATGGAAAGCTATGGTTAAGCAGATTCAGCCTCTATAGAAAATAGAGGATTTGGAGTGCTCCCCAATGATGTGGCAGGTGATGTTGTAGGTCGCAGACTTCCCCATAAATGAAACCCTTGCCATAATTTCTAACGTTGCTCTTGCACTGATTCCTATGGTGTGATTTGAAGAGCCCAGACACAGAGCTATGGTGCATTTTCAACGCCCAAGTTTGAGGGGCGATGATGGATCGATGGCATTCCTAGCACCTAACGAACAAATTTGATGTGGCACAACCTCCAAATCAAGGATCCACGCTGTGCAAAACACCATGAACAACACTTCATAAGGCATACGACAATAATTTCAAAATGCCACTAAAGACATGGCTTCGCAAGAGCTTTATAGCCTAGAAATTACCAGGCAAGCAGAAAGTAGAGGGCGCTCGCCCTGTTTAGCCCCCTCTGAGGTTCACCCCACTATTGTTAATTCACGCCTTCTAATCCAAGGCTTCCTCAACAAAAAATAGCCACATGGGCTTGTGAATTATCTTCATGATTGTTTCCTTCCACCTTCGTGGCTTTGTTTACCAGTTTTAGTGCTGAGAAGAGAGCTTCAAACGCCAAAACAAAAAATCAAGGCATCCACAGAAAAATCATGTCTGGGAATAGAGGTTTCATGTCCTTTGTGTTCGGATTTTTTTATCGAAGATCATGATAGTAAAAAAGATTGTGCTTCTACAACTTACACACAATGGTCATCCTAATTTTTATTAGAGTTGAAGGTTGATTATAATATAAGCTTGACTAAAAAAGAGAGATAGTAGTCATATCAAATACAATGAGTGATTAACTTTTCAAATACAGAACATTTGTTAACTCATGTGACATGTGTTCTAGTTAGTTGCAAGTGATCATGCAAGAGGTGTAGAGGTGTCTCACAAAGTGAGAACACTTGTCTCAACCACATGAGGTGAGACAATCCTCTAAAATTCCTCTAAATGAGCTTAATTGTAGCATTAATAGGAATCAAGTAAGTAGGCTAAGCGCTAGCTAATTTTATAATACCTCTTTTCACACTAACACTCCCCTTAGGTGATACTTAGGGAGTAAGTTAAACACCAAAAATATGAGTCGCGACAACAAGGCTTGGTAAGGTACTCATTTACAATGCAATCTCTTACAAAGAGACAAAAAGGAGAAAACATAGTGAGAAAAAAACTCCCCTCCAAAAAAAAAATTAGAAGGATTTAAGACCTAAAAATATGTCCCTTAATGATAGGAATATGATAATGAAGAACTCTTGAAGCATGTAGAAGTTGTAAACTCTGTCGATGATGGACTAGTGTTTGCTAGAATCAATGGATCTTCGAGAAATGTGGATCAAGATGAGAGATAAAAAAACACCGCATAAGTGAACATATGAAAAATATTCAACCAATGTACACAAAGTCAATCAAACTATGTGAAGTCGATAATAGAAATGATACTATGATTAGGCATAATAGAACCTCAAAAGGTGATCCACTAAAGTAATCCCCATTCAAGAGGTCAAGGTAGAAGGTTCATGAGGGCTTCCAAAAATAAGATTCCTCCACTACTGTATTGAAAGAAACATTAACATAAAGCATCATAGTCCCCCTTAATACTAAGAGAAAAAGTAGACAAACTGAGATCCAGAATGTGTAAGGAATGTAGAGATGTACGTGGTGTGATCCAAGACACAATCACATGAAGTGAGAATCACAAGAATCCATGTTGTGATGGCATATCCCCCCATTACACTTTATAAGTCAGTGTAAGTATAATAATCTCCCAAATTCCCTTCACACATTTAGTTTGTGGCACTTTATATGAGTTCATTTACAAGCATATTTTCTATTACAAGTTCTTCAAAGTTTATATCATGAGATGGATTAAGAATAAATATGCCTTACAAACCTCAAAAAATGACAAAAAATTAAAATGAAAATCCCCATTATGATGACCACCCCTTTTGCCAAATTCATAGCAAAAGATAAAATTGACATCTATTTTTAAAAAATTAACTGAGGAAAAAAATTCAACCTCCCTCTTTTCCAATTATGACAAAACAAAATATTGGCCCCTCCTTTGCAAATTTTTTGTTTTTAGCAAAATAATGTTGGGCATGGTTTGTTTTCATGCAACTTTTGAAGACTTTACTTAACTTCTTAAAGTTGGCATTAAATACTAACTAATAAATGTTACAACAAATGTTAACAATAATATCTGTCACTTACAGAAGATTAAATACTAATGGTAACATAGTTAATCCAAAATAACTAAACCAAAGACAATGGCATGTTAAGATGAGAAATTTATGGGAGTTACTGACCAATAATAGTGCTTGGAGTAGGCATGAGAAAGAGTCCAAGTGTGTTGGTGGCACATCCTACACAATTTTTGACAAGTTGTAGGTTGCTAAGATGAGAATTAAGTTGAATTTGTTGAGGAGTCATAAATGGGGACACTATTGTTTTTCCAAGCCTTAAAACTATCTCAACATTTGTTACAATGTCCCCAATGAGCTTGTGAAACTGATATACCATGGATTCCACTTGCATCAACAACTAGGATTTGCTTCCATCATTGCATTCCTATTGTTCACATATTCCAACACAAAATTCCACACAATCATCATACTACCTCCTCTTTGTAGGTTCCACCTCCTCTTTGCAAGTTCCAGTACTGAGAATAAGGCCACATGATGCAGAAGGGTTGTGTGAGGGATCTAGAAGGGTGTGCTCCAGCTGAAGCTGAAAAGGTCCATGGCTTCACCAATTATGGTTGACTGTGAAAAAGGATGTTTATCAAACAATGTGAGAGCCGCTACCTACTATGCCAAATAGATCAGCAAAAAAATGCCATCATTTGGCTTTAAGAGGTTGTGGCTGTTCATTGTGCACTATCAACTCCTGCACCAATACATAGGTAAGATCTTTGAATATTGGAACAAAAAAATGAGTCAAATATATGAAGAGTCTGATTGAGTTTCTTATGCACAAAATTTCTTGCCTTTCACCATAGTTGTGCTCTGTATGAAAATATTCAAAACTCTCACATCGCCAAGTTTAGCAAGTTGCCAAAGAGGTTGCAAGTAATTTTACACTATTGAAGAGCATGGAAAAATGGACTACTATGTGGGAGAGTTGTTAATTGGTCTTTGGGCACTAGAATTGTGATGAAGTCCAAAAACCCAAGATTAAAACCCGTTGAAACATTAACAATCACCATATCAATAGGAAGTACATGAAATCTAAAAGGAAGCCAGCAAGACCATAAAGTCTCTGCAAACAAAAAACACACAGATGCTCCATAATCTAAATCCCATAATGGAGATCAAATTTGCATGCAAATTAAATTCCATGGAACTCTAGTTAGGCTCGATGCAAGGTTTGAGAAGGGATTTTGTTCCACTACTTTGATACCATGTTAGGATTTTCATCCAAAATCATGATAGAAAGAATCTTGTGCTTCCACAACTTGCACACAATGATCAACTTAATTCACATTAGAGTTGAAGTTTGATTATAATATGAGTTTGCCTAAATTGGAAAGGAGAGAAGGTAGTCATGTCCAATAAAATGAGTGACTAACCCTTCAAATATGGAACATTTTTTAACTCACATGGCATGTGTCCTAGTGAGCAGAAAGCGATCATGCAAGAGGTGTATAGGTGTCTCACAAAGTGAGAACACTTCTCTCAACCACATGAGGTGAAACAAACCTCTAAAAGTCCTCTAAGTGAGCTGAAGTGTAGTGTAAATAGGAATCAACTAAGTAGGCTAAAACCTAATGAGTTTTACAATACCTCTTTTCACACTAACACTATCTTCTTCAAAAAATGCATCTGAAAATATATGGGTGTTGTAGACATTGAAAAATGGCTTAGGCCTATGAATTAATTTTTTTATCATCAATTCAAGATACCCACAAAATGATTAAATGATTTTATTGTTTAATTATAACTTAACATCCTAATTCCTCTAATTAATTAAATAGTTTTAACCATTTAATTAATTTATTTTTCATTATTCTCCTAAAATTGGTTAATTAAGTAAATTACATTAATTTACTTTAATTATGTCTCTAGTTAATTCTAATCTCTTCTTTTGATTAATTACATAAGTTTACTAGGTAAAACCACAAATCTGTGTTACACTTTATAAAGTAATCAACCAATAGCAAAACAAATCTCGAACTTCAGCCACATAAAAGTGGTCTTTATGGTTTGAATTTCAAAATGGTGTATAATTAAGTTGCCACATGAGAATGGTTTAACACTTGAAATGTAGAACTTTTGATGAATATTATTCCTGTAATTTTTTTAATTTAAAAAAAAAATGTTTTCATTCTGTTTTTTTCAATTTAAGGACAAATTTTGGAATGCTAAAAATTTCAAAAAAGAGTGACTTCATGGGCCGTAAAGAAACAAATTGAAGAAAACTTCATTTTTCTCCAAATAGGTAACTTCAATATCTACCGCAGGAATTTTTTTTTCAAATTTTGATGAATATTTTTCTTGTAATAACGTTTTAAAGTCAAACATGTCAGAATTTGACAGTTTTCACTGGCCGTCAACTATTTTCAAAAATTTTAATCATTTTCAGAAAAAAAATTATACCCTTTTGAAGAAGACTCTCTCATCTACTACACCATATAAGTTTTTAAAAAAATTAATATGTTTTACTATATTTTTTTAAATTTCTCATAAACCTTTTTTTTCATTTTAACAACCTACTTGCATTATTTTAAAAATAGCATATATTAAAACTAATCAAATATATATATATATATATATGGAATCACCACTCCGAGCTCTACAAAAGGATTTTTTTTTTTTTGGCAAAAAAATAATTCTGATAGGAGAAACATTCTGCCAAAGATGAATGTTTCAGAAAATTTTGAAAAAGGGTGAGTTGGCTGCCATGTAGGATGCCACCTAGACATGTTTGGCCGAGCATGTTTTTGCCGAAACCTCCTCGGCCAAAACATGCTTGGCTGAAAATGGTTGATATAAAATATATATATTTTTCTTTAGATTTTTCAGCTCAAGTAAATTCAGTAAAATATATTTCGACCAAGGAAGACTGATTTTGACTAAAGAAATATTATTTCAACAAAGTAAGGTTTATTTCAACAAGTTAGAAGATTTATGAACGGACAAAAGAAGGTTTATCTCGACAATTTAGAAGACTTATTTTGACAAAAGAAAATGTATTTAAAGAATAGGAGAGCTATATTTGAAGGTACACTAATCTTGCACTTATTTAATTGATTATGTTTTTATTTTCATGAATGCATTTGAATTTATTTTTCACTATTTATATTCTTAGATTTCATTATTATTGATCACCAATTCTATTTTATTCCATTTTTTTTCAAATGTTAGATATTTATGCAATATTAATTGTACATGTTCCATTGAAAGCTCATGTGTGTACAAATTCGTATGCAAGTGAATTCAAATTTGAGTGCAATTTGTGATGATGTGTAAAAGGAATAGATCAAGGAAGTATGATCAAACACGAATAAGATAGAGGAAGAGAAGAGAGGGTGAAGGAACATCTCATGAAGAACAACCCATGGAAAATATTGATGACCAAGGTGATGTACAGGTACAAGAACAAACTGAACCTAATAATAGAAATTTTTTGGTCTATGGTATGCAAAATCTGATGGAGATGGATGATGATTCTCTTTTCAATAATATTTCATCTGAAGATATGTTATCTGAAAGCACATTAAAATTACACTCAAAAAGAATATGGGATGATTTTTTTGAAGAAAAATCTCTAATTGGAAGAGCACAGTTAGTTGTAAATTTATTTAGACGAAAAGAAATGACCCCTATTTTGGAGTTGTTAGGGATTGATAATAGGAAAAATTCATTAGGTTTAAAACAAATAATTTTTGAAAACTTTCAAGAAGCATTAGAATGTATTGAAAAAAGGAGTCGATCTAGTGATCTAAGTGTTGCACGTAGAGTGTTGATGACTGTAATTTCTAGTAAGAAATTATCACATAGAAGACAAGTTCAAGCAATTTTTGAATTACTAAATGTTTCTAGGAGAACTATTCAAAGGTATATTTAAAAGAGAAATGAAATAGATGAAAAAATTGAGAAATATTAGGTAAATATTTGTAGGGTTCCCCGAAAAGATAGAATTTCAGAAGATGTAAAGAAATAGGTGGTTGAATATTGGACTACTCACTCTCATTTTTCATCCAATAGAAGGGATATTATATAAATAATAAGTGACGATGGTACAAAAATTTCTCATCCAAAAAATTTTATAGATACAACACAAAGTGAACTTTTTGAAGGATTCAAGCAAAAATTTTCAAATGTCAAGATTTGTCAAAGGATGTTTGAGACACTACGACCATCATTTGTGTGTTTAAATAAAGTACGTGAAACTTGTTGTCAAAATCATGTTGAATTTGATCTACATCTACAATCATATAGAAAAGCTATGACAACAATTGATATAAATTTAGCCATTCCTCGAAGTACAACACAATTTGTGAAGTCTCTTATATGTGAAAAATCAGAAGATTCGAAAGAATTCAATGTTTAGTGTATAAAAAATGTATGTAATGATTGTGGAGATTTGTAGAATCTTTTACATGTTGAAAATAATGAAATGCAATTTGTTTGGAAGTGATTTGAATGTGAGACATACTTAACGAAGTCAGGAATTGAGGCCAAAAAAATTGTTCTCAAAGAGAGTGGATTGCCTTACAATGAATTCATGAGTAAATTTCATAATATCATATATCCACATATCCAACATTGTCATGGTGCAAGATGGGAAGCTAAAAAATTTGATGATTCAAAGATTTGCTTTCCACCAAGTTGTATTCTCTCTATTGTAGATTTCTCTAAGAACTATATATTTAGTCCTCAAATTGAGATTCAAAGTCAATATTATCATTCAGAGCAAGTTGCAATCTTTATGCAAGTTTGTTATAGGCATGCCGAATTAGAGGTCGATGGAATACAAAGTAGCAAAGATGATTGAATTATCATCAAAGAGGTTCACTTTTATATTAGTGATGATACAAATCATGATAGAAGCTATGTAGCTCATTGTTTCAGAATGTTTTTTGAAGACCTAAGATGGCATGGCATAAATCAAGAACAACACTGGATATGGTTTGATGGATGTGATGATAAGTGTGTACATTATTTTTATTTTTTTAATTTATATATACTTAAATAATTTTGAGACTTAATTCAAGTCTAATTTCACTATATTATATATATATAATTTAAATTTTTTGACTTGAGCTAATTTGGTTTTAGTGTAATTATTTGTAACTTCATGCACGACAATTTAAGTCTTCAAAAGCTTTTGTTTGGTTAAGCCATCAACATGCTAGAAGCAACACCAATTTTTTGTGGAATCTTTATGAGAGTGGACATGGAAAAGGAGAGCACGATGGAGTAGGAGCATGCATGAAGAGCGCACTTTGTGAACATGAACTTGCTGGTAACTTTCACCATATATATATGGCACATGTAAATATATTTTGAAAAGATTAGATATATATTTAAAGTAAATTTAAAATTATTTTAAGTTCCTTGTTTGAAAGTAATAGGTGACAAATTGTGCCAACACATGTGTACTTGCAGGTAATGCCATACCGAATGCAAGTGAAATTTTTGAATGGTGTAAAAGTCAATTTTTCGCTCGTGACTCAACATACAACACATGGTATTGTTGGGAAGTTACAAGTACATCTAGACAAAATTTGTTAAAAAATTGAATTTCAAAGTTCAAGTACATACATGATCTTAAATTGAAATTTCAAATTTCAATTTATAGATATTGATCGATCAAATCCTTATAATTGTCAAGCAATTCATGGTATTAGAAGTTTGCATCAAATCATGACAATGGGAAGTAGTAAGCCTTATGCAGTTAATGTGAGAGAAAAACCATTTTTTTTGTGTTGATTGCATTGAGAACAATGCAAATATTGTTCAATGTGAGAATATTAGAGATGGTTATGTTTCAAAATGGGAAAAGAAACAATTAATATCAATGCCTCCTTTTACTGAAGATGACAATGTCGATGTCTATGATCCTCTATATTCATCTAATTATGAATGTGTATCTGATTTAGTTGTTACAAGTAGGAAAATTGATCTTAATTTAGTTTTAATTTGATTTAAATATATTCTATGTTTAAGTAAGTTTTAAGCATGTGTTTAATTTAGTTAAAATTGATTAAAAATATATGGTGTGTGTATAGGAGATATTTTCACTCTTGTTGCAGATTCTAATAATGCGAAAGGTGTAGATTACTATCTACTAAGATGTACGCAACCAAAAAGAAAATTGGTGAGATCGATGACAAATGGTGATGGACAAGAGTATCCCATTGGATCGATCGTTATTGAAGGCACTTATTATCAATAGATAAAGATAGATAAAAATGGTATTTATTTTGTTGATTATATGCCAAGACAAAAGGTTCTACATTATAGTCACTTAGTTATAGCAACAAAAATAAATTTAGAAACTTCACCTAAAAAAGGACGTGCCAAACAAAAGTGGAGGTTGCCTATTGAAGATCATGAATTTTTTTTAGAGATAATTAAAGATAGAGAGGATCCAAATTTTATGTACGAGGAGCTTTAAGTTGTTTTTTGGATATGCATGTGTGTGTACTCAAACTTTTTATAGATCTCTAGATCTATATATTTATATATTGATTGGACATTTGGCATGATTTAGAATGGGTTTTTTCAAAGGCTTGGTCATAAATATTCCATGTGGTATTGTTATTTTAGTTCAAGAATCTTTTTTAAGTTCACTTGAATCTTCGATTTCATTTGTTGAATCTTAGATCATGTACACATGTACATATGTATAATATGCAATTCCTAAATTAAAAAGTTCACATTTTTCCTAGAAATTCCCTTAAATCATGTATATTCTTTGATTGTATAAATTTATGTTTGACATGTGGAATGACCTTAAACTTGTTCACCTTCAAATTTTTGAACTTTAATATGAGCTTACTTGTTCATCTTCAAATTTTTGATCATCCATTTTCATATCCTAGAATATATGTCACATCCTAGAGAAAATTATTATTTTCATCCTAAGCATCCCCCTTCATCCTAATCATTCATTAGACCACATGTTCTAGAATAATCACCATTCTAATCCTAATCATGTTCATGTATAATCATGAACTTATACAATTGTCTCTAAATGTGATAGGTGTTGCATATTGGCACAACTACTAGCAAATGGTGCTAGGACACTACATGAATGTTAGAAATAATAGAAAAGGTATAACTTGTATATTTTTCACTATATTTTAAAATATTTTTTATGGTTTCATCTATATTCATTTTTCATCCACCTTACTAGCCCTTATAGTTGTTGGTCCTTTATAATGATAATTAATCAAAATTATTCTAACTCATTCTAGTCTATAGAGATCTCTTTTCTTATCAACTCTTTCTTTTCATTGGATCCCCACTTTAATCTAAATTTCCACTTGGAGTGTGGTTCATTTCCACATCCCAACACTTTGAGGCTCTATTGATCATGAATGATATCTATTGGATGGTTTGTGGGAGCCCATAGAGATTCAAATATAGTTTTATGAGCATTAAACCTTTCCATTTGATAGTTAATCTTACATGAACATAATTGATTTACCTATTTTATACCCCTTTATTTTTACAAGTTCAATGCTTGCGTAGGAAGGATTTGGACTGCAACATGTAGGAATTATATTTATCCTAATAATGTTTTTTAGACGATAGTATTAAATTTGACATAAAGGTTGTTGCTATTTTTAGATGAAGTATAGTTCAATATGTATAGTACAATTTAATTTTTATGATTTATTTAATTTAATTTTGAATCTAGATATAAAATAGTTGAGCTCATTCATATTATGCTGTAAGCTAGAGAACATTCAAAATTAATAAAAAGTAAATAGTGGTCTTCCATTTTTAGCCAAGTGCCTAAAGTTTGTAATATGGTATTTATATAGCTATAAGATCATTTTGATCTAAATATTTGATGTTGCAAATTCTATTATTTTGAAATCAATTTTAAATTATTATCTACAAAGAATATTGGGTGAATTCTCTTTGGGTAGATGATCATATTTTCATTAGCTCTAGATAAGATTGTTAGTCCTATTTTACTAAAGTGTTATTTTTTTGGATTTTGAATAACGGATATAAATTTTTTGAGTAATGGATGATTATTTTATAAAATAGTTATGCATTCTATTATAATTGATATAGATATCCATTACTAATAGATAGATCTATTATAGATTAGTTTTATAAAACCAAAACTAACTTTTAGAAGATGATGATAAAAAATTATAAGGAAATCTTATGTACTAGACAACGAGCTTAACCCTTGTATAACATAATTTCTTTGTATTTAGTGAATAGATTATTATGATGGATAATTATCTAATGAAGAGATTTTTATGATTAATTGAATATTAAAATTTTCACCAAGATTTTATTACACATGTGTTTGGGTGATCCCACAATAATGGGTTACACTTTTTGGCCAAACTTGACATTGAAATCAACATTTTTCACCAGATCTTCACTTCCGTACGCCTATAGAAGCTAAACCATTAAGAATTTGATGATGAAGCAAACTAGTGATTTGTGATATTTTGTGTTGAGAATCTAATTATATTTTTTTTTTAAATTAAAAAATAAATTGTGAATTATTTTATGTAGTTTTTATTAACTTAATTTTTTTACTAAACATCATTTTCAAAAACTGATGCTTACTTTCGACTGCATAACTTTTTTTATAGAAAGCATACAATTCTAATTTTTTAAATAGAGTATTTTCACACCATTATCTAGGGGATAGATATTTTTTCATAATTTTTTGTTGCATATATATTTTTTAATTAATTTTCTAATTCAGAGTAATTATAATTTGGATATATTATACTTTCAGCTACATAACTTTTTTTGTATTCATTTGAATTAACTTATTATTTTTTTGTTGGAATTAGGACATCAATAGCTAGTGTACATGGATTTTTAAGAATTTTTTTTCTCTCTTTTCCTATTTTTTCGTATATGTGAAATAAAGACCTCGATGTTCATTGAAAAACCTACATTCACAAGAAATAAAAAATAAATATATTTAAAATTATACTTTTTGGGAAGCTTATAATAAGCACTACATGTTTACAAAAAAATAATTTTAAATAAATTAATTTGATCCCCTAAAAGGTAAATCAAAAGTGGTTTTTTATCAGCATTTTGATAGGTGTAGAGGAGACTCCATTATAGGTATAGTTTAAAACTAGCAGCTTTCTATCCAAGGGGGTTTGATATAAGTGGGTTTGATGAAACCCTCTTCAATTAAAACCCTTAAAATGGAACCTTTTTAAAGCTTACATCATTATATTTTCTAAAAATATGTGATTTCAGCAAAAATCAGGATGTCCCAAAAAGTGTAACCCATTATTGTGGCAGTACCCGTCTTTTTAAATTTTGATTAGTTTAATTTAGAGTGTGGTATGATAATGTCTATTTTTGTATTATAGTTCCAATATAAAGATGTTTATAAGTTAATTCTACGAAAGTGCAATGGAAGTTGATTATGCATGGTTGTTTGATATGATTAGCTAGAGATTAGGCCATACAACTATATATCATGATAATTGAATACAAATTGTGTGTCATAGTTATACAAGATCTAACTTAGTCAAGTTTAAGTAGGTAAGGCCAATATAGATGTGTGTAAAAAGTGTAAAAAAACCATAATTTAAATTTAAATTTAAACTTGAAAAAACTAGCTAAATAAATAAAACCATAATTTAATCTCCACAATGTAAATATATGTTTAACAAGTGTTTGAAAACCATATATAATGCATGACAACAAATCTATTCAAACAAACCATAAAACATAAACATGTACACATGTATGAATGTGATGTAAATCATAACAAGCACACACACACACATATATATACCATAAAACATATAAAAATGTATGTACATAATGTGATGTATGTATAAATCATAAAAAGTGTCTGGACAATATAATAATCTGATCTCAAAGAGAGGGATATCTACTGTGAATAGAATCATCAGATCTCTGGCCCGATCTCTCCCTAATCCATGGCCCAATCTCTCCCTCAATGCATGGATTGATCCCTCTCCTGATCCAAGCTCTCTGAATGTGTGTCCTGAGCCTCATCCCAAACCCTACATGTTTTCAAGTACATACACGAAATTATCTAAACTTGTATGTGTACAAAATTTCAAAGTGTTCAAACTTACAAATCGAGTATTTAAATTATAAAATTATTTAAATGTACCTCAACTATGTGCTGCATGGGATCACCATCATGTGTAGATCCATGTCTTGATCCAAGCTCTCTAGATCTATTCCCTAAGCCCTGCATGTGTTCAAGTACGTGCACACATAAAATTTTAAAATTTTATTTAATCTAAGTGTGTGTGTGTGTGTGTACGGTACATGTATATATGTAAAAAATTCTATAAATGTACCTCCATTGTGTGTTGCATGGGATTGCCATCGTGTGCCAAATTTCCAAACTCTGAAAAATCACCATACTAAAATATTTTCAAGTACACAATTTCAATAAGGAGTTAAACATGTTAAAAATGTATTGTACATATTGTTTTAGAACACAATTAAATGTATATATATAAACTATTCAAGTACCTATTGTGCTTGATCAATGGCTCTACCAATGTCACTAAGATCACGAGAATGCAAGGACATCATAGGGGGATTTGTAGCATGCATAGTATCAGTGCCAAAAAGAAGTTGAGTATATACACCATGGACAACATCAGGTGCCACAATAACCTGAGAAACATGATTTGTAACATCTTAACGACCTGGACAAGCTAAATGATCAAAAGAAACATGATGTGCATGGGATCCTATAGGATGCTCTAGAATATCCCCTAGAGTTTCCACCTCGTGGCTCGAATGTGTACCAGGATATCATTGTCTAATAAATTCCTATAAACAGTGAAGAGAGATCCCATGGTCCTCATTGATGACCTGATATGCTACTAGTAAATCTGAAATTGAGACTCTACACACATTACCAAAATTCGTGCGGTTCATATGCTCAATATCTAAAGGAGTAGGTAGATCAACGCGAATAAATGGATCATAAGATGTTGATGTAGCCTCTGTGGGAGGAAGGCTAATCTGCGGGCATAATAAGTATCTACCAGCTTGATCAGATTATTTCGTAATAGAGGAAATGTTATCAATGATATGGGATTGAGTGGAGCATGTTGTTGTCTCCCCTGTTGCTGCCAATTCCACACATTTTGGTAAAACCAAAAGGTTTGGGCCAACTAATGCTCTCTTGTGCACAGGCGGTGGAAAACCTGAACATCTAAACTATGGTTTGTCAAAAAAACCACCTTTACCTTGGCCAGCATGCTTAGGATGATATGTGTAGTCCACATCTATCTATAAATGAAATTCTGCATATAACTATTTCAAAAAATATAATGGCAACTCATCATTGTGAGGCCATCTATGATACACTACCAACCATCTAAGGTATATGAATGGTGCAATAAGAGGATATACAAACCTCATAACCACATATCCTCTAATTTTATTTTTTCCTCTATAATGAAGGAACATGGTTAACACTTTTTCAGATGAAACTAATTTGGCAACTTCTTTATGATTCATTGTGCCAAATAAAATTGCTCAATGTTGATCTCATCATAAGGGTTGAATGATTGAATTGTCTCAATCATTCGATGAATCTCATCTCTAATAGTGACTAATCTATCTCGATTATTCAAATTGGGGGAATTGTGAATTATTTTCTCTAAACATTTTAGAGCATTGTTTAATCTAACAATACTATCCTGATATAAATTTGATATATTCTGAGCCTCTTGATTAGAATGAGGGGAATGGTGAGATCCCTCATTGGCCATGATAAATATAGATCTGTAAATGTAAATCTAGAGATTTTTATATCATTAAAACAAAATATACATGAACAACACATACATTAAACTTCAATTTAAATCAAATTTCAAAACTAAAACAAATATATATAAAAATTTGAAGTACAATATTTTCAATAGATCTATGTACATTGTGTGATATGCAATTCAAGTAGATCTAGATATCTAGGTAATCAAAACATCAAATGTATGTTTGGAACACAAATGGAAACATGATAATATAAATTTACCTAAGAAAAATGAAATTTTATAAAAGTTGCAAAATTGGCTTTGAACCCTTTATAATTAAAACCATTTAAAAATTCTATGTGATCCCATTAAAGATAGATTGGGAAAGAAAATTATCTACCATCAATTCATTCTAAACAAAAAACATAAAATTAACCACTAATTATATTCAAGAATCTCACAATAGCAATCAAGTAAATGTATATATGTGTGTATGTACATGAGTATGTGTGTATGTATGTGTATGTGTGTATGCATATATGTATATATGTACACATACATGTGCATGTATGAATGTATGTATGTGTATATGTGTATGTGTGCATGCACATGCACATGTATGTACATGTGTATATGTGCATATGTGCATGTGTGCATGTGTGTATATGCATATATGTGTATGTGTGTATGTACACATATGTACATACATGTACATATGTATGTATATATATACATACTTGTACACATGTACATGACATATGTATATATATGTGTATATATGTATATACTTGAATTTATGTATGCATAAATATATATATATATATATATATATATATATATATATATGTACATGCACACATACATATGTTTATGCATACATACTCAAGTACGTACATACATACATACATATGTATACATACACACATACAAATATACACATACACACATGCACACATGCACATATACACATATACACATACATACACACATGCACACATACACATACATACATACACACATGCACATGTATGTACATATATATATATGCATACATACATGCATACACGCATACACATACATACACACATACACATGTACATACAAACATATATACATACATACACACATACATTATATACATGTACATATATATACATGTGCATACATATATACACACATACGTGCATACATATATGCATTTGCATACATGCATACACACATATACACATGTATATATAATACAAACATACATACATGTACACACACATATGTGCACATGTACATACATATATGTACACACATGTACATACACATATGTATACATACATGTACGTGCATGGACAGTGAATTATAAATTTGGGGTTTCCAATTTGGGTTTATAGATCTACAATGAAGTATCTAGAAAAATGATGCATTAAATGAAGAAAATTTAGTTGCTTGTTTAATTTGATCTTCTCCAATAAGTTTTGGGTTAGAAGGTACCTATCAATTTGGCTTGTTGTTGCATTGAGGTTTCCAAATGAAACAATATGAATTTGTTGAATCTAAATGAAGCAAATTTAGTTGTTTTTTTACATTGAGGTTTCGAAATGAAACACTATGAATTTGATGAATCTAAATGAAGCAAATTCAGTTGCTTGTTTAATTCGATCTTCTCCAATAAGGTTTGGGTTAGAAGGTACCTATCAATTTGGCTTGTTGTTGCATTGAGGTTTCCGAATGAAACAATATGAATTTGTTGAATCTAAATTAAGAAAATTTAGTTATTTTTTCCATTGAGGTTTCAAAATGAAACAATATGAATTTGATGAATCTAAATGAAGAAAATTCAGTTGCTTTTTTAATTTGATCTTCTCCAATAAGGTTTGGGTTAGAAGGTACCTATCAATTTGGCTTGTTGTTGAATTGAGGTTTCCAAATGAAACATATGAATTTGATGAAGAAATGAAGCAAATTCAGTTGCTTGTTTAATTTGATTTTCTCCAATAAGGTTTGGGTCCGAAGGTACCTATCAATTTGGCTTGTTGTTGCATTGAGGTTTCGAAATGAAACAACATGAATTTGATGAATCTAAATGAAAGAAATTTAATTGCTTGTTTAATTTGATCTTCTCCAATAAGGTTTGGGTCAAAAGGTACCTATCAATTTGGCTTGTTGTTGTATTGAGGTTTCCAAATGAAACAATATGAATTTGTTGAATCTAAATGAATCCAATTCATTTTCTTGTTTGCATTGAGGTTTCAAAATGAGACAATATGAATTTGATGAATCTAAATGAAGCAAATTCAGTTGCTTGTTTAATTTGATCTTCTCCAATAAGGTTTGGGTCAAAAGGTACCTATCAATTTTTCTTGTTGTTGCATTGAGGTTTCCAAATGAAACAATACAAATTTGATGAAGAAATGAAGCAAATTTAGTTGCTTGTTTAATTTGATCTTCTCCAATAAGGTTTGGGTCAGAAGGTACCTATCAATTTGGCTTGTTGTTACATTGAGGTTTCCAAATGAAACAATATGAACTTGATAGATATTAATCAGGTATGGTTGGATAATTCTTTAATAAATATGGTTTAAACTCAAGTGTGTGGAATTTGAGTGTAAATGACATGTAATGTAAATCAGGAAATAGTTACTATTGGTAATCAATCATCTTTTTTAGATAGATTTTAATATATTTCTATTCTCAAAAGATAAATTTGATCTAGAATAAAGTATGTCTTTGAATCCTCAAAGGATTTTAATGATCTAGTGTAAGATTGTAAATTGTGTAATCTAAAACCTAATAATTGAGTTTTTAATTGGAATGACCAAAGAGAGCTTTTATTATATTGATGAAAAATTGTGTAGGTTCTTGAATTCTTATTCTTTGCTTCTCAAAGACCGTGACTCCTCTTCTCACATTGTCATGTAGTTAGATCAAGCCATTACTATATTGAGTTGGAGGTAGAGATGATTGGTAAAATAATATGAGCTCCATTTACAATTTAATTTATATTGCTCAAGCACCCTAATTTCCATAAGACTAGAAGGAAGTTAATAATGTATCTCACATTTTGGCTATGTTTATAACTCATCAAAAGCTAAAAATGTTGAAAAGAAGAATGAGGATTTGGAATATAGAGGTCTTTAGTAGTCTTTTTGCAAATAAAAACAATATATGTGAAGAATTGGAGTTAAATTATCTCAAATTTTAGTCAGTTGAGCTTTCATATTTGGAAAAGAAGTTGTTTCTTGTAAGCAATTTGTTTTCTGAAGTTGAAGAGATCTATTAGCATAAAAGCAGGGATAAATGGATTATATTTGGGTACAAGAACACAAAGTATTTTCATGCATTATCTCAATAGATAAAGTAAGATAAAAATGTTTCAATAATAGACGATGGTAATAAGGAAGGCATCATGCCATAGGGGGAATAATGAAGAATACAACTGAATTATTTGAACAATTGTTGACTTTTGAAGGAAAGAAATAGGTGGCGACTATTATATTCATATATTATATCCATGAGCTTGTCTCTAAAGATGAAGATACTAGTTTAATGGAACATTTCAAGTTAGAAGAGGTTATGTGCAAGATCATGATGGGCCAAAAAGTGGCGATATCTAAGTGATATGATGGCCCATGTGGTTGATGACTTTTTTTAAACCCAAAATTGATGAAATGAAAAGCATTTTTAAAAGATATTATCAGATATCCACCAATATAAATAATCCTTTACTTTGAATTTAATAAATAATTACTATTTAGTTTCTATTTGAATTATGACTAAAGTCTTGATTGATAGGCTAATTGAAAAAAATCTATAGCTTTCAAATAGTATCACATTTTTTAAATCCAAAACATGTGTCACATTCTATGCTTCACATACTATAGGATTAAAAAAATTCATGAAGTTTTGACCAAGTTAAGGTGGTCAGACATATGAGTTTTTATATTTTTTAGAATTTGTAATAAAAAAATCAAAATTAATTATTTACTTGGAAAAAAATTACAAAAAAATATGCATCACATCGGGACATGAGTCCCCTACTTATATCTAAAATCTTATAAAAAAATATTATCATTTTATTGTGGTTAGGATGGTTAGACAGACACCTACTTCTTATTTTTTCCTTGAAATTTAAGTACTACTACATTGAAATTTCCAATTTTCACCAAATAGATTTAAAATTAAATAAAATAAACCTAGTAGTTTAGAAACTACATTCAATTTTCTACAGATTCTATTTTTACATATTTTTGAAATAATATAGAAAACTTATTCAAATTTTTATGTCAAGTTTCCTAACTTTGATTTTTTGAATTTTATTGCCACTTAAGGGCCTGTTTTTTCCATGATGATCCTGCACATACCCAAGAGGTACAAAGTGTAGTTTATGGTTTCAAGGATGATAGTGAGCCAAGATTAGATTGGATTTTTCAATCTTTATGGTTTCAATAGCCTTTATTTTGTTGTTGTTGGTACAAAGTGTAGTAGCTGGTTTGTTGTTGCTACAACCTCTATTTTGTAATCTTATAGCTGTTATTTTATTACAACTATGTACTCTTGATCTGTATTTTGATTTTTTTTTAGCTTTTTCCAATATAAAAAAAAAGATTAGATTGGCTTTTGGATATATTTTTCAAAGACTTTGGGAATTGGTAGGTTAGGAATTATTGGAATCCATAAATGAATCTATTACATTGAGTTAGGTGGTCAATGAGTTTAAGTTTACTATGCTATCTAAATTAGTGCCAAAAAAGAGGTGGTTAAGAGTTTTGGGGATTTAAGACCCATAGATTTATGTAGTACTATCAATAAGATCTTTTCAAAAGCTATGTGAACCGAGATGATAGTTCATACAAAATTTTAATTACAGTGAGAAGGATTTTTTTATGGAAGGTAAAAAAATATAGGATTATATAATTGTCTCATGAAATATTTCATGTGATAAAGCTAAAGCATAGATTCCTAAAATAGTTATAAAATTATATATACTTAAATCTTATGATAGAGTGAAAGGGTCCTTTTTAAATAAAATTTTGATATCCTTTGGTTTTAATGGAAAATAGATCAAAATAATTTCTAATTTTGTTACCAAAGCACGGTTCTGAGTTATGGTAAATGGTGCCTTGATTAACTTTTTTTTCACTTCAAAGGAGTCAGGTAAAGTGATCCTTTGACACCTTACTTGTTTATAGGGTGTGATATCAAAGTGTGTAACTTTCTATTGATATTTTTGGTGTGCCTAATTATTGTAAAAGGAGATAGAATGAACATAGTGTCCTCTCACTCTACAAATTGTCTGCAAATTAATAAGGTCAAAGTATATGAATGATACTAAAAGAAAATTGTTGTATGGAGTGTTTATTATGGTCTATATAGTTATATACCTTGTAGATAGAAATTAGAATTTGGACTAATATTACAATATCTTAGTCTCGAGTTCACCTTGAAATTGCAGAACATGGATGCGATTTATATATTAACTCAGCTACAAAAGGTACAAAAAGCCTTAAGGTAGACAATGATAATTTTTGTGCAATAGGCATACCCATCAGAGAGGTAGACATATACATGAGAAAAAACAGATCCTATACTCAAGTACGTACATACATACTTCATAAACCATTTATTTTCACCATTTTTCTTAAAACTCTAACCGAAAACACCAAATTTCTAATTTCTACCCAAATTCCCAATTCACTTCAATGAATAGAACTTGAAAATTTTGAAACTCTTCAATTCTTTGCAAGAAATGACCATCAAACCCCATTCAATACATTTTGCAAAGAATGTATTTACACCATACATAAAATAGTGACAAAGGAGAACCTGGGAGGAACTGTTTACTGTTAATGTAATTAATTAATTAATTATTACACTAGCATAAGTTAACTTAGGTTTTAATTAATCATATTAGTCCTAAGTTGCATTTAATTATTTAATAAAATTGTTGAGATAAGATTCCCTTCTAGAAGATGAGTTGTCTTTTCTAGAACTTATCTCCATCTTGTTATCATTCTCTAGGTAGTTTGTTAGGGTTTCTTGTTGTCACATGAAGTGTGATTTGAACACTTGGCAACATCCTTTGCATTCTAGGTTTAACACTTGCCTATAGAATCAGACATATGTACTCTTTGTAATCGTCCATCTATCAATCAATCAATATTTTCTTTGTGGTTGAATATTTCTTCAAACCCTTGTTTGTTTTCTCCATCCATTCTCTTCCTTGTGATAGGTATACATTTGCATGTAGGTGATCTTGGAGTCCGAAGTTGGTTTTGACAACTTCTACATGGTATCAGAGCTTTCCTGCTGCATGTCTGTTCTTGTTTAAAGAGTTTGGAGCTATTTGGAGCTACAAGAATTTGTTGCATGTCGTTTTTTACTGGAGCTGTCATCATATTTGCTTCAAAAATTTAGTTTTCACTCATTTGCAGGAAAAATGATTTCTGGGTTTTGTAACTAGCATCGAAATCTAAACTGGGTATCTTTTAGATTTTGCATATCTTGCATAGATCTAGAGAAAATTGTAGTCTAAAAAGAGTCGGGCGTCATTTTTCTTCTAGCTGAAGGTAATAATTTTTTATTTTTTTTCATCTTTCGCTTGTTGGATCAAAAAACTATTTCTGGGTTTTGTTTCTAGCATAAAAATATTTCTGGGTTTTTATTTTTGTTTACAAAGAGTGAATAGTTTTTCTAGAAATCAAGTTAGAAATAAATGTTTTTTGCTAGAAAATTCGTTTCCTACAAGTTAAATTCAGTTTTTGAAAAATTCATAACTTTTGGCCACGATGTTCGTTTTTGGCAAACGAGACATTGACAGAAAGTTTGTTTCGAGCACTTCATAGTGGTGTAGGCCATGTTTTCAGATTTGGTCATCTACACAAATATGAAGTTATTTTCATCATGGATGCAGATGTAAACATTGGTTTGTGCATGCACTCTTTTTTGTTTGCATGCAGTAGGTTTGCATTTTATTTTTAATTTATGCATGTTTTGCATATTCTCCTTTTACAATCATGGGGTATTGTTATAAATGAACTTACATAAAGTTCCATCAGGGGGGTTTCTTGCATAATAATCTGATTAGAGTGTGCATGCACTTTGATCTTCATTGTGTTTTAATGACAACTCGCATGGGTTGTAATCTAGATTCTTAGTTTCTTTTGGCGACTTTTTCGTCTTAGCTTGACACATATCAAATTCATTTCGGATCCTTCTTAGTTTCAGGGCCACTAAATTTATGGTTAATGTTCCCGAGTCTTTATGGTACTTGTTCTCATGAAAAAAATTTAGTCTCAGTTTGACATCGACATCGAGATTCACGGCTTCCAGATTCTATCATCATCTTTGCATCCACTATTGCTTTATGGATTCCAAGGTTGTTCTAGTTTGGTGTTTTCGAGTGTTTTGTAGCTGTTGTTGCATTATTATGATTCTGATATGGTTTCTTATAGATAGAAGTATCTTTCCCTGCTTACTGGATTGCGGTTCCAGTGTTACTCCACAGTGTTCTTCCAGTGCTTTTTTGCTGCAATGATCTCATTGTAGGGGGGGTTGTCCCATTGGGTTTACCTTCTCTACCTCATTATTGCATTAGTACATGGGTACCTGATCAGACCTTGTTGTCGGGACCCATTCATGCTTTCTTGCATTCATCTTAGTTCTAGGTGCATGCTTATCTAGTTTCCCTAAGTTGCACTTATGGGGGGGTGTTAGTGTAATTAATTAATTAATTATTACACTAGCATAAGTTAACTTAGGTTTTAATTAATCATATTAGTCCTAAGTTGCATTTAATCATTTAATAAAGTTGTTGAGATAAGATTCCCTTCTAGAAGATGAGTTGTCTTTTCTAGAACTTATCTCCATCTTGTTATCATTCTCTAGGTAGTTTGTTAGGGTTTCTTGTTGTCACATGAAGTGTGATTTGAACACTTGGCAACATCCTTTGCATTCTAGGTTTAGCACTTGTCTATATAATCAGGCATATGTACTCTTTGTAATTTTCCATCTATCAATCAATCAATACTTTCTTTGTGGTTGAATATTTCTTCAAACCATTATTTGTTTTCTCCATTCATTCTCTTCCTTATGACAAGTATCCATTTGCATGCAGGTGATCTTGGAGTCTGAAGTTGGTTTTGACAACTTCTACATTTACAAAATGGAGCTGATTGGGGTCGTTGTCCAAACTTTGTATACACTAGGTGCATTCGGCTGACCCTGTTTCAACAAAACACCATTCGACCGAGCGTGCCCAAATGAATGGGCGCCTTTTTTTTTTTTTTGTTTTCACCCTTCTAGTCAAATCCTTTCCAATCAAATAGGCTTTGGTCAGAACCCTTCTAATCGAAAGGGGGCTACCATGTTGGCGAAAAATCACCACCACTTGGTTTTGATCAAAAGTTGTTCGACTGAAACCTATTTGATTCGAAAGGATTCAGTTGGAACTATTTGTTTGGCCAAAAGTGTGACACACTATTGTGCTTTTACCCTACTAAATTTATTTAATTATGTCATTTAAATTAAATCTCTTCTTCTTACTAATTAAATAAGTTTCCTAAATTTATATAATTACACATTTAAATTAAATAATATTCTCCCTACATCTAATTAATTCATATTCTCCCACATTTAATTAAATAAATGATTATTCATTTAGTTAATTATTTTATCTTCTCACCTAAAGTGGCTTCATAAATTAAATAGTCCATTCAACTATTTAATCATGTACACACACTTTCTCCACAAAGAAAGGAATTAATTTAATAATTGATTCTTTTATTTGAGCACATGTATCCTACATTTTCAAGTAAATATCTCATGCATAATTCTCTCCACTCCTAACTAACACTCTCTTTCAGCTCACTCAGCTAACTTATCTATCATCTCCTTCTAGCTCACACTCTCTCTCAGTTATATCTCTTGAGTAATCAATAAAATCAGCTAACTATCCAATCAATCTAATCAATCAAGTCACTTACATATGCAATCGGATCCTCACACTTGATCAGGACCATTCAAATTCAAATCAATCTTGTCTATCAAATCTGTGAAGCTTCTATAAAAGAAGCTTTTTAATTCTATCTTTTGGTAATCACCATCTTCAAAGTTTTGTTGTCAAAATACTTATAGGCTAATATTGCACACTCACAATTTGAGGGAATTTGAGCATCTCAAAGAAAATTTAAGGAGAATAATGGAGATAAGTCCAACAAGTATGGTGATTAGGTGATATTGTTCTTGTTTATTGAATTCTTCTGTTGCATTGCACTTCATTATCGATTTAGGGATCTTAGCATGATCTAGGAAATTTGTGATTGTTGTCATTTTTATGCTTTCTTTGTTCCTAGTTATTTTTGCTTATCACATTAGGTGAACTTGATGTGAAGTAACAGACTTTGAAAAAAAATTCATAGAAATTTTGATTTTTTCAGGAACGGGTATGGATCAATGCATATGATACACAAAATGACACATCTGACATCATGAATTGCATCTGAAGAGTTAAAATTCCACATCTAACTTCAAGCAATGAATCTATGGCTTCTTGCAACACATTTGACTAGTGAAAAAAAATTGATTTCAAAAATTCTAAGTTTTGATTTTAATGATTAAAGTTTATTATGACTAGTTCAGAGTTTACGAGATGTGATCTAGTGGAGTAACCCTAAATTTTGTAGGATGATTAATAGAAGACAATTATACAAACTTTCAAACTTCTAATGTGTGGTCTTGCAAGATGAGTGTCAAAGAAAATGATTTGAAACTCCTATCTTGAGCTGGAGCAGTACTGGGATGGGTGACCTCCTAGGACGGTCCAATGCTTCATCTCTGTGAGAACCACCTAGATGCAATGAGTGCTAAGTGCACCATTCATTATCATGAGAGATGGGTTCTTGTGAACCACTACTCATGAATCATGGGTCAATGAGTTTGACTCGAAAACTACACGGTTGAATCCAGATAGCAATATCATAACTCCTATCTTGTTTTTCTTTGTTCCATACTTTAAGTCTTCACATATGATTTATATAATTAATTAAACGATTAATTAATCTTGCTTTGAGTCTTCACATAGAATTTTTTTATTTAATTAGGTTTGATTTATTATTGTTCTCTATGCTTGGGAGGGTTGGTGGGCTCATATGCTCTCACCTTGGGAAACCTCTGTGATAAGAAAACTAGACCCATCCACTCTTTTTTTTACCTATTAGAGGGCCTACCTTGGTGGGAAAAACTAATCACCCCAAGGGAACAACTCAACTGGAAATGAGCTAAATCCAAGCTACTCCTAACTGGTATATAAATTTGAATGCTATCAAAAATCTGTAGCATTATAGGTGTGGATGTGCTATACAAACAAGTGATTCCCTTAGTAATCACGTGGTACATTAAAACCTATAGAGTGTAACCTCTATAGGCTATGATTCCTCCTTATTGAAGCTAATCTTGCCTCATGTATAGCCACCTAAACGGGTGTCTTGATTGAAAACCTTTTGCTTAGATTGCTAAAAAACCTTCTATCTATTGGTGCAAGAATGGACATTCTAAAGCTGACCCACATTATACACATAGTCTATTATTAGAGATGAAAAATTCCTTGCTCATTCAATAATTCGGCTCTTGGTGCACCCGAGAAGTGTGTCTCATGGAGTGGAGCTAGTGCCACTAAGATCCTAAACCATCCACTCTAGATAGTGTGGTTGGAGGTAACTCTAAGTGGGAGTCTAGTGGATATTGTCATTGCTTGCCTTAAGATTGTAAATTGTTTATTTACTTATTTCAAACACTTTGCTTGGCGTATCTTATGTGTCTATTCAATCAGATCTGATCAAACAAAAAAACATCCAAGGTTTGATCCTAAACAAGTCGGAAAATGTGTCAGAACTTAGGACCAGTTCACTGTTCAACACATCTATAACACATAAACCCACATCAGATATTATGAGTCACAATTGCCAAAAATTGTAACACATTTGACATATTAAACCACATCCATGAACTTCTTTGATGCATCTGATCTTATGAACAACATTTACAATCTAGAATGATGAATCTTCCTATCACAAAAAATCTTACACTTGACAAACTGAAAACTCATAAGAAACTGTATAGGATCTCATTATCTGATCTACCCTCTGCTAAAAAGTTGGATCTAGACCTAAGACTTGTTCATGTTTAGGATTGTCCTTATTTTTCCTATTAGATGATTTTACCATTAAATCGCATCTAATATTGTAAACCACATCCATGATTTTTGTGGTGTATCTGATCTTTGGAATTGCATTTGCAATCTAGAATGGTGCATCTACCTCATAGAAAATCTTAAATTAACAAATGGAAAACTTAGAAGATTTACTATAGGATCTCATTATCTAATATACAATTTGTTGAAAAACTAGATCCAAACTTGACACTTGTTCATGTTTAGGTTTATCCTCAGTTTTCCTAATTAGATGATTTTACTAGTAAACTGCATCGGATACTGTAAACCACATTTGTGAGTTTTTGTGACGCATCTAATCTTTGGAACAACATATTTAGGCTGGAATGGCACATCTTCCTCTCACAAAAAATCTTACAATTAACAAAAAAAAACTTAGAAGATTTGATATAGGATTTCATTATCTGATCTACTCTCTTTTGTAAACCTGATCTAGACTTGTGACTTGCTCATATTTAAGTTCATACTCAGTTTTCCTAGATAGTTTTATCATTGCACTACTTAGATCATCCTTAGAATACTTAGGGAAATCCTTGTCCAGAATACATTGTATACCTTAGGGTAGATAAATTGTCTTCCCGTGATTGAAAACAATGATTCAAATATGATTACCCTTGGCATATCATTTTACAATCTATCCTTTGTCATCTTAGTGGAATTCCTCAAAATCACCAGGCTAGTTTGAACTCCACCCACTCAACTTGTCACTTAATCTTTCTCGTATTGATCCTAAAACATCATTGGCAATCCTAGTTGGAACCTTGCATCAAACTTGGTTAGTTAGCGATTCATTCATTAGTTATCCAAAGGTATTCACATATAGTTTGTATTATACATTAGTTATTGCATGTCATAATTTATGCCAAAAAAGACCAAAAAAATAGCTTAAATTTCACATCCTAGATATTTTAATTTTAGATAATATCTTAGGTCATACCTTATATTCCAAAAACATATGGAAAAAAAAAACCAAATTAGGTAGTCGCATACCCTATGGTTTTTACATTTATGAGTTATCCTCCTTTGAGCAAGTCCCATCTTATGGTCCAAACCAAATTACAAAAGAGACGATTAGAAATTGACCCTTCACGACAACGTGATGACTTTTACAATCCCACTAGAAAAATGAACCTTGGTCCTACACCTCCCCAAGTCAATACCAATACCACACACATTGGGTCAACATCACAACAACCTCCAAAATCTAACCCATATGTTAACCCATTTGAAAATTTCCTCATGAGAGATGACCAAGGTCATATCATTGTTGAGGAACTCGAGTTAGCAGCCTAGGATCCTGAGGTGATTGAATTTGTCAATGATCTCATTGTGCTCAACCATGAGAGATTTTTAGCCAAACTTCTAGAGGATAGGGTTAAATTACCACCTAGATTTGACATAAAAACACTACAAGTGGTGCCTTTACCTAGAAATATCTCAAACCAAAACAAGGGACCTACAACACATATTCCATAGAACGTTACACCTCATGTAAACCTCCATATACCTTCGGGAGGAGCTACACAAAGTGTTTCAATGATTCACACTACTCCCACTTTTGGGATGCCCTCCATAGCTCTACCTATAACATCATCTATTACATAGTCCATCACATAGGCTATGACCAAAACAACATCAACACATGTAACATAGGCAACAACACAATTGATGGGCATTAACCCATTTGGGACCTTAGCAAACAGTATGAATACCTCCTCAAACAATCCTAATGGATGCAAGAGAACAATATTTTTAGGTTCAAGACCTACAACCATGGTTAATGTCAAGGGTACCACATATAGTCATGCTATCCCCCAAAATAGTACTCCATAAGGACAACATGGTACACATACATCACCTCAAGTGAATCTAGCACAACTAGGATTTCAATCGAATACCTTTACACAAAACACATCACAATAAGGTATCCCTCCACAAGCCACAAGTCAGAACACACAAGCACAACCCAACATGAACCCCTCATATACACATATACCCAAACTACAACAACATATGCCTCCATACACCTATCAAGTATCTATGAAAAATATGGAACCCAACAATATGAATGATATACCAAACCCTCAGGTGGATGCTCTAACTACACAAATGCTTTCTTTACAAAAATAAATTGAGAGCATGCAAGTAACAACCAAAAAATCACACAACATGCTAAACCTGCATCTATATCCCTTTGATAGGACTATCTAAATTCCTCCTTTTCCACAAGGATACACAATACCTAACATTCCAAAGTACAAAGGGACAGGCAACCCGATAGAGCACATCAGATAATTCAACATGGTTTGTGTTGACATTGCATCAGAGCATACATACTTGATGAGGTTATTCCCTAGGACTCTTACGAGTCCTGCACTTTAGTGGTTTTCACGATTACTTGGATGCATACACACATGGTCTGAGTTAGCCAACCAATTTTTAGACAACTATGCCTTTAACATCAAAAAAATATCACATTAGCCACTTTGTGTACCTTGAAACAAGAAGAGGGAGAGTCCTTTATCAAATACTTCCATATATGGAGAAAATTTCCGAGCTGATGCTAGATAGAGATCCCTGAGAAATAAAAGGTCATGAACATGGTTCGATCGATACCTCTTAGGACTTAGATGACATATCCACCTTCACCCTATCCGTTGTTGCACAAAATTTTCATGTACATGATAATTCCTTGTTTGGCCAGGATACATATCATAATTTGCTATTTGAGAGAGATCCCACTAAGGAAATCCACAAATAATTCTTCCATACTACCTATCCTAGGTTAGGGTATGTCCCCCCTACTAGCGCCTCTCCTAATTCATCTTTCTAGGTTGTCAAGGATGTGCATGTCTTCGTTGATGTGAACAGTGCTGAAAAGGCTAGTCCCAAAGACAACATTGTTGACATCATTGAACTCCCATTCATCCGAAAAGCATTCTAGTCACTCCATTCAATCCAGTAATGTCCATCTGCATCATACACATGGATAAACAAGTCATATCTTAAGAAAAGGACAAAGGAAAAGTTCATGAATTAAAGATAAAAATGCCCTCTTCTAAAGGAGATCAAGAATCAAAAGACATGTTGAAAAGAGGTAATAAAGAAAAGTCCTTTAGCCAAAACAAAAAGCTATTGGACCAATCAAAAATACAAGTCAAGAATGAGAAATAATGTCAAAACATATCGTCTAGCCAACATAAAAATTTATTGGGTGCATCAAAAATAAAAATCAAAAGAGAAAATCAGAAAGCATGCTCTCCAAGAATACTCCTCCATCAAAAATTACTCAGGGCATCTATCAACGCAAAAATTCGAACAAAGAGCTTGTTGATCCAAGGTTTTCATCTCTATCACTTTCACTCATTCCGTAAATTCCATTCAATCCCTTGACATTCGCTTATCATCTCACTTCCATTGGTGATGTCTTTCAATGTGCCTTTGATGATCACCCCTCGACGTACTCTAGCTCATCAAACGTCCAACCTCTTTGTCATTTCAATCTTGGTGGCCCACGTAGTGTGCATATTAGGGATAATACCATAGCCAGTTTCATCTACCACTTATATCACCCATCATATTTTCTGCTTTCATTTCATTTCCAAATTAGGTCCTTTTGTCAAGAATAGTCATATAAATAGAGTCTAGGAATCATCACAATGTATTGGTTTTACACATAGCTTCAAAGAACTCAGTCAAAACCACAAAATATAAAAAAATTGAAAAAATAGAAAAAACCAAAAAAAAAAGAGTAAAGAGAAATAATCCATTCAACAGTGAAAACCATCTCAATGACACTTTAGATAAGTACCATGGTGAAAACCTAGCAAACAGGCACCATGCGTAGACAATCTTCACTTCATCATCTATTATCACTTTACAAGGTCTTTTCACCTTCACTCATATTAATATAATTGTCCCTCCCTCATTTTGTGACACCCACAATAAGAGTAGTTTCTAGGCCTATTGCTTGAGATTAGTTGACGCTCGCAAAGTACCATATAGAATTCCTTTTTACCATCCAATCCCACATAGTAATTGACTAGGGGAAAATACCTAACACCCATTTTTGGTGGAATAAACCTCTAGATCTTTAGAACCTAACACACTTGGAAAACACAAAAAAAAGTAGAAAACATGTCAAAAATGCAAAAACATTCAGAAAACGTGTCAAAGATACAAAAAACATTTGAAAAATATCAAAATTGAAAAAACATCCAAATAATCAAGAAACTTAAAAAACAAAATCAATGGCTATCGTGTTAGTCTTTTTCATTCTCGAACTATGTTGCCTTTGCAACTAGACATGGGCAAGGCCATCTATTGATGTGCCCCCGATAAAAGCAAACATAATAAAATCATGACTTTCTCTTTTTCAAATAAAGGAAAGTCGAGTTGTGTCGAACTTTGAGGTCTATGCATGTATAACATAGGAAAGGCCATCAATCAATGAGCCCTTGAGGCCATAGTAGGTTAGTCCTTTAGGTTTCACCACATTCACTATCACTCACATTAGATGTTTTCCAATCAACAAATCCTTTTTAAGTCAGTCATGTTGGTCAAAGTTAAGTTGAACTACAAGGTCTATGCATGTATAACATAGGCAAGTCTAGTCTTTGATCAGCCCTCGAGGCCCTTAAGATAGGTCCTTAGGTTAGGTTCTTTGTCAAAATCTTAGAAAACATGAAAACATTGGAAAATTTGAAAACCAAAACATTTGTTAAAAATCTCAAAAACATTGGTCATACAACGAACAACTCAAACACAAGGTTGAAAATGAGGCATAATCCAACTAGTCAAAAATCAATCCAACATCAAATCTATCAAATCAATCATTTAAGGGTCTTTAAGATGTGTCCTTATTAGCGCTAGACTCTTTTCTGTCAAACAATTTATTCAAGATATGTATTTCCTAAATCAACATTAAATCTATCAAAGCAATCATCTAATGGTCTTCAAGATGTGTCCTTGATGCCAAACTCTTTTCTATCAAAACATTTTATTGATGATATGTCTTTCCTGAATCAACATCAAGGTTATCAATTCAAGAACTTAAGAGTCTTCAAGATGTGTCCTTCTTGATGTCAGACTCTTTCATGTCAACTGTGGGTCTTCAAGATGTGTCCTTATTGACTTCAGACCCTATCATGTCATCTATTTAGGATATGCCCTTCCTAAATCCTGACCTTGGCAATAATCAAACTCGACATTTCAATCTTCTTTAGGATGAGTCCTTCCTAAAGAATGACTAGTCAACCTTGTCATCACCAAGTCAACCTTGGCAAATTGAACAAATATTTGACACACATGTCTTGACAAGAATTTGTCATTTATTTTTTGATGATTTGATATGACCATGTACCTAGGCACCTTGATGATGTCCTATGACGAATTTAGAGGAGCAAAAAAGCTACATGAACATATCTTTCTTTTTGACTAATTGTCTTATCTTTTTGAAATTGTCATGTCAGTAGCCACCTAAAGGATTTCTTGGAAACAAGATTTAGAGGAGAAACAACACATCATGACGATTGTCTTATATTTTTAAAATTATCATGTCACTAGCCACCTCAAGGATGTCCTGGCAATAGGATTTAGAGGGGCAACAATGTATCATTATGATTGTCTTATATTTTCAAGGTTTTCATGTCACTAGCCACCTCAGGGATGTCCTAGCTATAGGATTTGGAGGATAAATGATGTTTCATGACACATTTTCTTTGGATTGTTGTTTGTGGTTTGTCTCGACAAAAATACTAGGAACAATTGCGTTCCTAAGTATGAGTCACAACAATCCTTGTCTACGACTGTTTGTTTTCAGAAAAAGCATGATATTGCACACCATTGGTCTACCTTATATCATGGTCTTTCTTGTATGTTGATATAAACCTCCCAATTATGATTAAAATACAAATACTTAGTATAATGATAGCAAAGTGACAGCATATCTTTGTTTCACGCTAACATAAATCATCTTCAAGCTAACCTTCTTATTCCATTGCATTAGGATGGTGTACTGTGACACAAAAATCACCTGAATTCATCACTAAACCTTGTCGAAACTAATTTATTTCACCACTATTGAATTTCTTGCTATCTAATTAGCTAATCAGGACAATTTCCAATTTGTTTCTAAATTTTTCAAAACTTCATCATTTTTCCCAAGGGGGCATACCCTTACCTATTTCATATCGGGGCATGACTGGGGAATGTTATTCTTTATTCTTTGACACAAACACCAAAATGGCATTATGTCAAAGAGGGGAAAAATGTAGACCCTAAAAAATGGCTTAGTCCTGTGATAGTATTTTTCATCATCAATTCAAGATACCCATAAAATGATTAAATGATTTTATCATGTAATTATAACTTAACATCCTAATTCTTCTAATTAATTCATTCATTTTCATTATTCTTCTAAAATTGGTTAATTAAGTAAATTACATTGATTTAATTTAATTATGGCGCTAATTAATTCTAATCTCTTCTTTTGATTAATTAAATAAGTTTCCTAAATTTATTTAATTTTACATCATTTAAATTAAATCTTTTCTTCTTACTAATTAAATGAGTTTCCTAAATTTATTTAATTACACATTTAAATTAAATCATATTCTCCCTACATCTAATTAATTCATATTCTCCCACATTTAGTTAAATAAATGATTATTCATTTAATTAATTATTCTATCTTCTCACCTAAAGTGGCTCCATAAATTAAATATTTCTTTCAACAATTTAATCGTGTACACACAATTTTCCTCCACAAAGAAAGGAATTAATTTAATAATTGATTATTTTATTTGAGCACATGTCCTACATTTTGAAGTAAATATCTCATGCATAATTCTCTCCACTCCTGACTAACACTCTCTTTTAGTTCACTCAGCTAGCTGATCTATCATCTCCTTCTGACTCAAACACTCTCTTAGTTATATCTCTTGACTAATCAATCTAATCAATCAAGTCACTTAAATATGCAATCGGATCATCACACTTGATCTAGACCATTTGAATTCAAATCAATCTCGACCGTCAAATCTGTGAAACTTCTAGGAAAGAAGATTTTTAATTATATCTTTTGGTAATCACAATCTTCAAAGTTTTACTATCAAAATACTTGTAGGCTAATATTGCACACTCACAATTTGAGGACATTTGAGTATTTCAAATAAAAGTTCAGGACAATAATGGAGATGATTCAAGCAAGCATGGGAATTAGGTTATATTGTTCTTTTTTATTGAATTCTTTTGTTACATTACACTTCATTATCGATTTGGGGATCTTAGCATGATCTAGGCAATTTGTGATTGTTTTCATTGTTATACATTATTTTTTCTTGGTTATTTTCCCTTATCACAGGTGTTGTGACTCCAAATGCAAGCAAAGGATTGAAAATTTAAAACACGAAATCTAATGGAGGTTTGATGCGGTTTGAAAATTATAAATTAACAAAAACTAGCCATAAATCGTGCCTCATAAGGAAATCTCAAAACTCTAAAAAATTGTAAGGGTCATAGTAGTAGATTGAGCCTTAGAAATTCCACAACACTAAGATTCAAATACCAATTTCTAGATGTGTAGGTCGACTCCAAATGGTGCATTAGAATTCTCTAAAAAATGCCTAACCATCTTCCTGCAATTGAATCTAGTAAAATACAATGAAATTTATTCACCTATTGGCTTACAAATATCTATCTATGCTCTGATACCATATAAGAAATAGGATAATATAGGAGATAAAGGACAAGCACAAATGAATAATGCACAATATTTTATTTATATGACCTTAATTAAAATGAGTACAAAGCCTCGGTTATATAGGGAAGGAAGAGGCAATCCACCTATGAGGTGGATTGACAATTTCCACAAGATGTGGCACAAATGGGTAGACAAGTGTCCTATAGGTGTCAAACTTATGAACACTTGGAGTGTGAAAACCCAAAACCTCTATGACCAAGTCATCAACCTCAATGCCAAGTGTTGAGTGATATTTGAGGTGAGGTGGAAAGACTTCCAACCTCAAAAAGGTAGTACAATAAGGTTTAATAAAGAACTTGGTAAATTCTATCTAGGCTTAAAAGGTTGCACATTCAGTTAGACAAGATGTTTCTAACCTTATTAACCTAAGTACACTTAAGTATAGTGAATAGATAAATTATTCACTCTAACTAGTTTAATAATACCTCTTTTAACACTAATATTCACCTTTAGAGTTGACCTATATGACCTCTTACCCTATCAACAAATCTTAATCCCCATGCACTTCAATTTTTTCATTAAGGTAAATCTTACAAAATTAAAAATGAAAATTTTATTCTAATTTAGTTTTATTCCATCAAAATAACCTTAATCCCTAATCCCACGACCTAGGGCCCTAGCAAAGGAAAATAAAATTGAATTGACTCTTTAAAGCCATCCAAATATCACAAAATCATAAATTAATAATTGATGCCCACATACCCATGTTCTTCCATTGTGACTAACTTTTAAAAAAATTACTAATATTATTTCCATGTCACAAAAGGATAGTATCACACCTTAAAGATAATTTCATAACATAGGCAACAACTTTCATGCCACCAAAAATGTACATGAAAAAAGAATTGAGTCTCCTCAAAAAACTAAACTTCAAGAAAACATTATTTTGTTTTCATGAATAAATAAAATAATTCATTAACTCAAATTCATTATAGATGAGACACATCACTTTAGTACATGATGTAGGACTGCTAGTTCTCTAAGGATTCTCTCATTACCCTCCTCCAACTAGGTCTTTTATACACTTTATTACTCTTGCAATTGTTAGTTTACAGCAGTATTTTGCCCATAGGAAAGATAATTATAACTATATAAAAAATTTCTAATAATTGAACTTACACACCTCACGTACTATTAGTGTACATCACTTGCATGATTTAAACCATCCTAAATAATTGAAGTGTTTAGATGGTTAAATCCAATCAATTAAACTTTTATTTCTTGTAACAACCAAATAATATTGGTCTTCTACAAAATTATAATGATGATGCTTTTCATTAAAAAAATTAGTCTCATCTTCTAATTCAAATTAGGTCTCTCTACCCATAATAAATCAAAAAACAACATTTAGCAATTTCATTATCTAGAAATTCTAATACTAAAACATTATCAACACAAGTGAATAAGAAACCACATCCAAGTAACCACCTATTCTTAATACTAGTTCTAAAACCTATAGATCAAAAATGATTAAATTTGTGTACATGATTCATGTTTTATCCACGTGTCTCACACAACATAATGGAACCCCAAAAAAGAGTTTTGGTTTGATTTATAAATTCTATAAAATTGAGCGAAATTTCAAGTTTCTAGGCTTAGGGTTTCGTCTACTATCAATGCCTTGGGATTGTTGTTGTCGAAGTCCTTCCAAAAAAAACCCTTAAGTTTTTTTCCTTTTCCGCATTATAATCTATCATTCACCCCTTACCGCCGGTTCTCAGTCATGTTAAAACAAACTAAGCTGTTGAAATTCATTGAATTACCAGCCCCTTTATCCTAGTTGTCTCAATTGTTACCCTTCGTGGTATTTTAAAACATTTTTATATTAATACGGGTCGAAAGTATATCTTAAATTAAGTCCCATATTTTCTTCTCGTTAACCTAAGGTTTCATTTTAAAATCCTTGTGTTCCCATCCATCATCTACCTAGTAGTGGCCCCTTCTTAGGAACTAACAGATTGGCATGTGCAGTTTTTTTGGTTTTATCATGGTCGTTTGATTGCCATCGGTGAATCATAGTCATTCCTCATTCCCTCGAACTATTTTATTTTATTTTTAATTATTCCAGTGGGTTGGTAGGCACGAGCCGCATGTCTTCTGCATTGGCAGGCCTAGTACCTTTGAGTGATCTGAAAGTGGTATCTAAATAAAATTTATGGTGGTCATTGGGTGATGTGGCTTCATCTTGTCTACTCCCTGCCACCCCACCTAGTTTTAATTTTTTGATGGGAGGTGATGTGGGTCAATCATGACCACTCCTTACCATCCCATGAGGGACCCACTTATGCCTCCCATTAATAAGGGCGATATATTATTAAAATTTTCTGAGAAGACATGAAGGCTAAATGGTGTGAAATAAGAATCGATTTCCCCAACACATGTTTGAGACATGATAGGTATTTTTATCTCGATCGTCATTTCTGTCAGATATTTGTAAAGCGGGAACCTGATGTTGATTTAATGCACAATATGAGATCATGGTTTGAGATAAATTCATGACCGCTCCCCATAGTCTTAATAATGTAAGTTGCAAGTGGATTAATTCCCATGAGTGAGTGGGAAAATAGGACATTCTAGGCTTTTTATAATGCTAAGTGGGTGATTAACTGTGCAGACTGAGTGGATGCATATCCACATGGATTTTGCTGATTAGCAAAAGGCAATGAGCACAAGTAGTTGGCTTCTTCATAATGAATTACCTTGATTTTGATTATCTATCAATCCATCTCGTTGGATGATCAATGACTGAGATCCAAAATTAAGAAACTAATTGTCAGCTCACTCGTGTGAGCTTTTCTTTAGTATTAATGGTTGATGCACTCAAATTGTTTGATAAAATGAGAGTTGATAGCCATCATTTTTGTTACGAGTGCAATTAGAAACTGATAAGTCAAGTAGAAATTTGAGAAGAAGATGGCATGAGGAACTTTGGCAAGAAATTGTAGACATTGGAGATAGTTTCTTTCGGGTAAGTTGGTGTCTATGTTTTTTACTAGTTGGTTAGTCTAGAAGAGCTATTGTGGGCTTTGTAGGTTTTAGTTACCTGGGGTTTGCAAGGGTTGATTTTTTGTGTTGATAGGTTTTATACATATTTGTGAAGTGTTTTTGTCCTACAAAATTGAATAGCCTCTTTATACTATGGAATTAATAAGTTATCATCATGTTCTTCTGTGAGGATGAGTAAACCCAGTGTATCTACACACCTAGTCTGAAGGTCTATGAGACTTAGTCTACTTGAGTCCCTAGAGGATGCACTTGAAACTGAACTTGGCATTCTAAGATCTCCTATAGCACCATAGGAGGAGAAGAAATCCTGCAAGAAAATGAAGAAGGGTGGTGTTAAAAGCACCTATAATTTGAGGAGCAGGGTTCTTTCAGAAGAATTGGTCAAGTTTCAAAAGGAAAAATCTGTTAAGCTTATGAGGAAAGTAACGAACAAAATTAAGTACCACAAGGCTTATGAATCTTACATGGGAAAGCACAAACTCTCCCATTGAGGTTTCAATAGCCCTTCAAGCGATGAAGGAGATACTAACCCAGAGTATGGCCATTACCTTCTTACTCTGGTACCATGTGAGGATTATGATGAGTAAGGGGTAGTAGTTTCTCCATTTTTAGCAAGAACAAGGAACAGGAAGGCATACTCTGATGTTGATGAATTAGAGTAGCACCTCAGTTCATTTTTTTTTTTTGATGACGCCAGTGCCACAATAGTGGAATCATCCTCTTTAGCGAGCATATAGTTTTTTTTGTCTTTGTTGCTAACTTGGAAACCCTTTTGGCTGGTGTGATAGAGAGGTGTTGGACACGATTGCTTCAATGGAAAACAAGCCTTTTTTGGTTAATATGTAATTTTTTACCTAGGGTGCTAATGGAGAATCTTCTTTGGTTGACATGAATGAAGGATTTTGGAGCTGCTACAACAATAATTGATGCATTTTGGAAGGTTGGTTGATCTTCTTCAACAATCTTTATGGAGTTTCATCTTTTGCTTTCCCCCCCATTTTACAATGAGTAAATATAAATGTTTGGGGAATCTTTGAAATAAAAGTGAAATTAACTGTCAAATACAAATGTGATTGTAATTGTAATTTGGCCTGATGTTTGTCACCCCTATATCTCTATAAATGGGATTTCAGGGCTGGTTACGAGTGTTTTTTTAGAGGTTAGTTGGTTTTTTTGGAATTGATCACACAAAGAATTATAAAGGATACTGAACATTTTAGTGTTAAGTCTTAGGTTCAAGTCTACTAATATGCATATGTAATCTTGATAGTAATAATATCAATATAAAAAAGAATAGTGCAAGTTCGACACCATTTTCTCTCGTATATATTAGTTTTATAAGTTATGAATAATATAATAACTTGGGTTATCGTATTTGACTCTATTTATTTCCAATAGATGTATGGTTCAATTCTTGCTTATTAATTCAAATAATTGATGTAAATGCTTAAATAAAGCTATAGGTTTATATCAAATCAAGTGTTAGGATGTTAGAAATAAGTGATGGTTGAGATATAATGTTGGAATACTGTAATAAAATGTTTTCAAAGCTTCATATAGTGTCATGTATAAAAATTTCTCTCAAATTATGTGGGTGTTAGAATTTACTTTGTTCTAAGGATGATGCATTGGTCTAAGTGAAATAATTGTATTGTATTGTGTTGATTAATTTAACAACAAACCATTCATTAAATCAAACTCTTTGAAATGGTTTACAATTATGTTAGGATTTACCATTCTCATGCTCAAATCTATTAACTTCTTTGATATGTTCTATTAGTTGATCCTTTATATGAGAACTATTTGTGTTGCAATGTTCTTGATAAAAGGAGAGAGGAATAACATATGAACATAATAAGGATTACCCTCGGTTTCATAGAGCCCAAATTTTACAAGTAGAGGTCTAGAATTCCCTTACTTGTTTTTTGGCCTTTCCTTACCCTTGATAATCATTGGATTCTAGCAGATTCATAGGTAAGTGGTAAGATCAAGTTTGGTTCTAAAAAAATAACCAACAGATTGGCGACTCCGCTAGGGATGCACTTAGAAATTTGGTTGTAGACTGTCCTATTAAAGATTCAAATATTTTCAAGTAAATTCATTTTGTAAGTCTAGCTTTAATGTTAGTGAATAAATTCCTTTAAACGTTGCAAGGATTTGATGTGTTTTCCATGAAATTTGAAAATCTTGTCAAGATCCACCATACTTCTAGAATATTTTTAATAATTTCTCACTAGTTGTGGGTGGCAAATCTAAAATATTTGCACTAGTATGAATAATTTGAGAGAATCCTGAAGGTTAGAATGAAGACTTGTTGAGAAAATATGAATTCGAATGGATCTCACATGATGAAACTACCCTAACAAGTAGCCAAAAGGAAAGCTTCAAAATACTGCAAAATATAAAGGATTCCCGTGTAATTCTGATACTAGAGAAGATTTAAAGTGAATTTAACTTTTGAAAGGAAATTCATCTTATTGAAGTTTATTCCTCTATAGAAGGAGGTGTCGACTCTATGCAAAGAACCTGATGAAATTTTGATGATAGTTGCATATCTACAAAGTCTTCGAGTCATAAGAATAATTCAAAGCAACTGTAGCATATCCAAGTATTTCCCATGTTTTGGTTTTCAAGTAGCATAAATTTATGTGAAAACCATGTTGACTGATTTGGAACAAATTTTGATTCACTATTAAGTGGTTTGAGCACTAATAAAGGGAAATGGTAGAATTAATTTCACATACTTCTAAGGTGTAATTTTAAATTTTTGTATTAAGGTGAAGAAGTATACTTATGTTTGAAATCTTCCCACTAAAATATCTAAGAAATAGATGTAATTGAGCCATGTACTTTGAGGTCATGGTTAAATCAAAGAATAGGGCAACGAATGATCAATTGTGTTGTTGATCTTTAAGGTTTGTAAAGGGATACAAGGAAATGTATCATTCCTCTATATCTCCCTATTGAATGTCAATTAAGAGCATGTAGGGCATGCAACCTTTTCCATGCCATCAAGGAAATTTCTCTATTGGGAGGTATAGGCCATTAAGTTTTAATGGTATTCAGGGTTCCCCAAACCTTGTTCCTAATAATGTTACGGAACATTTTCCAAAATTCATGAGGAAAAATTCTAAATTACTCTATAGTAATTTGCATACATTCACTAACTTGATGGGTGATTATGAGGTAGATCATGAAGATGTTGTCATCAATTTTTTTTTGCAATCTCTAAAGGAAGATACTAGAGACTAGTTTTCATATTTACCAGTATGTTCTATTTCTTCATGGAATGAGTTTATAGAAAAAATTAGTGAAAGGATTAATCTAAGTTTAGTCAGGGAAAGGCTCATGGAGATTCAAAAGGATGAAAAGGAGTTAGTCCCATCTTTCAATCTCATATTTGCAAAGGCAATAAGAGATATTCCTGAAAACATGAGACCAAGTGATGCAGAGTGTTTGAATGTGTATCTAGGTGCATTTGATGAATAAATGAGTTATTTGTTGAGAGATAATGATCCCACATCTTTGCATCATGCATACCAAATTTCTATGGACATTGAAAACAATTTGAGGTACTCAATAATGAAAGGGTATATGGCTAAAAGTGTCAGTTACTTTGGCACATTTCATACAATTAGAAAAAATAATAGTAGTAATTGACATGATAGGGATGCTTCTACTGTTCTAATTAGTCCATTATTAACTAAGGTAACTAATAGTGAGTTCTGAATTGAAAATTAGCAAAGCTTAAGTAACGTTGATCAAATATCTTTTGTTCAAAAGCTATATAGTATGAAAAGACATCAAGGGGAGTCACCATATGATATGCTTGCAAGGTTTCTAGATGGCTTGTTAGAAATTCCTAAAAGTCTTAGAATAGAAGATGTAGTGTGCATTGACTTATTTTATGAGATCTTTGAACCAGGGCTTAGTACCTTGCCACAAAAATTAAAGCCCTAGTGTTTTGATCAACTAGTTGATTGAATAGAATTGCTAAGGAGGCCAAGTGTGATTATGAACACAGTATAGAATCCCAAAGTGCTAGAAGTGGTTCTCCCATTGAGGAGAATCATGAGACACCTCAAGCAAATTAGGAGGGTGTATCAGAGAGTAGACATATTCCTTATGGAATGAATGAATGACAGTGATTGTAACCAATTCATAAGAAATGTAGATGCAAATCAGTATAAAGGTGACAAGGAAGAATGTGAATCTATAGGTGTTGATGTTTCATCACAAACCAATGGCCAAGAGAATGAGAATGAGATTTTGAGCTTTCATTCTGAACTCTTTGAGCTTAGTACGTGTGGTAATAAACTATTTTGTGATGATGATTATAGAGAAGGTGAAGTTTTTGATTATCTTTCTAAAGAATATGAATCCTTCTATGAGGATGATCTAGAAACCTTTTCTTTGCATGAAGGATGCAATAGCATTTACGTTCTAGCAATATTTCCCTTACCAATGAAGGAACAAATTCCATGTGAAGGATTTCTGGAATGTAGCCCAATTGTATAAAGGCTTGAGGGTGCTAGCATTATGAATGATGATGAGTTCGAAGAAAAGAATGCATGCATTCAATATTCTAAGACTAAGCACAGTGCTAAGAATAATGAAATTTGTGGTACAAACTAGACATATCATGTCCTGGTTGTCCATGATTGTCTATATGAAGTAGAAATGGAATATGCAAGTGTTTTTGACAAAATGGATATAATTGTTTTTTACAAAGAATTTGTTGAAGAGGGAATGGATAAAGAAGCTAAAGAGGGAACGAATGAAGATGATGTGAAAATGGTAGATTTAGGCATGTGGAAATTATGGTTAATTACAACCACCAAAGCAAGATTAGCCAATGGGAAATCCACAACAATTTTTTTGGCCTTAACCCTGTGCAGACTTCAAAAAATAGGGATTTCGACAGGGGCAAATACCTGTCCTAAGTTTTGGGGGCCTGGGGCCACCAAGTGAAGTTGGAGCTTGATGAAGTTGAATTTTTAGGTTGAAATCTTGCATATTAGAAAAGGCTTCTAGGAAAATTTGAAGTTGGATACATTATACAATCTTGTAATTTTTGTACATATGGTGTGTTTGCTTTGGTTTGGTTCTCCTTCCCTGTTTGGGTAGGTCTTGGTTTTGGTTCTCTATGTATGGTTTGCTTCAACCTGAGATTAATAGATCTCACTCTATTCTAGATAAATAGATGTCCCCAACTAGAGCCACTAATGAAACACCAAAACAAAGTTTTGGTTCCATTTATAAATTCTTTAAAATTCAGCCAAGTTTCAAGTTTCTAGGCTTAGGGTTTTGTCTACTATCAATGCCTTGGAATTTTTGTTGTCAAAGTCCTTCCAAACAAACCTTAAGTTTTTTTCTTTGTTAGTGTTATATTATATCATTGACCTCTTATGGTACCAGTTCCTAGTCATGTTAAAAAAACCGATCCATTGAAATTCATTGAATTACCAGCCCATTTATCCTAGTTTTCTTGGTTGTTACCCTTCGTGGTATTTTAAAACATTGTTATATTAACATGAGTCAAAAATTTATCTTAAATTAATTTGGGTCTTAGGTTTGGCTTATTTTTCTTCTCGTTAACCTAAGGTTTCATTTTAAAATCCTTATGTCCCTATCCATCATTTGCCTAGTGGTGGCCCCTTCTTAAGAACTAATAGATTTGGCATATGCAGTTTGTCTAGTTTTTGGGTGGTTGTTTGATTGTCATCAATGAATCACAGCCATTCCCTATTCCCCAGGTCTATTTTGTTCTCCTTTTAATTGTTCCAATCGGCTGGCAGGTGTGAGCCACACGTCTTCTACATTAGTGGGTCTAGTACCTTTGAGTGATCTACAAGTAGTATCTAAATAAAATTGATGGTGGTCATTGGGTGATGTGGCTTCATCTTGTCCACTCCCTGCCACCCTATCCGGCTTTATTTTGTATTAAAGAAATGTCACAAGCTAGCAAGTTGTTGACACTTGAAGTTTCATTAAAGGACCCACCGGTTTTAAAGGAAATTAATATTTTATTTATCAAGATCGACAGTTTATGGCGAGTGACGTGGGTCAATCCTGACCCCCCCACCATCCCATAAGGGACCCATCGTACCTCCAATTTCTTAGTAGGGAGGTAGGTGACTGTGATATGGAATAATCTGTGGGGTCAGAATGACATTAATAAGGGTGATATATGGTGCAAAATAAGAATTGATTTCTTCCGTGTGTGTTAGGGATATGATGGGTATTTTTTATCTCGACTGTCATTTCTATCAGAGGTTTGTACAAGCAGGAAGATTATGCTGAGTTAATGCATAGTAGGAGGTAATGGTTTGAGATCAAATCATGAATGCTCCCTAGTTTCTTAATAATATGAGCTGTAAGTGGATTAATTCATGTGGATGAGAAGGAAAACAAGACACGATAGGCTTTCTATAATGCTAAGTGGGTGATTAACTGTGCAAACAGAGTGGATGCATATCCACATGGATTTTTTTGATTAGATAAAGGCAACAAGGACATGCAATCGAATTATTCATAATCAATTGCCTTGATTTTTATTATCTATCAATCCATCGCGACAGATGATCAATGTTTAAGATTCAAAATCAAATAACTAATTGTCAGATTGCTCGTGTAAGCCTTCCTTGAGTATTAATGGTCAACACACTTAAATTGCTTGATAAAATAAGAGTTGATAGCCATCACTTTTTTTACAAGTGCAATTAGAAATTGATAAGTCAAGTAAAAATTTGAGAAGAAGATGGTATGAAGAACTTTGGCAAGAAAGTTGCAAAGGCATTGGAGATAGTTTCTCTTGGGTAAGTCAGTGTTTACATTTTTTACTGGTTGGCTAGCTTGGAAGAGCTATTATGGGATCGGTAAGTTTTAGTTACCTAGGGTTTTCAAGGGTTGATTGTTTCAAAAATTCACATGTGTTGATAGGTTTTATACATAGTCATGAAGTTTTTTTTTCCTACAAAATTGAGTAGTCTCTTTGTACTGGGGAATTCATAAGTTGTCATCGTGTTATTCTATGAGGATGAGTAAACCCAGTGTATCTACCCACCTGGTACAAAGGTCTAGGAGACTTATTCTACTTGAGTCCCTAGACGATTTACTTGAAACTGAACTTGGAATACTAGGAGCTCCTGTAACACCAAAGGAGGAGAAGAAAGACAGGAAGAAAACTAAGAAGGGTGGCATCAAAAGAACCTATAATTTGAGGAGCAGGGTTGTTTTAGAATAATTGGTGAAGTTTAGAAAGGAAAAAACTATTAAGACTGTGAGGAAAGCAAAGAAGAAAAATAAGTACCACAAGGCTTATGACTCTTACATGGGAAATCACAACTCTCCCATTGAGGTTTCAAATAGCTCTTCAGGTGATGATGGAGATACTGATTCAGAGTATGGCCATTTCCTTCTTACTTTGGTATCATGTGAGGATTTTGATGAGGGAGGGGTAGTAGCTTCTCGAGTTTCAGCAAGAATAGGGAGTGGGTAGACATGCTCTAATTTTAACAAATCAGAGTAGCACCTCAGTTTTATTTATTTTTTGATGACACTAGTACCACAATAGCTTAATTTTCCTCTTCAACGAGCACAATTTTTTTTCTCTTTGTTCCTAACTTGGAAACCTTTTTGGCTTGTGTGATGGAGAAGTGTTGAACACTATTTCTTCAATGGAAAATATGCCTTTTTTGGTTAATATGTAAATTTTTCCCTTGGGTGCTGATGGAGAATCCTCTTTGATCGACACGGATGAAGGATTTTGGAGCTGCTACAACAACTATTGCCTTTTGGAAAGTTGGTTGATCTTCTTCAATGAACTTTATGGACTTTTGTCTTTTGATTTCCCCCCCATTTTTTTATGAGTAAATATAACTGTATAGGGAATATCTAAAATTAAAGTGAAATTAACTATCAAATGGAAATGTGATTGTAATTGTAATTTGGCTTGATGCTTGTCACTCCCATATCTCTATAAATGGGATTTCAGGGTTGGTTATTGTAGTCACCTAAAATTGACCAAATCTTGTGACATTCACTTTTGACATCATTTTTGACATCTTACAACACATTTTATTATAAACATCACATAACCGATTTCATCATCCCTATTATTTAATCTCTAGCCAATTAATTAAATAAATTATATTTATTTAATTAATCCACATTCCCCAAATAATTTAAATAAATTAAATATTTATTTAAATTAATCCTTATCCTCTCACATCTCTTATAACTTAAATAATTCTAAATTATTTAAATTATTTCCCTAAATGACTTGATTCACTTTCTAAATCATCTCTTAAGTTCACTCAATCTCATTTCCATTCTCCTCTTTAGTTAGCTTGATCCACCTTCCATTTCTTCGCCCAAGTTGCACGATCAACTTTCTAATTCCACTATCGCTCATAAAAAGGAAAGTTTTATCCCTTCATCCTCCCATCTTCACCTATAAATTAACCCACAACAAAGCCATTTGTATGGATGAGCTTTCAAGTACCCTTACTTTGTCAAATTTTCTCTAAAATCTTTCATCCATCATCTTTCATCTATCTATTTCTCATCTATCATTTACATCTTAATGTTATGCTGGTGAAATAGTGAGCAACCAACCTAGCTCTATCAACAATCCTTCAAAATCTTGCATTCTCATGTGAGGTTGAGAAGAGCAATGGAGATCAATCAAGTTTAGCATGGAGATTGGTTTGCATTTACATTTATTATTTTTATTTTCATATTATCTTGTCCTTCATTGTGCATTGTTAGGGTTTCATTATAATTTTTTTATACATTTTCCCTAAATTTTTACCCTTAATACAATTACAAGTGGTTTTTTTAGACATTGCTTAGTTGTTTTGGAATTGATCACACAAATAATTGTGAAGGATATTAAACATTTTAGTGTTAAGTCTTAGGTTCAATTCTACTAATATGTATATGTAATCTTGATAGTAGTACTAGCAATATAGAACAAAATAATGCAAATTCGACACCATTTTCTCTCTTATGTATTGGCTTTATAAGCTATGAATAATATAATCAAGGGTTATCTCATTTTTGTTTGTTGATTTCCAATGGATGTATGGTTTTATTCTTTCTTATTGATTCAAAGAATTGATGTAAATGTTTGAATAGAGCTATAGGTTTATATCAAATTAAGTGCTAGGATGCTAGTAAGAAGTGATGGTTGAGATATAATGTTAAAATACTGTAATGCAGTGTTTCAAAGCTTCATATAGTGTCATGTATAAAAATTACTATAAAACTATGTGGGTATTAGAATCGACTTTGTTCCAAGGATGAAGCATTGATCTAAGTGAAGCAATTTTATTGCATTGTGTTCATTAATTTAACAAAAAAACATTCATTAAATCAAATTCTCTGAAATTGGTTACAATTATGTTAGACTTTACCATTCTCATGCTCTGAATATGAAATGTTGTTAAGAAGTTGCCAACTTCTTTAATACATTTTGTTAGTTAAGCCTTTATATGAGATTTATCTATGTTACAATGTTCTTGATAAAAGGAGAGAGGAATATCATATGAACATAATAAGGATTACCCTCCTGGGTGTCACAGAGCCCAAAGGGTAGAAGTATAGGTCTAGCAATCCTTTACTTGTTTGTTGGCCAATCCTTACCCTAGCTAATCATTAGATTTTGGTAGATTCATAGGTAAGTGGTAAGATCAAGTTTTGTTCTAAAAAAATAACCAACACAACACACATCACATATAGTGATTCAAGAAGAGAAAATCACATTTCTCAAACAAGATAAGGTTTCTTATTTCACTAGTCTTTAAAATTAACTAATCCACATAATAGAAACCACCACGGAACATGATGATTGTAACTGTTACCCATAATATTGAGCTTCACATGTAATATGCATAAATTAATTTTTATTTTTAAGTGGGTTTAATCACTTTTTGGTCCCCTTGTGTCACCAAAAAGTGAGGAATTTGTCACTTTTCACTCATTTGGACCTTTTCCTATGGATTTTGAACCCTTTTCAGCCTATTTTCACCCATTTCCAAGGCTTGTGCAGAAGTGTTCTAAAGTGTTGTAAGACATTTTGACACTCTCCTAGGCTTGGCATCACTTAACCAATACATTATTATGCCAAAATAACCACTAAATACACATATATGCCCTATCTTAGTGTGTTTTAATGAAGATAATCCCAAAAAATATAAATAATAACATTTTAATTATCAAAAATCAATAAAAAATGCCCAAGTTGACTAGGTTGCCACCTTGGGTGACCTAGTCCCATGTGGCTTAAAATAACATTTTAAGTTAATATCTTTCAAGATTTAGGTCTCTAAAACCCTAAGGTTAGCCAGTATGAAGTTATTTCAGGAAAGTTAGGGCATTAATTGTATAAATAACCTCCAAAACCCTAATTTCTCATTAGTACCCTCATTTTGCACCTCTCCTTTCAATCTATCTCTCTCACACCAAACTCTTCTTCCTCTGAAGCAAGCTAGGGTTTCACATTCCAAGTCAACAAGCCATCTTTGATGATTGTTGCAACAACACAAGATCTATCATCAAGGCAAGGTAACTCTACTCTGTCATTCTATTCTTCATATTCATGCTTTAAATTTCTATTCATTTTGGTTTAGTTACCTAAAAGGGGTTTGACTAAGGCAAACCCCTAATCCCTAATAATCAACATTTTTCTCTTTCTTGTCTTGTGTGATTGCAGGTTCAGGTACTTTTAAGATCAAAGGATTTGAAGACTTGTTGAAAACTTCTCCTTGCTTTCAAGGTCAAATCATCCACCAAAAATCACTCTCAGGACAAAATATCAAAGGTTCATAAGCAAGAAACTGTAAAGAACTAGGGTGCAAACCTAGGGCTTTCATTTCCACTTCGGAAACTCCAAAAATATTGAAGAGGACTAAGTTGCCAAGAATGGTGACCTAGTCCCTCTAGATAGTCCATTTTGTGATTTTGACATTTCTGGACACCCATTTTGCAAAAAAGGGCTCTAGACTAGTTTTTGGCAATCTGGGACTAGGTTACCCAAATTGTCACAAGTGTCCCTCTCAGCTTCTGCAACATTTCTAGCAGCATTCCAAACCTCCAACAAATCCTCCTTCCATTTCCAGGTACACACATTATAACTCTTTCATTTTTGTATAGTTTAGTGTACATTCTTAGGTCATTTTGTACATGTTTGCGTATCTTCATGTGTTTTCCAACAATTAGATTTCAATAGTTCACATTTAATAGCTAGTTTATATTTCCAGTTCATTGTACTTAGATAGAAACATATCACACACCTCACAAACCCCCAATCTCAAACTCTCTTCTTTGAATGAACACCCAAAAACACTAAAATCATTAAGGTGAAAGAGAGTCCATTCACTTCTTGTTTCTTTGTTTCTTTGTTTTTGGTGGTTCATTTTTGTGAGCCCGATGTCCTTACATCCTTCCTTTCTGGTTTAGAGTCCATCATTGTCCTAGGATTAGCTTGCATTGCATCTTGCATTATTGAAAGTGCATCCTAGGGTTTCAAATTTTGCATTAGTGAAAAGTGCATTTATGTTGCATTTTGCATCTTAGAACATTAGATCTTTCTGAAATTTAGCATTTTTTTTGTTAATTCTATATTACCCTACATAGAAATCACTTGTATCAATCCAAAACTCCTAAACAATCTCAAAAAATTTATCAGGAGGACTAGTTCACCATTCTGGGTGACCTAGTCCCTTCAGGGTTTTGAAACCGCCCTTTACAGAGATGAAAACACTATTTTCCAGCCTTTTTTTTTGTGCCATTACCTACCTGTAGCAATAGGTTGTGTTTCTATTACATGTATTTTTTTAAAATTAGCATAATTTAGCTCATTTCATGCATTGTAAATTTTTTATTTTGCATGTATAAAGTTTCATTTCAAGATCATTGATAGTGTAATCAACAAATTGCCTTCTTTTGCAATTTGAAAATCGAATTTCCTTTATCTTGCATTGTAAATTCTTTAAACATATTCATATATTCATTTTTTCTTTATATTGTTTATAACCTCTTTAAACATGTTAAAGATTCTTTCAATACATTCCCTAGTTATGAGATTCTAGTGAATGAAAATGTTCATAATTTTCCTAAACATAAATAACCTACTATCTCTCTCCTTTGTGAGGATGATGTGCTAGAAGTAAATACAAACATAGATAATTGTGATGATCATAATTGTTCCTCTCTTGATACCTCTCCTTCTAGTGACCAAGGTATCTTGTTAAAGGAAGGGAAAATCATAGAGGATCATGATGGTCTTGCTTGTTCATCTCCTCATCCCGTTTGGGAAGATAGTTTAACACAAGAACATGAAATTATAAACACATTCTTAAACATCACCTTACCTATTCCCCTTAACTATGATGGTCAACCTTTCCCCTCTTCTAATACCTCTCCTCAATGCAAAGAGGATATTTTGGTGTTAGAAGATACCTTTCCCAAGGGTCATGAAACTATTTATTCCCCCTTCCCTCATGCTCCTGTCCTTTGGGTAATCTATTTGACAATCATAGTGGATCTTCTCTTGATGCCTCCCTCCCTTGTGATGAAGCATGTGATGAACCTCTACCATTCTCTCCTACTAGGGTAGATGGTATAGAACTAGTGAATGATACCTTTGAAAATCAAATAGACTCCTCTCCTAACCATCCCTCTCCTCCCTATCCCATCAATGATCATTCCTATATTAGTGATGATGTCGCTTTAGAAGAACCAAGAGTTGAATTTCAATAACATGAGGCTTGTAGTTCTCCTAAACACTTTCCTTCTAGGGTATTTATCATGATGCAAGCCAAAGATAACATTGACTCTCCTCCCCAAGGAGATGTTAATATTATTTAAACTCAGCTCATCCTTTCCCCACCTAAGCCTAATGTATTGGATAAATTGATTCATAACACCATTTGTCATACACATTACACCCAAAACCACCCGTGTTCAACCATCAACCTCAACTCCCTTACCTTCATCCCATCCCATTCTTCCCGCTACTCCTCACTTCAATTCATTTCTTAGGGAGTATGACCTTGTTGACCAACTAAGGAATACTCCCACTAAAATATTTTTATGGAACCTTATCCAAACCTCCCCTCACTATCACAACATGATGCAAGATGCATTACAAAAAATTAACATCCCTTCTAATGCACAAATGAATGACATTGCAACTATGATCCAAGGCTTGAACGTTGACATTATTTTCCACCAAAGTGAGCTCCCTCCTTTGGAAGTGAAAAATAAAGTTGAATCTTTGATGATCATATCTCAATATAAAAGCACAGGGATCAAGTGAACCCTTGTTGATAATGGCTTCGTTGTCAATGTGTGTACTGTCAATCTCTTGGATAGGCTCCATATTGATAGATCAACCATCCAACCTTCCTCCATATCCCTCACTGGATTTGACAGTATCAGACAAAAGAAAATTGGTGTGATCATTTTACCTCTTACCATTGGATTGGCCACCTTAGACACATCGATCCATGTTATGACAGATGACGTTTCATCTAACCTCATCTTAGGTAGGCCATGGATTCATGCAATCAAGGGTGTTTCTTCCACACTTCATTGAAAGATGAAGTACATCTACAACAACAAAGTGTACACCATTAACATTGATCCTGAACCTTATAGTATCTTCCACCTTAAGAAAACCAAATCCAAACCCTTCACCACTACACCCACCAAACAAGTGGAACCCGTACAACCAAATTCCTTGGATGATGTTTTGGATTACTTAGACTTCTCCCCTCCTTTACTAGCTAAAACCAAGACCCACACCACAAACTCTACAAAGGGAAACATAGTCTTGTTAACACAGGAATTTTTCGATCCTTCGATAGCATCCACCTCAACTCCTTTAACCACTAATGCAAACAATGAACCCTCACCCAATCCAAAAAAGCTGAAAAAAGATTTATGGAAAAGGTTATGAGATCATGAAGAAACTTGGCTATAGTAGAAATGTTTGTGGTGCTAACAAACAATTTATCTGCAACCCTATCAAGCCTAACATACAAACAGCAACACATCATGGTCTTGGATTCTTTCCTTTCATCGAAATCGTCAAACCTTCTTCCAACACCAACCCTATCTCACATCACCCTTCTAACCCAACCTTCAAAAGTGATCCCTTGAAACCAACAAAGAACTCTTTTCTTACAACCAATGTCATCTAGCAACCTCCTCTTGATTCAGATATTACACACTCCTCTAAGAGAGTGTATAATGTCTCCCCATCTATAGTGCCTTGCATAGGTATGACATCCTATACTAGGGAAGACCCTTCTTTGTTGCATGCCAAAATATCACCTTCCACCCTTGATCAATAGGGTATCTTGTTGAGACTCCTCCAAGATCACTTGATCTCGATTCCTCCCAGAACGTGAAATAAATGTTACAACAAAAATTTATTTTGTTCCTTGCACCGAGTTCATGGTCATGACACTAACGAATGTAAGGCCTTAGGAAACACAATCCAACATCTTAAGTAGCTTGGCACTCTCCCTCATGAGGGGGAAACTCACTCCTCTAATTGATACAAATTCACCCCCCCTTCATCCCTTCAAGCCCTTTCATCTCACTCTTGTCTTGCACTAAGTGGGGGCAAGAGGTTAGTTAGCCTTTCCTCCCTCGTATGTCACTTGTTGTCTCTTTCGACTACTCGTTAACTTTTCATGAACATTTAAGATCAAGCTTGGGATGTGGACAGCATGTCTTAAGTTGACTCACATGTGACATACTACTCCTCATGACATAACTTTTTGTAACCATATGACTCAGCATAGGGATTTTCGAACAAGCTCTCATGTCCCTTTCCTCTTCTACTTTAAAGAAATTTCTCATAGTATGATGTTTCACAATTCCTTTAAAGTGGGGCCATACATCACCACTCACATTTCATTGTGCGATCTTCTTTTTCCTTGCGATCGCTTCTCTTGAAAACATTACACACAATGTTGTTCAAGATGAGACATCTGCATTTTTCCTCTTTTGCATACAAGATGAGCCCTTTCCTCTCTTGCATACAAGATGAGTACATTTGCATCTTTTCCTCTCTTGACACATTATGTATAATGTTCCTTAAGATTGAGACATCACGTGAACAAAACAAAATCCCTTTGAACACCATCATTTCAAAACATCACTTTCTTTTGTGGTTCCTTATCAAAGCTATCATGAGGTATAACTTTGGTATGGTTTGAGCGGGAATCCCAAAAAGCGGCATGGCTTTCCCCATAGCCACCTTTGTGAGTACATACCAACCATGTGTATGTTTCTCACCTTTTGGGACCTCTCACCCCGAGGACAACCTGATGTTTTGTGGCCCCAGAGTGAGCACATCTTTTTCACCCTTTCCATTCTCTTCACACTCAACCTTGTCATTGCATGATCATGCATCTTGTCTTGTTGTAAAGTGGTAACTCTTGAATGTCTTTTGCATTGATGTTGAATTGACTTGGAATCTCAAATCCTTGGGGGCTTGACCACCCCCTTCATCTTTACTATTCTTCTTTCCCATTGTTTTCCATCTCCATTGGGCTACTTTAGTGTGATTTTGAAGCAAGTTTACCCTCTCACTAAAGTGGGGGCAAAATGTGTCACCAAAAAGTGAGGAATTTGTCACTTTTCACTCATTTGGACCTTTGCCTATGGATTTTGGACCCTTTTTAGCCTATTTTCACCCATTTCAAAGCCTTGTGTAGAAGTGTTGTAAAGTGTTGTAAGACATTTTCACACTCTCCTAGGCTTGCCATCACTTAATCAAAACATTATTATGCCAAAATAACCCATTAATACACATATATGTCCTATCTTAGTGTGTTTTAATGAAGACAATCCTGACAAAAATAAATAATGACATTTTAATTACCAAAAATCAATAAAAAATTCCCAAGTGGACTAGGTCACCACCCTGGGTGACCTAGTCCCATGTGGCTTAAAATAACATTTTAAGTTAATATCTTTCGATATTTAGGTCTCTAAAACCCTAAGGTCAGCCAATATGAAGTTATTTCAAGCAAGTTAGGGCATAACTTGTATAAATAACCTCCAAAACCCTAATTTCTCATTAGGTAACCTCATTCTCCACCTCTCCTCTCAATCTCTCCCTCTTTCACCCAACTCTTCTTCCTCTAAAGCAAGCTAGGGTTTCACATTCCAAGTCAACAAGACATCTTTGCTGAAGCATTCAAGGGCTAATTGCTGCAACAACACAAGATCTCTCATCAAGGCAAGGTAACTCTACTCCATCATTCCATTGTTCATATTCATGCTTTACATTTCTATTCATTTTGGTTTAGTTACCTAAAAGGGTTTTGACTAAGGGAAACCCCTAATCCTTAACAATCAACATTTTTATGTTTCTTGTCTTGTGTGATTGCAGGTTCAGGTACTTTGAAGACTTGTTTAAGATTTCTCCTTGCTTGCAAGGTCAAATCACTCTCAAGCCTGAATATCAAAGTTTCAGAAGCAAGAAACTATCAAGAACTAGGGTGTAAACCTAGGGCTTTTGTTTCCTCTTCAGAAACTCCAAAAATATAGAAGAGGACTAAGTCACCAAGAATGGAAACCTAGTCCCTCTAGATAGGCCATTTTGTGATTTTGACATTTTTGGACACCCATTTGGTAGAAACAGGCTTCAGACCAATTTTCAAGAATCTAGGACTAGGTCGCCCAGAATGGCCCAAGTGTCCCTCTCGGCTTCTGCAACATTTCCAATAGCATTCCAGACCTCCAACAAATCCTCCTTCCATTTCCAGGTACACACATTCTAACTCTTTCATTTCTATATAGTTTAGTGTACATTCTTAGGTCAATTTGTACATGTTTGCATATCTTCATGTGTTTTCCAGCAATTAGATTTCAATAGTTTATATTTAATTGTTAGTTTACATTTCCAGTTCATTGTACTTATATAGATGCATGTGACACACCTCACAAACCCCCTTCTTTGAATGAACACCCAAAAACACCAAGAACATTAAGGTGAAAGAGAGTCCATTCACTCAAACGTTAGCTTCTAGGGTGAAAAACCCTAGAGGCTCATTGGGGAATCCTCATTCCCTTCTTGTGTATTTGTTTTTGGTGGTTCACCCCCATCTTTGCATATGTACTTATTTTAATATTATATTTATAGTAAATATATTATATTAAATATTTACACATATTTATTATTACATTATACATAAAGTAATAAAATATAAAGAACAACCATAAAGATATGGATTTTCTATTTGGATAAGTTACTAATTGATTTGTATAAATGAAAAGGTATTAGTGTTTTATTGTATGGTGAAGGAAAATAAAAATATAATGTTTTAGAAGATAAAGAAGATATAGAGATAAAGATAGAAAGGGATGCAAGAGATAGAGATATAGGAATAGATAGGCGAGAGAAGATGGGAGAGAAACAAATAGATACAAAGAGGTAGAGATAGATAAAGAGATATAAAGAAAGAGAGAGGTAAAGAGGGATGAGAGAGAGATAGATAAATGCAATGAGCAAGAAGATACAAATGTGAGTGGTTAAAAATTTAAATAATAAAAATGTTTAAAGGTATCATTGAATGATAGTTATTGAAAAAGATTTATAGTTTTCTTAGTAATTTTTTTACTAAAATATTTATAAATAACTTTATAAAATAATTTTACAAATAAAAATACATAAATATGAAATACTTAATTGCTAACAAAACTAAAAATAATAAATATTATATTTTCATAATCCATTTTAAGTATATTGCAATATTGCAAAGCTTTTAGAAAAATTGTATGAGATATTTTGAATTAATATTTTGGATCACTCTCCATGACTCATTATAAGATCTTGAGGAAAACTATAAGTAATTTTAAATATCAACTGGTCATTCAATAACACTTTTAGGTTTCGCTACTAGTTTTTAAGAATATCATTGGTGTAATAGTTTTAAATAAATTTTATAATTTGCTAAATAGTAGTAAGTTTAAGTGTCTTATAATATGTCAATATTAATGATAATCGTAATGATACCATTTTTTTTTATGAATATGAAGCTATCTATATTAATTTAAAGATCAGATTACAGATTCACAAAAATATGGTGGGTGGTAAAAGGTACACCCTGAAAGTCACATGGGTAGTGCCCAGAAATAACCAAAAAACAAGTCACATGGGCCTAGCCCAGAAGTCCAAGAGCATAAGAAATAAAAACAACAAGCATGCCATTAAGTGGTGAAATAAGTGCTAGCAGAGAAGGGAGGGTCTTTGTCATCCATATTTTTCCCCCATACATTAGTGGGGTTTGGAGTGATGTCGGGAGGAGCACCCCATCCATCATCATCATCTTTCTTATATTTATCTTCTTCCTTGCACTAGACTGAGATTGTAAGTGCTAGCAACGAAAATCTTTTACCATTATCTATTCATCCAGAACCAGAGGCAAGCGGAGTATCAGAGGGCTACCTAGAATCACCACAACCACTCCCCGAAGTACCATTGGAAGGCCATCCCAAACTAGCCTGTGGCGGAGGAGAGTGAGCATGACGAGGAGAGCAAGAGTCCCATCGAGCAGGAGGCCGAGAGAGGGGATGTGCGAAGCCACTCTGTTGTTGGCCCCAAGAGGGTGACTGGCTATAGGAAGAGGAGGGAAAGTTGGTGACTCGAGCCACAGTGCACGAGGCATTTCCCTAGTGGTCCATAAGGACTTCTAGGTGAGCCACCTCTAGTGCAACCTTGTTTGCTTGCACCTATATCTGTAAGAGCACATTAGAACAAATAACTCCTTTAGCATAGAGAGAAAAATTAATATCCATTTGAGAATGATAAAATATGTAGAATTTTTTGTCTTTCCAGATGTTGAAGAGGATTTCCACCTTGAAAATGTGCCAAAGCTAGGTGAACTTAGCAGAGATCCCAGGTGGATCTCCCAGTAGAACCATATGCCAAGAAAAAGGTTTCATCCGAAAGGGCCGAAAGAAGTCATGAATCCAAGTCCAAAGATGTTGAGCCCTAGGACAAAACCAAAAAATATGCTTAAAGCTTTTAGGTTGCCCACAAAAAGGGAAACAAAGGTCCTAGACCCCCAAGTGTATAAGATGAGATCCCACAGGCAAGCCTTGGAAAAGAATACACCAAGCAAAGTGGGTCAACTTCGAATTAACACTTGTAGACCAAGTGGCAAAAAATATTTTTTGCCAAACTTGAGCAGAGGAGTGAAGAAGCCACCTCTGGTTCAAACTGTTGATCATACGAAAATGGGGTGAAATCCACCTATAACCAAGCTGCTGCTTGTAGCTCTTGAGAGGAGTATTTGGAAACCACTTCCAGTCTTTCCACCAAGGTTTGTTCCCATGGGGTGATCCCACAAATTTGGTTTACAATTTCTGAGAGGAATTGATTTATGCTGAAATCACATATTTTTAGACAATATAAAGATTTAAGCCTTTAAAAGTTCCATTTCAAGGATTCTAATTGAAGAGGGTTTGATCAAACTACCTTAGATCAAACCCCCTTGGCTACAACCTCACTAGTTTTAAACCATACCTATAATTGAGTCTCTTTTACACCCATCAAAATGCTGATAAAAAATCACTTTTGATTTACCATTTGGGGGATCAAATGAATTCATTTAAAATTTATTTCAAATTATTATGGTAGTCCTCGAAATGAGTTATCTCACAAATATAATTTTAATATTTTTTGGTTTTATTATGTATTTGTTTTCTTAGTTTTATTAAACATAGGTTTTTCACTCAAAATGAAGCTCTTTGTTTTGCACATGTGGAAAAATAGAAAATTATCAAAATATTTTTTTTTTAAATATGTTCGTGTTGGGTATTGATGTCCTTGATCCATTTAAAAAAATAAAATTGAATTTTGATACATACAGAAAAAGTTATGTTGTATACAGTCCACCTCTGTCTGAATTGCAATTGGTTTGAATTTGAAACTCTATTAAGGAAAAACTATTCAATAAAAAACTATGATACCAAATGAAAGTGCTAGATATCATAGTTACAAATCTAAATTTGAAAAAAAAAAGAATTTTATCCTTCATACAAAAAAAGTTATGTTGTATACGGTGAGCGTCACTTTTTAAAAATGTTGTTTTCTAAAAAAAACCAGTTTTCGTGGGAGATGGAAAAAGAAGTGCAATCTTATTCCAAGAATTTTGAAAAAAATATTTTTAGAATCTAGAGAAAACATTTGATGAGACTCTAGTTTGCATCATGTTCAAATTCCTCACGGTTTGGCCGCTATAGGTGCCTGAATGTGAATATTTAGTTAAAAATAATAATTCCAATGTCCAGTTTGGCCAAAAATTGTAAACCACTATTGTGGGATCACCCTATGAATGCCAATTTTATGAAGCATTTCTACTAGAATGGCACTCACCAAACTGCCAAAAGTAGCACGGTCCTGGTTTTGAAGTCTGCACTCGGTCTTAAAAGTATCCCACTGCATAATATGCATAGTGGGTCGATGAAAGACCTATTGTAGGGTCTGAATTCCCTTTTTGTGAAATCTAAGTGCTTTAAGCCAAGGCGACTTAGCCAAAGGCTAACCATTATGCTCAAGAAGAGGAGACCACCAAATATTCTGCTCATTAAGATAAATCTCATCATGAAATCTAATATTGGCCCATCAGAGCCAAGGCTTAACAACCTCCTAGGCATGCCAAATGCTTTTGGCCACAAAATTTCCAACAATTTGAATAGACTCCTTCATAACCAGGAGGGTTTGGAAGCCTATTCCTTTCTAGGTGGGTCTATGAATGGGAAATCTAAGTCTATCAACAAGAAACCCAGAATAAATACAATACTTGAGGAGAATCTTCCAAGCTTTATCTTCAGTGAGCATCTGGATAATCCACTTGACACAAAGAGCAGTCCCTTGCCATTGAGTGGAGAGTAGCCCAAGTCCTTCAGAATCTTTGGGGAGGCAACATAACTCCCATGCAACATGATGGAAACCCTTGTGGGTTTTAGAGGAGGCCCATACAAAATCTCGAAGAAATCTTTCATGCCTAACATAGGCAGCTTTGGAGGGAGCCCAACAAGAAGAGTAGTAAACATGAGTGGCCTCAAAAACTTTAGAGCACACCTGGAATTTTCCAACCAGAGAAAGAGGCTTGGTAATCCATTAAGAAAGCTTATGCTTGACCCTGGAGAAAAAAACATTCCAAAGCTCCTTAGGAGAGGCCTGAAAAGCAGAAGGGATGCCCAAAAGATGAAATATCTCTCCCTGCCCAATCCACTTCCAATTATAGTTTTGAAGCCACACGAGTGGGTAATACAGATTGCCTGTAACATAAGGTCTTGTGCCATTGGATGGTAGAGTTGGAGGCTAGATATAAAGTGTTGAGAGAATCAAGGGTAGCAATGATCGATTCTTCTTCATCCAAGAGAGTGAGAAAGGAATCATCTGCAAAGTGGCCATTACCAAGCTGCTTCTAAGAGTTAGGGAGAAAAATCCCTTTGACACACTACTGAGAAATTCTATGGGCCAGAAGGTAGCTAAAGCCCTTAGCCACAAGCACATACAAAGAGGGGGTGAGAGGAAACCCCTTCCAAATTGAGCAAAAAAGGCCAAAAGCACAAGATTGGCGAAGATTAATGGTGATGCAAGCTAAGGCATCAACAAAAAGCATACAAATAGACTGAATGAAATTGGGCCCAAACCCCAAAGCTTGCAACATCGCAAGAATGGAAGGCCATTCAATGTGGTCATAGGCTTTGGAAAATTCAATTTTCATGAACACAACTTTTTGATTTGAGCACCGGGCCCACTCCATGCCTTCCCAAACAATAATAATATTATCCAGAATGAACCTATATTTGATGAAGCCAGTTTTCTCTGGGCGCACAATATAAGGCAAGAGATGGTAGATTTTCAGAGCCAGAGCCTTGGAAATGATTTTGTAGGAGACATTGACAAGCGTGATGGTCCTCCAATTGCAAATGTTCTCCAGATCCCAAGTCTTAGGTATGAACATTATATTTCCCTTATTTATTAAATTACCTAGAGAGTTGGTTTGAAAAGCCTCAAGGTAAACATGATGTAGATCATGCCCAACATAGTACTAAAGGGCTTTGTAGAATTCACAAGTGAAGCCATCAATCATAGGGGCCTTGTCATCATCCATAGAAAAACAACTTCCTTAAGATCATTAATTGTCAAAAATTTATCACAAAAAAATTTCTAGGCTAAAGAAAGCCTATGTGACACAATAGCAAGGTAGTCTGGAAGGGCTTGTTGTCGCACAAGCATGGAGTCCTGTGTAGTGAAAACCTTCTCATAATGTTGCACAAAATCCTGGAGAATGTCAGGGAGCTTAGAGAGCACTCGAGTGTCATCCTTAATTTTTTTGATGCCTGGGGATGAGTGCTTAGCATGAAGTGCCAAAAAAAATTATTTGGAGGCAATGTCACCGATCTTAAGCCAATGTAGCTAAGCTTTGATTTGTGCTCCTCTAGCAACATAATTATCAGCCACTTTCTTTTTGTGCCTTAATTCCGCCAACCTAACTTGAAGTGACGAGGAAAAAGGATTGGCCGCCAAAGCCTCCATAGTTGAAGCAAGTCAGCAGTGGTTGCCTCATAAGATCATCGATGAAAAATGGCCAGCTGGCACCCATAAATGCGCAAGAATCAAGCAGCACGTGTGATGGAATCATTGCATAAGGTAATCCATCATATTTGGCCTACTAGTCTGCACTCCAAATTCCACACTTGATGAATGTGAGCCAGAGTGGGCTTGTGGCAGAGAAAAGATATGTTCAAATAGAATTGAGTTTTACATGTGCGAGGCTGACAAGACACCCATTCTATATGGAAATAAATTAGGAAGTGATCAGACAGAGTCACATCCACTAACGGCTTCATTAACAAGGCAAAGCTGGTAAAAAAAAAAAGATTGAGCTGAGATCATGGCATGATCAAGGTGTTTGAATACTCTGATAGAACCAACCCTTTAATTACACCAAGTGTGCTAGAGGGAATGAGAATGGCAGTGCCCAATATTGGGATTAAAAAGCCCCAATTTATTATGCATGTAAAACCATGCCTCCCATTCACCAGCTACCCAATGGAAGGGCGAGGTGCCATCCTTTTCATACACCACCTCGACCATATTAATATCCCCGCAGAGTAACCAGGTGACAACTAGTAAAGAATCAACAATCCAACACCAAAGCAAAGAGTGCTCCACAACATCATTAGAAACATAAACATTAATAATCTCAAAGGAATGATTAACAATGTTAAGGAGAATCCAAACTATCCACTGAGAAGGATCAGTCCCATAATCCACAACACAAGAATGCAAACGCGGGGACAAAAGAGTGATGGCTCTGCCATGCCCAACTTCATGCAAAGTGAAAAACATAGTACTGGTTGGCCAAATAGAATGGCAAGCCGAAGCAAGCAAAAACCTAGAAACATTAACTTCTTGGAGACAAAACACTTCAGTACCAAGATATTTCTGTAAGGTATCTCTAACAGAATACTTTTTGGAGAGGTCTATTAGATCTCGAACATTCCATGAGAGAAAATTCATGGATGAAACTCTTCCATGCTTTCGAAACCCAGTTCCTCCTCAACTAGGGAAGAGAAACTATTCTTTGAGAAATCTTGTGGAAATGAACCAAGCTGAATAGGGGGTGAAAACCTATTCTTTTCTAGCACATATTCTCCTTCTTCAGGTGGTGGAGACAGACTATAAGACTTTCATTCAGCTCCCGTCATGGTAGGGATATTCAGCTGAGCATACATAACAGAAGCAGGCTCAGGTGTCACCTTTTACTTGGGATACACCGAAATAGTAGCAGCTCCAGAAGGAAAGTTTTTCCCCTTCTCTGAAGGGTTTGAAACAACTTTGGATGGTTCAGAGGCCTTGGGGGCCGACCCAGAACCAGTTGAATTATTTTTTCGATTTGTAACCATGGTCCACTTTGGTTCAGCCTTAGCAAGCTTTTCGACATTTCATGATGGGGATGGTGTGCAAGGCACTGTCAAAGGGAAGTCCTTGATCTTGTGGTCAACTAACTGGCATCAATAGCATATGTTAAGAAAATTGAAATACGTGACTTTATGGGTGTGCCTAATACCTCCTATTTGAATATCCATAGATTCTTTCAAGTCCTTGGATAGGTCCACCTCCACACGGACCCTCTTCTAGGGCTGGGCCTGGAAAAACTTATTTGGTTCTATACAAACAACCCTCCCCAAAGAGGAAGCAATGTGATTCAGAAAGGGAACACAAGGAAAAGGCATATGAGGGAACTCAATCTAGACTAGAACTCATTTTTTGGTGTTGTCTGAGATAGAAAAATCTTGGGTCCATGCTTGGAAAATCAACAAGGATGACCTAACATACCAGGGGCCCATGGCCTAAAATAGCCTAGACATGATTAAATTCCGCAAAGAGGAACAAGAAAAAACCCTTGGTCAAGTTTTGGACCATATCAAGGCAGACCCCATGAGGGACCCAAGCCTTTCTAGCCCATTCTTTCAACACACTTTCGGGGGGAGTCCTCCCAACAAAATAACCCACAAGGGTGTGTTGTTCAAGCCATTGGAAAGTAGAATCAAAATCTAGTAAAGGAAAAATCACATCAGCTAGGGTATCAGAATTCTTACCTCGTGAAAGACTTTCAAAACAAATTTTTGAGGATGTTTGTTCGAAGGAGGATCCATTGAACTGTGTCGATGAACCTTTAACACCAGCATGAATTACTTGGTTAGAGCTGGTTGAAAGCATAGTAAACCCCTAAAACTATAGTAAATGCAGTCGTACTCAATGAGTGAGGATTTTTCTTGCGTAGTAGGCACAGTATGATGCAAGAGGGGCCAAGGATGACCACAGAAAACAAAAAACCCTAGCAAAGTTCATACACCCAACCTCATAAAGATACCATTTTAAAAATATATTAATTTAAAAAATTAATAAAATGGTAGAATTTATTTCTCATAATAGAGAGAAATGTGATTGATATTATATATTTTAATAAGTAATAGATTTATTTGTTTGCAATGGAGAATAATAGTTTATAAAAACACAAAAAAGTCATATATTAGCATTTTGCATGTAGCATGACAAATGGTACTAGCATATATATTTTTAAAATGTCTATCTAGAAGACATCCTAGATATTAGTATTGATGCATGAGCATCCAGTGGTGTAGGCCAATCTTGCATCACCCAAAAAATGTTATTTTTTAATTTTTCTTTAATTGTTTTGAGTCCATTGATGAAAATTAAGGGGTGTAAGATTGTGAGAAGCCAAAAAAGGTGAAAAATAGATACTTAATATTTTTAGTAAGTTGGCCTAAAAGAGCTTGTATAGACCTCAAAATTTACCGCAAGGAGAAAAACTAAAAAATATTTCTGACAATAGAAGAATCATCTCAATACCCTGTATAGTTTGGGAGATATTAAAGTTTCTATCTTGAGAAAATTCTCCAATGCATCTTCAAATTTAAATTTAAAAACCTTAGTGTGGCAATAGAAAAATTATGCCTTTTCCTTGCTTGATTTGGGAATAAGTAATGCTAAATTGGACTTGATATTGCCTTGATCTAGTGTTGTGATGTGTTTTACACATCCACAATAGCTTTTTGGTCCCTTTTTAAAGTTAAATTAAACTAAATTTCCCTTAATTTAGTGTTGTAAAGTGTATTTATTTACACCTTCCCATTAAATTTAGGAGGCTTGTAAACTAAATGGACCTAATCTAGTGTTGTAATGTGTTGTACACATTCACATGGGATTTTGGGCCCTTCTAAACTAAATAGAACCATTTTGCCTTAATTTAATGTTGTAAAGTGTATTTATTGCACTTTCACATTGATTTTTGATCCCTCTTGAATTTATAACCTATATATCATCATTAATAGGCCCCTAAGACCCTATATTGTGCATCCCAAGGCATATTTTAACTAAAATCTTGACATAAACCTCATATAAACTTAATTTCTGGAATCCTCGACATTCTCTCTTCAAATAGGCCTTGTGGGACCCATACTCCACCTTGGGAATATGAGTCACAATGGAACCCCTAAATTTTTTTTGGTTCTATTTCTAAAAAATTTGTAAAATTCAGCTAGTTTCAAATTGTCTCGACTTAGGGTTTTGCACAATGTTCTTGCCTTTGGATTTTGTTTCTAGGATCGCTCTATTGAAACCCTAACTCTTAGCCCTTTTCAATGTCATGATCCATTGTTTAATTTCTATTGCCCGTCCACAATCATCCTAAAACATTTTTTCATTGGAGCTCATGAAATTATCGACCCCTTGTGCATAGGTCATAAACATATTTTATTTTAAAAGGTCATCTGATTGACCTTGTTTGGCCTTTACATCCTTTGAAAAATATGTTTTAAAGTCCTTTATGGCCTTTTATACGTTGTCTTAGATGGTCCCCTTTCTTAAAACAACTCATGAGCACTTTGCTAAATTATTCCACTTAAGTCTCATCTACCGCTTCCATTTATTTCTCATCGTGGATAGTTTTATTAATGTAAATTTACATCCACAATGAGCGATGAGCAGTGTTTCTTTCATTTCACATATTGTGAATGGCTTTAAGAACTTTTGATTCATATCAGCGATGCGTGATGCTTGATTTTCTCTTTATATCGCTAGAGGTTTGACTATCACTAATTGCTCTTGAGTTTTGAGTTTTGAATTAGTGATGAGTGATGCCCTCAGGGCTCTTTGTATTTATTTTCTTCACTCATCACAAATAGCTATGCACTTTTCTTTTTCAGATTGGCGATGAGTGATGGGGTCTCTAGTCAATATGTGTCATCATTGTTTTGAAAGGGGTAAATGAGTGATATGTTTGTGATCATTGATATCAAAGGAGGATACACATGGCCTAATTAGGTTCCATCACTATTTTTTATTCATCATTCATATGGTCTAGAATTTTAAACATAAATCATTAATGCACAACATGAGGTGAAGATTTTCAAGAGGGATAGTGATCCAACAGTTTAGATTCCATTGCATCGGTGCTCTTGTCATTGATTGAACCCTAGAGAGTTGGGGTAGATCCACGATAGATGATGGGATGTTTGAGGGATTATTCTTAGATTTTTAAGTTCTTTGTAGTTTGCTGATGTAAATGAAAGAGCATGGACTAGGGTGGTGATGCATGATAATTGCCAGGTTAAAGATGACTAATGAAGTTAAGATTAAATGTGGCAACTCTCTAAGGTGGTATCATCATTTTTTGAGGCACAAGTTGTAAAAGCTAGAAATTTTGTTTAAGGATCACCATTGATGGTGTGTTAAATCCAACAAGATTGATGACCTAGATTCAAAGTCAATCAACTAAGTTGTCAAATTTCTCATGTGAGGCTCTCCTTGATCATTAATAGCTACACACTCTTGATATTGCTACTTAATGTGGATTTCCTTTCATTTTATCTCACCATTTGTAGCCATCAATAATTGGGAAAAGGGAGCCAGAGGAGGAGCGCGTGAGTCTTTGGTTTTAATTATAGAAGTATTGAAGTGTCTATCCCTTGTAAGTTGGTTTTCATATGAGCTCTATTTTAAGTCATGCATTATTTGGTTTGAGAGTTTCATTTTCTAGGATAGTGAGTTTTGATTTTCTATAGTTGTCACTGGGTCTGGTAGGGATTGTCTAGTTGTGAGGGTTTCCTTTTCTAAAAAATAATTTTAGGATATTAGGTCGGTGATACTCCTCATAATTAGTGGTTTACTAGTTTTTCGATGTGTCATAGAAGAATGGGTAAGTCAGATGTGTCTATTCAAACAATTAGGAGGTACAAGAGGCTTAGTGCGTTTGAATTTCAAGAGGACATATCTATAGTTGAACATGAGGTACCTGAAACTTCTACACCACCAAAGGGGAAGAGTAGAGCTTGTGGAAAAAACAAGAAAGATGGTGTCAAGAGCACTTACAATTTGAGGAGTCTTGTTATTTCAAAAGAAGTGCTCAAGTTTAAAAAGGAGTTGGTTAATCTTAGGAAAAAAGGAAGGAAGAAAGTATGTGCAAGATCATAATGGAAAAAAAAGGTCCTTAAGTGGCAATAAAATTTAGAAAATCAGAGTTAAGAAACTTCATGTAAAAATTTGAATAAGTTATCTATATTATTTAAAAAATATGTAAGAATAGAATCTTTATAAAATTGAATGTTCTAAACTACTAGGCTTTTTTTTTTTTTTTAAATCTATTTGGTGAAAATTTAAAATTTCAATGCAGTAGTACTTAAATTTCAAGGAAAAAATAAAAAGTAGGTATCTGTCTAACCACACTAACCACAATAAAATGATAATATTTTTTTATAATATTTTAGATATAAGTAGTGGACTCATGTCCCGATGTGATGCATATTTTTTTGTATTTTTTTTCCAAGTAAATAATTAAGTATGATCTTTTTATTACAAATTTTACAAAATATAAAAACTTGTATGTCTAACCACCTTAACTTGGTCAAAACTTCATGAAATTCAATTTTTTTTTTCAATCCTATATTATGCAAAGCATAGAATGTGACACATGTTTCGGATTCCAAAAATGTGATACCGTTTGAAAGTTATATACACGTTTTTCAATCAACCAATCAATTAGGACTTTAGTTGTAATTCAAATAGAAAATGAATAATAATAATTTATTAAATTAAAAGTAAAGAATAATTTATATTGGTAGAAAGCTGAGAATCTCCTTTAAAAGCCCTTTTCGTTTCATAAATTTTGGGTACAAAAAAATTCATTAGCCACATGGGCCATCATATCACTTAGATATCGCCACTTTTTGGCCCATCATGATCCTGCACATACCCAAGAAGAATAAGTATCACAAGGCTTATCTAGGGAGGCACAACTCTCCCATTAAACTTTCAGACATCCCTTCAGATGATGTAGGAGATATTGACCTAGAGTATGGCCATTATCTACTTTCTTTGGTGCCATATGAGGATTCTGATGAGGGAGGAGTAGTTTCTCCTCCAGTTTCAGTGAAAAAATGGAGTGGGTGAGCATACTCTAATACTGACGAACCCCAGTTTCAAAGTGTCTCGACTTAGGGTTTTCCACATTGTTCTTGCCTTTGGATTTTGTTGTTAGGATCTCTCTATTGAAACCCTAACTCTCAGCCCTTTTCAATGTCATGATCCATTGTTGACCTTCTATTGCCTGCCCACAATCATCCTAAAACATTTTTTCATTAGAGCTCATGAAATTATCGACCCCTTGTGGATAGGTCATAAACATATTTTATTTTATAAGGTCATCTGATTGACCTTGTTTGGCCTTTACATCCTTTGGAAAATATGTTTTAAAGTCCTTTGTGGCCTTTTATACGTTGTCTTAGATGGTCCCCTTTCACAAAATAACTTACGAGCACATGCTAGATTATCCCACTTAAGTCTCGTCTACTGCTTCCTTTTATTTCTCATCATGGATAGTTTTATCAATGAAAATTTACATCCACAATGAGCGATGAATGATGTCTCTTTCATTTCACATATTGTGAATGGCTTTAAGAACTTTTGATTCATATCAGCGATGTGTGATGCTTGATTTTCTCTTTATATTGTTGGAGGTCTGACTATCACTAATTTCTCTTGAGTTTTGAGTTTTGAATTAGTGATGAGTGATGCCCTCATGGCTCTATGTATTTATTTTCATCGCTTATCACAAATTGCTTTGCACTTGTCTTTATCAGAATGGCGATGAGCGATGGGGTCTCTAGTCAATATGTGTCATTGTTTTTTTGAAAGTGGTGAATGAGCGATATGTTTGTGATCATTGATTTCAAAGGAGGATACACATGTCCTAATTAGGTTTCATTGCTATTTTTTATCCATCATTCATATGGTCTATAATTTTAAACATAAATCAATGATGCACAATGTGAGGTGAAGATTTCCAAGAAGGACAGTGATCCAATAGTTCAGATTCCATTGCATCGATGCTCTTGTCGTTGATTGAACCCTAGAGAGTTGGGGTAGATCCACGATAGACGATGGGATGTTTGAGGGATTATTCTTTCATTTTTCAGCTCTATGTACTTTGCTGATGTAAATGAAAGAGCATGGACTATGGTGGTGATGCATAATAATTGTCAGATTAAAGATGACTAATGAAGTTAAGATTGAATGTGGCAACTTTTTGAGGTGGTATCATCATTTTTTAAGGCACAAGTTGTAAAAGCTAGAAATTTTGTTTAAGGATCACCATCGATGGTCTTTTAAATCAAAAAAGGTCGATGACCCAAATTCAAAGCCAATTGACTAAGTTGTCAACTTGCTCATGTGAGGCTCTCCTTGATCATTAATGGCTACACACTATTGATTTTTCTACTTAATGTGGATTTCCTATCATTTTATCTCACTATTTGTGGTCATCAAGAATTGGGCAAAGGGAGCCAGAGGAGGAGCATGTAAGTCTTTGGTTTTAATTATAGAAGTATTGAAGTGTCTATCCCTGGTAAGTTGGTTTTCATATGAGCTCTGTTCTAAGTCATGCATTAGTTGCTTTGAGAGTTTAATTTTCTAGGATAGTAAGTTTTGATTGTCTATAATTATCACCAAGTCTGAAAGGGATTCTCTAGTTGTGAGGGTTTCCTTTTCTACAAAATCATTTTAGGATATTAGTTCAGTGATTCTCCTCATAATTAGTGGTTTACTAGTTTTTCCATGCATCCTAAAAGAATGGGTGAGTCAGGTGTGTTTGTTCAACCAATTAGGAGGTACAAGAGGCTTAGTGTGTTTGAATTTCAAGAGGACATATCGGTAGTTGAACATGAGGTACCTGAAACTTCTACACCACCAAAGGGGAAGAGAAAAGCTTGTGGAAAAGACAAGAAAGATGGTGTCAAGAGAACTTATAATTTGAGGAGTCAAGTTAATTCAGAAGAATTGCTCGAGTCTAAAAAGGAGTTGTTTAAGCTTTAGAAGAAAGAAAGGAAGAATAATAAGTATCACAAGGCTTATCTAGGGAGGCACAACTCTCCCTTTAAAGTTTCAGACATCCCTTCGGGTGATGGAGGAGATATTGACCTAGAGTATGGCCATTATCTACTTTCTCTGGTGCCATATGAGGATTCTGATGAGGGAGGAGTAGTTTCTCCTTCAGTTTCAGTGAAAACATGGAGTGGGCGAGCATACTTTGATACTGACAAATCAAAGTAGTGACTTGGCCTTATTTATGTTTTTTTTGACACCATTGCCACTATAGTAGGATCGTCCACTTTAGCATTTATGTCATTTTTCATCTTTGGTGTTGATGTGGAAATATTTTTGTTGATGTAAAGGAGAGGTGTTGGACTCCATTTCCTCAATGGAAAATATTCCTTTTTCAGTTAGTATATAAGTTTTTTCCTCTGGTATAGGTGGGAATATTCTTTGGTCTACATGGACAAGGGATTTTGGCAATGCTACATCAATGAACAATGCTTTTTGGAAGGTTGGCTTGTCTTCTTCAACTGGCTACATGGAGTTTTATGTCTTTTGCCTTCCCTTGTTATAAAATGATTAAGTGTAACTTTCTGGGAGGTCTCTAAACCTGAAATGAAATGTGTGCCAAATGAAATGTAATTGAAATGGTAATTTAGTCTAACGCTTGTTGCTCCCATCCTTCTATAAATGGGAAATTAGGGTTGGTTACTAAAGTTCAATTTTTTGAGCCTTAAAATGGTCTAAGTTGGAGAACTAAGCTCATGAAAGAGAAAATTGTAAATTCCTGCATAAATGAATAGGTTAGTGAGGATTCTAGGGTATGAGTTATTTTATAATGATCTCAAATAGTTTTACAGTAGCAACAGTTTATAAATGAAAATGCTAGTTTGAGAGCACCTTCTCTCTTTTTTAATTTTCTTCCATATTATGAATCAAATGTTTAATAATATTTTCATTTTTCTTCAATTGTCTTAAATTGAATGAGTGATTTTACTTTTTCTTCGATTCAAAAAATTGATTAAAATGCTAAAATATGGTCACAGATTTGTAAGGAAAAAGCATAGGATTGGTAAGAAGTTGTGTCTTAGACATGGTGAGTTAAATACTGTAATGCATTATATCAATACTCAAATAATTATTGACTCAAATTGCTAAGTTATAACTTGTTATTATGAATATAACTCCATTACCCTAGGATAAGGCACTAGTCTTTTTATTTGTTTATCCTGAAGAAAAATTAGTTAATCATACGCTTGACCAAGGGCCTGAAATGAGAATTTTTTTTTTAAATGCCTTAAATTATAATATACCAATCTAAAGTACCATTTGGGTATGTGCAGGATCATGATGGGCAAAAAATTGGCAATATATAAGTGATATGATGGCCCATGTGGTTGACAAATTTTTTTTTACCAAAAAGTGATGAAACGAAAAGGGTTTTTAAAGGATATTCTCAGCTTTCCACCAATATAAATTATGTTTTATTTTGAATTTAATAAATAATTATTATTTATTTTCTATTTGAATTATGAGTAAAGTTTTGATTGATAGGCTCATTGAAAAAATTCTATAGCTTTCAAATGGTATCACATATTTTGAATCCAAAACATGCGTCACATTCTATGCTTCACATACTATAGGATTAGAAAAAAAAATTGAATCATGAATTTTTCACCAAGTTAAGGTGGTTAGACATATGAGTTTATATAATTTTAAAAATTTGTAATACAAAATTCATAATTAATTATTTACTTGGAAAAAATTACAAAAAAGTATGCATCACATCAGGACATGAGTCCTTTGCTTATATCTAAAATGTTATAAAAAAATATTATCATTTTATTGTGGTTAAGGTTGTCAAACAGACACCTACTTCTTATTTTTTCCCTGAAATTTAAGTATACTACATTGAAATTTTAAATTTTCACCAAATACATTTTTTTTCTAAATAAAATTAGTCATTTAGAAACTATATTCAATTTGTTACAAATTCAATTCTTGCATACTTTTGAAATAATATAGATAACTTATTCAAATTTTTACGTCAAGTTGTCTAACTCTGATTTTTCTGAATTTTATTGCCACTTAAGGGCCTTATTTTTCCATGATGATCCTGCACATACCCATCTTATTCATTGCTATAGATAGTAATTTTTTTTAAGTTCAGACAAATATTTAATCAAGGATATCTATTTGCACTTTATAGGAAATTATTTGTGTATAAATGTTCTTGATCAGATGAATACCTTATGAACATAACAAGGCTTACCCTCCTAGGTTTCATAAAGCCTGAAGTGAAGAAGTAAGGGCCTTAGAACCCTTACTAATTATTGAATTCTAACAGATTCATAGGTAAGTGGTAAGATCAAGTTTGGTTATGAAATAATAACCAACAAGTCCCATATAGGTGGGACCCATACACCACTAGTGGTGTATGAGTCCCATTTGACCTATTTTTAAGATTTTGAGCACGAAAAACTAGGTTTTAAGTTCAAATTTCATATATGTGACCAACCTCTATGATCTAATACATGGGATATTAGATGGATTTCCTATATAAATGAGCATTCAAGATTATTTCTAAGGCATTCAATGGTAGAATTTTCCATCAATTATTGCAAAAATTTAAGATCCATCATCATGTCAGAGGATATCAAGCATCAAGCATGTTATTGAACTAGTGTTGTGATGTAGCATTGAACATCCAAGATGAAGCATTGTTCTACACCTATTGCCAAGATCAAGATCTACATCCTTCATGGACATTTCATGTTGATTTGCAGATTTACATGACATCATTTACAAGACATCATTCAAGGTATTATTTTCCATGATTCCTGTTATTTATTTCATGTTTTATGCCTTCATTTCATTATCTCATCATTTTTTTTAATTACCTATAAGGGGTTTGACCAAGGCAAACCCCTATTCCCTAGAAATCAACACTTTCTCTCTCTCTCTTTATGTGATTATAGATCTAGGTGCTTTCAAGACTTGAAGACCCTTTGAAGATTAGGTTGCAAGGTTGAGAAAGCTATCAAGCCATCACAAGGTTGTCATCTTAACATAAAGTCACCTACAAGTCCGAAATCAGTAGTTTCAGATCTAGAAACAAAGTGGAACAAAATGAGAAGACATTGAAGACTAGATTCAAACCCTAAAGTTCTAGAAAACCCTTGTTGGACTCATTGTCTAGTCTTGGTGTATGAGACCCAGTTTAGGCCATTTTTTCAGATTTTTGTAGTTTTGGATACCCTTTTTTGAGGAACCAATTCATGCACAAAAACCCAGATCTGGGACTGATTCATTCATAATGGTGTATGATTCTCAACAGGCCTAAATTTCATATTATTCAAAATTTTAGACCTCCATTCAAGCTATCTTAGGTTTTTAGGTTCTTCTTTGTAATTTTCCGATTTGTTGTTCTGATTTATTTTCATTTATAGTTCATTTAGTGAGGTATTATGCATCATTGAGTTCAATCATTAGATCTTGCATTCCATAAAGTTTTCCAAGCCTTAGCTTGGTGGTGAACCCCTCATTAATCATTAATGATATTCTAGGGCAGTCCCTTAGCATATCTCTTTCTCCCATTATCATCATTTGATTGAGATCTCTAGGGAATCCTTCAATGTGGAGTATAGAAAGATTGTTTCCCTAGGTCCTAAAACCCTTGGGGTGAAAAATTTATATCCTACATTTTGGTGAGCTTGAATTTAGAACATTTCATTTTTTTATTTGGAGTGCATCATCATTCTAGATCTTGCTTCCATTAACATTGCATTAGGGTTTGCATTAGTTAATTGAAATTCTAGGGTTTCTAATTTTGCATTAGTGAAAGTGCATATAGGTTGCATTTTTTCATCTCAAATCATTGAAAATAATATAAAATTTGCATTTACATTTAGTTTGCAGATTATACAGCATAAAAAGCATAAAAATCAATTGATTTTTTTTGAAAATTTTCAAAAAAACCTAACTAGGACTCATACACCCCTCTGGGAGAATCAGTCCTAGAGAAATTTTTAAACTACCTTTAAAAGCATTAAAAACCTCAATTATATGCTTCCTAAGCTTTCTGGTAACATATACTATAAGTCTGGAAAGTTTTAGGAACATCTGTTTTATGTATCTAGGTCAAAAACATCAATTTAGGGTAGTCATTTTTTAAATCATTTCAATAGAAAACATCATCGGGTCTGAAAAATGTTTACATTTCTGAAACTTTGCATAACTTGGATAAAAGTACTTTTCACTTTTGCATATACAATTTTTACATTCATAAAACTTTTCTTAAGTTTGATAAAAGTGCTTTTCATTTTTGGATATACATTGTTTGCATTCATGAAGCTTTACATCATTGGATAAAATTATTGTTCATCTTTGGATATACAATGTTTACATTACTAAAGCATTCCATGAGATGGTTAGAAGTGCTTTTCATTTTTTTTCAAACAATGTTAGTAGCTTACCTTCCTAAGCATGATAAGAAAAAGTTCATATCCCCTTCCTATGAGAGTGTTTTAGTAAAAGAGAATACAACCTTTGAAAATCCTAATGATCATATTCGTTCTTCTCCTAATATCTCTACTATTTGTCAAGAAGATATTATTATATTAGAAGAACAAATCAGGAATATTTTTGAGGGTCCTAGTTTTTTTTGTCCTCTTACCTCTCTTAGTGGACAAGACATTGATGAACAAGAAGAAACAACCATAGGTAATCATGGCGATCACATAACACAACAAGAAACCATTGAAACTTCAACTAGTCTACATTCATCTATCAACACTTTCCCCTCATGCAATAATGTTTTAGAGGATGAAATTGAATGTGAGGAGGATATTTTTATGTTGGTAAACAAACCTTTAAGATCTATGACAACCCTCTTAATTTTTTCTCTCCTATTTTGGAGGAAATTATAGGACAAAGGAATGAAATCATAAATGATCATGAAAATCATACTTGTCCTTCTCCTAGTATCTCTCCTAGTTTTCAAGACGATAGCTTGATATTATAAAACACAATTGATGAGCATCATGAGACTCTTAGTTTCCTTTCTTCACCTAGGGAACACCTTATTGAGCAAAACAATCCAACCAATGGTAACTCCCCTACAAGTATGATGAAGTCATTTTAGAAGAACTAAACTTTGAATGTAATGAACATATAGTTTGTAGTTCTCCTAAAAAATCTCCAACTAGGTGGGATATCATGGTAGAACGAAAAGACAACATTAACAACAATAATTTAGCTTCTTTAGGTGATGGTGAAAAGCTGATGCTATACTACCCATTATTAGAAATATGTCAAACCAGGACCACTAAGGCTATGAATGCACAAGTGTCCATTAGACCCAACTTGATTAATGGACCTCCTACATATCCTGTGGGACATCCTAAGAATCCTCTAATTCTTTAACCCCCCTCACAATGACCATAACCTCAAAACAAACCCGAACTTATCCTTTACCCACCCAAGAATAATGTGTCACAATAGTCGAGTCATAATATTGTTTCTCATACATATAACACTAGAAAAAACCCACAACAAAGAAAAAAACCTTCAACATCCCTCCCATTACCTAACCCTATCTTGCCTAGTGCCCCTCGTTTTCCTTCACATAATCAAAAGGAGTACAATCTTGTTGAACAACTTAAGAATACTCCTGCTAAGATATCATAATGGGACCTTATTCAAGCATCCCCTCATTATCATAAAATGATTCAAAGTTCTTTACAAAAAGTTCCTATCCCTTCTAATGTACAACTAAATGACATAGCAGCCTTGATTTAAGGAATAAATGCTAACATTATTTTCCACCAAAGTGAGCTCCCTCCTTTGGAAGTGCAAAAACAAAATGAAGCTTTCATAATAATATCTCGATATAAAATGACAGGGATAAATCGAACCCTTTTTGACAATGACTTTTCCCTTAATGTGTGTAGTGTGACCCTTTTGGATAAGCTTGGTATGGATAAATAAAAAAATCAACCTAATTCTTTATCTATCAAGGGATTTGACAATGTAGGAAAACAACCACTCGGTGTGATCACTTTTCCTATTACAATTTGAAAGGCCGCATTAGAAACACCGATCCATGTTATGCCTCACAATATTTCATATAGCCTCCTTTTAGGAAGACTGTGGATTCATGCAATGAATGGAGTTCCTTCTACTCTTCATCATAAAATGAAATATATCTACAACAACAAAGTGTACACACTCGATGCTGAGCCTGAACCAAATAGTTGCTTAAACATTGAAAAACATAAGGAAAATCCTTTGAACACATTGACACCATCTACACAAGTAGAACCCATGCAAGACCAACAAAAAGATAAAAGTCTTTAACCCTTCACAATGATATCACTAGACAATTTGGGATTGTTGAATTTCAAACCAACCTTCATGGGAGAATACAATATCATAAACAAAGACTCCAAAAAGGGAAAAGAAAAAGTGGTAATGTCAACACAAGATTCAAAGGAATCCACCTCAATCACTTTAGAACAAAAGACAACAAATTACACAACAAAATTTGATGAACTTAATTATGAGCAACCACCAAATCCAAAAGAGATGAAGAATCTTTGTGGAAAAGGTTATGAACTTATGAAATAACTTTGATATAGTGGTAAAGGATGTGGTACTAGAGAATAAGGTATCCATATCCCTATAGAGACTTGCACCCAAGAAAAGACTAATGGTCTTGGTTATTGTCCCTCGAAAGAAAAAAGAAACCTACAATTAATATCAACACTATCACAACAAATTCTTCCAAACCAACTTTAACATTAGTGCATCCTGAACTCCTAGAAACTAGTGGTCTTGATTTTTATCCTTTGCAAGAGCTGAAACAAAGAAAGAAATATTTTCTTAATGTCAATCTCATCACACAACACACTAATGATTTGAATTTCTTAGGTTTTACACCCTCTTATAAAGGAGAGAAAAAAATCTCTCAATCTAAAGAGTCTTGTGTAGGTATGACACCTTGTACTAAGCAAGAGATATCTTTATCACAAAATAAAGGAACATCTTCTATTGATCAAGAGAGTATCTTATCGAGACTCCTCCAAGATTTTTTTATATATATCCCTCCAAGAACATGAAATAAATTCTACTATAAGACTTCATTTTGTGCATATTATAGAGCTAATCATCAAGCTACTAATGAATGTATGGCTTTATCTAATAGAATTCAACATCTTAAGGAATAGAGTGCTCTCCCTTGTGTTGAGGCACTTATTTCTTCTAATTGACACTTATCTTCATCCTATTTGGCTCATCCTTATCTTGCACTAATTGGGGACAAGGGATTAAGTAGCCTTGTCCTCATCTATCACTTGTCGTTGTCTCTTTTGGCTAGTTGATCACGTTTCATGTATCTATAAGAGAAAGCTTGGGATGTGGAAGACATGCCTTTAGTTGGCTCACATGTGACATACTTATTCATGATGTAGTTCAATTCAGAAACATATGACTTGGCATAGGGCTTTCCAAATAACCTCTCATGTCTTCTTCTTCTTCTTTAAAGAAATTTCAAACAACAATGGTGTTAGCAACAACTTTAAAGTGGGGGCATACATCAACACTCATGTTTCACTGTGCAATTTTCTTTATTCTTGTGATGTGTCTTTTTCTTGGTGGTGTCATTAGGTTTGATTTCCTCTGAGAGCATGATATTTCTTCGACTTTTCCTCTCTTGGACACATTAGGCATAATTTTCCCTAAGAAGAGACCTTACATGAACTAAGAAAAATCCCTTTGAACATACCTTACACTATTTCACATTTACAATTTTAGTTATATGACCACCTTGCATAATACACTTTGCTTGCCTTTGGTTCCATCTTGTTTGCTCATGAGTTCCAAACATACATAGTTTTTTTTGTCTCATGAAGCTCTAAGTTCGTTATTTTTTCATGAGCTCCAAGCATACAAAGTTTTTCTTGTCTCATGAAGCTCAAAGATCATTTTTGTGTGGTGCCTTATCAAAGTTATCAAGATGTATAACTTCGGTATTGGTTGGATGGGAAGCCCATCTGAGGCATGACTCTCCCTTAGCCAATCACATGTGCGTGTGAGCGCATATCAGCCGTATGTGTCTCACCTTCTTAGATCACTCACCCAATGGATAACCTGAAGTTATTTTTCATCAGAGTGAGCATGCATTTTTGGACAAACAACTTAGATCTAATCCACATCATGCTGGAAAAACGGTCAAGGTTTGATCCACCTCTTTTTTTTTCTTTTGTTCTTTTTTTTGTTCTTTCTTCTTTTAGTCATCAACATTGCATGTTCATGTAAACTAAATTTTTGCATATCATACACCTTGTGTGTGTCCTTTCATGGTTATGCTTATTTGACGTAGGCTCTTGGATGTTGGGGACTTGACTATTTTCTTAATCTTTGTTATCCTAGACCATCCACATTAGTATGATTGGACCCATCTTGAATGTCTACTTTAGTGTGAGTTTGAAGTAAGTTCATCCTCTCACTAAAGTGGGGGTTAAATGTGACAATAAAAAAAGAACACCTTTTCCTTGCTTGATTTGAGAATAATTAATGATAAATTAGACTTCATATTGCATTGATCTAGTGTTGTGATGTGTTTTACATATCCACATTAGGTTTTAGGCCCTTTTTAAAGTTAAATTAACCTAACTTTCCCTTAATTTACTGTTGTAAAGTGTATTTATTTACACCTTCACATTAAATTTAGGAGGCTTGTCAATTAAATAGACCTAATCTAGTGTTGTAATGTATTGAACATATTCACATGGGATCTTGGGCCCTTCTAAGTTAAATAGACCTAATTTTGCCTTAATTTAATATTGTAAAGTGTATTTATTTATGCTTTCACTTGTTTTGGCCCACCTTGCTCTATTTATCTTTATTTATGTCTTAATTGGTCCTATTTTGCATCCACAAGCCTAATAAATTACATCTTTTTATGGCTAATCCTGACAAACATCAAAGGATAAATGATTATCTAATGATTTTGGTTGTATGTCCTTAATTTTTGGGTCGGTACAAAGATGCCACCTAGGGCATATTTGTCCCCCAAAAGTCTTGGGACCCTGATTTCAAGGGCAGTTTAATTGGGCCCCTTTTTGGAGTTTGTTCCCTGAGTTTCAAGCCTCTGGAATAAGACACCAGCTAGGGCGTCTTAGTCCCCCTTAAGTTATTTTTGAGATCTAACTTCAAATCTTCATGAGATTTAACCTATTTTAATTAATGAATTCATATGTTGGCTTTTTGTGGTGTAATTTTGGGATATTAAGCATGGATAAGTATAAATACAAGGTTCATTCATTCATTTTCATCCTAGCAATTTGAGTATTCATTCCTAATAGAAAATTTGAGTTCACGAGAGTGTTCAAGAGAAATTCATTAAGCATTTGGAGCCATCATCAAGATTCAAGCATCATGTCAAAGATATTCTTGCATCATGTGTGTTTTTGAGATAACATATGTCATGTAGGGTTTTGATTCAAGCAAGATATTCAAGTCAAGATCCACATTCAAGCTAGCCACTTTAGACAAGTTTCAAAAATTCATAACAAGGGTTTCATGAGTTTCAAAATAGCACTTTGTTTATTCATCATTTCCCTCCATTATTTCATTTCATTCCAATGTTTAATTACCAACAAGGGGTTTGACTGGGGCAAATCCCCATTTACTAACAATCAACAAGTTTTTCCTCTCTTGTCTATTTATGTTTGCAGATCTAGGTTGAAGATAATTTGAAGTGCAAATTTGTAAAGTTGTAATGTTGCATTACAAATTTTTCATCCTCACAAAAGTCACCTATAGGCTAGATCTGGTTGTTTTAGGACCTAAGATCTGAGGAGATGGAAGTGTAGACCTTGAGCCTTAGGATCACATTCAAATATTTAATAAATTCAAGGTGAGACTAAGACAACAGTAGGGGAATCTTAGTCTTCCAAGTGGAATTTTGAGAGATTCTTTCAGATCCCGTTCTGACATTCCAAGATTCTGCATTTCCCCTAAAAAAGAGTAGTAGGACTAATACAATAACTTAAGGGTGTCATAGTCCTCCCTGACATGTTTTAACATCATTTTTGCATTTTATGAATCCTTATCACATTTCTAGACTTCTCAAGTACACACATCCTAACATTTTGTTGCTTAATTTTATCATTTGCACTCATCATTTGGCTTGCATTACTAGGTTTTATGAGTTGAATTTTAAGTTGTCTTTTCTAAGCTTTTATTTGGTGGTGAACCCTTTCAAGCCTAAAAGAACCCCTCCTAGGTCTTCCTTGTGAATTGACTCACCTTTGGGTTGATAGTCAATCCAATTAGGGGTCCTAGGGCATTATTAAATGACAATTGGAGAAGAGTGGTGCTCTATGACCTAGGCCATAAAGTATTCCCCAACTTTTCACCATTGTTCACCAAGATGAAGCATTGTTCTACACCTATTGTCAAGATCAAGATCTACATCCTTCATGATCATTTCATGTTGAGTTGTAGATTTATATAACATCATTCAAGGTATTAATGTCCATGATTCATTTTTTTTATTTCATGTTTCATTCCTTCATTTCATTATCTCATAATTTGGTTTAATTAACTACAAGGGGTTTGACCAAGGCAAACCCCTATTTCTTATTGATCAACACTTTTTCTCTCTATTTCTCTTTGTGTGATTGCAGATCTAGGTGCTTTGAAGACTTGAAGATCCTTTGAAGATTAGGTTGCAAGTTTGAGAGAAGTTCTCAAGCTATCACAAGGTTGTCATCTTCACAAAAAGTCACCTACAGATCCGAAATCAACAGTTTCAGATCTAGAAACAAAGTGGAATGGAAAGAGTAGAAATTGAAGACCAGATTCAAACCCTGAAGTTCCAGAAAACCATAACTGGACTCATTCGTCAGTCCTAGCATATGAGTCCTAGTTTAGTCATTTTTAGATTTTTGTAGTTTTGGATACCCTTTTTCGAAAAACTAGTTCTTGCATAGAAACCAAGATTTAGGATTGATTCACCTCGAATGGTGTACGAGTCCCAATAGGTCTAAATTTTAGGTTATCCAGCATTTCAAACCTCCATTCAAGCTCTCTTAGATTTGCATATTCTCTTTTGTACTTTTTCAGTTTGTTGTTTTGATTTATTTGCATTTATAGTTCATTTAGTGAGGTTTTATGCATCATTGAGTTCAATCATTAGATCTTGCATTTCATACATTTTTCTAAGCCCTAGCTTGTTAGTGAACCCCTCATTAATCATTAATCATCCTTAGGACAGTCACTTAGCAGATCTCTTTCTCCCATTATCATTATTTGATTGAGATCTCTATGGCATCCTTCAATGTGGGGTATAGAAAGCTTGTTTCCCTAGGTACTAAAACCCTTGGTGTGACAAATTTCTATCCTACACTTAAAAATCCGGAAACAACTAGAAAAGTGGAAGAAATGATCTTTGAAGGTTTCGATGTTGTATAATTCTTTGAGAGCTTTCCAACGATATATTATAATAGCAAATCGGACACCCAGATCAAACGTTATGGCCTCGAGAAGTTGCCCAACTAAAAAAGAATTTCATTAAAATATCTTCCCAGGCAAGATATCAAACGACGAGACTTTTGGTGCCAAAACAAAAGGGAAAGTTACACTTTCTATAACATTCTAGGGTGGTTATTGGGTAAAATAAAAGGGTTAAGTAGGGTTTGTAGAAGGCATCTCCATGAGTGCAAGTTGCGGCTCCGAATAATAGATTTTATTTTCAAAGTTGATTTGGATGTGATGAATCAAGCCCATGAAGCTGTAGCCCTGTAATTTATGAATTTGTAATTTCATTTTCGAAAAATAATTGAAAGTGGGTTGATTTCTATCTTGCATTTTATGTGTTGTTATTTGTTATTGTGTTTTCTTTGTGGGGTTTGGGCAGTATATCCCTCATCAAGTCTAGAGGCATCTATCTATTCTCAATATCAATTTCAATATAAGCACCTTAAGACTAATATCTCTTAGCAGTTTTTAGATAGATATATTTAAACTATCTATGCTAGTATTTTATAATTATTAATTCAACATATCAATTATTTAGTTATATTTTATTTATTTTTGTTAACACTCTTATATCACTATTCTCTACCATAGTGTAGATTATACGTTGAACAATATTAACCTTCAAAATAAAAACAATAATTTCTGTTATTCAAATTCAATAGATATTTTAGTAAAATTTCGTTTAACTTACATCCGTTTTATTTAACTTAAAGTATATATCTAATAGGTCACATTTTTTAAGATTTTATTGACCATTGGATATTTTGAAAAGATTGTAGTATCTCTTCACTAGTAAAGACACGGTAATCACAAGGATACAATTTCAATTTTGCCAGAAGAATTATTAGAAGCAATAAAACAAAATGAAATTCATGGTTTGAAAAAACCATTTATTTTGTAATTTGGACCGTTTGATTCAGTATAGGACTATTAATTCTACGAAGTTGTCAAACAGTTACAGATAAAAGTTGCTACAGTTAATTTGGGACCCTACAATTTTTGCGAATCTCTCCGTTGCTCCCAGTAAGAAGATTAATGTTTCCCATATTCACCATAGCCGTCGCAAAATCTCGAAAGAAGGTAAACCTATTAATACTGTACGTAGTAACGAGATCATCTGCAGACTCGCCATTAAATAGCACCTGATCAGAGTGTAAGAGACCTCTCTGTGTTCGGAGGTTTTTGTAGTAGTTGTTGTCAAAGAAATCCGGTGTACCCACGTCTAAAGGAGAGAGATTGCTATCGCCACTGCTGTTGCTGCTCGGGCAGTTTGCCTTGCGAAAAGTAGCAAATGCGGCATTGATATTGGATTCGTTGTAGATGCGGGTTCGGAAAAGTGAGCATTGCGCTTGACCGATTGTATGAGCACCTGATGAAAACCACATAAATACTCAAAGTGAGTTATCATAATTACTTTCTACAACCGCTTCACTAAAAGGTGAAAGGAAACTTTTGTATTGCTTACCTGAAAGGGCAATCATGTCCCTAGCAGAGAGTCCTTGAGCTTGAAATGCTGAGATGAGATTAGGGAGGCTTGAAAATGGACTTGGAATATTTGTATTTGCATCGCTTTTGACGGCAGTACGCGAGTCTCTCCTACCCAAGCTCACAGTCCACGATGGACCTCCCAACTACCATTTATACAGACAAAAATCAGTGAAGGGTGAAGCGAAGCTTTTGTATTGCTTACCTGAAAGGGCAATCATGTCCTTAGCAGAGAGTCCTTGAGCTTGAAATGCTGAGATGAGATTAGGGAGGCTTGAAAATGGCCTTGGAATATTTGTATTTGCATCGCTTTTGACGGCAGTCCGTGAGTCTCTCCTGCCCAAGCTCACAGTCCACGATGGTCCTCCCAACTTCCATTTATAGGTAGAGACAAACATAATTTGCAAGTCAAGATCATGATATTACTGATCTATATTCGTTCATAACTAATCATCAAGGTCTAGGAGAGAACAGAAATTGATAAAATAATTAGTACCTGGACAACTGATTCGCGAGCAACAATTGTCAAAATATCAGCACAGGAAACCACTCCACTGCAGACTCACTCTAATTGGGTCTTTATATCATCTATGACCTCGAAACCTCTGAGGGAGTTGGCATTCGGAAGTGCATTCTTTTCTCCAGTGAAATTTGCAGTGTCATCCAACAGTATCGACCCATCGCATCCCTGTAAAAATCCAGGTCTTCTAACATACTAAAATAAACCATAAATCGAAGAATGAATGACAGAAGATGATATTTTTAGGTTCAAAATGTTACATTAACGAAACAGTCCTGAAAGTGAAGGCGGATCAACGATGCACCCATGCGCCTCTCTCTTGCCACTGCCTGCCTCACTGCAGCTCTGACTATAGGGAGTACCTGGGGACATGAACTGGCATAAAATGACGGGCAAAGTTGCCCAAAGACATTAACAGTTGAACACAAAAGTAAACCAATAAACAGAAGACAATACATTGTTGCAGTTGCCAAAGAAGAAATGGTTTTTTAATAGACAAACAAGAAATTTAATTACTTGCTGCCTGCACCAGACCGATTTCAAACACTTTTTGGTGTCATTAAGGACAACTGGTTTGCTATTTATATAGTAGCAGACACTGAGATAGACATGATATATAACTTCTCTGAAACTAGTTGGGCTTAGGCGTGGAGCCAAGTGGGAAACAACTCGAATTCGAGCCAATAATTGAAGACGATACGATGGGGTAGTATTAAGAGCTCTGACAATTACGCTCAACATTAATAGCGAGCGATCATGTTCAATGTAAGCAAATTTGTGTTAGAAAAAATATCTTCTGACCATTTCTTTCAATGATATATAGTAAGATGATCTATGAAAAAGTGTTGGTCGTTGACGTCCCCTATTTGCAAATGGCCCTCTCCGATTGCTTTTGTAAACGTTATTATAAATTAGTTGTCTAGAAAAGCTCGTTTAAAATAATAATTTGGACTCAAAGAATTTGATGTTCAACCAAACTAATTAATAAATTTCTTAGACGAATTTCCATGGGCCCTATACATGCGATTCTCTCATTAAGAGGGTAAGTCTTTTTCCTATCATTTCCACCTGGCTGTCAGACATATGCCTCCTTTCTATAGTGGGGTCCTACTCACCGTACTCTGTAATGGTGGGGCTCCTACCTTCTCCGGATTTTCATTTTTATCTTCCTTTCCATAGTTTAGGCCACGATGAGCAGAATGCAATAAATGTAGATAAAATTGATGAAAACGTCAGTGAAGATGCAACAATCCTTCCTGATTGTAATAAATTCATCAAAGTTAAGAAGTGAGGGGTAGGTGGTTGGGAAATAGCTTTCGCGAGGAAATATATTATAATGATGGTTCCTAATCGTCCCACTAATCTTTGTAGTATTGGACTATAAGTGCCATTAGCACAATTAAGCATGAGGGAAAGGTAAAATAGAATTTTATGTACAAGATGGTTATTAAAATTTATCAATAATCTTTTCATATCGTCATAATATTTTATCTACTTTTTTAAAAGAGAAAAATAAGAATCGATTTTATGTGAACAATTTATCAATTTTGAGAGTATGTGGTAATATTCTTTTGGGTGGATAGTAAGGTGTGATTCTACTCATAGCACAACATGCACTTGCCTAGTGGTTGAGCATGTTCTTGAAGTGATTAAACTCCAAATCAACCTTTTCCTCTCATGTTTGAATCTTAAAATATGTAGAGGTGAGAAAATGTGTATTCTCATTGTTAGGAAAACATTTAATAACGTTAGTATTGAATATACCATTTGTTTTAAATTTTTAGAGCTAAATGCATAATAAATTCTTTAGAACTTTTAAATTTTAACTATGCAATATTGAGAGGGAATTAAATCCCCAATAATATGAATTTATTTCCAACTAATCTTAGCCCTAGTGCATGTCTAAAAAAGATTCTTGAAGGTTTCGAGTTCATGATGACCAATGTCAATGTGTAAAATAGTTTCCCCGATAGGAATCCTCTAGTAAATGTCTAGAAAAAATTTGAGCCCTATTATAGATTACAAAATATTTCTAGTCATACAAAATTGAGATTCAAGGTACAAATTGGCACCATTTGTCTTAAACCTATAGTGGGATGAAGGAAACAAGCTAAGAACCATGTAAAAGTATAGCCAAATTTTAGTTCTTTAGGTTTCTATATTTTTTGCCACTAGTGTATAATGTCAAATTATAAATATAATATTAAAGCAAAGTCCATGTTAAACAACTATATTATGTATTACATCACCAAACAAGGGGTCTGGTATCTAGACAAGGCTCGGTCACCAATGGAGCAAATAGATTTAATAGAGAGCCAATGTATTTTGATTCCGTGATAGGAATTTTTGCTTTCAGATTAAGACATTAAAATCATTAGTCACAAAAATCCTAATCAACTACGAAGAGCAAAGGACACACAAACATAAATTAAATTAAATAATATCACCTGCTTCACGCATCCATTGGCTGACCTTCATAGCCCTTCTCCATTCTACTATAAATATTATGGCGCTCAGATCAAGCATGCAAATATTAGCCTATGATTAAGATAAAGAAAAATATCAAAGATTATTATCAACAGCACGTCAGCATATAAATTCTAGATTCTCAAAATGATAAATGACAACAATATTTATAAAGAGGTGAATGTGAAATGTACAGTCGAGATTGATTGATTTTTAGTTCAATCAATGACTGAAATTAATCAAGACAAGATGGGATAAGATCATAAGTGAAAGAGCAAGTGGAAATTAACTGATTTCACAAAAAAAATCAATTTAGTTTGAGAGGGAAATTGCATTTTTAATTAATGAAAACATTATTTAAATGCAAGAGGAAAAGGAAAATTAACTTTTTGATTAAATAGAAATTTAATTCAAAAAGTGAGAGTAAATATGAGTCATTTAATTAAATATTTAATTAAATTGTGACAGAAAAAGTTAAAAGTGAATAATTAAATAATTAACATAATTATTTTATTATAGTGGAAAATGATAAATAATTAAATAAATATAAATTTATTTAATTATAGAAGTGAAAGATATTAGTATCGTAAGTAAATAATAATTTATTTAATTAATGAAAAGAGGACATAGAGGGATACAATGAATTAATCAAATAATTTAGATTATTTAATTAATAGAATATTTTACGACATTAGATAATAATTAAATAATTAAGATTATTTAATTATGAAGGATGATGAAGGGGATTTAATAAAGTCACTAATCTAGTGATAATTTTAGGTGTACATTTTCTCTTTTGATACAATGCAATTTATCGTGTTGTGTCAAAGAAATTTAGTCAACATGCCTCGGTGTAAGTAGGGTGAGGAAGAATGATGAGGAGGTAGCAATATGCTCCCTCGAGAGGATAGGCAAGTTCAAAGGACATGAGTGTGCTCTCGAAATGGATAAGAGGAAGAAAGGATAAGGGGAATGGAAGAAATGTTAGCATGGGAGATAGGGATGTTAGCATGGAAGACATGGATGTTGATATAGTGCTAGTTGAGATAATTTACAGATTTATATTTTTCTATGCAAGGCTTTTGCATTTAATCATCATTGAGCGGTAAAATATGACAAATGTTCAATAAACATTGTGGTATGATATAGACCAACGTGTGCAAGGTCATCCATCTGTAAAATAGATAGTCGCAAACAAGGAATATCCTAACTCATACTAAGGGTTATGTTGCCCCAGTCTTTTTGCCAAGATAGACTGCAGACATAAATCAAATAAAAGATGAGTCATGAGATATCATCGCTCCTCTAAATCCTTCATGGAACATCGTTGAGGTGGCTAGTAACATGACCGAAGAAAATCCAAAAGATAAGACAAAATAGACCAACAAGGTCAGTAGTCGTTTAGATCATTTTCTAATAAGTGTTTTCTAGTGTGTTGAGGGATGAAGTGAGTGATGGGTGGACTATTTTAATAAGGCTTGGTTTCAAGAGAAGAAACATGTCGTATAGACATCATGTTTGGTTTTATTCATGTCACTACCTGTATAAGGAAAGCGACAAAGTGTGATACTGATAAGGTCAAGTTTCAAGAAGGACACATCATGTATAAGACCACTGGTTTTGATTGATTTGGCTAGTTTGATTGATTTGACTTGGAGACTTGTTGGCTTGCTTGTCTTTTGATTCGGGATTTGTGTTTGAAGTTCAAATGATGATATCACGCCTAAGATAATAGAGTCCCATTTATTTTGACTGACCCAATGAACCTTGAAAGACTAACCTAGGGGGCCTCAGGGGCTCATCGATAGATGACCTTTCCTACGTAGCAATACATAAAGACCTTGTAGTTTGACATGACCCTTTGACTTTGTTTCAATGACAAAGGACCAAATCATAATTTTATTTGACAACACCTAAAGGACTAACCTAATGCCTCAGGGGCACATCAACAAATGACCTTACCTATGTCTAGTCACAGAGGCAACACAATTCGACAATAAAAAATACTAACATGACTGACTTTGATGTTGTTTTTGGAATTTTTTGAAATTTATCTAAATGTTTTTGTGTATTCCTCAAGTTTTGATTTTTTTGGATTTTGAAGTTTTATGATTTTTTTCTTTTGTGAATATTTGATTTTTTTTGTCCTTTTCGAATATTTTTATCTTTTTTGAATGTTTTGAATGTTTTCTTGTTTTTGAATGTTTTGATTATTTTGTCTTTATCAATATAGTAACCTCCAACAACAAGAGTAGGATCTAGTGAAGACATAGGTCCAATATTTTCCGGTCAAGCATTATGATAAAAGACATGAAGATGATGGAGGACGGATTTTTTATGGATGAAGGGTGACTATAAGGATCATGACAAATGCATATGAATTATGTCTATAAGAAAGAGAGCAAGCATGCAAAAGAATCCAAGGATAGCCATGGTCTTTTTCCTAGTCAAGCTGAAAACCAATTGATAAATGATGATGATGATGATGAAAACGTTGTTTAGCATGGGAAGGACACATTCTGAAACAATGTGAGGATGAGGATAATGTGATTAAAGGATCAAGGTTTTTAGAAAGGCTATAAATGGAGCCAAGGAGTGCTTTTTATGATGCACTAGGATGCATAACAAAATTATATAGATTAGGTTGGTTGTATTTGGAATGACTCATTTTTAGGATTGAATGGGATGGTGGAAGGATTTTGGATAATTATAATAGAGTCCTTAAACCAATGACAAGGGAAAGCCAATTCCAACAATAGGTATCAAAGGATAATGGATTGAATTTGGTAAAAGATAGGAGACATGAGAATTAAGGGATGGAAGAATTATCATTTGGTCTCTAAGAACAATGTCGCATAGGGATAATGAGGTTGTGAAGGTAATGACATGATATTTCTTGGATAGTGTACGACCAGAGGATGTACATGTCAAGAGTTTTCCTAAAGCATGATTTATGTTTGTACCCCAGTCCTTATCAAGATCAAAGTAGGTGGGAAAAATGGATGGGGATGATATGGGGTAAATGGATGGATGGAAATGTCATGAGGAAGGCATGGGAGATGAGACAACTTGTCCCCAAGTGTAGTGGTCCACATAGATAATTGATTTTATTCATGATAACTATTTTCCAGGTTTTCATCATGGTACTTATCCAAAGCGCCATAAAAATGGTTCTCACTATTGGACAAAAAATTTCTCTTTAGTTTTTTCTTGATATTTTTATTTTATTTTTTTGGTATTTTTGATATTTTTGGATAGCCTTGATGCTTTAGATGATCGCTGATTATTTAGAATCCTTCAATGGTGTTGATGTAGAGATTGGCACCATGATATGCCAATAATGACCTTAATGGAGTAGTTTCATTGTTAGGATCATAGCGATTGCATACAACTGATTGATGTCATTGTGATCCTTGTTGATACTAGAGTTACCCTTATTAGAATATGTACATCATGATAGAGTGCCATGAGAGTCCTTACAATAAAGATTTGTTGCCAAGATGTGATAGATTTGTGAGGTATGTCTTTTGGAATGATGGATGATGGTAGATGTGGATGGATTGTTGCATGTTTGGATAAATCACTTTTTATTCTCCAAAATTGGGATGTTGGATGGCGGAGTTTAGAATTTTGATTGGGATGGCATTTGGAACCACCACTTTTATATGCCTTTCTTGATGACCATTTTGAAGGAGGTAGACATTTATTATATATGGGAGACCTCTTTTCTTGTGGCTCCAAATTTTGATTGACTTTTGGATTTAGAATATTTTCTTTACTTGATTCATTTTTCTTTGGGACCCATTTTAAATTCATTTGTCCACTTAGATTTTTGATTGATTCAATGAAATTTGACATTTTATTTTGAATTTCGTACTTGTAAGACTTTCTTATTGTTGGTTCCAAATGGTAGGCCTAAAGAATTGGGAATGATGGTTTGTGGTGTGGATGGAAAGAGTATTGGAAACAACCTAATGACAAGGACTACTCATGGCCCCCATTTTGATGTTTTTTATCAAATAAAGCTACCCCCAAAATCGTCGAGGTTTCACTAACATCGTTTGATTTTTGTATTGAAGAATAGCCAAGACTTTGATGTTAAGAATTTGCTTGAAGCTATACTGGTTCTAGAATTCCTTGCTCGTGTAGGCCTAACTTCCTTTTCCTTGATACTGCATGCTCTGATAGATTTAATTTGTGGTGGGGTATTTTTTGTTTTGAAAACAAGATGCTAACCCATCATTGTATATGTGAACACTATTACTTGGAATCATCGTCTCTATGAGAAAGCCTGATTTGATAAGAGTGGATGATCCTGGTTGATAGGATGTCTTAGCTTGATTAACATGTGGGATAAAAAAATTCTTAACATCTTTGGTCTGATTTTGTGACATATCAAATTTAGATGTTTTTACTTGTGCTTCCAAGTTGATGTCAAAACCATCTTTATGGTCATTTTTGAATAGAGTCCTATGAATTCAACTATAGTTTGATCATTTACAAATATATGTAGAATAGGAGATTATTTTTCTAGAGGAAAACCATCTATGTGTCCTTTGGGAGAAATTATCTCATCTGCAATGGTGGAGATGGTTGAAATGTGGATGTCATGAAAAGGGTTAAGATTTGATCTATGATTGGGCTATCATGGAAAACTTGATCTTGATTTTTTTTTAGGTTTATTTTGTCATGATTTGGATCATGCTCTTGACATATGTCTAATGATTTAGGAAATAGAATGATATGATTTTATTTAATGGACTCAATATTTGGAATGGCAATGATGGAGTTTCAATGGTGAGATCCTTTTAGGGATTGGTAGGAAATGGTGGACATGATTGTGATAGATGGATAGATGGTGTATGGGTAGAAATTTGACTTGATTGTCTAACTTTGTTTTCATTTCAGAGATGAACAAGTTTCCTTGCTAGTTGTAGATGCTAAACCTTCAAATTTTAAACGTTTGACAAACCTTTCCATTGAAATCAAACAAAACATAACAAAACTAAGCATCCCTATGAAATATTGCATCATGTGAAATATGCTATTTATGAGACATTAAAATACCAAATAAGTTGAATAAAAGCATTAAAAAAACATGTGCAAACCTAACCCATAGTGGGAGTGGTGCCCCTTATGATGTGGAAAGGATTCCCTTTCCCACCTCATGATAAGCAAGAATGCTAAGATGATGATAATGCAAATGCATGAGATTGTGGACCAAGTTGTGGAGGATTAAATCAATAGAGAGAGTCTCTATTTATAACTAAGAAGGATGAGAGAATGCAAAACATGGAGGATGTGGTACAAAACATGAACCAATGACAAGATGCCACGTGTCAAGATGTGAGAGGATGAAGGTTGTGCATATTTTGATCAATGTACCAAATAGAGGGAGATTTGAAATTCAAAAGATGGCTTGTTGGAGGGAGAAGCAAGAGTCTTAAATGCCAAGTGGGAGACATGTAATAGACAATGTAAGAGGAATTAATGCCATGTTGGAGGACAAGACATGTGGGAGGGAAAATTCAAATTTGAGGAATATTCCATCTTGATGCCCTTTTTGAATGAAATTAGATGAAATAATAAATCAATTAAATTGATTTATTGTGCAAGTGGAAAAAGCTAGAGGATGTGATGGGTTTTGATTAGAATTAATCATGATTTGATTAATTAAGATGAAGATTAGCTGATTTTGACTTTTGACTTAGATTTTAGTTTTAAAATAAATCAAAATGAGAAGAAAATGATTTTAGATTTAATTAAATAAAGACTTGTTTTATTTCATCAAAGAGGATGATGTTAGTGTTAAATCAAATAAAGATGGATTTATTTAATTTAAATGGATGACTTTAGGAGATTGATTAAATAAACTTGATTTATTTAATTAAAGAGATAACTTAGGAGATTAATCAAATAAGCTGGATTTATTTAATTGATGGGCGAATATGAAAATATGTGGAATGTATGATGTCCATTTTGCATGTCTACATTTTGCCCCTCTTTGAAGCAGTGTACATGTTGCATTGGTTCAAAGAATGCTACTGCTGAGATTAGAATTTAAAAAAATTCTTATTTTTTTGGATGCCCCAGTGGAAATAAATACGTTGGTACATTGCCCCCTCAAGAGATTGAGCAAAAAGTTCAATTTGAGGTCAATCTCGTGACAAAGAGGTTCAAGATGGATGTATGGACGGTTAGACTAATAGATCTATATGATAATGATGATGTAAATGAGGTGTACGTAAGATGCTTAGAATAACAATTCTATATTATTTTAAACATCTTAGATGATGATGCAAATGAGATGTTTGTAAGATGCTTAGAATAAAAAATCTATATTATTTTAAACATCTTAATGATGATGCAATGCATGTGAGATGGATGAGATGGATGATGTTGTCCTATGATGATATGACATGATTATGTAGGATGAGAGTGTGGATGTAGGGTGGATGCATTGATGAAATGATACTATGTTAGCATGAAAGAGGATAGAAGAATGAGAGGGATCAACCCTTGAATTCAAGAAGATGTGGAATTCCAACAAGTCCATGAGATATGATGATGAAAATGAAAGATGGTGTATTGCTTATCTAGGGATGGGAGAGAAAAAGGGCATAAATTTCCATATGTTTGATAACACACATAGGTACAATGCATCAAGGTATAAAGAACCAAGATGGCATTGCACCTAGTGTGATGGAATTTGACTCGACAAACAGATAGGAGTATTCCTATTCACACTTGGCATGCATAAACCTTACTAGGGTGTAATTTATACATTTTGAACATATTGGACCAAAACACGGAGAGGTAAAACCTAACAGTGTAATAGTCAACAAGGTGTCCAAAGCATCCTCCATACACACCTAATAAAGAAAGTATTTGCCAAGGTTATTTTACAAGAATATCCAACAAGCACAACAGATAAAAGGATAATGATCATTGCCCCATTCCTTTCTCTCCAAATCCCTTTGTTTTGGTATCATCGAGAGGTCATCGAAATGAACACAATAAGATAAGTCGAAAAGACCAAAATAAAGTAAACAAGCAATCTAATGTTCTTCATACCGTTAACCAAGACTAAACTACGGTGATACCTAATGTTGACGTCCATTGTAGGAAGGATGCATCCTAGGACATGTTGTGATCAGATGATGATGAGATTGATTGGGTGATAAGCTATTGATACCAAGAGTTGACCAACATGCTGACTTACTAATCTAGACTTGAGACTTTGACAATGAGGCATTCACTTTTGAACTTGCGTTTGACTGACTTACCAAAGGATGAAAACAACGCTGATTTATTATGAGCGGTGATTATTGTGGGTGAAAGCGAGATGAGACAAATGCACCATTTTGGGTTTTCTTCAAATATTTGGATGTCTTTGGTGTTTTTTGAATGTTTTGAGGCTATTTTTGGGATTTTGAGATTTTTTAATGTTTTGATTTTCAAAATTTCCAATGTTTTCAGTTTTTTGAGATTTTATGAATGTTTTTGGATTTTATGTCTCGGGGGCCGATCAAGGATTCACCTTGCCTACATTTAATCTCAAAGACAACGTAGTTCAAAAAGATGACTCTATACTTTATTTTTAAAATTTTAGCATTGTTTTGGATTTTGGTATGATTTGGATGTTTTTAGATTTTTGAATGTTTTTGGATTTTTGCATAATTTTGATGATTTGGATATGGATATGTGATGATATCAGTGCTTTGTTTTGGGATTTTGTTGAAAACCAAGCTAGGATTGATTGATCAGATTGATGGATTTGATTATGATAACATTGTTGAGGATACACAACAATGCAAGGATAGTGTTAAGCAACACAAGGATTGGGAAGGATATCCTGAGATGATGATGGATTGATTGGATTTTGATTGATTGGGACTTTGAAGCTTGATTTGGAACAAAATTGTTTTGATGATTTGATGGGACACTGAAGTACACATTAGATGCAACAAATATTAATTTTTGGATTGATGTTTGATGAAAGATAAAGCTTGATAAGGAACATCGTTTTGTCAAAATATGCCATGGGCTAGTGATTTGGATTTTTTTCTCACAATTGCTCAACCAATTTGATTTCACGTTTTCCAATGTCTAGATCACCACATAAGTTAGAGGATATAGATTGAGATTTATTCCTAAAGAAATATGTAAATATCTGCCCCTAGTGTCTAGCAGTGTTTGAAAGGATATGGGTGGATGCTTGGGTCAGTATATGAATGGATGGATGGATTATCTTTGTGATAATATAAGGTGTTCAAACAAAATATGTTCATTCAGATAATGCTTTAAGGCTCAGATAACATTGGGTAGGATGGGATCAATAAAAATGACCTATGTCAAGATGTTCACCATAAGCAAGTGTAAAATGTGCACCAAACTTTGTCAAGATCAAGATAAAGTGGAAGATGGATGCAGATAGATAAAATGGTTCGATAAATGGTTCATGGATGAATGGATTTATTCTGGATAAGATGGAGGGAATGTTGGATTTATTATGGATGGGATGAGATGCTTCCAACTGAACTGGCCCACACAGATGCTCGATTCTACACATGACACCTATTTTCCAGGTTTTCATCATGGTACCTATCCAAAGTGCCACCAAAGTGGTTTTCACTAGAGGACGATTTTTCTCTTTACTGTTTTTAATCATTTTTTTTATTTTATTTTATTTTTATATTTTTGTATTTTTTTGTGAAATATTTTAAGCTCATGTTGAACCACCTAGTGGTGTTGTAGATGGTTCTATCATAACGTGCCATCAGTATCCTTCTTGAAGAAGTTGCTTTTCCAAGATATGTGCACTTGAATACAAATTTTTAGATTCTTGATCTACTTTGTTGATGTCGAAGTCAACTTTGTCTTTATGTGCACATCACAATAGAATTCCTTTTGAATCCTTATGATGAAGGTTTGCTATGAATTCATGGTCAATGTGAGAATTCGATATCATGCATGGAGGCGTGGATGGAGTGTGTTTAGGAATAAAAGATGGATTGGTTGATATCTTGGAGCCTTTTACTCTCCAAACTTGGGAATATGAGCAATAATGGGTGGATACGGAAGTGTGTATGGAGTTAGGACCAACTGCTTGATATACTTTGTACATCACTTGAAAAGCCTGCTTTTTCCTTTGTGGACATTTTTTTTGGATACTTTTCCCTCTTTCATTTTTCCCCATAGTTTCTTTGACTAATGGAGTTCGATAAGGATAATTTTTCTTTGTATTCTTTGGTATCCACTTGTATTTGATTTTTCCTTTATGTTGTGCTTCTTCTTTTTCTTTGATAACTTTCTTTGTGATTTGATTCAAATATTTTTTTGATGTTGGTCCCAATTTGTTGATAGGGTGATGGGTGGATGACGATTCATGATGTGGTTGGTTGTAGTATTGGAATTAGTTTCATCATAAGGATTCTTCATGCCCCCTATGTTGATGTTTTCTTGAGATGAAGTTTCCCCCAGTATGGTGGTACTAGCATCTTTGTTCTTTGATTCTCCCTATTTTGAGATGTCTTGTTCAAAATGCATTCTCTGATAAATGACTACTGTAGATGATGTTATTTCAATTTGCTACTTTGTTGACTCCAGAATATCATGTTTGGTCTAACCTGTTTCTTTGAGTGGATAATGCTAGATATATTCATACATGATGTCCTCCATCTGAATTTGGGATAAATCTAGTCCTGATGTTGATAACTCAGTTTGACTGCAAGAATCAATAACTTGCTCCTTTTTTGTAATAATGCTAGGAGTAAAGGAATCCTATTCTGAATGAAGACCATCTGCATGTCCATCCAAAGAAAACATCTCATGGGTAGATGGGGGAGTATGTGCTATATGGATATGATCATTATTTGTGACATCTTCTATAGATAGGAGAGTGTCCATTACCTCATTGTAGTATCTTGGAGATACAAATTTTTGGTCTTGAATGATTTTATAAATTTTTCTTTCAACATTCTTTGGATCAAGTTCTTGACATGGGTCGGTTTCAAAGGATGGATTGCTTACAAAGGGTTCTTGGATGTCTTCATTAGGAATGGGAAGTGGCTCAACATCCTCTAGATCTTTGAGTGGACTTGGATCAAGTGTTAAGTTGAGGATTTCTTCAATATCTATAACCATGATGTCAAAGGATGTCAATATCTCTTGGAAAGGACCATTGCTAGACTTTGATGACAAATTTTGATCATGCTTTGGAATAAATTCTTGAGATATGTTCTCTAACTCATTGGATGATGTAGAGGTATTGTCAAAGTGATCATTGGTGGAAGGATCCCCGACTATTAACACTCCTTGAAATAGATCATTTTTGGATATTGTTGACAGGTATTTATCATGATCAATAAGTCACTCTTGATGTATGTTGATTTGATTCTCGAAGGAGATGGAAACATCTTCAAGGTGCTCATTGATTGATAGATCTTGATCATTTTTTTCAACAATTAAGGTGGAGATATTGTCAATGTTTTCGACCATAAGATCAAATGATGTTAATGTTTATTGAATTGGATCATTGTTGGGTATCATTGGTGGATTTTGATCATGATTGAAAAGTGACTCTTGATATATGTTGATTTGGTCATTAGAGGAAATGGAAAAATCTTCAAGGTGCTCATTGATTGATAGTTGTGATGGACCTTCGAGATGGGGTGATTGGGTTTGTTGTTGATGTTGTTGATATCCAACCTCTTGACATTGGAGATATTATTCTTGATGTGGTTGGGGAGAAAACTCAATGCTTTGATGACATCATTCAACCAATGGAAGAGTGCATTGATTTTGGGGTGGAGATGTCTCTTGGTGATATGGATCAATGATTTTTTTGAGTGTAGCAATTTTGTTTTGCAAGATTTGGCATTGAAATTTTGGATATCGCTCACTTGGTTGTTGACCAAGCATAATTGGCATGTCTAGATTTGGCATTATTGGTTGATATTGAACATTGTTGTGATTGGGAAACACATTGCTTGGATTTAGGTAAATTTTATTTTGCATGGGGCTACCTTGACTTGGATCAATACATTGAGTTTTCAATACATTGCTTGGTCTTTGACCAATATTGGTTTGATTTGCAAGCGTACCTATCCCAAAATTCACCAAATGTGGATTTGATACATTCATGTTTGATAAGTTTGCACTTGGTATATTCACATTTGGTATGTATGGATTGGATGGGATAATGTTGTTTTGTTGAAGACTCATTTTTGGTTGATAGATTTGTAAGTTTTGACTTTGATTTAAATCTACCAGAGGCAAAGGTGGTCCAAAATTTGGATTGGGAAAACTCACATTTATATCATTGAGGTTTGGAGAAGATAATGATACCATGCAGGGATTGCATAAATGTGAGTTTTGATAATCATTTGGTATTGCAAGACTTGGATAGTCTGGTTGACTTGGATTAATCATGATGTATGAATCAAGTTTATATTCCATGTTTTTCTTGTGTTTTGACCTTGTTGACCTCTGAGGGATTTAGGACCAATGATGAGATGAAGGATGAATGGGTGAGAGATATGGGTGTTTGAACTTTCAAGAACTTTGGAGGAATACTAGACTTCAAGGCTTGATTTTATTTTATTTTGATTGATTGATTAGGATAATGAACTTGTAAACTCTAGGAGGATGTCTTGTCTTAGAGTGAACTCGTACACAAGAGGATAATTTGACTAAGTGTGTTAATTAAAACAAAGTTATTTTGGATAATGAACTCCTAAACCCCAAGATGTTGGATTTTATCAAGAGGTAAGCTTGTTCACAAGGATTTGATAGTTTGATCAAATATGTGAAGAAGGATTCATCTACATATATCTAGCCAAACAAGATGATTTTGATTTTGCCTAGAAGTCTAGCATGAATGATGTTTTCAAAGTTTCCAAGAGTTTGTTAATGAGATAATATTTTATTTTGATGGTTGAGGGATGGATGAAATTGATTGATTTTGATCCCAAATGAACCTAAGAGGGACTTGTTTACAAGGACAACGTTTTGAATAACATGCTTTTCCCTAAGAGTATTGCAAACCAAAAGATCAATGTTTGCTCAAAAGATCATAAGACAAAAGATAAACCATCACATGTGTGGGGTTCAATTGATTTTATCTTGGTTAATGACTTGGTTTTTACCACATCCACTTCTTGATTATCATTTCAAAATAAATTTCCAATGTCCTAATTTATTCTCATCCCACAAATTCCATTGTGTGGAAGGAAAAGAAGTCAAGGCAAAAGTTTTCTACTGTTGACTTTAGTGAAGACAAATGATGATTAAACCCAAATACTTAAAAACCTCTAAGGACATAATCCCTAGGGTGCACAAGAAAGAGCACTTAGATTTGTCAAAGATATTTTCCCCCCCTAAAGGGTTTGAAATTTGGAGATTTTGAATGTTGAATGTTTATTTTCAAATTTTTTGAGACCCAAGAAAATTGTTTTTGATTCCAAGAGGATGCACAATCTTAGGATGAAAAGACAATATTTGTTGGGTTCCCACTTGGATAAATCCAGCTGCACATATTTAGTGTGGATGATTAGATGCTTGACCACACAAACTCCCCCTTATAGTGCACTCACTTCTTAGGTCAGCCAAGCATCAGTACCCATGAATCTCCCATGACATACTTTTCATCTCTATAACAAAACTACATGTTACGTGGGGCAACTTCAAAGGACATGACCTTTTGCACCAACAAATAGAAAATAAATTTGGTCTTTGTTAAACAAGGGGTTTTAATGCGGGCATTTCATTCGTGGGGGACCATCCATACAGAAAGAGACCATTGTTGCCCTTCTTTTCAGAATAATCCTCGTGATTCTCAAACTTTCCTCGAGAATCCACACTTATATACCGATTGGAAGTTGTTTGGCTTTAGCGTGTTCCCGGTTGGGTCGTTCCCTAGGGTGATTAATTTTTCCCACTAGGTAAGTCCTCTAAGATAAATAAAAGAGATAAAACATATCCGTAGTTCAATTGATCTTTGTTAAGAAACAAAGAGAGAACACATGCAATATGTTCCACTCACACTCTCAAATTTTATTCAATTTTTAAACCCAAATTGAAATGTAGAGGCAATCTTTTTTATAACTTAATATCACAAAAATACTTTTGATTCTCAAGATCATTGTGAGGTGCGAGAGAAGTGCATACATATTTTATATGATATTACTTTGTGAAAAAGCTTACAAAACACCAAATGCACATGTTCATTTTAATTTTCCAAAGGAAAAATTGAGTTCTTTTTAAAACACCAAAAGAAAATGTGAGAGTTGTTTGTCAAGTTTTTAGATCCCAAATTGAAATTTAGTAAGCATCTAATGTTGTTTTTAACCCTTTGTAGCAAAAAAAAAAGCTTTTGTAATGTTCTTTTTAGAATCCAAAAAATGTGAGTTGGCCTAAAAGAGAAAACAAAAGCATAAGATGGAAGATCTAAGAATTTAAAAATGCTTTTTCAACTTCAAATTTAGTGCTCAATTCTATTTAACTCCAAGATTATTTAAAGATCGTTTCTTATGTTTCAATGTTGCAAGTCCTTTGCACAAACGAAATCCCTACAATATAAAAAACACAAATCAATGCAAAGATCAAATTTGTTTTAAGCATTTAAATTCAAACAATAGAACGATTTCAAATGAAAAGATCGATGATTTTGGATGTTTAGGATAATAAGTGAAGCATTAATAAGTGGATTTGCAATCATTAATTCTGACTGTGTAATTAAAAAGAAAAATATGAACATGGAATTTCAACAAGATCTGTAATCTTGCAGCTAGCACGCATTTAATGAATGCATATCCCAACGTGCAAAACATCTTTTTCTAATGTCTTACCAACGTTTAATGTTTAATGTGGGCCCCCAAAAATAATTATTAACATCATAGCAGATAATTATTAACTGACCTTTCACTTCTCCAATTTGGCACGCAGCTAACTGAAAGTAAAGACTTTGATGAGGGTGTTAAATAAAACAAGAGAAAAAAAGAGAAAAGGCCAAGCAATAATACCACTGTCAAATGCAATAATACCACTATCAAATGCCATCAAACACAATCACACCACTATCCAACATAATGATATCAATGTTAAACGCAATAAAACCACATAAATGCATAATGTATAGTGGAGTCTAAATGCAGAGCACAATGGACATAGCAGCATAGCCTTCAATGTATTAATTTTATAATGAGAACAACAGTAAAGCAGGAAGCCATAAATGATCCATGCTAATCAAAAGGATGTCATTTTTACCAAATGAATCAATCGATTTAAATGACAAAAATCACCATAAACACGCATTGAGGGAGTCTGATCACTTCTCATATATCAAGTCACACATTATCACTCTGCAACAATCCATAATAGCTCTCCTAAGTCATTTAAAACCATAACCAACTGTATTTCAGACATCTCAAAATATGGACAGGCTTGGGTGCGCAAATTTTGAAGTGGACAAAATCAAAGACTTAATGATTTCAAATCGATGTTAAGTGCTCTTGGTCGAAATTCAATGCTTCAAAGTGTGAAGTAGGAGAATTTCCATTTTAAAATGCATTTCTTACCTCCCTAGCGTCCGACAGTATTATCAACCATTATCTACAACTTTTCGTCAGATTTTACAAGGAGAAATAGAGTAAAATAGTGACCATAACATTAATTGATCCCCTGTACCAAGATGATTTGCTAACAGAAGAGTAGATTGTATTTTGACCAACAAAAGTGTAGGTAAAAGACTATGTGCATTAATCTTTCTAAAAAAAGCAAATGAATTTCTTGTATACAAATAAGTACATAGAATCCTTGAATATGGTCCCTTACACGATTAACAGTCAAATTTACATTCGGCAGTACCTTTAGAACATAATATTTCTATTTTAGAAACTTTCAAGCAAATGCGATTGGCAGGTGTAAAACCGACTTTCGCAACCTTTGACCAAAATCTTTGTTGCCCATCAACAAAAATGAGAACTTTGGAAAAGGGTGTGGACATCCATCAAAATAAGAATGAAGTAGGCATGCAGGTGGATAAAAATGGAAAAGAAGCATATAAATGCAAGATTTGCTGAAAGGTTTCAGAAACTTTTAAGCAAATGATATTAACAGGCAAAAATTGAAAGCAAAGAAGTCCAATGATATCTTCCAGTGCTTGGAAAAAAGTATTGTCGTACCTTCTCTTGTGTACACTCCACTCCTAGATCTGGAAATCTGTTGATTCGGTAAATTAATTTATGATTTTGATTTTGATTTGTGGCATTTTCCTTGTGGATCATGTCATTGGCAGCTTGCAGTGCATGGATACTTGTAGATTACTGTTTGTATTCATTGATCACATCTCTTGAGATTACGTGTATCAACATTAAGTGTCGTGAGACCTTTCTTATCAAACAGTCTAGCATGATGTGATAGAGTAAGGCCCACAGACACAACATTATTCTAGGTCACGCCCTTCACTAATCTTCAGCATGATTTTTTATGCTCAAAATCTGATATTGAATAACATGATGGGTTACTACATTTAATGACTAGAAATGCATATCTCCATTGGATTTTGTGTAGCTCGAACACTAATGGTGAATTTAATCAATGTAAGCTAAGAGTTGAGCACCTCCAATAGGTAGTCGACTTACATATTGCAGCTTAACAAGCTCACACGGGCCTTCCTACAGAGAATATGGCGCCACTAGTTGTAGATTCATAACCTACCCTGTGAGAAAAGCAATCTCATTGTTTGTGAATGAACAATTTGGTCTATAGATGAGATGATAATGTGACACAAAGTAAGAGGCAAAGAACCAAGCAAAATGAGAGATACAAATCTATTCTTGCTTGTGGGAAAAAAAAATGAATGATAATGTCATACTTTTATTAGTCAAGTCATTCTTTCATAAACTAACATACATATGCCATCTTCATGGGTGGGACCACAGACAAAATCTAAAGGTGAGCTAAAAGAGAAATCAATTACCAAGAAGGATTTGGATATGATAGTCATTGTGTGCTAAAAGAATCAGGAAAAAATGCTTCGACCAACACATTATCTACAAAAGTGGAACACAATAGACTTCAGTACAAGACAATTCAATATATGGGACGCAGTCAAAGCCATCATTTCCAAAAAATCAAGGCCTAATGAAGAACCAAATAATTATTTAGCAACACATTGTCTGAACTTGGAGTACCACTAGAAAGAAACAAAATTAGCATAAGTAGATGCCAACAACATTTTTCAATGCACCATAGGTTTGCCTACTTGGAAAATTTATCTATTTTATATAGTTTAACAGAATGAACAGATCTATTTTATGTAGTTTAGCACAATTATTTGGAGAATCCAAAATGCAAATCTGGAGCATAGATTTAATGACAATGACCTAAGGTTAGAGTAGTGCAAGAATGTGTGACAAAATATATTACTTCCAAACAAACTTAGAAAATAACCAAAGAAAGAGAACTGAAAAAGTAGACTTACTGCCCTCCTTCTAGCATTATAATGTAGATGTTAAACTTGCAGATGTTAAGCTTTTGACAAACCTTTTCATGGAAATAAAATAAAACATAACAAACTAAGCATCCCTATGAAATATTGCATCATGTTAAATATGCTAAATGAGACATTAAAATACCAAATAAGTTGAATAAAATCATTAAAAAATATGTGTAAACCTATCGCATAGTGGGAGTGGTGCCCCTTATGATGTGGAAAGGATGCCCTTTCCCACCCCCTGATAAGAAAGAATGCCAAGATGATGATAATGAAAATGCATGAGATTGTGGATCACGTTGTGGAGGATTAAATCAATAGAGAGAGTCTCTATTTATAACCAAGAAGGATGGAAGAATGCAAAACATGGAGGATGTGGGACAAAACATGAACCAATGATAGCATGCCACTTGTAAAGATGTGAGAGGATGAAGGTTGTGCATATTTTGATCAATGTGCCAAAGAGAGGGAGATTTGAAATTCAAAAGACGGCTTGTTGGAGGGAGAAGCAATAGTCTTAAATGCCAAGTGGGAGACATGTAACAGACAATGTAAGAGTAGTTAATGCCATGTTGGAGGAGAAGACATGTGGGAGGGAAAATTCAAATTTGAGGAATATTCCATCTTGATGCCCTTTTTGAATGAAATTAGATGAAATAATAAATCAAATAAATTGATTTATTGTGCAAGTGGCAAAAGCTAGAGGATGTGGTGGGCTTTGATTAGCATTAATCATGATTTGATTAATTAAGATGAAGATTAGCTGAATTTGATTTTAGGATTAAAATAAATCAAAATGAGAAGAAAATAATTTTAGATTTAATTAAATAAAGATTTGTTTTATTTAATCAAAGAGGATGATGTTAGTGTTAAATCAAATAAAGATGAATTTATTTAATTTAAATGGATGACTTTAGGAGATTGATTAAATAAATTTGATTTATTTAATTAAAGAGATAACTTAGGAGATTAATCAAATAAACTTGATTTATTTAATTGATGGGTGAATATGAAAATATGACAAATGTATGATGTCAATTTTGCATGTCTACACTAGTCATCCTTGTAGATCATTAATTACCATGGTCTTATTGGATGGTATAGTATATTGGGATGTAGTGGATTGGAATGGACTAGTGGATGACAAGTGAAGATAGTATGTAGGGCCTTGGAATGGATTAGTGGAAGGTTGACTAGTATAGGAGGTAGAGGTTTGGAATGGATTAGTGGAAGGTTGGTTAGGATAGGATGTGGAGTCTTAGAATGGATTTGTGGAAGGTCGGTTTCCCTTGTTAAGGTTAGGATAAAGATGACTAATTGATGTACCAAATGACTCTTAATAGTGATGGTATATGGATGAATGACTTGGGATTATGGATTGTTGGTTAGAAGGGTATGTGGGTTGCTGACCATGGGTTTAGGTTGATTGGTATTTTGATTTTATGAATTGTCTTATGAATTTTATGGCTTTTTTGTATTGGCCATTGTGAACTAACTGGTATTCAACTTGACTAGCAAGCATATCAAGGTGAATGGAAGACATTGTGGTGGATGGTATGAAGCTTAAGAGATGTCAATGGAATGGAAGGTATGCACCTAAGCTTAAGGTATGCAACCTAAGATATTTTTTTGGATTTTTGGAGATATAGGGATGCCTAATAATGATACCATGATTAAGGGTCAAGGTGTGAAACAGTTAATGTCACAATGATCAAAATTAGAAGTATGCCTATGAATAGGGTATGCAAGGTGTGAGACAAAGGCATTGATTACTATGATCTAGTATGAAGACTAAGGACTTTGGAGAACCTAAGACACAGTTGCTAATCAAACTAAGATAGGTATAAAAGCGAATATGATTATCAATGACCCTAGGTATAGTAAAGACAAATGGATATGGTGACAAGGTGGTCTCAAACTGGACTGATGAGCTAAGGAACCAACCTAAATGATGAAGGACTAGGATGATTTTTTCTAAAAAATAAGGTCAAGAGAATATAGATTTGAAGCTATGGTCTAGTCTAAGTTTGATTGGATTTCTAACTTAAGATAAATACAAGAGGTTTATGCAAGCTAAAAAGATGACCTATAAATTTGACCTATGGGGAATATCTAATGTTAAAAGATGAGGTGATAGATGAATGGATGATGGTAAAAATGAGGTGAGAAATTCCTTAGTCTAATCATATTTAAGGTTAAGCTCGTTTTAGATATGTAGGCCTAGTTCATTTCAATGTTAAAATGTTGTAAGTTTTGAGTGTGGTGTTTCATTTATATTGGAAATGTTTGTTTGAAGACACACGCAAAACACAATAGACAATTTTTTTTTGAGTGACTCTAATATAAAATCAAAGAATTTCTAAGTAGGGGCTTATGTTAGTTCCAAAATTGTTTCACTAGTATTGAAAAATTTAAAGAACATTTGTAAACAAGCACAACTTAGGCTAGAAAGTGGATACTACCTACTGAGTCCCTACTTGGATTTCTCCAAACACTTCAACAAAACAAAAATCTAGAGATCTTGGTGACACTCGCTTCCCTTACAAGGCATGATCACACCAAGTTCTCTTACCCCCTAAGATCTGAAGACCTTGAGGGATTTTCTATCTCTATAATGAATAGTGGATGATGTTGGTTTTTTTTATGGTAACCAAGCTGATCTTCAAAATTACCTATGGAATTTTCCATTTCCAATTATTAGTAATCTAAAGGGATTGGCCAACAAATGAGTAAAAGATGCAAAAATTTCACTCCTGCACTTTAGGCTTTGTGAAACCCAAGAGGGTGATCCCACAATGTATATTCAAGAATTTATACAACTAATATTTATATAGATTGTCAACAAGAGATACTTCTCATATAACCACTCAAAAACATAATATATTTAAAAGGTTGGAAATTCTCTTAACAATATATCACACTTGGAGCATGAGAACAATGAAACTTAACGCAACTACAGTGGTAACTCATTCGAAAGATTTGTAAATAAAGAGTGATTTGTTGATGAATTGACCCATAAACCGTATTATGAATATTATACTTGAACTAGTGCCTTATCCTAAACATGAAGTCGATATCAACCAATGCAACCTGATAAAAAATCTACACATAGCAAGATATAAGCTTCAAAAAATACTGCATTGCAACATTCCCATATTATTTTCTTGACCACCACTTCTTGCAAATATCCCAGCACACAATTCATATGAATCAAAAACTTCATTCAAGCGCTTATACTGATTCCTTGAACTAATTAGCAAGAGTGAAATCATACAATCACTGAAAAAAATGGAGATGAAAAAAACAATCCTTGATTATATTATTCATGATTCATAAAATTCATACAAAGGAGAGAAAATGGTCATGAAAATAGTATGCTTCATATTTTCTATATTGTTATCAAACTTACATATGCAACTACAAACTCGAAACCTACGACAAAACAAAAAATTAAAATATGCTTTGTATTCCTTCTACAATTCATTGTGTCAATTCACAATACAATGAACCCCGCTTTCTGGTCTTGAATTCCTTTTTATAGAAATCAAGGAGCAAAACAAGCCTCAAACAAGAAAGAACACATGTCACTTTTCCATTGGACCGCTTTAACATATATTCCTTTTCCAGTTACACTTGAGCTCTCAGGTGGTGGGAATAAACATGAAGCAAAAGTACTCTTCATTTATTGCCGAAGATCTGGCCCCACCATCAAAAGGCATCTTTTTTTGTTACAACAGCTTCAAAATAACACCCACGCACTCAAAAAAGTGTTTCCACAGGCAAACCCAATCAGGAAAATTTGAATGTATGAGAAGCACGTAAAAACACAAAAATTATTTATTCACATCAGCACTTATGCCACCATCTTTCAAGTTGAGGAGAAAATAATAATTTTTGCAATATTTCATCAAAATCATAATCTGTACTATTTTGAGGCTATGAATTGTTGTTCTCCTATCCATTATTCATCATATCTATTATCATCCTCTTACAAGCCTACTCAGTATATTTTTCCAACCATGTAATGTACTCTTCTTCAATTAGCCATTTTGCATCTAGAAGCCTCTACACCTTCACACTGTGCTGAGTGTATCTAGCATCAATTAAGGCCTTGGCATCCTTGACAAAAGTATACATTCTTGTCTCAATCTCCACCATTATATCAATGTGTGGATTCAACATGGTGTAATCACTTACAGTCAATTCCATCTTAGTTGATGTGAGCATCTCTCTCAAATCATCTCTCCAGTCATTAAACAATTTTAACTCACCTTTGTGATTCAATATCTCAAGCATATGACACTTCTCCATTTCTTTGAATGCATTTAGCTTGCTTTGGAGTTGCATCCCTAGCTTCCCATAAAAATTTGTTATCTCATTCACCAAGTCAATCAATTGCAATATTTTAGGGACATTTTTAGGTGCCTTAGGATCTTCCTCCATTTGGGGTATCATTTCTCTTAAAGCACCTAATTTTGTACTCCACTTGCTCCATTCATTCTTGAAGGCTTCTTGAACCTATGAATACTTTATGTTTGATTCATGGATGCTCTTATAACTAGCCCATACATCATCAGCCCTATTGACTAGTTTGGTTACTCTATATCTTAATACATCTTCAAAAATAATGTTGGCCACCTTAATAGTTTCAATTTTTTCATTCTAGACGTTTTCCTTTTCTAATTTTAACTGATTATTTAAATAATCTATTCTCATAGCCAAGATATCCCTATCTTGTGTAGAAAAATCGAAAGAAGAAGAGGATGAAAAAAATATTTTCTTTACTGATTGGTTAGCCAGAAGAGTGGCTCTCATTTTGTTCATTTCATCTAAGGCCTTTTTATATTCCTTTACCAAGGAATCATACTTCTTCAGATTTATTTGTGCAATGTCTACACTAAGCATTGCAACATGAGCAATTAATTCAGCAACCTGGACAAGTGTTATATCTATGGCCTTGTATATCTGCAGCCATTACCAATAGGTCAGGAGCTATCCTTGCCTCAAAAATTCTAACTAGAACTCGATTTAGTAAAATAATATGTGTTCTTGAAATAATCCACAAACTCCTCACATACAAAGGGTTGAATATCTTAAGGGAGAAGTTTCTTCTTGTTTTTTCTATGCCAAACCAAAAATCTATTTTTGTATGAAATTTTTTTACTCTCATATTCAACATACAAACTTGCATGCTTGATTTCTACAGTACAATTAGGATTCAACCCAAATATCTCTACCATTTTTTCCCTTATTACTTCAAGGATTACATTTCCATTTTCACTTTAAATTTTATTTTTTTGTCTATAGGATCATAATGCTTAGCCAATTCCATCATTACATCCACCTCTACAAACATATTGGGTACCACCAACATCCCAAGGTTGAGCCCCCATAAGTAACGTGTCAACTTTCTAGAATACCTCCTATGAAAGGCATATGTGAACAACTACCACCACTCTAAGGCTGAGCTAGCTCTCCAATTTCACCAATAGTGTCAATTATTTTTCTTATCATACTAACATGGCCCATGGGTATCTTATCAATTTGTGACCCACCCTCTTTTACTTCTCCAGTGACACTTTCCATAAATCTCTCCTGAGTTTTCTTTGCACCTCTTGACACTATAGACATATCAGAGGTAATTGGTGTAAGGTTTGTCATTGTAGGTGGCTCTTGCCTAGTTGTGGATGAAACATCCTCGATTTTGATTATTTTAACACTCTTCTTTTTAGGTTTTCTCTCTGGCCTGATACTGGATTCACTAGGCTCTGGCTCACTCATATTTGCAATGTGATGGGACTAGGGTTTACAATTTTCTTAATTGAAAAGACCTACCCAATTTCTTTAAAACCCAAGGCACAAATTACTGAGCAAAATACTCCCAAACCATCTACAATATATATATATATATATATATATATATATATATATATATATATCACCCCAATTGAAGATGATCAAATAAATAAATTGTAAGAAAATTATCTCCAAATTCCTCATGATAATTCAAGAAGCACAATTCACCACTTTTTACATGAATGGTGAATGGGTCCCTATTGGGGTTCTTGAAACTAATATCTAGGTTCTTTTCCTTGATTTCTACACTCTCAGTTCCTCAATTGTCAGCTCTTGAAAAACTGTAAAAAAAATTGTACCCTTGATTCTGTATTCTTTCACTATGAATGACAACTTCACAATATGACAACTTTTACAATTTTTCTTCTTGAAAATTTGTTCTCCACTTGATCTTCAACCTATAAATATGAAAATACACATTAAAGAGAAGAAAAAATTGTTGATTATTAGTGAATATGGGTTTTCCTAAGTCAAACCCCTTGTAGGTAATTAAACCAAATGATGAAATAATGAAATTGAAGCTTGAACATGAAATGATGCAATCTTTATACCTTGGAAGTTTTCTTGGAGTATAAATATGCAAAATAACATGTAGTGACCATGAAGAATGTAGATATTGATCTTGAATAAGATATGAAGCAATGTTTTCAATATATATCTTAAAATGCTACATCCACAATCTTAGCTCTACAACATTCTTGAATGCACTATGTCTTGGACATGATAGAATGATCTTGAATTGCTAAAATAATCTCTTGATAATCTTCCTTAGAATGCCTTTGAAATTCTCTTGAAGTGCTCTAATGATTGAAAATTTTAATTCTTAGACCTCTTGTAAAATTTCTAGGAGAAAAAAGGTGAACTAACCCAATATTTATACTAAATCTAGAGATTAACCCTCAAATTCAAACAATTCAAGCCGACACTAGATCTAGAATAAAAAACATAAGAATCCCACCAAAATTAAATTAAAAAATGTGACTACTCAAGGAGGACCCATTCACCCACTAAAGGCGAATGGGTCCTGGCACAATTTTCTAGGACCTTGCTTCAGGAGGGTAAAAGAACATCAAAAACCCATGTCAAATATGCAAAGAAAGGGGGGTCCTATGTGGAGAGGACCCATTCGCCACTAAAGGTGAATGGGTCATGGCAGCTTTTTCTAGGACCTCAATTGTACCAAATTTAATGCTATGTAAATTGAATACAAGGTGTCAGGATGGATCCTTGGAAAGTATCATAAATAAGGCTTTAATTTGAATTAAAGGGCTAATTAATCTTAATTAACCACAATTAATTAATGAGACCCTAGATAAGTGTGAAAGTGTATTACAACACTTTACAACACCTAAAATATGGTACAATTTAAGTACATGTTTTATTAAAAAGGGCCCAAGATTAATGTGAATGATTACAACACATTACAACACTAAACCTAGGTAAAAGTTAGGTTAGTTCAATGATAATTATTCTCAAATTTAGTAAGGAAAAGGGATACTTTTTCCTTCACTACAACAACACTCAAATTCTTAACTCTAGATGGTTTTTGTTTCTTCCTCCTTCCAGAGGTAGCAGGGGGTGCTACCAAAGGTATATTCTTCCTTTTGGTAGTTTGGGTGCTAGGTCTAGAGGGTGCAATCACTTCTTCTGATATTGGAGCACTAATCTCCACCTTCTTTCCTTTAACAACAACCAAACCAAAGGATTTTGGGAATGTAGACGTGAGCGTAGAAGTTATTCTTCTTCATTACATGGTCTAGAGGACTCACTAGCTATACTAGCTACTTTGGCACCCCTTTCTATAGCAATTTCCCTTAACCTATCTACTTCACCTTTTGAAATTCCATGTAACGAAAAGGATTGATGTACTTGTTTTGTTAAAAAAAAATTCCTTGCATGTATTAATGTTTCCAAGTGCACTTCAGTTGATTTTTTCTCATGTGTGCCATGTCTTGGCAAGGAGGGGTCCTTGGGCCTCTTTAGTAACAAATCGGCATATCCATCAACATCTTTCTCAGTAACCTCATATCCAAGAGGCTCAATCCATATTTTTTGCGGTTCAATAACCTCTATAATACATTGATCAGTAGAAACTAGGAAAGTGATTTCATTTGCATGCTTGTCCACTATATTTTAGGGAATCCTCTCTCTATCATGCATGTTGTTTTTCAATACTACAAAGAATGCAGCCAATGCATTATCTTGAGCTTTAAAGTCAGCAATATTGTGCATATAATAAAAAATATGATGACCCACTGGTATGATTCTATCCCAAACAATGTCTCTTCTACCAAGTAGCTCTCTCAAGAAGTAGAACAACAAGCACACAATCAAGGTACCAAATTTAAATGTGTACTTCTTCTGTTTGGTTTGTTTTAGGTTCTCCAAAAGGTGCTATTGGAGCAACTCACATAATTCATAATCCTTCTCCTTCACCATCAAATCATAAGCCATGTATATTGTAGTTGTAAAGATTGAATTATCTCGATTTAAGAAATAAATATTATGACCTATCATAATTGAGGCATATCTCACAACAAGATTTGTGATAGGTTTAGTTATCAATTCTCTGCTATCAAAGGTTGTGACAATTAGCTTCATAACCACTTCATTTTTCATAGATTTTAGTACTAGTATAGGTCTGGTATCACACAATCCAATCACAGATTTGATCACTTCCTTTGAAATTAGTTTGGACATGTTTTTCCACAAAAACTTATCATGCATTCTACTTAAAGAAATCCTAACATACTTCACATCTAATTCACTACTATAGTTGGGGAACCAATTCCAACCATCCAGTTTCTTTTGTACTAGGTTATTGTATTTTGGTTTCACTAAGAAATCATCTCCAATTAGCTCATTAGACCAAAGATCCTTAATCTTCTGGTGATCATATTCATCCAATTTTCCATGTATGTAAATCATTGTATTCTTAATAGGTAAAACTCTAGGAGGAACTTTGAAAAAGCGTCTTCGAGGTCATTTTCAAAGTCTTTCCATGAAAACCTCTTGAATTTGGGTCTAGGTATTTCGATGATGTTAAGTATTGTTGATGTAGCCATTATATCCTCAAATTATTATAAAACCATTTCTATTTCAAACCCACAAAGAATAGATAGTTGTAAATACATTTTACGCATACAACAAAATCTAGGGTTTGAATGTTCTGCACCAAATTACTTTGAAACGCCTTCAACTCACTTCTAATTCACTCTACATTTCGTCAAATACATAAAAGTGATAAAAAATGATTTAGAAACTCACTATATTCCTTTTTCCCTAATTTTTACATTAATTTCTTCAAGTTCCAAAAATCTAGTAAACACTTCACTGATACACTATAAACCCTAAAAACCTCTGCTTTTCTTCAAATTTACACATTTTTTATCAGTTTATTTCCATAATCTTGAGCTTGTCATCTTACACCATATATCTTCATGTCACTCCTTGAAACTTCATATTTCTAGGGGGTTGTTATATTTCTCTATTATTACTCCCCTTACACCCATACCTAGGTTTAATTCCCAAGAGAATCATCTGCACTAAAGGGGCGTATAGATGCATTTTATTCATCCTTGTTCTTAGGTTCCTATTTATTTCTCTAAATCTTCTCCATTTAACTCTTTACTTCAATAGGATCAACTTTCTTCACAAGTTCATTCTTCTTTCCTAGATTAGTCTACCTTCCATTCTTATTTCTACAAAATCTTTAAATGTGTCCAAGTTTGTTGTAATTATAGCATACAACATTTTTCTAACCAAACTAACTTCCATTCAATCTTGATATGCACTAGTTAGCCTTATGTCTAAATAAATTGCATGTATAATAGTAACCATTGAAAGATTGTATTAGGGTACATGTGCAGGATCATCATGGAAAAAACAGGCCCTTAAGTGGCAATAAAATTCAGAAAATCAGAGTTAGGCAACTTGATGTAAAAATTTGAATAAGTTATCTATATTATTTCAAAAATATGTAAGAATAGAATATGTAGAAAATTTACTATAGTTTCTAAACTACTAGGTTTATTTTTATTTTTTAAAATCTATTTGGTGAAAATTTGAAATTTCAATGCAGTAGTACTTAAATTTTAGGGAAAAATAAGAAGTAGGTGTCTGTCTGACCACCCTAGCCAAAATAAAATGATAATGTTTTTTTATAATATTTTAGATATAAGTAGGGGACTCATGTCCCAATGTGATGCATATTTGTTTTTAATTTTTTTCCAAGTAAATAATTAATTATGAATTTTTTATTACAACTTTTAAAAAATATAAAAACTCGTATGTCTGACCACCTTAACTTGGTCAAAACTTCATGAAATTCAATTTTTTTTTAATCCTATAGTATGTGAAGCATAGAATGTGACACATGTTTTGGATTCAAAAAATGTGATACCGTTTGAAAGCTATAGATTTTTTTCAATCAACCTATCAATTAGGACTTAAGTCGTAATTCAAATAGAAAATGAATAATAATTATTTAATAGCTTCAAAGTAAAGCATAATTTATATTGGTGGAAATTTGAGAGTCTCCTTTAAAAATCCTTTTCCTTTCATCAATTTTGGGTAAAAAAAAGTCATCAGCCACATGGGCCATCATATCACTTAGATATCACCACTTTTTGGCCCATCATGATCTTGCACATACCCATTATTCTACCAATATTAAATCTATTCATCATCTAACTTCTGCACTCAATAGCTCTATGTCCAATTTTCTTGCATGCATTTTTTTTTCCAGAAAAGGATCTGACATTTTGATTCATTCTACTTCTATATTTTATAGCCTTATGTCCAAATTTATTACATGAAAACAAAATACCATTGAAAGATGGGTACCTTTGAGGATTTCATTGTCTAATAGGAGGTCTTCCAACATTGCTTCTTTGATTTTTGATATGTCTTACATTGCCTTGAGTTTTCTTTTTATTGTCAGCCTTGTTAGGAGTTTGATTTTCCTTTGAGATTTCTCCTTATTCAAGTCCCAAACCACCTTTGTCTTTAGATGGTTTATATCCTGCAATTAGTTCATCAAGAATTGTAGTACTTTTTTTTAATTTGTCCTCATGAGCTCTTGCCTTATCCATTTTTGATCTTAGGGTTACCACTTCTTGTTCAAGTTTTATGCATTCATTATTCTTTCTTTATACAGTTCCATTCACACAATCCTCAATTCTCTTCTTTTCTTCCACTTATACTTTAATTTTGGTGATATCTTCATTTGCCTTCTTCAATTATTCCTTGAATTCTCTATGTCTTTCTCTAAACTTCTTGATTTGTTCTCTCAACTTTTTGATACATTAATTTTCTTCCTCTAGGCTTTCCTTTAGACTTTTTTTCTCACTTGAAATTTTTCAATATCTTCAAGAGCATCTTTAACTTCTTCTTTGTCAAACATATAGTCATATTTTATGTAATCAATTGAAGAAATTTATTCCAGAGGAATAGGACACATTTCATCATCCATGTGCCCAATCTCCAAGATCTCCCTAAAGCTATTAGGCATCTCAAAAGGAAATGTCTTTGATACCAATTGGTGAACACCTAGAATACTGAGAGGGGGGTGAATAAGTATTCTATTAAACCATTTAATCATAATCCATCTAATGATAAAAAAAATATAACTACAACTGTGAATGAAAGCAGGAAAGGAATCACAAGATCACATAACACATGAACAACTATATTTTTACTTGGAAAACCAAAAAAGGAAAAAACACGGCAAGGATTAGCTCACAATATATTATAACTAGTTATAATAAATTATAGAGGCTCACTGTTAGGACACATTGTCCTTATAAGGATCAAAACTAGAAATAGATTATACAAAACCAAAATGGCTATACAACAAAATTTTTAACTATTACAAAGTGAAATTTCCTTGTGTTGAATTTAATTCCTTTGAAGCATTGAATACAAATCTGTTCTCTATTTAGCATCCACTCAATAATTCGTGCAACAATTTTGCACTTATTCAGATCACACATATCCAAATTCATAAGTTCACACAATATCATATCTTTCACACATCACTTTATTTTTCATGTCTTCTTACAACTCAAAATTTTCCTATATATACCCTATTACATTCACATACAACAATTAGGTCAACCTAATTTAATGTAGCCCTATTTTAATTCAAATTTGCCTTGTCAGCTTCATACTTGATTCAAATACTTCTTCATGCTAAAATCAACTATGAATTTATTTATTTTTGTTAGCATAGACCTAAGATAGGCCCCCTTAGCATTTGCAATACATATTTAATTTTTTCAACACATATCAAGTATTAGGTCAGCCGGGAATTAGACCTAATCACAAAATAAGCCAATTGATCACACACCAATGATTTATACGATCACCTAATAACTTTCCATCTAGAATACATAGTGTACTGACATCTATAAACCATTTCCCAAAATTGTAGTCATATTCCAATCATTGGAGGAATGCAAACCATATTACTCATACCTATTTACACTATGTAAAGCAGAAATTGTATGTTGAACTTCTGTTACTTTTAAATTTCAACTTGTTTATCCAAAATCTATGAAATCTTGACCATAGATGCATTTAGTAGTCCTAAATAAGATACCATAATCTCATAAGTTGATCTTATTACATGAGAAATTTTAGACCAAATTATCAGATTAGGATGCATACACTCAGTTCACTGGATTAGATAAAAGTGTCAACCAGTAATTTGGGCATCAATGACAACACATCAAAGGGTTTCTTCATTATTTCAACACCCCTAACACAACTTCCACTTCTTTTTGGATCAAATCTAAAGACTCTTGTGTTGGGATATATTCCTCATCGAACAACCCATCAACCTATTATTTAAAATAAAGTAGTATTCCTTTAATATTTTGACTAGCTAGACTAGCTAACCTCCTTTTCACTTTACCACTACTAGAATATTATACCAATCCTTCCTCCCCTTCATCAAGAATATCTATAGTATCCTTCTTAATAGTACTAAAATCTTTTGGATGTTGTCCTCTATGTTTACTAGAGGATTTAGCCAAAGATTTGGTTGTTTGAAATGGGGCAAGAATGATCATTCCCAACAATGGGGTTTTTATAAGAAGTGGGCTTAACCTAGGGTTTCTTAAATTGAGAGGGAGGGGTAGACTTAAATATTTCCTTAGATGAGTCATGCACATCATTATGAGGGTAGGTAGCATTAAACAAAGAAGTAGGATTAATAATTATGGATACCCAGTTTTGACTTCTTGCTAGTGCCAAGGTTATGATGGAGAAAATTGGACTACTTTTTAATGGGTTTAATTTGTAAAGGCTTCACAAAATTCATTGGGCCTAAAAGAGGGGTAAAGGAAAATATGTAATTGTAAAGTCTTAGAATCAATCCTTGATGCAAAAGGGGAGAGGCCCCTTTAGCCTTGCACTATTGCAGCGAAGAGAGAAAGAAAAAGGGAATGTTAATTTTCTCCTTTACCCTAATATGATTTAAAAATGGGAAATGGTAGCCATGCACAGTAGTGTATCCACCCTTGTGGTCATAACCATTCTGACACCTTTTTAGCTTCTCTTCCCCTACTAGAAAGCTATCAATAAAATGTTGATAATTTCCATTACCAAATTTGGCAACCTATAGACCTCTACAATCCAAGCCCATTGCTTCAACAATTAACTTTGGGGTAACCTCAAAGCTAATGCTCCCAAAATTTAACTTATTCTCCCTCTATGAATTGAATAATATAGAGGTAATGTCATCATTAGGATCCTTCATTACTAGAAAAAAAGGAGTCATGCTCACTTCCTCAAAAAGTTTCCACAGCACCACATTTTGTCTCAGAGGCACACAAGAAAATAGTTCATATCAATTTCTAGGTCGCCCTATTTCCTCTCTATGCCCTTTAGTATCTCTTCATAGAACAATCTGCAACTCAAAAGCCCCATTGCCACACTTGCAAACACCTAGATAATAGAAACAGTTCACAAGATCTCTGGAATTAGTATAAGGCTTGTGAGCTAACCTAATAGTTATTACAAAGGCAAATAATAATCACCTTTTCTCTAGAATTCTCTCCCAAAGGGTATGTGCATGATCATCATGGAAAAAATAGGCCCTTAAGTGGCGATGAAAATTCAAAAAATCAAAGTTAGGGAACTTGACATAAAAATTTGAATAATTTATCAATATTATTTCAAAAATATGTAAGAATAGAATCTGTATAAAATTGAATTTAGTTTCTAAACTACTAGGTTTATTTTAAAAAAAACAAAAATCTATGTGGTGAAAATTTGAAATTTCAATGTAGTAGTACTTAAATTCCAAGGAAAAAATAAGAAGTAGGTGTCTATCTAACCAACCTAACCACAATAAAATGATAATATTTTTTTTATAATATTTTAGATATAAGTAGAGGACTCATGTACTGATGTGATGCATACTTTTTTGTAATTTCTTTCCAAGTAAATAGGGTATGTCCAGGATCATCATGGAAAAAATAGGCCATTAAGTGGCAAAAAATTCAGAAAAATCAGCGTTAGACAACTTGACATAAAAATTTGAATAAGTTATCTATATTATTTCAAAAATATGTAACAATAGAATTTGTATCAAATTGAATTTAGTTTTTAAACTACTAGGTTTATTTACAAAAAAATAAAATCATTTGGTGAAAATTTGAAATTTCAATATAGTAGTACTTAAATTTCAGGGAAAAATAAGAAGTAGGTGTCTGTCTGACCACCCTAACCACATTAAAATGATAAAAAAAATTATAATATTTTAGATATAAGTAGACCACTCATGTCTTGATGTGATGCATATTTTTTTGTAATTTGTTTCCAATTAAAAAATTAATTATAATTTTTTTATTACAACTTTTAAAAAATATAAAGACTCGTATGTCTGACCACCTTAACTTGGTCAAAACTTCATAAAATTCATTTTTTTACTTTTTGATCTTATAGTATGCAAAGCATAGAATGTGATGCATGTTTTGGATTGAAAAAATGTGATACCATTTGAAAGATATAGATTCTTTTAAATTAGCCTACCAATCAAGACTTTAGTCGTAATTCAATAGAAAATGAATAATAATAATTTATTAAATTCAAATTAAAGCATAATTTATAAATTGGTGGAAGTCTAAGAATCTCCTTTAAAAACCCATTTCGTTTCATCAATTTTGGGTACAAAAAAGTCATCAACCACATACCCATCATATTGCCACTTTTTGGCCCATCATGATCTTTCACATACCCAATAATTAATTATTTTTTTTTTATTACAACTTTTAAAAATATAAAACTCGTATGTTTGACCACCTTAACTTGGTCAAAACTTCATGAAATTCATTTTTTTAATTTTAATCCTATAGTATGTGAAGCATAGAATGTGATGCATGTTTCAAATTCAAAAGATGTGATACCATTTGAAAGCTATAGATGTTTTTGAATTAGCCTATCAATAAGGACTATAGTCATAATTCAAATAGAAAATGAATAATAATTATTTATTAAATTCAAAATAAAGGATAATTTATATTGGTGGAAAGCTGAGAATGTCCTTTAAAACCCCTTTTCGTTTCATCAATTTTGGGTAAAAAAAAAGTCATCAGCCACATGGGTCGTCATATCACTTACATATCGCCACTTTTTGGCCCATCATGTTCCTTCACATACCCAATATTTCTAATAATATGATCCACCTAAATTGAGATCACTTGCATCTTATGCCGGATTATTTTAAACTTGGGACAAGACCTAGGGCCCATGTGAAAAACATGCTCACCTTGCAATCAAATAAAAGCTTTAAATTACATACATCATCAAGGGGAGGAATGATATGACTCTAATCTATGGATGTCATAATAATCATAAGGTTTTCCTCCTTTATTATATGCCAAAACTTGTTGAGGGTGATATATTTGATACATAAATCGATTAAATTATAGTTACTTATGTGCTTAGTCATATCAAAACAATCCCCATCTTTAATATACACCTTTTGATTATTATTCTTTAAATAATTATTTCTATTGTACTTTTGCATATCAAAGAAGTTCCCATCTTTAATAAAAACCTTTATATTATTACTTTAAAACCTTTACCATATCAAAGCAATCCTCCTTGATCAACAAGTTGTCCAATGGGCAACACCAAAGGATAAAATTAAACAACATGTGGTATAAAATGTTTGCAAGGGTAGCCTTGAAAAATCCACCCTTTTTGTCCTCATTACCATCCCACTTTCACCTCGTAATCATAAAATTTAAATTAAAAATTGAAAAAAGAGTGCTAAGCATAAACAATAACCCATCGAATCAAAGCATGTGAAACTAAATTAGGTATTACTATAATTACTGCTTGTATGATAAAACTTTGAATATTATCAATTCGAAGGTGATCATCTAAAATATAATTTTTAGTTAATTGGGTGATATCCTTTTAATTCCAACTTTTCCACTAACAATGGGAAAGACCAACATTAGAAGCAGCATCTATTGCTTTATTTCCTTCCTTAAAAGTGTGTTGTAATATATATTGATCAAAGATTTCCATCATCATTTTTTAATCCTCAAATCAATTTTTTAATCTTCTAGGGGGATTTAGTTGTATCCTTCAGTGAATCAATTATCAACTTGGAGTCACCTTCAATTGTGACTTTCTTAAATCCTTTTTGGTTACCTTCTTCAACCCCCACCAAGTAGCAATTGCTTCTGCCTCATTACTAGTGCACATGCCCAAGCATTTAGCATAGCCTTCAATACATCTACTCGGGTTGTGGTCCCTTATTAAGACTCCCATAGCTACAAATCTTGGGTTACCCTTAGAATACCTATCAAAATTTAGCTTGATCCATCAATCTATGGGAGGGGTCCAGATAGTCAATCTTCTGCTCAAAATGTTAGCCCAATTTATTCTAGTTAGATCTTATTTTATTCCCCAAATTTGTTTTATTCTAAGATGTTTATAAGTGGCATTGGTTTGGAGAGGCCAAAGCTTTTTGAATTAATATTTTCCTTCAATTTTTGATTTATGCTCAGGAAGACCTCCAAATTGCTTCTCTATTATTTTATAAATATTCTATTGTTTCTTTCTTTCCATAGGTTCCAAGACACAAAAAGCAAAATTTTATACTAGACTTCCATAATGACATAATGCTTCAAAGGGAATTCATCCCATTGATCAATTATATCCTTAAAATTATTGGGGAACACCTAATCAATAAATAGAATACCTAGGACCAAAGACTAAACCTCTCTCTAAAAATATCATTAAAACAACAAATAAATTATACTTTCAGAGGCTTCATAACAAAGAGGACACTTTTTTTCAAACTCAAAGATCCTCCTATTAAGGACATCAATTGTGAGGATTTTACCATGCACTACATCCCACCAGAAATAGTTATTTTTTAGAATTAATTTCGCATTCCATAATTTATTCTAGTTAAAATTTTATAGAGTGAGGGATGGTTGTTCCAATTTGGTATAAGCAGCTTTAACCTAGAAATCACTAGAAGGGTTCTCACTCCAAACCCAAAAATATTCACCTTCTTGAAAAAACAAAAGATAGTCACCAATAAAAGATTTTAAGATAGAGAAGTCCTCAAAATGCTCAAGCTAAGAACCCTCCCTCAAATTCCTCAACTTTTTTGTACCTATAGAACACACACCCCGGTTGGAATGGGGACCCTCTCTTTTTTGACCTCATCGGGTTGCTTTTTTCCTTTTCCTCATTTTGTGTGCCCCTATTTTTTGAGCATCAAATGGTCATGATCCCTAAAGATCATTATCTTCAGTTGGCCAAGTTCACCACCCAAAAATACCTAATTCCTTAGCCTCTACGGGTTTCCCTTGGTAGTTTTCCTTTATCTTTTGAGGCTGGCATCCTTCGCCTTTTGTGGGTCCGGAGCTGCGACACACCCTTCGTGGGTTTATCCCTTGTGTCTATCGTTTCACCGATGGCTAACTTGAGATGTCCACCCACATGGTGAACCCCACATAGTCCATCATTGTCTCCTTTGTAATCTCAAACAACATCGCTTTGGTTTCCATCCATCTTGCGGACTCTACCATTCCCACCACCGCTGCATCAAAACACACACTCAGCTACCATTTTACCTACAATAAATGTGGGTCATTAATGTGAAAACTCCTATAAATATGCCGATTTGACCTGTCATTTTCATCCTTTCCAATTGGTAATTTGTGAGAGCTCCAGCCTACCACCGCCGCCCTCACGCTCACACGATCTCCTAGATGTTTCGAGCTTGATCTTCATTAATTTTTTTTTACTTTCTAGGTAAGTCTGTTGCCATCCTCATGCCCATGCATCCTTTGAGTAAATCTTTCAAAACGTTAAAATCTTAAAATGAAAACTTTAAAATTTCTATAAAAATTTGGATGACCTTTAAGTTCCACATAAACCCATGTGAACAAAACCTCAAAAATCCATTGAAAGTAGCCTATAGGGCCCATGTAGAACTCTGCTCTTCTGCGGTAGTTCTTCACTAGGGTTGTGAGCCTTTTGTGGCCCGCACCTCTATTGTCATCGTTTAAATAAAGAAACTCTAGGAACTTAAGTGAAAAAGAATTTGGCCAACGACTCTCATGGGTTCGCCTCTACGGGCCACTGCATGCAGAAGGCCCTCACACTACCATAGTTCCATAAATGACTATCCATTTCCTCCCTCTCATGTTGTGGGTCCCACCTAGACCTTCGCTGTCGGAAGAAGGGTGCAACCTATGTCCTCATGCGAGCTATTTCCCATAGACATACATTTTCTCTTCCCCATCATTTCAATAACTATCCTCAGTAGTGAAGCCTTCATTCCTTCCTGTGTCGTGGACCACACAATCCTCCCTGCCATTCAAGCATTGCACCTCCATCGAGAATGCTAAGTGTAAGCCCTTTGTTGGATGGCCTTGGGTCCACCATGTCTGGGCTGCCTTTTTTCCACTGCCATTCTAAAATAGCCACCGAGGTCCATCATTTCGTCATGTGGGTCCCAGCCTCATCATCTCCCTCGAGAGTATAACACAAGAAAACTACTAGTCCTGATGTGCTGCAAGCCTACCCTTGCAGGCTACCATCTGTGGCCCTCTATTTTGTGTATGTCATGTGTTAAAAATCTGCCCCTCATCATCCTTCCACGAAGCGGAACCTGCTCCTTCTTCTTCCGTCTGACCCAAGTAATCAATGCTAGACACATTTGCGGGCTTGACGGTGTGGACGGTCGAGTATGGTCCACCATCCCATGGTCATCATCGCCAAACATCCATCTCATGGAGGCCTTTCACTGCTCCTCACCTACAACTTCCCAGATAATCGAACCTAAGAGAGTTGGCCTGAACCATCCAAGCCTCTTGCAAGCCCCGCATGGTGGAATTTCGTCTATGAGATTCTGCCACCTCGTCATCGTTTCTCAATAGTAGAGCCCCCAAAATGGCCTTCATGCCTCCTACCTTTGCATGTCTTGAGCCTGCACGAAAAAAGTAAGCAAGTGAATATCTCCAAAGTGCTTCCAACTAATTACCCAATGTGTCAAAGACCTCTTTGAAAAGCTTAAGTTTCAAACCTCGGGTCTGGAAATCTGAGTGCAGGTGGTCATCTGTAAGTTGTGATGCCCCTCACGTCATCCAATTCTAAGTCACTATGGACGGCTGCCAGCCTAAGGAAATCCGCATCTATGGGCTCGTATTCCCTTAATTGAGTCGAATGAGTGTCGAATGATGAATTTTAATGGATTTTATGAACTTCTAATGATGAATTAATGGATCTAACCCTTGTTTTGCAAGATTTAGTCAATAGTTCCCGATTCTTTATGAATGTGCTTACTACACCCTCTTGTGTAGGATTTATGGAATCAGTTGTGGGACCATCAAGAGCATTCATAGAAAAGGAGAAAGGCTAGAAACCTGCTAAAGAACCTAGGGAAAAAGAATACAAAGATTAAATGAAGTACCAATTCCATGGGGTGGAAATCACTTCCAAGGTCACCTCAAACTAGGGCACCATATTAGACACCAACCTCAGACACGTAAACATGGATGAATTTAGAAAAAGGGTGATGATCAGCCCCAAAACTAAAAATGCCCTTAAAATAAAAAAGTGTGGCCTTGCTAAGGTGGTTGGCTTCCCTCCCACACTCATTTCTCTGGAGTTGGTGATGGCATGTCAAGAATTTTATCACAATAATAGAAAGATCATAGACCATGAGTGTAGAGTACTGGTACATTTATCTACTAGGTCTATTGGCCATGAATTCCACAATCCCAAATTTGATAAAATGGAAGAAATAGAGTATGAAGTTGCTAAAAGTAGGTGGAAGATAGATCCCCTCACATGCAAGAAACTGATCAACTAGCATTGGTTGAAAGAAAAGAGGGGCATTGGAGCCAAGGTTCCACAAGATCTTTTTAGAATTAACTTCCATGTGGAGTACCATGACTTGGCTACTTTTCTCAACAACGTAATGGCCTCCCCAATGCTATTTATTTCCAAGAGTGGATGTTTTATTTCATAGAGGAGATCATCTGAGGAAAAACCAAGTTTCACTGGGCCAAGATTATCAGAGACAAAATTCATAGCTAGTTGATGGGTGTAAAGAAGACTTCCAAATTCTACATGACTTTGCACTTGGTGTATATGCTCACTGACACATTCCCCTACAAAGGCCTCACTATGGCCAACAATCTTGATCCTAGCAGAGATCTTAAAATGTATGATATATACCTTTACCTACAATACTGAAATTTCATAAAAGATTATAGGAGGGTGAATGATGCCTTCATTTGGCTTATCATCAGGCTTCTTGGGGGATATTTTGAAAGGAGAGTCTCACATAGTGCTAGGGAATTTTTCCAAAGATTTGGGTACCTATTCATCCAATTCCTGAAATTCACATACATCAGCGTAGAAGGCTTCTCTGATAAGCCTTACAAGTTGCCGCACTACCCCAATGACCAAATGATTCAACTAGAGGTCACCAGACAATTATAGAGTTCTCATGCTTTGTTGAGTGATAAGCATAGGGCAGCTATTTCATATCCCATCACCTTCAAACAAGGAATTTATTCTTGTCTTGCCACCTAATGTGTAGACTACTTAGAAAGGGAGATAGTCGAATACAATCTAGAGCGTCATACAACTCGACCAATAATCGATCCCTATGATAAGATGAAGAAACAAGTGGGGAAATAGTAGGCTCATCAACCATATCTGGAGGAATTTTGGGCCAATTTTCAAGATGACAAGGAAGTAAGGATGAGACGCTACATGCGGATGATGACCCAGTTCGTGAAATCAATCAATTTGTTTCCTATGCCCGACCAGGTCATGGAGGAAGGGAACACTATTCCTGATCCAAGATTTGATGCCATAGACAACTTTCCAATACCACTAATAGATTTGAATGAGGGAGAGGTCAATGACCTCGATGCAATATCACAACTAGTTATAGACAAAACAAAGCAATGGGTGGATGCCCAGGTTGCACATCTCAAGGTACAAGGTGCAACATTGACTTACGGCGAGCTCAAATATAAGATCGAAAGTGAAACTAATAGTGAAGCTACTGCCACCTCGATAGAAGAAGTATCAAAATCCCCTCCAACCACAAGATCAAGAAAGAGGAAGGATGTTCCTAAGTGCCATCCTAAATATAAGATCTATTCACAAAAGACCACAAAAGGAGAACCCTCCAAGAAATAAAAGAAGATAGGGGGATTTACAACCAAAATGCCAACTATTGAGGAAGACCCTCAACACAAGGGGGAGGAAGAAGAAAGGGCCAAAAATCCATGCTCACCACTGGTTACCTATGCTCCTATTGCTATCATTATCATTGCTACCACTCCACCACCTCTCGCTTTGTAGGGGTTGCCTGTTTCATCTCCTCCTACTATGGACATCTCGGTCCACTTCTCCTCCATCCCACCAACGTCTCCCATGGTAGTCCTTGAGTCTTCCTTTTCCATAACTTCCTTCCACTTCCCATGTTTTCTGCTCCAATGTCGGCAACCACTATTACTATGTCCCAACTCACTTTTCTAGAGGCCTTTGCCAAATACATGAAAGGTGTACCTTCCAAAATTTTGGGATTGATCATGAACCCCATCATCGAAGCCCTAATGGCTCAAATTTTTGTTAGTTTTCCTATTCCTCCACTACCCATAGAGTTGCCTAAGATGAAGGCCACAATGAGTATATCAGAAGAGATGGAGAGACGCTAGAAGGAAGCTAACAAGAACATAATGGAAGAGTCTGAAGTTCCTACTTTGAACATCCAGAGGGTGGGCTAACAATTAGTTTGGATAAAGTAGTGACTAAAAAATAAGATTCATAGTCTTTGAAGGAGGATGTCAAGGATCTAAGAACAAAGTACATAATTGAAACCTCAAACCAAGAATTAGAAGAAGGGTTGTCCCAATAGCTCAAAGACATCGGTGAAGAGGTTGAACTAGAGACACCTCCCTTCGAGGAAAAGAAAGATACTGAAATGAATATGGAGACACTCAAAGAGCCTCCATAGATTGTCCAAGATGAAGGCCTTACTCAAGAAGAAGAGGTTCCATCTGGGGAGAAGGAAGAAGAGCAAGAAAAAGAGAAAGAAGAAGGTAGGCTAGAAGATGCACCAATAAGGAGCCCTAAGCTTGAGCATCATGTGCTCGAGCAAGAAGAAGAAATAATCCCTTGAGAAGAAGACATTGCGAAGGAAAACATACCCGCGATTGAGATAGATAAAGAGAAGGATATTCAAATTGAGGATTCTGATGAAGAAGAAAAGACTGAGCAAGAGGCCTCGAGCCATGAAGAAAATTACCTCCAAGAAGAGGAAGGTGATCAAGAGTCACCCAGGGGAGAAACTCAGATGCCTGATTGGCTAGAGAAGCAGCTACAAAAGAAGGCTCCTGCTCTCATAGATCCTAAAGACAAACTTGAGGCCATATTGGCTCGAGTGCAAATAAATAAAAAGAAAGAAAAGAAGTTGAAAGTCTTCTCTCGCATTACAGTTGATGCTTTCGGATCAAGAATAACACAAGTTGCCACCCCGGTGATAGACAAGGAGGTTGGTGTCAGCTACACTATTTCCACCATCAACTTGGGTACTTGTACGAGAGAAAAACATTGATGGGTTCCAGGGATCAGTAGCCACCATAGTTGAGTAGATGAACAATGATTAATCCTCAAAGGAGGAACTGAAGGCACAAGTGCAAACCTCAACACCTACATCCAGCAATGCATATCCCTAGAAGAAGAGGCCACAACTACATCCTCTACACCTCTGCTCCTTTCTCAGGAAGAATTTTCCAAGATGGAGAAAATGAAGAATTGGACCAAGGCTACTACAGATTGGTTCGGATGGGTGTTATACAGTGGTGACATAGGAATAAACCATGTTTTTTGAGTGGCCAATAAGTTTTGAGAGGTGAAGAAATAGCTAAAGGGCACAGAGTAAATATGGCTTTGCTTCACTAAGCTATATAGGATTACTTATCCTAAGATCGAAGCTATTCTCAAAATGCCCAATAAGACATGGGAAAAGGAGCTGGCCCTTGTAAAGAATGATCACTGGCTAGTAGGAACATGGAAAATGGGCCTAGATCATAGAAACAACATCCTAGAAAGAGTGTTACATGAAGTCAAGCTTGACCTTGAATGGGCCAAAGAACACAGGGCAGACAACTAGGAGTATTTGCAGTTAATGAAAAATTATGAGATACCATCCCTTGAGCTCGATCCAGAAAAGATTAGACTATGCTTTCACAAGAAAATAGAGCAAGGAGCAGTTGATGCACTCATTCTAGAATTCATGGATTTTTTTCTAGGGCTTTCATTTAATTAGAGAAAGTTTTTAAAGGCACACCCAAATGCACTAAAACTAGGAGCAAATCATGGGTAGTTCAAATAAGTTATCCTTCCAAGTCTCCAATCAGATATTATGGAATGGGACAAGCTTCAGGCTTTGATTGGTAAATTTGTGGATTACACCACTAAATAGAGAAGTTAAGGGAAGCCTATAATTGATGATGAATTCTTAACAATGTATTTGAAAAGGAAGGCAGTCCAATAGTAGACAAAACTGTTATAGTACCAAGGCAACCACTACAAGACAAAATAGGAATAAGACAAAGTTATATTTTAAATTCCCATAAATTTGGGGGTAGGTGAAACTCTAATGTGAAATGAATATTGGCCACACAATGCAAATCAATCTTGGCCATTCATTTCACATTTTCAAAACTATAAATAGAGGTCCATCCTCTCATTTTAAAGACATAATTGAGTTGTTGTAAAGACGTGTTGCAGAAATGTTAATAGAATGTCATTGCTTTTGGTGGATTCTTGTGTTTCTCTCTTGTTGCATGATTCTTCTCCTCATATTTGATAGATTTAGTAAAATTTAACTTGCTATTTTTAGTGCTTTCAAGCAATTTTAGTAATTTAGTTAATGTTGTCGATTGATTCTGAAGAATGCTATTGTGTTGATGCTTTCCATGTTCATGTTTTTTGTTGTTTATTGATGATGAACAAAAATCCAAATCTAGTGTAAACATTAACTCTTTTTTGCACTTAAACTTCATCTTTTATTCATGCTTTATGGTGAATGAATAGTTGAAAATTTGCAAACCGTAGAAGACAAGACTAGTTTCATGATAATGTGTGCCTTGGTTAAGTGGAACTTAGCTATAGGAAGGTTTTCCATTGTAGCACCCTCTATTATCACTATTCATCAGTAGTTGCAGGTCTAGGAACTCTCACCTCCCTTTTCCCTTTTAAATTTTCTTTGAAATAAAAGTTAAACAAGATTTTGGCATCATTGTAAAGCCAAATTTGATGATGAAAGTGGAGTTTTAGATTGTTGTTTTGAATTGCAGAAAGTTCATCTCATTCCTAGAATAATAGGAAACTTCATTTGAAGATCGAATTCCCTCCAACTTAGTGAACCATAAATGTTACCAGCAAATCACATCAATAAACTCAACTATTTTTGCAAGTCATGACCTAACACCTAAGAGACCTTGGGGTGATTTCTTCAAATTAGTTGCTGAAATTACCTTTCAAGAGAGGCAGTACACTTGGGTGTTGCCTGTGTTGAGAAGGTGCAAAAACACCCATCAACAAGCTCAAACTCCCGAAGCTTAAAAATTTTCCACTTTACTGTCCCCACTCCCCAATCAACATATTCATATAAGAAGATCCTATTTAGCCTTATGAGGTCATGTTTAATTTTATTTAATTGAACAACTGATGATAGCACTAGACCATTCTCCCAAGCATCATCCCAAAAAATGAACTTTTCTACCATTCAATAAAATTACAAAACCTATTGTGGTATTTTTTCAGCTTCTTATCATTATAGAAATACTACTTCACTACTTTCTTGATTTTTTTTTAGTAGATAAAGACCTAATTGGTATTAGTTCTTCATCCTTGGCCATATCTTTTTTGTTATATAAACCTGGTATAGGCACTAGGAACCAAAAAATTAGACTAAAAGGGCAGAACATAATGCCAAAAGAATTAGAACATCTGCAATATAGCTACACAAAGCTACAAACATTGCAAATGTACCATGAGCCACCAAATGGTTGTAGCCACAAGGGAGTAACAAACCCACGATTAGACAATGTCAACCCAACGAGCAAGAACAAACATGCCAAACTAGCTCATCCTAGCTAGGCATTGGCAGATGTGATTGCATATCTTCTCGCAACAACTTGAAGACATTATAATGCTTTGCAACTTGAGTCTAAAGAATGGAGGAGAAGCAAAGGAGATGGGTCAACTATGATAAGGGAGTTTTATTTTATTCTTTTGTTCTTGTTTTCTATCTTTTGATTATTTGTACTCTCTTGTTTGGATTTTAAATTTGGGATTAGATCTTTTGTAGAGTGGTTGCTAATTTGGTATTAGCTATTTTAAATTTTTGAATCTTACATCATCAACATTTTGATACTTATTTTTCCATGTGATTAATAATTTGCAATTCCAACCAACTGCATGGTTTTGCAACATTTGAATTAACGCAATAAACAACAAAACAACCCCTCAATCTCATTTCGTCATGATATTAGAAGGTTATATATTTATTTATCTAATTAATATTCAATTATTTTGAATCCTAGCTAGCTTTAAATGCCTTAACAAGCAATTATTCTGCCAAATAAGTATAGTACATGAATAAAATGTTTTCTTGGACTTTCCAAACATTCACAAGAAGGTAGAAGGTAGGCTGCTAACTAGAACAATATTTTATTTTGCAAGCTGAACAAAGAACCTCCTAATCTGATATTTAGGAAGGAGGACAATTGTGGAATAAACTTTACATCTACTTCGGCCAACACAAACTTGGACCTTGAAACTGTTAAGGCCATCTATGGAGAATACAAGATTCACAATGTTGATATATCTTTTTTCTATGATTCCACTGCAAATGACTTTATAGATATTATCAAAGGAAGATTCATGATTTTGTATATGTTCTTTGTACAACTAGACCCAAAATAAGTCTAACCCCCAACTTATTTTTTGACAAATTCACATACTAAACTACCAAAATTTTTTTGAAAAATCTGAATACTAAACCTAGTACCCAAAATCAAATTGATAACTTAGCTAATCTCTAGTATTACAATAAATAAAGAAGAGGAATTTGTTTTTCTCTAGTTTTCAAGTGACATACAAAAGCTAGACAACAAGAACAACTCAGGTAAATTCACATGGCTAGAATATATATTTATTGTTGGTTTTCTATAATTCCAAAAGGTAAATTGTACCTATAAACCATACACTCTAAAATATTGCCAACATGCATTAGTAATTTTCAATGTCATTCCTTTGTATATGATTTCTAGGTCTAGGTTGCAAATAAAATAAGAAGGGAGAATGACGAATGAAAAAAAGACAATGTTGCAACTCACCAAACCATAGCATAAGGTGTTGCAAATATGCTTGAAATGGCTACAATGGATGCAGTTCTTGACTCTTGCTTGAATGATGTTTACCTTGAATGAAACACTTGCTTGGATCATAAACCCTACATCACAATTGTTAGCACAATAAAAAACATGACATATGAAATCCTTGACATGATGATTGATGCTTGAATAATGTTGGTGTTTTAAAAATCCCATTAAGGCTTCATAATTCTCTAAGAGGTTGTCAACCTCTATATTCAAGAATTCACAAAGTTAATGGCCAACTGACGAGATTCAGTCAAAGACTGAGATCTCCTAAACTTTTGGCTCTTTGAAACCAAGGAGGGTATTCCCATATGTGTTCATAAAAATGCTTCATGCCTTGAGAACAATTCTATACATAGATAAAATCCTATGAATGCAACTAGACAACATCTATCCGGGTTTTGGAAAACCAAAGAATAAGAACAACTATCTAAAGCTAGGAAATTAGATTTAGTATACGATTTGTATCTCAAGAGAGATAGAATTTGATTTTTAAATTTTTAGATCTTGAACCTTCATAGTTAGGGTTACTATCTTGTACTCCTATAGAGGATCTTGAATGAACTACCGAGTGCCTCATCCAACCAGGCGGGAGTCACATAAAACGTAACCCTGATATTATGGAACTTAATCATTATAATGCTTTACATTATGATATTTTCCAGTATTTAAAACAGTACTCCTAAGTAAATCCTAATTACATTATCATAGAACTATAACTCCTTTTCAATCATTTGATTAACTCATTAAGTTAAAGTAGGAAAATGAATTACACACCCAAATATACCATTGAATCTAAATGAAGAAACCATTGATAAATCCATTCATAATCCATGATATGTACGTAGGAGAGAAATTGTCTTAATTTTTTTTAAAATTTATTGATATCAGTTATTACAAAAGCATAGCATGCTTATTTTATACAATTCCCAACCTGGGATGATTTCATAACTAGAACCTTCCCAAATACCACAATATAATTTTCACTATACACAACCTAAGCCTTCAGCTACAAAAAATATGACCCCAACAGTGAGTCGTGAAATCTCCTTTATAGAACATGAGAGCAATAAGCATCAGGCTCCATTGCTCACTTTAAAATGAATTTCATCTTTACCAAATGAAATTCAAATTCATTTCAAAAAATCCTCATCATCAGAAATAAAAGCAATACGCACAAAGGAATCAAAAAATAGTTACACCCCCTAACCAGCTGAAAAAGACAAAGAACACCATGCCACCTATGCACACATTCACATCAGACTCGAACCGCTGCAACAACACCAAAAGGAAAAAATCACTACCCCAACAACACCAATCATTTCTCTGCACCTTGAGTAACCACATGGCCTTGATACAAGCGGCTGCTCCTGGTTCTCACTTTAGTAAGAAGCGAGACTGATTCCTTACCCTTTCTTGTACCAATACCAGACCCAACAACATTACACGGTACCACTGCAGTAATTGGAGAAACTATGAGGACCTCCTCGTCCACTCCCATGAGCTCAGTCAGGGCTGCGAGGTAACAATGGTAGTCCAAATCGGTTTCGGACCCCTCACCATCAAAGTCTGAAGAGAGCTCAGTAGGTGATGTGCTATGTCCAGACTTCCTACCCATTCTTTCATTAACTGTTCTAGAAGTACCAGGAACAGTTTGTTTCTCCTTCTGTGGAAAATTCGTTACACTCACCCTAGGGCTTCGATGTACCACTAACTTATCCATTGGGTTCATGAGCTTCGAACTCAACAAGAAAATCAATCACCTGCAAACAATCAAACTCAAAATGCAATGATACAAATGAGAAAATTAGCAAGCATTTATCGAGAAATCCGGTGCAGGGAACATTAATTACTCAAATTTTAGTACGAGCAAGCGAGCGATTAGTGGTTGAAGTTGCCACCACATAATAATTTTAAGCTCATGGAAAATGGAGTACAACCCATCATTGCATTATCAGGTGGATACCGCTCGCATGCAAGGAAATCAAGATGAGATCCATTGAAAATCCATGCCATAAATGAGAATAACTTGTAGAGCGCAAATAATCCTCACATGGGTGAATTGTAATATTTTTTAATTTAAACCGTTGATGTGAAAAGACCTGGCAAGTCAGATGACTCAGATCGAGTCAAAAATTGTTGAAGAATCCACATCATCACTTAGGTAACCCAGCAGCTAATCACACCCCTCGTAGTCAGAAACCCATGACCAAGAAGTAGGCCCTATCTAGCCACCTTGTACCATGGAGCCAAGCAACATGTAACCAGCTCACACACCTCGCAGCATTTTCAAAAAAATTAATCTTCTCATGCGAGGACCGATCATCATTAATCCTTTTCATTAAACATCAACCGTTGAAATGACATCCACTTGTCATTGTTGGGGCATCGGGACAGGCCCCATCCCACCATACTTGACAGATGGCGGCATCTCGCATACCTCACACCACTTTAGTGATGTCGATAGGAAACCTTGCGAGGTCTATGAGGAACGGTCTAGATCTGAACCCCGTGATCTGACAACCTACCATATGTATATGGAAAAGTTATTTATGATAGTGGGGCTGGCTTAGGAGAATGGGAAAAGAAAACCCTTGGAGGCACAAATTTTAGGCCCACCTAAAATTTAGGGAAAATCCAACCGACTTTAGGCAAAATAATAACAATAATAATGATACCCGAATGGAAAGAAAGGACCGATAGGTTGGGTGAAGGGTTCGGTAACATTATGAAAGATAAGGCTCAGTCGGATGACATAAGAGACCGGTAACCCCCAATAACAGGTCAATACAAAAATATAACGTGAGGGTTTATTTAGAAAAATCAATTTCAACATGGGTAACAAAACCTAAAACCCTGAACATTAGACCTGCCATTTACCAAACATGAACATACATGCTCAAACCAAACAAGATTTTGACAAAATTTAAAAGTCCCATCAAATACTACTCTCAAATGCTTGATAATTTGTCCTTGAATGCTCTTGAATGCGTATTAGATTGCTAAATGATCTCTTGAATGCTAGGTGAGAATATGAAAGAAATAACCTTGTATTTATATTTAATTATGAAAGAATTCTCGAAATTACAACATTACAAGCCGACATCAGATCTAGGAAAATAAAATCCTACCAAAATTTGAATTAAATTTGATTTTGGGCCACACAGGACTCATTCCCCCAAGGTGGTGAATGATCCCATCAAACATAATCTATGGGACCAAAAATCAAAAGTGCTTAGAAATGTGTGAAAACCGGTTCGAGGCCAAAAAATCCTAGTGGGACCCATTATCCCAAGGTGGTGAATGATTCGTAGATCCCTAAATCTGGGCCACATAGGCTAGAAACACCTAAATCATGATTGGTTAATGATTGGTTTGAGGATTATCCTAAGAAAGATGCAATAAATGAGGCTTATGGATGAAAAATAGGGCCAACTAAAGCATAAGAAAGCCCAATTATTAATTACAAGCCTAGAGAATTGTGAAAGTGTGTTACAATACTTTATAACACTCCAAATAAGGCAAGATTAAGAGTAATTTTGATTAAAAAGAGGTTTATTAGGTTGATAAGACCTTAGAAAAGTGTGAAAGCATGTTACAACACTTCACAAAACTTTTGCAAGGTGTCATTAAATCCATTAGTTTACAAGGGCCTGGGACATAATGTGATTTTGTTAACCACATTACAACACTAAATCAAGGCAAAATTAAGCTTAACTCACAAGTAGGGCCCAAAAAATCCAAACAAAGTAGAAGGGTTACTTTTTCAGTTACTCCATTTAGCCCCCACTTTAGTGAGAGGATGAAAGTACTTCAAACTCATGCTAAAGTAGACCAACACAAATCAAGAGGGATCCATGTGTACCAATGTCAGTAAGATGGGATGATAACGATCAAGAGGGTTGATCAAGCCCCCAAGATCAAGATCTCATGGAAAACCAACATAGGCACAAAAGAACACATGTGATAATGATATAAAGATTAGAAACAAAGCACAAGCATGCACTGTCAAAGATGAAAGAGAAAAAATGTAAAAGTTAAAAGAGAGCTAGATCAAGCTTTGACCATTTTTCCATCTTGATGTGGATCAGATCTAGGTTGTTTGTCTGAAAAATGCATACTCACTCTATGGAAACTAAACTCGTGGTTGTTCATTGGGTGAGAAGTCCAAGATGGTGAGAAACGTACACTCATGGTTGGTATGCATTCACACACACACACAAGTGGCTATAGGGAAATGCATGCCTCAGTTAAGCTGCCTGCTCAGACTATACCAAAGTTATAGCTCCCGATAACTTTAATAAGGTGCCACATAAAATGGTCTTTGAGCTTTATGAGATAAGAAAAAAATTGTATGCTTGGAGCTCATGAACAAACAAGATGGCTCTACAGGCATGCAAGTTGTGTTATTCAAGGTTGCCATGTAACAAAAAATGAAAAATGAAAAATATGAAATATTCAAAGGATTCTTGCTTAGTTCATGCGAGGTCTTTACTTAGGGAACATTGTGCCTAATGTCTCTGAGAAAGGATCAATCCAAAAATAGAAAATTAACAACTTAAGGGATGTAGTGTCTCACATCAAGCCACTAAGAGGAATGTAATATTCTAAGAGAGATCACGCTCTTGAGGGACATCACACCCAATGTCATCCACAAAGCGAAAAATGTATTGTATGAAATAAGAAAGTTGCTCCATGAAACATGAAAAAGAAAATGCAAAATAATAATGCAAATGTATGCCCCCACTTTAAAGAAATTGCTAAACACCATACTATGATAAATTACTTTAAAGTAGAAAACGATAAATGCAAACAAAGAGGACATGAAAGCCAACTTGGAAAGCCCTATGCCAAGTCATATGTTTCCAATTAAAGCTACATCATGTAAGAGGAAAGGAAAAGAGATTGGATTCCCCCAAAATGAAAACACCAAACACATAAGGGATCTATGGATTTGAGGTCAATGTATTCTTGATGTAATTCTTATAGAGAGCTCGAAACTATCATCATTCTCTAAATACACATAAAACTAGAAGAATGACACAAAGAGATTGAAAAAAAAGAAAGAGCCTTTCAGGTCAACATAGAAGAGACATGAATGTATCAATGCCTTGTGTCATCCCTAAAAGGAAAACACAAGATAAATGTAAAAGATAAATAAAAGAAAAGGAAAATATTTTTTTGGGTCAACATGGAAGAAACATGAATGTCTCGATGCCTTGTGTCATCACCAAAAGGAAAGAACAAGACAAATGAAAAATATAAAGAAAAGGAAAGGAAAAAAAAATTGGTCAACATGGAAGAGACATGAATGTCTCGACACCTTGCAACATCCCCAAAAGGAAGAAACAATATAAAGAAGAATGATGGTACAAATAGAGTAATGTCACAAAGAGAGAGAGAGATACATCGAATAGAATGTCACAGGCTATCACATTACACACATGTAATCACACAAAATTAAATGAAAATGAAATAATGAAAAAGACTAGTAAGGAATATGTGATTCAACCTATGAGAAATTCATCCACTTCCCAAGCATGTTCATTATATACCAAGGGCAGACAACTAGCCAAAGGGACAAGAGCTTGAGTGTCAAACTAGGAGAAGCACCAAGTTCAACATTCTTTGTAGGAGATTTGTTAACTAATCTCATGGAAGAGGAAAAAAATCTATTCAATTAATTATGCACCTCTTTGTCAATTTTAGCAACCTCATCATCATCATCCAAGTTAATCACAATATGAGGTTGAAGTATAATGTCCATGGAAGAGTTCAACTCTTGTTGTGGTTGTTGTATTGGATTTTTTTGTTTTAGGTCGAGGGTAGAATCATCATGCATTGCTTTGGTCAAGCTTGGATCTTGATTTTCTTTGTTTAATTCATCATGTAGCTTGTGAGCAAGGGAACAATGTCTATGCCTACGCTCCCTAGCACCTCTATTTATTTGAGTTTTTCTTTCAGGTTGCATTTGTGTAGGATTGGGTTGATCAACCATAGGTTTCTTTTCTTCGCCAAGGGGAGGAAAGGAAGGAACGATGGGAGGTTGTTTGACCACTTTGTCTTTGAATTTGTATACTTTTTCTACTCTAGGAGGTGTGATGGGGCTGTTTTCATTGTCTCTTGCTCATTTGTAGGAGGTAGGTGAATTTTCTATCTTAGGTTGGTCTTGGTTGTTTGGGGCCTGTTTAGGTTAAAGCATGGTTTCTTCAAGGATGGTAGGATCAGTGGTGGGTGCTGACATGTTTTGGAGGGATAGGTTTGCTATCCTCTTTTCCTTGAACTTTTGATAGGACAAGAAGAAGAAGTATTTTCTTTGTTTTATAGGTTCCATACTCTTAGGTCAAAAGGAATCTAAAGAAAATTTTCCTTTGGAGAACAAGGGATTAAAGCCACTATGATGAACGATGAATATTTCACTATCAAAGAGAAACTTGAATCATTTATGCATAGTCGAAGGGACCGCTTTCATGGAGTGAAGCAATGGATAGCCTATCTTCACATGAAATTGGTCTAACTACAAGATGATAAAGAATGAAGTATCTAATGCTTTTGGTCCTATTTGCAAAGGAAGAGTGATTGATCCCAGCATAGGGCAAGCAAAACCATTGTGTGTCTTGATCCATGCTTTTAGTTTATTGTATATATCTTGATAGAGCTCATGAAAAATTAAGAATTCCTCTGTGATCACGTTCTCTCCACAGGTGGGATCTATTACTATCCTGTTAGTGGGCTTATCATAGAAACTACCAACTATGTAAAGAGGACCATTGGGTGCATGTTTAAGTATATCCTTAGAGGAGAAAGAAATGTTAAGAGCATTTTTAGTTTGGCCCTTACGAGGAATGGCATCTATCACTCCTACCATTGCATCTATAAGATCATTATCAATAGCATCATGTTGCATAGAATCATTGTTATCATCATATGTGTCAAGATTCATCACATCATCCTTCAAGTAGTTTCACTAGCTTTGAGAAATGAAATATTATGTTTTGGCATGGGGTTGGTGAAAATTTGTAAATTTTTGTTGGAAGGGGAAACAAACTTATTTCTTTGATCACTAACACCTCCAATGAAGAGACGACTAGAATCGATGAGGTCTTGCACTTGAGATGTTTAAGATGCTTATAATGTTTTGTGTCATGTCCATTTTTTAGTGATAATGGAATAAGCATTTTATCTAAAGCTTGGGGGTAAAGTATTATTAGGATTGTGTGTTTTGATGGGAGGCAAGGTAATCATCTGTTGTTCTAAAAGTTAGGATATTGTGTTATGAAGGGTATCAGGTAAGGGAGTGAATTGAATTTTTGGGTCCTCATAACTAAAGGGTGTCGTGGCTCTAATAGAAGCTACCTGGTTATTGACATTTTGATTTATTTTTTTGGGGGGGATTAAATTTAAGGAACCCTTTATTTTCTTTCTAAAAGGCTAGGAATTGTTTTGGTTAGTGGGCTTAGATTTCTCAAATCGGCCAGAAGTGGGTTTTGTATCTCGACTACTAACCGAATTTTGATAATTGTAGAGGGAAGTACACAAGTGCATGAAGGATGTGAATTTAATCATGGTGAGCTTGTCTTGGATCTTTCTTTGCAAATTTTCTATGAACATTTTCTAAAGGTGAGGGTTGGGGACCTTGAAATTGATTTGGAAATAAAGCGATTGATAACATGAGATAAAGTCAGTTATATTTTCTTCTTCCTTTTCCTTACATCTCATCAAATCAGCCAAGGCCATCTTAGGAGTCATATGAACATGGAAATGGCTTACAAATTCATTAACAAGTTCATTGAATGAATTAATTGATTTTTTTGGTAAAGAGGAGAACCATTCCAAGCCAGTATCTTTCAACGACCTAGGAAAAAGCTTCTAGCGAAGAGTTAATCATCAAGGAAAAAGTCATTACACAATTAAGTATAGGCATTAACATGGTTAGAAGGATCTCCCTTTCCTCCATATTTCTCAAGTCTAGGAACCTCTACACCTTGTGGCATCAATGTTCCCAATATCTCCAAGGACAATGGACTAATTTTGATATAATATGCAGGTGGGCCATTTTGATTTTGGTTGATGCTAGAAATCTATTTTTGAAGGGATGAAACATTTTGGAAGAGTTGAGTAATGAGAGAATTATTGTTTGTATTATGGGATGGAAGTGAAAGTGGTGAAGGATTTTTTGTGTTTGAAGGACAAGTGAATGAACTTATTATAGTTAGTAAGGTGGTAGGATATATAACATGTGATGCCACATATGAACTAGGGATGCTAGCAAGAATACCCAAGGAAGGAATCACATTACTAGTTTGTTGCATTGTTGTTGTGATTTGAGGGTTGGTATAGGTAGGTATTGAGGCTATTGTTGTGGGAGGAGTAATTTGAGTCCCTCCTTGGCTTGTGACATTTTTTGTTGGTAAATGACCTCTAGTGGTTGGGGGAAGGTGTTTTCCAAAGATTTGAACTATGTTTTTCACAAGCTCAAGCCCATATTCACTTTCAAGCATGTAGTGGATGATATTTATAGTGGGGATGGAAGTAGTTAAAATGTTGTCATTTTTCACTTGATGTTGTAAGTTTTCTAGGTCCTCATGAATTTGGATTACTTTTTCTTGTGGGACACTATCATTCCTTACTTCAACTTGCATACTACTTGAAGGCAAAGAGTTGTTAAAGGTGGTGTCCATACCTAGTGTACTAGTGTCAATACTAGGAGTGAAAGAGAAAGACAACCCAAGATCCATAATGATTCTTCTATCATGGGATGACATGTCTCAAATTTTTTCTCACTATAGTATTGAACCATAAAGAAAATAGGGGGTTGAAATGCCCCTATTGTCCTTAGGCCATTCAAGAATGTCCTAGGATCCCAGATTGGATTATCAATTGAAAGGGTGAGTCAATTATCAATAGGGAAGACCTAGGAGGGGGTTTTTTTAAATTTAAGGGGTTCACCACCAAGAAAAAGCTTGGAAAATGCAACTTAACATTCAACTCACAAAACCTAGTAATTCAAGCTAAATGATGAGTGCAAATTATGAAATTATGCAACAAGTTAGGGTATGTGTACCTAGGAGGTTTGGAGATGTAATGAGAGTTCCAAAAATTCAAAGAATCTATCAAAATATGTCATGGAGGACTAAGACTCCATTACTATTATCTTAGTCACACTACTATTTTTTGACACAGATGCAAAATCTGACTCTCGAAACGAGATCTGAAAGAATCTCTAAAAAATAACCTCGGGAGGAGTAAGATGCCCTAGATGGTGACATAGTCCCATCTAGAATTTCTAAAATCTCTTAATGTGATCCTTAGGTCTAATTTTTTCACTTCCTTATTCTCATAACTTAGATCTTGAAACCTCCAGATCTAGCCTGTAGGTGATTTTTTGTGGAGATGTAAACTTTGTAATCCAACTTTACAATGCTGGAAATTTTCACTTCAAATGATATTCAAGTCTTCAACCTAAATCTGCAAACACAAACATGCAATAGAAGGAAAACTTGTTGATTGTTAGTAAATGAGGGTTTGCCTTGGTCAAACCCCTTGTTGGTAATTAAACCTTGAAATGAAATCAAATAAAGGAGGGAAATGATGAATGAACAAAGTGTTATGTTGCAACTCACCAAAATCTTGTTATGAAGTCTGCAAACTTGTGTGAAATGGCTAGGTTGAATGTAGATCTTGACTTGAGTGAATGCTTGATAGACTGTGACTTGAATTTCTTGCTTGAATCAAAACCCTACATCACAAATGTTAGATCAAAAACACACATGATACAAGAATATACTTGATATGATCCTTGAATCTTGATGATGCTTCCAAATGCTTGAAGAATTGCTCTTGATCTCAGAAACTTCCCTTAGGAATGAACACTTGAATGCTTGGGCATGAAAATGAGTGAATGGACCTTGTATTATACTTATCCATGCTTAATATCCTGAAACTATACCATAAAAATCCAACACATGAATTCATTAACTAAAGGAGGCTAGATCCCACCAAGATTTGAAATTAAATCCCAAAAATGTCTTAAGGGCGACTAAGATGCCCTAGGTGACGTCTTAATCCCAAGTCTTGAAACTTGGGGCACATACTCTAAAGAGGGGCCCATTTAAGGTCCATTTGAAATCAGGGTCCCAAGACCTTTGGGGAACAAATATTCCCTAGGTGGCATCTTAGTCCCAGCCCAAAAATTAAACACATAGCTAGAATCATTAAATTATCTTTTACCCTTTGATGTTTTTCGGGATTAGCCATAAAAAGATGTAGTTTATTAGGCATGTGGATGCAAAATATGACCAATTAAGACATAAATAAAGAGAAATAAATCAAGGCAAGCTGAAACATGTGTGAAAATGCAGGGGTATGCATTTTCCTACACTACATTTAGCCCCCACTTTAGTGAGAGGATGAACTTGCTTCAAACTCCCACTAAAGTAGCCAACCACACAAACAAGAGGGGTTGAAATATACAAATGTTAGTAAGATAGGATGACAATAACCAAGAGGGTGTCCAAGCCCCCAGGATCAAGATCCTGTGGTAGACCAACATAGGCACAAAGGAGCATGCATGTGGATGATATATGAAGCCATAAACAAATCACAAATATACACCATCAAACATAAACAAAAGGAAAAATAAAAAGAAAAAGAAAAATGCAATTTATCAAGCTTTAACTGGCCTTCCAACACACTGTGGACTGATTCTATGATATTTGTCCCAAAAAAGGTTTACAAGTTGAATGCGTTGTCCAATATGCAAACAAAATGCATTTGTTCACTAGGTGAGCCCTAAGAAGTCCAAATCAAATTCATACCCCCATGACTATGATAAGGACAAAAATGCTTGCTCACAAGGACTAGTGAAGCTAGTTGTGTCATTATGGTTAATGATAGGGTCATTGTGTGTGTTTTGAGATGGAGGTGAATATGGTGGTGGTGTGTATGTGTTGGAAGGATAAGTAAATGGATAACTTGTGGGAGGAGGTATAAGATTAGATGCAACATAGGTATAAGGAGCACTGGTGTAAATTTTCGAGGTAGGAAGGACATTACTAGGTTGCATCATTATGGTCACTTGATGATTTGTATAGGTGGGAATGCATGTTATAGTTGAAGGGGGGGAGAATTTGAATTTCTCCTTGGTTTTGCACATTGTTTGAAGTTTGAGCACCATTGGTGGTGGAAAGAGGATGTTTCCAAAGATGTGAACTATATTTAGGTAAGGTATGTTTTATTTTCCAAAATATTAATTACCTTGGGGTATTTGTCTTATATTCATGGCTTGGAGAATAAAGGAATAAGTATATACCTTGGATATTTTATTTTTTTAATTGATAGAAATCAATCAGGCATCTTTATATTTTTCAATTGATTTTTAAAGAAAATCAATTAAATGTAATAGTGGAGGGGCATCTTATTTTTTTATGATTTTTATAAGAAAAATCAATATTGTAAATGGAGAAATAAGCTGTATTCTTTTGCAAAAGATTTTTCTAAATCTTTAATTGAAAAAATAATCAAAGTGTGAGAGTATTGAATCTACAAATTATTGTAAAGCAAGAATAAAGCAATATTTTATAAATTATATTATTTCTTTGCTATTTTTATTAGATTTGTGAGTGATATTTCTTTTGGTCAGATTTGAGCTTACTGGTGGAGAGATAAGGTGTTTTTATTGCTTTTAAAGAAAAGAAGACCTATTTTAGGAGCTTTTCAGTATGTACATGCAAAAAGTGAGATCTTTCCACTTTTTTGCCACATTTTGGAGCATTTTTAGGTGCTTTTCCTTGAGATTTCTTCTTGAGCTTGGATTAGGGTTTTAGTGATATATATCTTGAGAAAAAATTAGTGTTTTTCTAGTCTAGATTATTTTTTCTTGCTCTGATACACATTCTGAGAGCTTGTAAACTTTTTGTATTCAATTTCAGACTTTGGCAAACTCCTTCAGTTTAATAAAAGCAGTATTCCTATCTCCAATTTCTATCTCTATTTTTAGTTTTAGTATAATGTCTACATTGTGATTTTGTTTACAGATCCTTTTCATGTCCTATTATTGCAGATCATTGATACAAAAAGTTCATTTAATGCAAGTTGCATGTTGTGTTGAAGTCTAAACCTTCAAAAAATCAATTATGTGTTTGATGTTCATGAGAGATTGTGAATTCATTGTGTTTTTTTTTAAGACTATTTGTGGGTAGAATATCAAAGTCATCTTTAAGTTTTGGAATCATCTTAGATTAAAGTTTTACATATCAATCATATTTTGTCTCCCTTTTCTTAGAATTTCATTTAGAATAGATTATTATTTGGAGAACCAACTCACTTTAGAGATTCCTTCTTTGTTTAAGATCACGCACATCTGAATAAGGTTTCCATGTGTCAACAAATAGTTAGATTTCCGCAAATTTAACAAGGGTGCATATATGATTGATAACAATTTTTGGCATGCTTGGTGGGACTCTAAAAGTCAACTTCAGAGAAGTTTCAAACTTTTAAATTGTTGTTTGGTGTATACAGCAGTTTATTTAGCCTTTTTGAGGTTTTTCACAATATACCTAGAGAATCTGTTCTCGGTTTTTGCATATAGATCAAGTGTTGGTTCATTTTTTAAAAGCCTAACCTTTGTTATTTTTAGCTTATGAATGAATAAATATGTCAAGGTTTCATTATAATGTGTCATATCATCCACCATGCCATGATCATGCTGTTGGTTTCAACCTCGTGGCCTTTCTAAATCAACATGCCCAATATAACTACCACCCACCCAGCCCCACACAATTTCCACCTCAACCTTGATATGTTCAAAATCAGCCTCAAGATATTCAAGACTTGAGCTTCAAAGATATAAGGCTAGAATATGAGGCATAAATGAATGAATTAGATAAATGAGAGCAGTACGATGCACACCAAGAGGAGATTGCAAGCATAAAGAGCACGATGCTTGACTACATGAGATAGTTGGAGGAGATCAAGAAGAAGAATGACTATAATCAATAGTAGGAAGAGATAGCTAATCAAGCCTAACTTCATGAGAGGATTTGGAGGCCAAAAGAACACAGTTTGAGGAGAATTTGGAGAGGGAGGCAGCTGCACAAACAAAGCTTTTTCTTGCTCAGTTTCAAAGGCACAAGGTCCAAACAACTCTTGCTATCTCATAGCATTCCATTCAAGAAGAGGTTCATGAATTTAAGTTTCCAGGTTTATAAAAATTAAGCTTCCTAACCCTCTTAAGATCAAAATTCCTAGTTTTAGAGATCTTTTACCCTTGCAAGAGCCTAGGTTGGTACATTCTGATCTTGTCATGCTTCAAAACCAGCCAATTTAAGAATCCTTTCCCCTCGAAGAGTTTGGTTTTAAATGTAAATAGATTCCGCAGAAAATCAAAATCCCAAGTTTCATATTTTCTCATGATGAATCTATCAATATTTGCACTAAAGAGCTTCCTTGTCTCATAAAGGGTGATACAATTTTAGAAATTCAACTAGTGCAGGAGGTTGATTCACAACAAAAGGTTGCTGCTAGGTTTGACTTATTGGAACAGTATAATATTGATGATTATTTTGAAGTATCCAGTTGGTGCAGTGATGAAGAGGAGCTCGAAGATCGAGAGTAATTGTTAGAAGAGGAAGAGGAGACCATGGTTGAAGAGCTACAAATTCGAGATCAAGGAATGGTTGATAGTTCACAAGTTGTGACTGATTTATTTAATGAATTACTATCTTTTGTTGAAGACAACATTTAGGTCCCCAACTTACCAGCTGAAGATGTTCAACCTTTTCAAGATAAATTTATGCTTGATTGCCAGGATCCTGACTGTTCAGCTTGTAGAGAGCTTGCCGCTCTGCTGAATTCTTGTAGTGATCAAATGCCCAATTTTGAGTAGCAAAATGATGAAAGGAATTTAGACAAAATTGTGATCCATGATCAAATAAATGAGAATATCTCAGTTGTGGAGGAGCACGAGGTTGAATGCATGATTCAACCAAGGTAGGAAGCAGTTGTGGTTGATGAGGCAGTTGACAAGAGTAAAATCAGAAGAAATAGTTCCAATTTTGTCTTGTCAATGAGATGTTTGATTAAACACATTGCTAGAGTAGAGGCCAACAAGAAGGTTCCCATCATGGTTGAACCCAAGCATGCAAGTACAATTGAAGGAGAAAAAGTTCAGGTCACTCTGCCACCCTGGTTTAGTCATGATTATATTTCATATGAAGAGGTTAGTAGACTTGTGTATGTTCTTTGAGGTGTGGTATAGCTATCTCATGGTTTTTCATCCATTGTTATTTTTCATGTAGCTATCCAAAATCATGTAAAGCATCAAATATTTTGTAGAAAGGGTGGCTATTTTACCCAATCAGTGAATGGTTTTTTTTTACCAGTTTATTTGACTGGCTAGAATAGGTTAGAGTTAGTGTTGCTACAAATAAGTGCTTCACACATATTTCATTTCAGTTTTCTTGCTTTCCCTAAGTGCAGCTACACATATTTTAGTTGGCCATCAAGGCCTATTAGTTTTCTTTCAGCATTGTTTTATTTTGTTTTTTTGTTGTTTGGAGTATCATTGTTCAAGTTTCTAAGTATGAAGGGGCAGATTTGACTCCGTGTGCAATGGAGTGTTACAGGAAACTGATCTAATTCCTAGCTAGCAAGCATCTAGCAGAAATCACCAAAAAGTTACCAATTTTAACTACAACTCAATTGGTGGAGCTGATTAAAGCTTGTTATTTCTTAATGTGAAAACTCAGTAGTTGCTACATGATTTTAAGTGTTGTTTTCACTCTGTTCTATTAAGTATCATTTATGCATTGTTTGAGAGAACAAAGTTCAGAGTCATTGCTCAATAATTTACAAAAATAAGTGAAGTAGGAAGTTGATTATACAAATGATTAAGCATTCATTGCATTCATTTTATTTCAATGATATGGTTACATTACATATTTCATTTGATTACGATAATAAAAATGATAGTACAAGTTTGCATTTCTGATGCATTTCTTTTCAGAATTAAAAGCAGAAGGAGAAAATAAAAGATCCACACAAGACATGGTTTTAGCTGGTTCTATTCATTACAAGAAAGGAAACATACAACTGAAAGAAAGTGAAAAATAATGTAGGACATATCCATCATTGCCTGAGTTGATCTTCAGTTGATGCCTTGTAGCTTGCTCCATTCTACTTTTTCTCCTGACTGTATCTGCAAAAGATTGAGAAAGGTGTCAATTAAGAGCTCGGGATATGAACTATACTACATGCCCTACTAACAAAAATATAATTCAATCCTTAGGATGCATAGAATCAACTAAAAGAAAAGTTCAAGAATCAGAGTTGAAAGAGTAAACATCATGATACTTTTTTTTTTGCTAACATTGTTCATTTCTTATGCAAGTATAGGAAAATTCATGTAGCTGATCATATCTGAAGACATAAAGCATGTGGGGTAAAATGGGCTCCCACAAGGGTAGAGATTTGCATGTTGCCCCTTGAATTTACAAGTGGGCCAAGTAAAGTAGTATAATTATCATGTTCATATGAGCCATTCAACTGAAGGAGTAAGACATAATTTCAGTCATCAAAGCAATTAAGTGTATTTTTCATTCATAACAATCAATTCTGAGTGATAAATGAAAATTATAGATGAACAATAGATTTAACTAATTCAATACAACTGAAAACTATCAATTTGCATTCTGAAAGGTTTAAATATTGCTGCCATAGTATTCTTTTTGCTTCATTAAGTCTGTTCACATCAAATGTTGTTTCATATTATTCTGTTTGAAGCAGCAGTGTTCTATCTCATAAATAGTGATGGTGAACAAGAATACATAACGCCTTAGCAATGAAGTGCTAATGAGCAATAAAAACATGGATATATTGCAGATTTTAAATATTGCTTTATCTCATGAAGTGTTTGATTTGAGAATTCCTATTGTTTTCTCAAGGCATGCAAGTTGTGACATGAAGGTGACAAGCAAAAAGATGTTGCTACAGGAATGATATGATATAAAGAGAGCTTATTGCATTGTTTTAAATCATATGAGTATAAGCATAATGAGGAGGTTTTAAATGCAGATTTTGTGCTATTTTAGTGAATACACATGAGAATATTGATAGGAAAGCAAAATACTTAAAGCTTCCATGATAGGTTGAACAGAAATCTGAATGCATACATGATAGCAACTTTTTTTCAAATAACAGAATACCATGTTGAGTTTAATCAAGAATACAAGAATAAGAAATTTCTTTCAGAAAATGGAAAACCCACATGAGGGTCTAAGTTCAAATACAAATTTATTATGGTTTCTAAATAGATTAGGAAAGGTGACCCCCTATCTCCCTATCTCTTTATCATGATAGCTAATGTGTTGAGAAGGAACTTTGTGAGTCTATTTTCAGAGGGCTCTATTAGGGGAATTAGAGTGGCTTCCTCTCTGGACCTGGTTGTGGTGGAACAATTTCTGGATGATACCTTTCTCTTTGGGAAAGAATCTGTGGTGGGAGCCAAGAAATGGAAAACTTGCCTAAACAATGAAAGCATGATTTATTTCCTTAACATCACACCTAACTTGCAAGCTAGAGTAAATGCGGTTCTGGGTTGTTTAAGTGGGACCCTCCCCTCGATTTACCTTGGGCTCCCTCTCATGGTTAAGGAGGTCACCTTGACCTTTTGGAATTCAATACTTGAAAGGATTCAAAGGAAATTGGCTGGGTGGAAAGGTTCCATCTTAAGCCATGCTAGTAAGCTCCAACTTCTCGCTGCTTCCCTTCAGGGAATACCAACTTACTTCCTCTCTATTTTTAAGATACCTAGGTACATTGCTGATAAATTTGAAAAAATCCAAAGGAATTTCCTCTGGTTTGGGACTGAGGATAAGAAGAAATTTTCTTTGGTTAAATGGGAAAAGGTCTACCAGCCCAAAAATTGTGGTGGCCTTGCGATCAGGACTATAGTCAACACTAATAGGGCCTTGATGGCCAAGGTGGGTTGGGATTAGATAAGGAATACTAAGGATTGGTCCAAAATAA